>OY997588.1:153656624-154381418 GCA_963921825.1 Erodium maritimum
TAGTCGTTTGGTTGTTTGGACCAACGAGAATCCCTCCCGGTGTGAACGTGTGTTCGCCCCTGACATGGGAGACTAACATAGAGAGGGCGATTACCACCACAACAAGGAGTTGTGGATCGTCATAAAGTAGACACCATCCTTCCGACACAACAACATCGCAATATGGAGGCGCAGAGAAGAACAACACCAAAGTTGTAAGGAAGAGACTGACAAACAGTCTCTTGGTGATGGAGGTCTTGCACAGTAACGACATCCCGAACGTAAGCGAAAGGAGGCTAAGGGCAACGACTAAGATTAAGAACTCTCAACTCTAATACAGCTTTTGAGTAATTTGGTTTTCTTACCTCATTAATAATCTTATTCTATCGTTGTATTAAATAACAATCCACTCGACCAAGGTTAGCTAAATTAAGTAAAAACATGAATTTTGACATAATAATGTTCTCTATTAGGGTTTCACTTTCGGCGACACCAGCGGCACCCACAGCAAGATCTCTATGGTGTAGTCGTCGTATCTCTCGGTCCTCCCATTGCTATTGTTGAGATCAGGTTCGATCTCTCTCCTCACGAAAAAAAATCTTCCCCATAAAATCAAGTAGCGTTTAGATACCATCTTAAACAGTTCTCGACAATACTAGATTTTACTATTTTTAGAAAACTGGTTGTGCCACCGATAATTTTCCATAAATTTTGTAGAAAGGAACCTCTCGACAGGCCTTGTTTTTTATTGACTGTTTTTCTTTGATATAATAAAAATAATACCTATCGCTCAAAAAATAAAAACATGAGAAAATAATTTAAAAATTGACAACGACCTTTGGTCATTGTCAATTTTATTACAAAATTAATGGTCAACTCTTTGTGAAATTGTTCCATCAAAATAACACTTAAAAATAAATATGAAATTATTTTGTTATGAATTTTTATACTGATTATTTTATTCTAATTTCTAAGTGTCCAATTTTAAATAAATAATCAATCATTTCACATGTATGAGTTAATAATACTTATATTTTTTATGAACGAGTTGAAAATAATTAATCATTATTATAATTTAAGAATTAAAATAACACCGTAGTGGTTAGAGTTTTAAATATCAAAGTTCAAAATATCTTGGAGTAGAGGTGTATATTAATCTTTTCTTTTTAGTTCTGTTCCTCCAAAAATGTATTCAACAACAGAAGAAAAAAAACAATTAAATACAAATTAAACCTAGCCGTTGATAAAGACAGATGGAAGAGGGTGCATGTAGCAACCGGTGTATGCGGTTACAACGAATAACTCCCAGGAAAAGAAAAGTACATCCCAATGTTGCGCACGTCACATTGAATTTGGTAATGTTTCCGAAGGGCACTCACTCGCCAACTCAACCTAAATAATCAAATCAAATCTAGCAAAAAGGCTTTTTCACATCCAAATCCAAGATAAAGCATACGAAATTATGGAGAAGAGAAGATACTCTCTTCTTTTTTTAGGGTTTCAAATCGTTGTTACGCGTACGGTCTTTTTTTTGGATCCGTTCTGTTTATCTACCGTCAATCTATCGTCATTTCTTTCTTATTCATTTCCTCTAATGCTTATCTTCTTGATCCTCGCTTGGAACAGTTGGGGCAAAGGATTGACGACGCTTTGTTATTCTACTAATGCGTGCAGTGGCTTTGTCGTGATCCCATACCTCCTCCCTTGTTTTTACGAACCACATGTTTCATCGGAAGAACGAGAATGCTCTGGCGAAAAGAGAAGGTCGGCTCTGAGCATTGTGGATCTCTATGTTGGGTCCTTTTAGTCATTTGATCTGATTCGGGAAGATTGGAACCACCGATTATGGGCTACGATGGAAGCAACAGCCGGTGGGAAGTCGACAACGGCTTTGTGTTGCCTTGGTTCAAGAACAGAAGCCTTGTTGGCCCAAAAAAACATGCGAGGTCTGCTACGCAGCCTCGTCGGTTCCAATGAGTACCAGACGGGTGAACGGGATGCGGTTGAGGAGACACATTTCGTCCCAATGAGATTTGAAAAGAGTTTAATCCTAAGTCTACTCCTTTTTTTCAGGGGACCTCCTTAGATGCATGACATCACCCCACCTCCCCCTAAGGGTCTCCACCAAGGGGCCAGCGTGTTCACTAGACAACACATGCCTATTCGAGTCGAGGCAAGAAGAAGAATATGGGTTTTCTACGCACATCATCGAGTAAATGGGGAACCTCCCCCTAATTGTCAACACGGACCGCTCTTCTTTTCCACACCAGGGGCGACGACCAAGAATACCAAATCCAAAGACATTTTAATCGTCCTCTCTTCTTCCACTGATGGTTGACCAGGATACCGGTCATCCATTACCATCATGTGGGCAAAAACCAGATCCCCATAATCACCCTTTAGATATTATTATACGAATGATTTGGACATTATGAATTTATCATCTCCAAAACTCCATTAATTATATCAATGGAGTCGGAAAACTTCTTTATGTTTATGTTTCTAGTTTTGCAACTCATTTGTTGTGACAACCTGTATGACGAAACGCATAGAAGGGATCATCGGTTGATTAATCGGAACCGACAAGAATTATCACCACCCAATCGAAAACTCTAGTTATCTAGAAATCCCTATTGTCAATTAATTTCTCCATGGTAAACAATTGACGAAAACCTTGTCTAGGGTTATTGATTTTCATCAGACAAATCAATTTTAGTCGTTGTCGACGAGTTGAGGACAATAATTAGAGGGTAGAGCGACAGTAAGAGAGGAATTAGATACACTAAAATTGATATTCAATATCAAACAAAAATTGATGCACAGTTCGAAATAAAAAATACCTTTCGTATAATCTATTTTAGTCCATAGTCCCTCCACATCAATAAAGGTAATTTAAACGACCATTAGGGGAAATAAAACTTTAGAAGAACAATAATTAGTGGGTTGGTAATCAACATAACAAGAAAGAAGATTTGGAGTTATTATATTTGCAATGCAAATAGTTTGAAAGCTCAGTCCAACTTGCATTTGTCCATCACAACATAATGAATATTATATTTCTTAATTCCCTATTAATTATTAGGGTAAATTACAAATACATACCCCATACTTTACACGATTAACCGATACCTACCCCAATCTTTTTTTGTAACCGATACCTACTCAATTGTTATCAAAATATAACAGATAGCCCCTGCCGTCTGATTTTCCATCCATTTTCTGTTAGTTTTTTCAAAAATACCCATAATACCCTTAACATCTTTCAAATATTTACGAAAATACCATCACTTATTTTTAATTTTTGATTTTTTCTTTTTCTACCCAAAACCTTTTTTTCTCTCCTCCTATCTTTCTCTCTCTCTCTCCTCCTCCCCATATGTATTCAAACCCTAATACTAAGTCATTTTTTTCACAGCCACCACCATATGTTCTCTCTTTCACCATTATATCAAACCTCTCATCCCCTCCCTTGTGTTCTTCTCATCTGTAACCATCTTTAACCTTGCTTCATCTTCATCTTCATCTTCCTCTCTTCGTCTTCACGGTCGGAGCTCTGGCAGCGGCGTAGATCTGGCGGAGCTCTAGCAGCGGCGGCGACGTAAATCCGGCGGAGCTCTGGCAGCGACGGCGGCGTAGATCCGGCGTTTCTGGGGTTTGCTTCGAGCTGCCTGGGGATGTCGTTGGTGGAGCCGTGGGTGGTGGCGGAGTAGGCGAAAAGGCAGCGGCGGCGTAGCTCTGGCAACGATGTCGGAGCTCCTCCTCTTCGGATTTGCAGAGTCGAGCACAAAGGAAGTCCGACCATAGTTGATTTTGGCGAGATGTATGGGGTATTTTGGAGAGGATGGAAGAGAAATAGCAATATGAATTAGGGTCCATGAGTTACGGTTGCTGAAGCTTTTCAGATTGATTTTTGTGTGCGGCTGATAAAAACATTGGGAAGAGAAATAAATTGAGTGGTATAGATCCATGAGTTAGGGTTGTTGATTTTGGAGAGATGTATGATGTATTTTGGAGAGGATGGAAGAGGAATAAATTGATTGGGATGGGAAGAACATGAACTGAAATACATTGGGAAGAACATGTTTGTGATGGAATTGGAGAAAAGCATGGTTGTGATGGAAAAAATGGAAAAATGATTTTTGGGTAGAAAAATGAAAAACTGAAATAAAAAATAAAAGATAATTAAATATTAATTATATTAAAAAAAACTGATTTTATGTATTTTAAAAAAAACTGATTTTATGTATTTTTTAAATTAAAATATGAATTTTTGAAAATAAAAATATTTTTCTTAAATAAAAACTGAAATTATAAAAAAAATGATTTTTATGAATTTTTAAAAATATTAAAATAATTTGAAAGATGTTAAGGGTATTATGGGTATTTTTGAAAAAACTAACAGAAAATGGATGGAAAATCAGACGGCAGGGGCTATCTGTTATATTTCGATAACAATTGAGTAGGTATCGGTTACAAAAGAAGATTGGGGTAGGTATCGGTTAATCGTGTAAACTATGGGGTATGTATTTGTAATTTACCCTAATTATTAAGTTATGTATTCTTGGTACTGAAAGTGAAATATGGGGGCAACCACGATAGTGAAATGATTCATTTGCCCTTGTCATTAAAATTAGAGTATTTGTGATCATGGGTTCAAAGTTATTAATTTATTACAAATGTACATCATTTTTTTTAATAAGCGTATATTTTTATTAGAAAGAGTATTTTCCGATAAAGAAAATGTTTAAAAGACAAAACTTATGAACACGATTACAAACAAGAGCTCAAAAAGAAAAAAAAGAACATAAACCAATGAACAACATGCTTTAACACAGAAAGACTGCATGTTCAAAAATAAAATAAATCAACGCTCATCAATATTCTTTACCTTCATAATCAAATATACATCATATATGATTTAAGGTTTTCTTGCACTTTCCTACTATTTTACACAATAGATCCAAAATCTTTATCCAAACACATAAGTGAAATGTGGAGAAGAAACTTTATAGTAGAAATGTATTCAGATCAATTCTATATGTAAAAAACAAACCAAACTTTATATCATATTTAAAATTTGACTTTTTTTGGGATAAATTTTGACTATATATTTTTTTGATAAAATAGTCATTTATTTTATTAAGGAGAAGTCTCCAGAAACAATGATCGCCAACGATCTAGCATTTTCATCCATGGAGGACACAGTTATATATATTTGTTATAATCACAAATAACTTAAAAATTACATTAAAAATATTAGTATCGTATAACTAAAAATATTTATTACAATTAATAAAAAAAATCGATTACTTATAACATAGGATGAAGTCAATATTTCATACTCTAAAAATTAGTTTTCATTGTCGGTACAATAGAAAAACAATGTCTCTCTCGATGCATATGATCATACTATTATTCTTTTTTTTTGAACAAATACGAGAGATATTATTTAAATGTCGGCAATAAGTATCCAATGAAATGGATACGGGATAAACCCTCCTTGTCATTCCCAGACAGGGGAGGAACAGGCTGTCTTGCCAAACAGTGTACTGTTTTGTTCGTTGTCCGATTTATAAAATCGAGTTGTATGTTCTCGAGTCTAGATAACAGGGAAATACAACCGCTAACGACTATCCCTGTGGGAGAAGATGTCTTTCTCTTTTTGTTGATCATACTATGATCTTGCAATCACTTCGGATGGTGACTTTCTGATTTGGCCTTTGAATTACCGATTGTAACGCATCCCTTATAGCATACGCTTCCACCAATCACGGGTCTTGGGGACCCTGAAATGATGAAGATCTTGCCTTTATGATATGGCCTGTATCATCCCTACATACCTAGCATGTACCTACCTGTCATGTTACTGCGAAGAGAGCACCGTTTGTGTCAATAGCCCAAAATCCCTGGAAAGGGAAAGACCATCTACCTTTTGCTTTTTGGACCCCTAGATTATAGTTAGGGTTAGAATGTCCCGGTTTTTAACGAGCTTTCGATTCGATGTGATTGACATACACCCTTTTTGAATATTAAAAGTACAATCTAAAATACGCCGTCATTCTATCTTTTGAAGGTAACCTCAGTAACACATTCATTTTTCTCTACGTCTAGTAAAACAAATTAATTGTAACGGCCATTTCCAAAAAAACACATGACCACTTATTATTTTATTCTCAAAAAAGCAACCGTAATATGAACCTTTATACTATGTGAATAAATGAAGCCACTCGATGTTTTTACAAATAATCGGAAAAAATGTGTTATACGAGTTTTCTCATATTTTAATCGTGAAGGTCCGACCGAACATCATTCTCATATTTCACCAGACATAATAAACGATTTCGACAGGCAAAGAGTGTCCACTTTGGGCCACAAGTTGTAAATGTCATTTTCGGACACCATTAGTTAGATGCATCATCACCATACTAGTTGTGGCGTGTGAATGTAAGGTCCAATACATCAATGTCAACACAAAAAATAAAGGAGATGGAGCAAAATTACAAGAAAAACGTAGTTTTTTCGTTGTTCTCGATCCTTAGACGATCGAGTGAGCATATTTTACAGACCCAATTGCAAAGCAAATTCATCTCCCACTCACTCTTTTTTCCTCTGAAATGGGCGAATTATGAGTTCATGATGTCGCGCCAATAACTTC
This sequence comes from Erodium maritimum, assembly GCA_963921825.1. Lineage (NCBI taxonomy): Eukaryota > Viridiplantae > Streptophyta > Magnoliopsida > Geraniales > Geraniaceae > Erodium > Erodium maritimum. The sequence goes on from OY997588.1 coordinate 153,663,259, forward strand.
GCGAACCCATAACACATATTCCATTTGGATGCTTTGGTGCCTCATATTGTGTCAATTGTTTTATGACTCATATACTTCGCCTTTTTAAGGATGTCTTGTTTATTATGCTACCACAATTGAGGTGAGAGCATCCTTAAAGTTATGGTCGATTTGTTCAGATGAACTGTGATGATTAGTAGCGGGGGAGTCAGTTTATTCAGTAAAGAGAGTTACCAAATATATTTTTACTTTAATGTATAACGTTAAAATGATATAAAATAATCATATAACTAACACGATTTAAAAGAGTGTGTGTGCGTCTCTTCATATGAGCTATGTTAGGATTTTTTCTGTTAAGATTTTTTTCGAGCCGCCTATAGTCATCGTATCGTTGGCTCCCTCCCGCCACTAACGATGGTCTTCCGATCTTGTTCGGGTCCCTCTCTGCAACTCCGATGGTTGTCGCCTGGTCTACCTTGGTACTAATCGACCTCGCCGCATTGGAGCTCCTCGACCTCCCTGTATCGGATCATCCGCCCTGATCAACCCCCGTCGTCTCTGAAGCCGCCACTGACGCGTCCAACTCCCTGACCTCCACCGATGCACCCTTCTCAACCTATCTCTCGATTCTGGACCAGGCTAATCGATTGGGTCCGTTTTACTTGCTCTGTTTTCCTTTTTGCAAGGTCAATGACAAGTGAGCAGAGATTCGAGGATTTTTATTAGGAGGCAATAATAATATAAAATAAAATTTAATTACTAAAAATTATATTATGTATTGCCCACATATGAAAAAAATATACTTCTTTATTATTCACATCCAAAATTTTAAAGGAATAATCTAAGTTTTGTAAGTGAATAACTATGTTCAAAAGATGGTATAGTTTAAAACCGTGGGTACATAGTATACTTTTTTTTAGCAAATAACCCTAAAAAATAATAGTAAAAATATAAATATCATATTAAAAAATAAATACTTAATTATTATGAGATGTGATGTTGAGATTTTATAAAATAACTAGAAGATTAAAAAAATTTAGTCTCAAACACTCAACAATAATTTAAATCTCTTCAAAAAGAAAAAAAAATAAACAATAATTTAAATGTGAAAAAGTTTATTAAAATTACAAGAATCCAAAGTATGATATAAAATCGAAACCTCTAGGATTTCTCTCTAATTCCCTCTGTCCTCAATAACTTTGTCGCTCTGTCGGTTCCAACCTTGTCTCCTTCTCCGAACACCTTTGTCATGGAACCACAATCACAGTGCCCACTAACCCCTATTGTCTCTCGCCTACCAACTCGTCGTCCTTCTTCGGCCCGACCAACAAGGTGGGGACCATATGGATCCTACCGCGGGAAAACCCCACATCCATCACTAGGTACCGCCACAAACTCTCACACGAGATGACCTGCAACCGACATGGGGTTCGGCTAACCTTAGCAAATTCTCTCGCCTACCACCATGCAAGCAGTTTGAGGAAGCCGGGTAGATCGACCCTTTACTTCAATGGATTCCGTATGACAAGGCGATAGGAGAAAGATCCTAGAGACCCATTAGGGCATGACCGCTGGCCTTCGCCCCGCCCCATCCTTACCACCAGGAATCCGGAACCAACCATTGCTCTAAGGGAGGCCAGGAGACCATGCGACCAAAATGGCCTCGAGAGGAAGACACTAATCCACAGTCATGCCCCACACAGGACCGCTGGTCTCAATCTAGAGAACCCTACCCGTGGACGACGATCCACCACAATGAGCGGATCCTCTCTGATCCATTCAATGTTGTCGCACTCGAGAAAGGCCCCAACTGACCACCGCGAGAGACCGCACACAATGATGGGAATCCGCGTTGTAGTGGATATTTGCATGGGTATGGACAACCCAAAAGAATACCGTTGGTACTCTCATGATAACAGACATGCTACGGATCGCTGGCCTACTCCGGAACCCCAAGACCCCTTCGACCTGCACTACGAGGAGCCCTGCTGGTACCCATCCCTACTCGCATCGGGGCGACTCTAACACCCCTACCCACTGGACGACGGAGGCCCACTGGTATTTCTCCTCTCCAGGATCGGATGAATTCGACAACCCTACCCAAGATAGCCTGAACTTCACGGACACTACTGAGTACGTCAACCCCGATAGAAAAGTAGCGAGTCACACTGGATTGACTCGCGAGTCGCCATGAATCACCTAGGCCCTCTCAGGTGTCCTTGAAGAGACACACCCGACTCTCGCGCATCAGGGTGTCCTTGAATAAACTATATAGCAGACCTCACCTGAGTTGTTTGATTGTTTGGGCCAATGATCCCCCTCCTGCTGTGACCTTGTGCTCGCTTATGATGTGGGAGGCTAATATGGAGAGAGTGATCACCACCGTGGAGGGGAGGCACACATCGTCGTAGAATAAACACCATCCTTTCTATACAACAACATCATGATATGAAGATGTGGAAGAGACTCACGAAAAATCTATTTGTGATGAAAGTCTTGTGCAGAGACAACATCCTTGTATTATACGATTAGGGTTGAACTTCCGTTCCACTTGTATGCGTAGAGCTTGATAACATATGGAACACATTATTTAAAAATGATAATTTCAACAACCATGGATCATGATTAAAGTGTTAATTACAAATAAACAATGGTCGGTCTTTAAATACTAAGATCCTTTTGTTCACTTTAATCAGTGCTACCTTTTCACTAATTTATCAATACCTTGACCAAGTCAAGCCGCGATTTAATAATTAAATCGCGAAACTTCCTGCTACCTTCACCACAACTAGACTATATATATAATCAACTCCCACCAAATAGACACAACACAAAACTACACCAACTGTACACGAAAAAAGAGACAAAAAACCATGTCAATTCCCACAATAAAATACCTTTGTGCTAATTTTCATGTTGATTTTCATGACACCACCTAGATTTTCACCATTCAATTTAGACAATCATATATCATATGATAAATTTTCTATATCTAATGGATTGTATCAAATTATTAGTTCATATACATCACAACAATTTGATAATGAACAATATGATTGAAGAGGACGAATCCGTGTATTGGATTATTTTATGTCTTTTTAATAAATGTTTACTCATCAAAAACTGCTCTTATATATTGTCTACGTGCAAAAAACTACTTATGCATCCATCATTTTTTGTCGTTGGATAAGAGGCGATCAAAACATAATCAGTTAGCTAGGTATGGAAACCACGTAGTAATTAGATCGACGTAGTTCTTCCTTTAGCCATACTACTTAAGGCCACCGGTTAGAAAAGACCCCGTAAAATAAATAAAAAGCCGTTTAAGGCATCGGGTGAAAAGACCCTATAAAATTAAAGATCTGTTATTATTTGATCAAACTTAATCGGGCGAAAAATATTAGACTTCTAATCTTAAAATTAAAATTTAATACTACTAAAGTCTAATTTTGATATCTATTTAAAAAAATTAGAAAAACGTTTTTCATCCAAATAGAAGACAATTTTTCTTGATGGTCGAACATTCTAACAACTCTATGGATGTTTATTTCGCAATGAAAAACTATCGTTAACCATGCAAATTCCATTTATCAATGATCAGTGAATTAAAAAAAGGATAAAAAACAATAAAACACATCAAAAAAGAAGCATGAATATTTATTTATCAATACACTATAGTACTTGTTCGAGGAATGATAATCAATTTATCAACTTCATTATGGAAATGCTAAAACCAAAATAGCCTAGAAAAGTAAGATATCAAAATAGGAAGAAAAAAAATCTAATATTGGATATAAAATTATAAATATATGTTCAGAGCAAAAAGAATGCAAAACAAACATATGAGAATCTACTGAATGTTTTATTTGATATCTCATACTTCCCTTAATATTTTATAAACCAATTTCTAAGTCATTGAAATAATAAAACTATACATCTAAAAATGAATATTAAAGAATATCAATATTTTCTTATTGTAAAGGAAACAAAACATGTATATATTAACAACCGGTGCTAGAATGTCTGATTTTTGTACGAATATGTGTAGTAAAAACCATTTATCGAAGAATAATCCATGGACTTCACGGACTAAAAGCATGAGTCTCATTCTGTTTGACAATATTGAAGATCGGGGTTACTAATTACACTAAAATTGTCTAGAAATTTTTTTAGGCATGAAAATTTCTAGAAGTTGATGATAATAGCTAGCCATATACGACGTCACATATAAGCTAGAAGAATTTGGTGCAACTTTCTAGAATTATCTTGAACCTATCATATTTTAACTTGACATGAATGTATCGTGTCTATAGATAAATGTGAATCCTTAAATCTTTAGTTTTTTGTATAGAATTCTTGATGATACATCTTATCCATGAAGGTTGTCTTGTTAGAAATTAATCTTCATCATATCTTGAGTGTTATAAGTAGATGCACAAGCTCATTCGTTCAATATCATCTAGTATAATCTTTCTATACAAACACATTTTTTTAATTATATTCTTTCATAAAGAAAAAAAGACATCGATCAATCCTCGCTTTAGGACCCAGTAATCATTGGGCCGGCCCTGAGCCATACGCCTTACTTCAACTCAGTAGACAAGGATTTGTTGGCCCTACTAGTTGCGGCATCTATCAGCGACCTCAGAAAACCAAGAGACCATTTCACGCGGTTCGGGGGTAACTTGAGTCTTCCGTCGACGCCCGATGTGTCTTGACCCCTATCCAATTTTGGGGCCAGTTCCCTCATTGTACTACCAAAAAAAAATAAGATTCTTGCCTAATCCAAGTTCGCTGGATTGCTCGTGCTTTTAAGCTTTAAACTGCCATTTCTTTTAAATCACGATTGTCTTTCTTTAAACTACAGTTGTTTGCTATTTTTTTCAACGAAATTATTATCCTTGTATATTGTCTAGTGCAAAAACTAAACGACCATGGTCAAAAGATCGAGTAGTTTAGAAATAGGGATAACGCTGGTTCCCAACCTTTGCAAACGTTTCGTTTTCACGTCCTAACCCGGGCCAACGTATCGAGTCACTTCCATGCATAAAACGTTTGGTTTTTTGCAGAAAGTATAAAAAGCCGTCAAACTTAACGATTTCGTTAACTTGTCGACACGTGAGGGTCACGTGTTCCAAACCTTTGGGTCTAAAAATGTTGGAGCCAAACCTTTCTGAACGTTTCATTATCACGTCCTAACCCAGACCAACGTTTCATTATCACGATGTGGGGGGGGGGGGTATTTTAGACTTTTCGATACCGAAGTTAACGAAATCGTTAAGTTGGACGGCTTTATATACTTTCTGCAAAAAAACGAAACGTTTTATGTATGGAAGTGACTCGATACGTTGGCCCGGGTTAGGACGTGAAAACGAAACATTTACAAAGGTTGGGAACCAGCGTTTTCCCTTAGAAATATGGACGATACATAAAGTGATTTTTAGCAATTAGCCCTTTAATTAAAACAACTCACCGCGTCCGTCTAATCTGATTCGTCCAATTAATCACCCATACATTTCATATCACCCGACTAGCACAAACCAAGTCATGACGTAGAACCCAGCGCCTAGACGCCCACCTAGCCTGTTTTTACATCATCGGTGACCGAGAAGATTTTTTCCGAACCCGAGAAAAATAATATATCCGGCCCGGTCCTACCCTCGACCAGATCCACAGAAGAATCCCGTTCCACCTGAATTAGAGACACCAAATCTCAATCGAATTTAGAATATTAGATGAAGGGCTCAACAGGATAGGGCAAGTGGATTGAGTTGATGGGTGGTGAACAAATACGCGGCTGGGCGGAAGGAATAGGATACTCGAAGGGACCGAGAGGCACATATAGCTCCACCTCCGTTCCAAGAGTTTTGGATCAAGGAAGTACAAATTCTATAACACATGTACACGTTACCAATATAGTAACAATAGGGTTACTATTTTGACGTAGACAAAACAAAACAATGAGATTAAATTAGGAACGGAGGAAAAAATTCAACACAACTAGAGGAGGTCCACATCTTTGATTGTCATCAACCGGAGATATTTTGATCAAGAGTTCAACTTGTCTGTGCATCTGAACCGTCCATAACGTTTCCAATAAGAAAGTGGAAGATATGAAAATTTGGATTTTTATTTTTATTTTTTTGAGGACAAAATTGTCAATTTGAATCAAATTTAGACAAAATCACCAAGGTTCTAAAAGACATCAGTCGAACGGCTAAAGCCTTCGAAGGTTAATCGAAAACTAGTCGGAGATTAACCGTATTTGTATTTTTAATGCTTACTTAAAAAAAATCTAGCAATCAAAAACGAAAATTAATATGATATTTTTCTTTTAAAAAGATGTTAATAAACAATATTAACATCCCCAGTTATATGGGATGTAAGTATATATAATCTATAATTATCAATTTTATAATTAAAATCATGAATAAAAATTACATGTATTTAATATATATTTTTATAACATAATACTAGAAAATATATAAATGATTAATAAAAATATTTAAAATAAAACCATAAAAATCGGATAAGTGTTGTAAAAATCCTGCTTAGGCACACTTAGATTGGGATTGACCCAATTTTTGTAATTCTGCATAGAGCCGCCTGACTTGTTAAAATCAAGTCGGTGTTCTATAAATCTCCGCCTAGACGCCGAAGAAGAGGGTAACAAGTTGCAAAAGTGCTTTTTTTTGTAATTATCATTGAGAATTACTACAAGTCTCAGAATCCACATATTTTGAAGGGTATTTATATATAGTTAAAAACAAGTCATTTAATGACCTTTGAAAGAATATCAAAACCAGATTATAGGTATAGAAATGAACAAAAATAATTATAAAAAAGACTTGGTAAGAGTATTTAACTGAGAAAAAAAAATTAAGAGCACACAAAGTTTGTGCCACCACCAAAGTCACCAGAATTAAAAATGCAAGAAATGTTTCAACAATTTTAATCTTCAGACCGTATTGTAATTGGCACTGGTGTTTCAAAAAGGGTCCGACTACATAGGCCGACAGATCCTTACACAATACGTTCCAATTCTCTAGCATATGACAGGGTCTGGTTGATGAGTTGCAGAGATGGTATCTCCTTGCAGGGAGCAGATTCTTTTGCCTTCTGGAAGACAACAAACCCATCCTTTATCTCCCAGTCAGGATGCTCCTGCACCGAAATAAGAAACGTAACATTTAGAAGTTGCTTAGTGTTCAGACGGAAAGCATTGATACCATAAAGGGAAAATTACACATAACCTCCCTTAGAATTAGTTTATTTTCAGATACCCCCCCAAATATTTTTTTTCTTTCATAGAACCCCCTTAACTTCTATTTGTTTTCAGTTTAGTCCAACGCCATCCAAAAACAAACGGAAAATAAACATGTGTGAGGCACATGCTATTATAATTTTAAAAATTACCTAAACTACCCTTACTTATCTAACCCTAAATAACACTTCTCATTTCTTCTCCCATAGCCGCACCTCATCTTCATTTTTTTTTCTCTCTCCACAGTTCCATCTCCACACCTTGACCATATAGTTCCGGCCATGGAGCTCGGCCGCCGTGGATGTCATGGAGCACAACAACCACCATGGAGCTGGACCGGCCTGGAGTTCTGGCCATGGAGCTCGGCCAGCCATGGACGCCTAGATCCATGGAGTTCCGGCCATGGATCTGTCCTCACCAAATTTGTCCATCGCCTCGTCCCTCTCCTAAATCGAAGTCCGGAGTTCCTGTCGAGTCTCCATGAACATACCGGCGTCGGAACCGTTGGCGGCCGCCTTGGAAGAAGCGGCGACAGTAGATCCATGGATCGTCTGTATTTTTTTTCATTTTTCATCTTAAATTTCTCTAAATCAACAATAAAGATGTAGGAGACATTCATGGAATGGTTGTATATTTGTTTGAATTTGATTTTGGAATTGGTTGTATACTGGTTTGTTTTCAATTCTGAAATTGATGGTATACTTGTTTGAATTTGATTCTGAAATTGCTGCATCTGTGCAATTGTTCCAGTCAAAAACATAATCCATTAATTAATAAATTAAAAATATAATCAATTAATTAACTGATAATAATAAGTTAAAAAAGAATTACTGGAAAAAAAATAATGAATTTAAAAAAATAGTTATAATTTTTAAAAAATTATTGACAAAATAATTTAAATGAAAAATTAATATATAAGGAATTTCTGAAAAATAATAATAAAGAAAATAATATTAATAAGTCTATTTTGTGAAGAAAAAAAATTAAATAAACACATAAAAACAAAAAAGTAATTAATTTTTTAAAATAAAAATCAGATTTTTATAAACTAATTAAATTGATTTGAAAATCAGGTTTTACAGAACAATGGCATGTATTTGAAAATTAGATGGTTATGGAGGGATAGTTTTGTCTTTTTATAACTTTTGGATGGAAAGTTAACGGCGTTGGACTAAACTGAAAAAAAAAAGTTAAGGGGGTTAAATGAAAAAAAAATAGTTAAGGGGGTATCTGAAAATAAGCCAATTCTAAGGGAGGTTATGTGTAACTTTCCCTACCATAAATGTTAAAATATCTCCATTCAGTAGTAAGAATGCATGACAGCCTTAGCTAACCCTTTAAGTTTTAACACTCAGATTGTTGAAAGAGTTTGGGTATATACAACAGATATAGGGTCTAAGAGAACTCAGTGTTGGGAAAAAAGTTCCGAATTGGTATTCAATTAATCAAGAAACCGTGAGTTAATCTGGAATCTCGATGAAATTTACCTCCTTGATATATTCCAGAAGTTCGTGGTCTGCCGAGAACAGCAGCATTTGCCGGGCATCATTGACTGAAAGTTTATCATATGCCTTCTCACTGCACCCAGCTATTTCATCTCTACAAGATTGAGAATCAAAATGAGAACACAGATATTAAATAAATACATTCTTCAATCAGATTAAATTATATGAATTCAAGGAACAATTAGAGAAAGATTTAAAATATGATGGTTCTGGAGAGACTTTCATGTTATCATCACTAGTCAAGATTAAGGTTGCGAAAAGAACAACTTTAACCATCATGGTTCCATATGTACATATTGAGTACAATCAGATGGTAAAGAGATTGGAACAAAGTCAGAACAGATCCCTCATATGTCGATGGTATTGTATGATCAAGATTCTACTGTGAATGATTTGAATTTGCAATCAATATTGACAAGTGAGAATTTCTTTTTACCAAGCCAATTCAGGTAGTGATCAGGTTTTAAAAATGGATAATAGCACCATAATGGGCACATCTAAACAACCTCAGAATAATACCATAACAAAGCGAAGAACAAACTCAGAAAAATTACAATCCTTTTCCATCCTCACACTACTATTAGAGGTCCAAGTGAAGAGAATTACCTGACCGTCTTTGCAAGGAGATCCATAAAATAAACGTAAGTCTCATGCGGGACTGTCTGCCTAGCAGTCAACACACGGTTGTAAGCCCCTTCCATGAATGACTGCTCCAACTCCACGGCATGCTTGATGCAAGGATTCTCCAAAGCAGCAGAAGAAAGCAGTTCAAGTTCAGTATGGAATTCGGCAATTCTGTTCTGAACAAGTAGCCTCAACAGGTTGAGACCTAAAATTGGGTGTTCCTGTGGGGATGGCGGAAGACGACCACTGTTTCATCAGCGGGATATTATCAAAATCACCTTCTTTCTAGAATTAAACACTCAAATTTACACGTAACAAACCAGTAAGAAGTAATCCAAATCAACTATTTTTATCCATGAGGTTTCACAAGTTTAAAGTAGAAAAAGTGCCATATCTAAGACGGATTAAACTAAAAGAAACTAATAAATTACCCAGCATCTGTATAGTAAGGCTTCAGCTGAAAGAAATCCCTCTCAAAGGCATCTTGGTCTTCAAGCTTCACACTAAGAACAACAGCATGCTCATATATATCCCCTAAAAATTTCCATACACAACAAACAAAGAGGATATCAGTCATGAAAGCTACTTGACTGGACGCAATATAAGCTTCTAGATCAACCACACATCAGTTTCAAATCACTCAAAACAAAAAAATGCTACAAAATTTCAAGCTCTGGGCACAATCCACCAGTGTTCTAAAAATCCCGACTGGGCGTCACCTACGCGCCTGCCTAGGGCCCATTTTATGCCTAGCCGACCCGATTAGGCGCCTAGAACAATTTTGCATATTATAGTGACTAAATTAAAATAATTAGATGATTATCCAGAGTTGTTCGGTGTTGGTGATATTCAGGGTTGTGCTTCTAAGTTGTTTGGAGTTATTTTTTAGGTATTTTAAATATTTGTTACCATTTTTAATATAAGAAAGTTCATATTTTGCTTCTATATATAGTAATATATCAATTAAAAATTTTAAAAATAAAATTATATAAATCCGATTAATCCTCGTCTTGCAATGCCACTACTAAAAATATTTGATTTCAGTTTCCAGAGGCTCAAGCAAAAAAAAAAAAAAACTATGAGCAGCATATTTTGGTTCATGAGCCTTACTTGCTAATGTCAATTCGTGGGTTGCGTTAGCTGTTCGTTCAAACAAAGGAGGAAGGCTCCTGAATTGCGTCAAAGCGACCTGCAACACAAAAATCAGAAATTATAACACTCAAATCGATAACATGAACTCAAATTTCCTACTTTTATAGTAAGCTTCACGTACCTTGTCCATATATAAGTTCATAGGGCAAAATCAAATCTAACATTTCGAAAGTTAGGGTTTATGAATCGAACCTTGAGCTGAGAGAGGAACTTGTTGCAGGTGTCGAAATCGTTCCTCAAATATGCTTCCTTGAATCGCTCGAATGTCTGCGAAACCTCTGTCAATTTCGGATCCATCTCTTCTTTTTCCTCCGTTTGCTCAGTGCTCCACTTTGCTTTGGAGGAAGAAAGAGAAGCCATGGCTCTGATTTGGAGACGTCCAAATGGGCTGCGGCCCATCTAACCCTGCAAACTTGGATCTGATGAGCCAGTGGCCCATTAAAGCCCAATAGCGCTTTGGCATTGCAGGCCCAACTCTTAATCAATGAAACACCTATTTTTCCCACAATTTATGGCTTTGATTTGTCGAGACTTGGTTTTGGTACAACTTTACCAACCGAACACCCGCACAAGCCGTTTGGAGAAGATCTTGAAGTGATATTGTCAATGGATTTGGGAAAAGAATATTGTTCGAGTCTCCCGTAGGACACCCGACGCTCATGAACTCGTAGAAATAGCCTAATTTCCATTCTAGACAATAATAACTGCCCCTACATCCTACCTTGTGCTAGAAAAGTAAATAATTAAAAGAAAAAAAGTAAAACAATAATCAAACAAAGTATTGCAAAACATGAAACAAACATAAACAACAAAAACAACTGGAGCTTCTTGGTGTAGACTCGCTTCACCAAGACAAGGTCAACGGACTTGGTCCCGAGTCGTGGGTGGTAGGCCACCATCCATCTACCCTTGAGCCCCAACCAGCCTCATGGGCCTGGCGAGGCTGTTTTGCAGCCCGTTCCTGATCAGATTCGTCTTTTTTCTTTAGCGACGAGTATGCCGATTGTGGTCAGGGGCCCCGATAGATCTAGGGCCCTCGCTTGGGGGAAAACATCTTCCTCTACCTCCCGCAACTGACAAGTCGGGGTGATGTGATGCCTGCGATGTCAAGTGACATAGTGTCCTTGTCTTCCTTCTCATCCTCCTCAGGCGAGAGAGACCCTAAGTGGCCTTGGATATCATCCACCCCGCTAGCATCGGTAGAGTAGAGAGCAACGACGGTCCAAAACGGAAGGTTGTTCGGATAAGCGGAGAGTGGCCACAAGTCATAGAGTGACTAAATCATTTTGGCCCTTTATTTTCCAGTGAAATTATAGAAATTAGTACCATAATTGGAGACAACAACACATATATGCTGATTTCTGGGGTTATAGGGAATAAAAGTAAGAGCACTTTGTTCATGTAAAGACTGAAAAAACAATAGAAGTAGAAACCTTTTTCTACTGTAGAGAGAATAATGTGATAGTAGTGGTAGATTATGAAACCTTATCTTATAGCCACCTTTGAGAGAGAGAGAGACAGAGATGGGTTCAACTTCATCATCCACCACTAACAGCAACAGTGTGAGATCTTCTGAATCCAAGGAAAAGGCATGCCATAGCCCAACACAAGAACTGTTCCCTTCAATGATGAAAAAGTGAACAACTTGATTCATTAAACAAATGTGAAATCCATTAGTTAATTAAATGATGAATGTGATGGAATAACAGTTGATGATTTTTTTTTTGAAAAAAGTGAGAGAAAGTTGGATGTGGATCTCACTCTCCAAATCATGTAAACCAACCAGATATATAGTTCTTTGTGCTTTATTAAGTGCTATGATAAAGTTGGCATTTCATTTTATATGAATTATGAAATGGGTAGGATAGACTCTTTCTTCACTGTATTAGGAAAACAGTTTTTAAAGGGTAATTAATTTTTATAACCCCGTTGTTTCGATCGACGATTAAGAATCTGATTATTTATCCGCATAGGATAGCCTGATGGTGAATACCTCTTCATATCTCATCTCTTCTTAAGGTCAAAGATTCGAATTCCGGTGGGTACACTTGTTTGGGATTAAGTGTGAGTGTTGGGCGGTGGGTTAGATTAGACTAAAATAAGATTTTTCTGATAAAAAAAAGAATTTGACTATTTGATCAAATAAGCGTATATATAATAAGTTATATAATTTTCATAGCATTAGAAATCATCTATCTTATAGTAAAAAAGAAAATTAATTTTCAGAATTCCTATTGTAGTGGAAAAGAATGAATACAAAGACTAGTCCATAAACCTAGTTTTGGTCCTAAATTGATTAAGTAAAACAAAAGGGAAAAGCACAAATCACTTTAAGGTAATGCATGAATAAACAAATGTTTCTTTTCATTTTCAGGGGGAATAAATTCTTTGATTATATAATTACTAACTTCATGCCCTAATAACCCATCTTTTCCAAAGTTTTTTCTTTTTCTAGATGAAGGATAATATGGAATGGTGTAGGCAATAGTGATCATGTTTGAGCCTTTGATGTGAGTGTGTTTAAGTTTGAACCATCAATCAAGTGTAGATACTTAATGTTTTTAATTGTAGAGTTTTGTGTAATAAAGGGTGTAGTTGGAGTCTATTATTGACAGAAAGTTCAGTTTAGGACATTGAAGCCTAATCATGTGAGTGGGCTCTCAAGCACTTGACTAGGTAAAGAAAGGTACAAGGTAGATGAGAAGAGTGTCAATTACTTGAAAATGAGTTGAACCCACCTTGTTTGATGCCCCATAATAGTATCAACTGTAACAGTTGGTATAGCTCAGTGACCTCCCAACCATTGCAGCTATTTTCTTTTTCCTTTTTCTGTTAGCAAACATGCCTTTATTAGACAAGCTGAGTTTTTTTTATCAGCAAAAAAATATGCAGACATGGGTTTCAGGAAGAAACCACAAATCAACAACAGAATCTAACAAAAGATAAGGTTCAAAAATACCGGAAAAAACAAAGAAATAGTCATACCACCCAGATAATTATCCAAGAGATCATAGAAGGTGAACCTTCTGACCTCAAAAAGGCTGGATTAGAAAACCCCTTAGCACTGTCCGGCAATAGTAGAATGATCCTAAAAATGACTTCTGACAAACGCTTACAAGACTCGACAAAAAGGAGGAGGAAAGGCGGAACAAGAGACCACAATCTGAAAAAGAGGAGAAACAAGAAGGATTGCTACCTTTGCTCTGGTTCGGGTTTTGTTGCTTTGTTTTGGATTGGTTTGTCCTCTTCCTGAGTTTGTTTCTTTTGTTAGGTTGGTTTGTTAGCTATGTTTCTTGGTTGGTTTGTTAGCTGTTAGCTATGTTTCTTGGTTGGTTAGTCTTTATATTTTTTTCTGTTGTTGTTTTGTCGTCCTAATCTAGAGAGGTGTTCTTTTATTTAGGGTTCTCAAGGGTCCATTCTCTTGTCTCTCTTTTTGTATTTCAAAAAAATGAGAATTTTAATATACTACTTTACTGATCAAAAAAAGGAAGAGAAAATAAAAAGAACTCAAGAAGACCGAGAAAGAGTAGTAATCAGCCACACCATCCAAAAAATAGGATCCAAAGAACATCGTTCTGTTTTAAACAACGCAAACGTTTCAAACTAGATTTCATACACAACCAGAGATTAAAATTTGCATATAAGTGGTTTAGTCGAGATAAAACGACAATGAGAATTTCGTTTTTGTTATGTGGTTCAAGTGATGTAATTAGGACAAGTCTTGGTGCTCATGGGAGGGTCCGGATATTTCAGTGGAGAGTTATGGGGATGTCCCATTCTCAAAAACAAAGTGAGAATCTATACCATCATGTAACTTTGATCTCCAAAAGCCCTTTGCTGGCTGCAGGCTTCTTTTTCTTTCTTTTTTTCTATATTATTATCATTATAACCTAAGTTCACTAGTGACATTTTTAATTATTGATCATGTCTTGGTGCCACCAGGAGCTTTCTCTCCATAAATATACACTTGACAAACCCTTTGTCACTCATATTACATATTTGTTTTAGCTTTTGGAGTTTTTGACCATATGGGTGTTCCTCAAACTCCAACCCCTCCTCACCTCTACCCTCAAGCTCTACAGCTCAAGCTCTACCAAGCCTTCATCTTCTCCATCCCGATCCTCTTCTCGATCATCCTATTCCTCCTCTTCTACCTGTTCTACCTCAAGAGGAGGGCTTCCGGGTATTCCCCTCCTCCCCCCAGTCTTCCCCGAAGCTTCAATCACTCCGCTACTTATGTCTCCTCGGTAAGCAATCGTTATCAGCAAAGCAAATTTAGATTAAAACCTCATGATCGCAATCAGAAAGTCATTTGACTGACGGTTTTAAATGATTTGTGCACATCTTGTTTTTTGTGTTGTTGTTTAGCCTTGTCGGATGGGGCTGAAAGGGGAGATCAAGGAGAAGTTCCCGACGGTCTTGTTCGACGAAGAACTGAAAGCTAGAGATTCCCAGTATGTTCTCCATCTCTGTATTTTTCTCAATGATTTTTGCTAAGAAAAAAAAGTTTCCAACTTGTGTCCATGTTACTGTTTCAACCATGGCCTGTGTGCCCTACATACATGTGCATTTCTTTATCACATCTATCAACTTGGCCAACCCAGCTCCTTTTCTTTTAAAAAGTTTTGATCCTTCTTAGCTTATCAACAGTAAAATTCATGTTAAAAATCCAATTCACCTAAAAGTCAGATACATAGATACAAAGAGCAAATTCACATCAAATGTTTTATAGTAGTTTTTTGGGTGGTTGCAAAAACTTGCGAATGTGCATTTTGCAAATAATATCGATAAACTATTTATTTATTTATTTTTGTAATATCTCCAGACTTGCAAATCCGCTCTTTAACACAAATTAATCATGTGGTAGTTTTAGCATTATAGATGTTTTATAATCTGAAATTATTATGTATACACTTTTATACGATTACTTTCAAAAAAAATTCCTTCTACAAAATTAACATCTTTGTGGATTCACATACGGAAAATAGTATGAGATGTCTTTTGCAAAATATATTAAGTTCATTGGTATATATGCATACATAGTC
This sequence comes from Erodium maritimum, assembly GCA_963921825.1. NCBI lineage: Eukaryota > Viridiplantae > Streptophyta > Magnoliopsida > Geraniales > Geraniaceae > Erodium > Erodium maritimum. The sequence goes on from OY997588.1 coordinate 153,678,828, forward strand.
CACCACAATTTTTGCAATTATTCTTTTTGTTTTTATGGGAAAGCTTTATTCCAACATATTGTACTATACGTTATATCTAAGCGACTTCTTCTTCTGAAATCATAACAACCGACTATCAAAAATTGTTAAGAACTAAAGAAATCCAAATTTTACAATTGAAACTCTTGTGCATACATTTTTATACAATTACTTTCAATTTTTTTTCTAAAAACTAACCCCGTTAGTGGATCTACAGACGGAAAATAGTTTAAAATGTCTTTTTGTAAAAAAAATTAAGTTCATCGATAGTATTTGCATACTGCACATAGTCCACCATACTTTTTGCAATTATTCTTAGTGTTTTTTATGGGAAAACTCTATTTATATCTTTAGCCGACATTTTTTTCCGTCCAAAATCATAACAGTCGATTATCAAAAACTGTTAAGAACTAGCGAATGAAAAAATTTTAAACAGTCAAAACTCAATAACAGATCATGAAAAATGTCGAATTTGTCCTTAAAAAAGATCGCTTCCAAACAAGTGTATCCATCAGGATCCGATCCTCCAACAAAAGCCACACATTAGCGCTAGAGAGCATCGGGTCCAAAGTTGGTTCTCCAAAAAAGACACTTTCGAGTTCATTGAACACAAGTCACAACCCTGTACTTTTGACTTGCCAGTTACTGAACAAAAACTTTATGCAGATGCTGTATCTGTCTGGGAGAATTCGAGCTCAAAGAGGAGCTGCTCCAAGTCCCCTCCTGCAACCACGTGTTCCACTTCGAGTGTATACGCCACTGGCTCCGCTCCAACTCAACCTGTCCGCTCTGTAGATCCTCTGTCATTTCCTCTCCTTGCAAGCACGTGTTCCATGTCCCTCCGACACAACAACAACATATGTCAGCTGCTACCTCGGATGTTTCCGGTAACTCAACAGCACAACTGACAATAACGATCGAAGAATCGGTATCGGTCTCACAACCGAGCGAAAGTGTTACTGTTGCTGTTCTTCATATACAAACGAACCCTTCGTGAAGTAGAATGATCATGCTTCGTGTCATTGTTGAGTGAAGAGATTTAGTCGAGTGTAGTGTACACTTTTTCAGGGTAGTCAAGTTTTGGCTCGGTAAAACCAGAAGTACACAACTGGTACGAGAAAGCAGAACAACTTTGTTTTCCCTATGTAACCGAGGCTTCGACACTGTTGTAACGAGATTCGAGAAACATGATTAATGAAAGATTACATTGATCATGTTGATTATTAATTCAAGACGTATTTAACAAGCACAAAACTATCAACCCAAACAACACTTTTTGGATTAGAGTTCGTTTAAGTCAAGAGGTCGAAGGCTCAAAGGAACAAGTCATCAACCTATATTTGTTATTCATCGAACCAATTCAAGGATTAAGTCTTTAAGTCGTGAAAGAGAGGCTAGACAGAAGGGGTGAGAGCTCTTGAAGCAAATGGGCGAAAGTGGTTTGCTTCTTAATTCTGGACATCAGCCTCCTTCTGGTTGAGGAGTTTTGGCTTTTGAGGAAGCCGGAAGCGTAGGCGTGTCAGGCTCGGGATTGGCTGATTTGGCCCGTGGAGCGTTTATTGCTCCGGTGTTGAGTTGTTTGCTCGGCACATCATCAGGATTGTTGTGTTTTGCAATTCCTTGTTTTTTTCTTTTTATTATTCTACGGATAGATCCTCATTTCTGAGTTGCATCACCCGTCTTTGGTTTACATTTTTTGTAATTCAAAATAATCAATAAAACAATCTGTAAGAGAACCAACTCAACTAAAAGCTCAAGTTGATAGTTGAATATTCAATTTTATATATCTAACACGCGCCCTCACGGGCAAGCCTGTTTACGGGCTTGGAGGTGGATTTGAGGATAACCCATTAGGAGGTAGGTAGGAAGCCCGACCCTCACGGACAAACCCATTTACGGGCTTGTAGGTGGATTTGAGGATAGCCCATTAGGAGGTAGGTAGGAAGCCCGATGAGAAGATTTGAGGAGGATAGTCCATTAAGAGATAGTTGGGGAGCCCATTGAAAGGAGATTTGAAGATAGCCCATTAAGAGATAGTTGGAGAGTCCATAAGAAGTGGCTTGTAGATAGCCCATATAGAAGGAGTATAAGGGCTGGCCCATTATGGGTAAATTTGATAAATAGACAAGAAATTAGAATTTTTTGTAAAGAGTGAGGTTTGGGTCCGTGAGGTAACAAGCTCTGATACCATGTAAATTTTGTTTAAAACTGGCTACTTATATCAGGTCGGACTTCCACAACTAAAAGGTCAACCTTGTTAGTTGGGTGTGGCCCTAGCCTTTATAAGTAGCATTTTATCCTTATATTTTCTCGATGTGTGTTTATACTTCAACACTCCCCCTCACGTGTAGCACTGGACATCTACACGTGGATCATAGCAGGACTGAACATCTGCATATGGACCGGAGACCACAGGGTGGAGGTGACAAATGGGTCGTGGGCCGAATCAGACTCTGATACCATGTTAGAGAATCAACTCAACTAAAAGGTCAAACTGATAATCGAAGATTCAATTTTATATGTCTAACACCATCATCTACCAAAATGAACAAACACAAAACTAATTTCTCCAGATTCGGTTTGTTTACTGGAAAAAAAATATTATATATGACTTGTGATTTGATTCGGGACATCATCGAGGTTGATTTGGTGTTATCCCCCGTATAATGCGGGCCTGTCGGGGTCATGGAAAAAATGGTCGTCCACCCCTACAGTGCCAGTGAAGAAATCGCTATCTAGAACCCACCTGCAAGGTTTAAAAATTGACAGATGATTGGGCGTCATTTAGATATTTAGCACATGTCGTTATTCCAATTTAGCTTTATCTTGTGCTTTTGCTTTCAAAGCACCAACTTGACACACTATGTCTCAGTGCCAAAGTTGATTGGGCCCGGATAGGCTTGCTTGCACTCTATATGATGTATGGAATTGGAGTGTGCATGGGCCTGGTCGGTCTGTTCTTACCCTGATTTTAAGATGTATTTGCCATTTGTCAATTTTTAATTCAAGGATCCTGTGCTAAAATAATTTGGATTTGAACGTTAACATGTCGGTTCCGGTTTAATCCAGTCTGTATTTTTTTTTTGATCGTAAACGTCGTACTTTTATAGATAACAATACGTCAAAGACAAGAGTACAAGTATGAAATCCTAGAAAAGGGCCAGATTTGGTTCGTAAACGAATTTTGAACGCTGATCCTATAAATATGATATCTGGTTAATCCAAGAAATAATTGCAAGGAAACCCTCGACATAATGGTTGATCAGAACAACTGGTTGTGATCATTTTCTGACCCGACCTAAAAATGCACGTGGTATGAGAGAAGGAACATTTAAGAGAAAACGAGCATCTAGGGAGAACATCAGGAAATGGGAGAATCAAGAGGTCAGGTTGATACCGACATTGACAGGTGAGGTATACGTCCCCACGCACACCTCGTTGATTGAGGGCTCTCGATCCATTGGATGGGGTTGAGGCTCCAAGTTGTCACCCGCTTCTATCAACATGATCAATACCTGCTTCCACCCTCCCTAACGTCGATCAGGGGTGTCAGGGTCCCAATCCAACATATGAAAATAGGGCGTCTTTGCACGTAGACCCTGATTGATCGGCTACGCCACAGTCATGACGCCTGATCTAGGGCCGGGCCTCCGATGATTATGACTGATCAGCAGGCGGCTGAGGAAGCATATACACGGTAGAGGCGACGTAGGAGGCAAAGGCGGCAGGTCTAGTGGCGATTTTGGTGGCGGAGGAGGAGGTGGCGGTGGCGGCTCTTGTGGCAGAGAAGGAGGTGGCGGCTCTGGTGGCAGGGGAGGCGAGGATGACTATGGCGACGATTGAGGCGGTGGCTCAGGGGTCGGAAGCAGCGAGGCTGGTGGTGGCCTATGGATCATGGGGGAAGGTGGATGACTGGAGCTAAGACCGGCTGCAAAGAAATTCAAGACCGATGTTGAGATTGAATCTCGTAGGCCCAAAACTTGCGGTGGGGCAATAGAGGGGATGGGAAGACCTATTGCGGTGTTGGTACTGGTGACAAACGAGACGACGATTTAGAAGACGGTGGCGTTGGGGATAGCGACGTTGGAGACAAACACGGAAGCGGCGCATGTGGCACATGAGGCGGTAGAGAAGGCGGAGTTTCCTTCTTCCTAGGTCGCTTGGTCTTATAAACTCCGTTGATGGGGCTTTCCGCCAACAAGATCACATGGGATAACGTAGTCATGAAGGATATCAGAGGAAACAACAAATAAAAAGGAGAGCAAAAATGGACGGCGTAGAGAGGGAGAGAAAAACAAAGAACCCTAAAGGCCAATGTTATCAAAATTCCGTTACCCATACCCGGTCCATTGTTTTAAATTTGTGAATCTAAAAAAAATGTCTAAATTAACCAAATTTAAAACGATGGAACATCCAAAACTAACCTATATACCAAAACAAATTAAGAAGTGATCAACAAATTAAACTTGAGTTTAATCGAACCGGTGACTTTTTAATGATAAAAAATGCTCAATCAACCGGCAATAATCCGATGTTATATGCCGTATTTAACTAGCTAAGGGTTCAACGTATCTGGTGGGCCGATTCTAAACAAACTCCAGAGGGTGTAATCCACTCTCTCGACCATATTGTAATGGATCAAGATTTTTTTAGTCTCAATCTTATTATTAGCGAACGAGTTTATACACAAAACTAGACCTACAACCTCAAAGCGTTGGTGAAGCCAAAGCGCAAAGAGCCCAAGTGAGCCCAACCGAAACCAAAGCAACTTTCCTAGGAAACATTCCTTTATCACTTCTCAGCACCATCGCTTCATAAACCGGCCAACAATTCACCACCGCGAAACCTGCCAACAACATCGTCGCCAACACTTCGTCTAGTTTACGTTTCCCTCTAACGACCTCGGACACTCCGAACAACAACCCCGACAAATTGATCATTGCGGCCGTTGCCAGCGGAACGAGCATAGGCGACGGGACTCCGAAGTCGAAGGTTCCTTGTAGGTACCTTTTGGTTTGGTCGTCGTCAAGCACCTTACTGGTCACATCGAAACTAAGCTTGGAGATGTTCAGTGACCTGAGTGTGAACTCGACCGACCCGAATATGAAGGAGGTGAGTCCCCGAATTAGCCACATCCTCTGATCATTCCACCACCTCCGGACCGTCCCTCCGTCGGACACGAACTCAAAGAGGTCTTGTCCGTAGGATCCCACAACTAGGAACATGTACAATAGAAACCTTGCTTCCGAGACCTGTAACACATATTCAATCACAACCCAACATTAAAATCGATTATGCTTGAGAAATTGTAAAAGACCATTAAATTTGATTTAGGGACACCGTTCTAAAAATCTCGACTAGTCCTAGGTGACCCGCCTAGATCTTTAAAACAATTTTGTATAGTATATTGATTAAGTTAAAATAATTTTATGGTCATGTATAGTTGTTTGGTGTTGATGATATTAGAAGTTGTGTTTCTGAGTCGTTTGATGCTATTTTTAGGTATTTTAAATATTTGTTACTATTTTTAATATAATGAAATTCATATTTTGTTGCTAATATATCTATTAGAAATTAAAAAAAATACAAAAATACAAATCCGATTAATCTTCGTTTAGTCTCCGATTAATCCCCGAAGACTTTAATCGTTCAACTAGCGTCTAACGACTTTTAAAACCTTAGACCTTGGAAATTTTCGAGTCCTGCATCTTTGGGTTTTGAGTTTCGGTGATGATTCATCGGATTATCTCTGCCGATCAACGATGTTGGTCGCCGGCGTGACAATGCCCTTCAACTCTATGAGTTTGGGAGCCGATGAGATACAATATTCTCCTCAAGTTCGGGTAAGGTTATGAGTGACTTCTTGGTGGACGGCTTGCTTTATTGAGCTTTATGGTTGGCAAATCTGGGTAGCAGACATCTTTTTTATGGGTTTTATGGTTGCTAAATCCGGGTTCTAGACTCACTTTTTAGTCTTTTTGTATTGAGTTTAGATGATTGTCATATTAGGTTTTGAGACCATTGTTCTCCCTTGTTGGGTTTGTATTTACTGCTTCTGTGCTAGGATGTCGAGGTTCCTTATATAGAAATGTTATTTCATGTATTAAGTATCTTTCCGTCGTAGGATTGTTATAAGAGTGAGCTGCCATACCAATCCTTGATTCACTGATCTGTGACTAAACCTCCTACTTGTACACATTTCCATTATCTGAGAAAGTTCAATTTATATTTGTTTTCGCTGATAATAAGAAGAGAAAAAAAGAGCACAAACCTTAGGCAAAGTACTGAGACCATTGAGGAGGGCAAGCTGAGGGAGGAAGGCGTAGACAGAAATTGGAATGGACCAGGTGGGCCAGAATGCATTGCATGAATAAGCAAGGCCCGTGAGGAGGCCCATGGACCTAATGCCGTGGGTTATAGTATTGTACTTGGAAAAGGTCACATCAAGGAGCCCAATAGCCCATCTTTTGTTTTGGTTGAGCACATCGATCAGAGAAATAGGTACGTCCCCTAAATATGCTGGTCTCTCCGGGTAGCAAAATATAGACCTCCAACCCTCACAATTCAACTGGTAGCCCGTGTAGTAGTCCTCCACAAGTGAGCCGTATCTAAACCCCATCTGCATAATTAATTAATTAGTAACCAAATTAGTCCGATCGTGAAACTCCACTCGATATATGTATATGTTAGAAAATGGTTAGTTTGTAAGATAAAATATTAATCATAACAATAATAATAATAATAACAACAATGTATATATAGCTCTGGTGCCATTTGGCTGGTTTGGCCTGTGGAGCGTGTTATAGCTCCGGTGTTTGGTTGCTTGCACGACAAGCCATCAAGACTGTTGTGTTTCACAATTCTTTGTTTATTCAGTTTTCAGGTAGATCCTCACTTTTAGTTGCATCACCTGCTTTTGTTTCACTTTTTTTTTTGTAATTCAAAGTAATCAATAAAACCCTCATGAGGGCCTCATCTATCTAAAAAAATTAACAACAATATAGAAATTCAAAGTTAGAAAATAGTATTGGACGAAATACAATTAAATTTATTTTACACATCACATTAAAATACAATTAAATATATTTTACACATCACATTTTTTCCAACAATATACATATAAACAAGGGAAATTTCAATAATATGCTCTCATACGACTTTGTATAGACATATTTTCTTTATTTTATTTTCTTCATAAATGTATTTATTCATTTAGTTTACTATCAAAAAACAACGGTTTCCATTAATTTTGAATGAGAAATCCTCAAAAATTCAAAAGTACCTAAAATACCTTAACTCCAAACGCTAAAAATCTTCCTCCCGAACCCTAAACTATAAACCTTTAACCATTTATCTTGCTCTTCCAACAAAATGTAGTTTAGGGTTTTTAGGGTTTAGGAAAGGATTTTTAGGGCTTGTGGTAGAAGTATTTTAGGGATTTCTAAATATGCTGAGGATTTTTCCGTCCAAAGTAATATAAATCGTCATTATCAGATAATAAACGAAAAATATAAATACGTTTTTCTTGAAGAAAGAACCATACATTTGTACTACAAAAAGGCTTTTGAATAGCATATTATATATTGAGGTTTTCCCCATAAACAATACAATTTTAAAGTTGATTAACAAGTAACAATTCACAAAATTAACATTATAATCTAAATTGAAGCCATACCTTGGAGCCCCATTTGGTATGTTTCTCATAATCACAACTTGCTACACGGTACGCATGTGAGAGAACTGATTCATCATGTATAGGCTTGTCCACCATGTGGGTCGGCCTCAACTCCGGCATCTCCGGCGACGAGGGAGGTCCGAACAGAGCCCGGCGCCGGAAAAAGCAACCCGTTCCGACATAGTTGGGGCCGCACAACCCATCGATCCCCACCGGGTTGATCTTGAACAAACGCCTATACTCGCAACCATATATGTCATCTTTATCGGTGCCACGAAACTCTTGCGGAAATTGAACGTAAGCCAAGGTAGGCTCTAACGTAGGATCGCACAAGTAGCAAAGTGCTCGTGTCGGAGTTTGTGGATCGTTCGAGTACATATCACAGTCAAGAGTCAAGACCACGGGTGCGTTCGTCATTGTGGCCGATACTCTAAGCTTCGATATCCAAAATATGAATGAAGTTAATGTTGTTTTACGAAGAAGAGTTAATTATGTTTATCTTCACTAACGTATACATGTATTACATATGTACACATTAACGTTTAAAAATTATGGATACTTACACTGACCATAATATATTTCTAAGATTTTACCATATACGGATATACCTACATTAACATATCTATTTCTTTTTTTATCAGAAAATAAATAATGTATTAATAAGGATGTGAATTTTGGGAAGGAAACCACAAACCACCAACTCAACACATTAACATAACTGTTAAAGTTACAGATGTAAAGTTAGAATAGGTATGTATGATTTTCAAAGGTATAATATAGATAAACATAATTAATACTATTAAGAATATTGAGTTAATAGCGACTTGGGTGCATCTAGAAGAAAGAGTTTACCAAGACGTTAAGTGCACCAGCCTTGAAATGGTGAGGTGAAGAGCTGCTTTTTTCTCTAGTGACATATACCAGATTAGGCATGGCATGCCCAGTAACATCCTTGTCTCTGTCGTTTTCTAATAAGACCTGTCCATTAATGACACGAGGGATGCATTACCCAACATGTAGATATTTATTAAGACCGCTCAGAAAATACACAAATTTAAAATCCGAACGAGTTAAGATATGTGACAAAATACAACGTTTTAAGTTATTTTTTGTAAAAAAAAACCACATTGTTAGGATCTATAACAAAAGGTAGATGACAGTTAAAAAATCAAAGTGAAAGGTTACGAAAAGTTAGGAAACTACGTTTTCCTACTAAAAAATAAAATAATATATGAAATAACCTGAATGACACTAGGATGATCTTGACGGGTAAATTTCTCGTTCCATCTTTGAAAAATCTTGAATTCATCCTCTCCAAAGATACTATCCTGCCCAACCCTACCTCGTTCGACGACATTTTCCACTCTTGTTTTCATGCTCTCGTACATTTGCTGTCACACGGTTCAAATACTTAACAATAAATTATAGTTATATTCTAACACACAAAATAACGGTTTCGTTTCATGATACGTTACCTTAATAATCTCAGTTTGGGGAGAAAAGGGTTGGTTTGATGTGAAATAAACTTGAGGGTTCCTATCTACAACGTTGTTGTTCCGACAAAACGGTAACCAGTGGGACGCAAACTTAGCGGCCGCCGTGAAAGCAAAGAGAGTCAACTCCGATCCTCCGTCGTCGGACACGTAGACCGAAACCTTCTCCGGCGGGTAGTCATAAGCCATCACCGACAAGGCCGTGTTCACCACGCTCATCGGCGGCTCCTTGTACGGATCCGCCGTGCATATGAACACGTCCAGCCCCGGAAAGCCGGTCCGGTTCACGAGGTTTTCCGGGAACTCCTTGCGCCGGACCGGGTTCATGCGGTGAGCCTGAGTGGTGAGCCACATGAAGGCCAGAACAAGGTCGGAGAGAGCGATGGAAGAGGAGAGGAAGGTGGTGGAGTGGAGTTGTAGAGTTTGTGCATGGCCGTGGAACAAGGCTAATAGGGCGCACGTGTAGACCGGAGCGAAGGCCCGGTTGAACCACCGGCGGCGCATGGCCGTCGTCGTGTGGAGACAGTGGACGCCACCGGCGGTGTGTGACATGTTCGGAGCTTCGTGTTTTGTGTCCCGGCCAAGTCCTCATATATACTATTGGGGGAGGAATTCACACGTGTGAGGGCACGAGTGAACAAGACGAGAATGTTTCATTATTATGGACTAATATTACAGACTCCATACTAACTAGTCTATAACATTACCGACATCTTACCGAAACCAGAACGCAAAACATGGCGCCCTAGAACGTGCAAACAACGTGGACATCAAAAGTGCAACAACGTGTACACCAAAACCTTGCCACATAATGGGCACACCAAACTGTGCAACTAGTGCACACTCAATCTGCACCAAATACAGTTATTGAAAAACTGTAAAACGAAAGAAAAAAAAAACTAGCCAACTTTATTGTAAAACGAAAGAAGAAAAAAAACCTAGCCAATCTCGGATGGTGGGCTCAAGGATCTTGTTCTCGATGGACATAAAGCTCTGTATGGTCATTCAGGTTTTAGTTACGTATTGGGTTCGCGTCAACAAGCTTAGTAGCACCGATCAAATATGTCAAGTAGGTTTATGTATCAAACACACCTTTAAGATCCGTCAGGAGACTATCATCAACGCGACAAAATATTTTTAAGTTATTGGCGTAATGGACGAAGGGCAGGAAGATCCATCGTCTAACCAAATGAGAATCTAAATAGGGTCATATGGTTGGGTTGATACAACTCAATCACCATATCCAAAGTGGGCCTGACATTACCAGGTATCAGTTCATCTTTTTTCACATCAGACGATATTCAACATACTCGCTATACATAGGGTCCATACACCTACCCAAGGGAGGACTCCATAAGTTGTAAACCAGGACGGGAGCCAATCCATCTGTGCCAAACCAGTTCATCATGGACAGGCAAGTCAAGCCTCCGACTTAGTATTTCACCAAATATTTTCATAGTAATCGTCACTTGCCCATCGATGTTTGTCAAAAGAAAGACATTGATGCAAGAAAATTAAATTCCGCAACCAGAACATGAGGTCGATAGAAATAGATGAGAACCAATGGCCCATCGGAAAAGCAAATTATCAATACTCGGTAGTCAATAGGGACCTGCAAAGACTGTTCCTAGATGCTTCCTTACTACATTCTTCTACCACACAAACTGATACTTATTCAGTAACTACATGATTGAAATGAATTTAAAGGGCCACGAACCTTTCATTCATCTTCATCAATAATCATCCTGTAACTTGCAGGTCAAGGTACGGAGCCATGGTCCCCTCGGCCCCATGCTACATAAATGTTAATGTGATACTGAGTTACTGATTATGATACCACCTTCTGCTTCATTGGGCAATGCCATGGGAGTATCATCTCTTTCTCTCAACCATTTTCATCTCAACTTGAAATCGAATTCAATACTGATAATATCTTGAAAAAACTTTAAAATCTATCTTGGACTTGTACCTTTCAAGAACTGATTATTGCCTTATAAGTCAATCGATTCGACACTTACGCAAACTAATATTTTTCGTTAGAAATGATAGAAAACGTTAAGAAAAACTCTAAGAACTAACTGTCATATATGATTATTAAACTCAAAAACTAATTGTATACATGTTAATTTTTTTGAGTTTTTTCTAACGTTTTATGTCGTATATGACGAAGCTCTTTAGGGTTAAGTTTGGAGTGTCTTTCTTGACCCCCGAGTTCTTGAAATCTTGCTTCTCAAGTTCTCTAAGAGACAAATCTAGAACTTATTTTTCCCAAACCATTTCCTTCCAAGCTGTTGGGATTCGTCAGGTTGACCAGCTGACCACCTGAAGTCGAGAATCCGCAAGTACAACAACGTTTAGAGCATTCACAACCATCTCACCGGCAGTTGGCAAGATGGCGCTGGCGGGGAGGATTAAAAAAGAGTTTTTTTCTTTCCCAGCCAGCTCACCGCTGTGCAAGCTGCAATGGCGTTTTTGTTGCCGACGGGGAGCCGACGACGGTAAGGAAAAAAATAATTTTTTAATATATTGTTTTTTCAAATTATATATTATATGAAAAAAACAAGTACTTACATAAAAAAAAGTGTAATAAACAACAAAACCACTCCGTAAATTAAAGAAGAGACACTAAAGTACAAATAAACATCACAAATTAGAATACCAGCAATGAGTTGAAGAAGAACTAGAAGTAAAATGTAAACATAATGAACGATAACAAAAGCTAGGCGTCTCCAAAATTATTCCAGATGTGTTCGACGAGATCGTCCTTCAACCGGTAATGTATGCGTTCATTTTGCATCCTCGCAGTGTTTCCAAGTATGACATTGCTCGGGACGAAGCCTCCTCGTGCAATATGTGGTTGACTTGGCCCACCTTCATCTGTTTGTTGAAGGTAGCCGTCGTAGGTATGACGTTCAGCCTCAACTATCATATTGTGCAATATAATGCATGCATTCATTACCAAACCGATGTACTAGTGAATCCACAAGCGGCTCGGTTGCTTGATAATGTGAAACCGAGCTTGGAGTACATCGAAAGCTCGTTCCACATCCTTCATGCACGCTTCTTGGACTTCAGCAAACTTTTTCTGCTTCGGGAGTTGAGGTAATGGAATTGTTTTCACAAACACTGGCCACGAAGGGTATATGCCATCAGTAAGATAATACGGGAGTGTGTAGTGGTTACCATTTATCGTATATTCAACCGGTGGTTGCCAACCGTTGATAACGTCCGCGAAAAGTTTGGAATGGTTGAGCACCGCAAATCGTTGTTCGATCCCGCCATGCCAAAGAACGAGTGCCAAATCCATAAGTCACGAGTAGCAACCGCCTCGAGGACAACGGTTAGTCGATTACCGTGGTCCCTCCGGGTATGTGATCCTCGAACTGCCTTTGGGCAATTCTTCAACTCCTAGTGCATGCAGTCAAGACTTCCAAGCATGCCCGGGAAAGAGGAGCTGAAAGGTTAACGTGAATGGAGTTGTAGTTTCTACTTTTCACTTCCCATGTTAACGAAATCGTTAATTTAAACGGTTCATATCAGGTTTTGTAAAAGTTTCAACATTTCGTGTATGGAACTGTAACGAAACGTTGGTCTGGGTTAGGACGTGAAAACGAAACGTTGAGAAAGATTTGGACCCAGAGTTTTCCCTACATATTATTCTGGTGAGTAACTATGTTCGGACACAAACTCTAATACGGTACAACTTCAAAGCCCAAAGAACCCAAGTGAGCCCAACCGAAACCAAAGCAACGTTCCTAGGAAACATTCCTTTATCACTTCTCAGCACCATCGCCTCATAAACCGGCCAGCAATTCAGTAACTACACAATGCAAAAGAATTTGAAGGCCATGAACCTTTCAGTATGATCAATAGTCAACCTGTAACGTACAGGTCAAGGTATCGAGACATGGTGCCCTCAGCCTGATTCTTCTGTTCTATTTAGCCAGTGGCATGCAAATGATGTCTCTTTATCCTATGTCAACTTGAAATCGAATTCAATAATCATATAATTTCTTCCAATCCGATAGCAGGAAATATCGAAACTCTCACTCACTAGTGACCAATGTTAACATTTCCCCAAACAAGTATTTACAACCAATTCCCAATCCTACCCTTTCACTAAATTCCTACTATTACATACAGATCTCCAGTAAATTATTGGTTTAAGTTTTCTTAAACAAGCAGACAAATTTTTATCGTCTCCTCCGGTTTCAAACATACTCTAAGCTAGAAAATAAATCGAAGAAACAACAGCAAGAAAGACGTCAAAAGGTGAAAAGGGCTGCAAAAGTTACAGTTGTTTCAGGTTTCAGGTGAGCCTGAGCTTATCACAGTCCCTTCACATTCTATGGAAGAAATGGGCAGTTTGCTTCCTGAGCTCATCTTCTTCACATCCTGGCTTGAGCATATAAAGATTCTCTTCACCATGCTACAGAACTCCCTGTAAAATATTAGTTCCAGGTCTTAACCACATCATCTCATGATAAAAAAAATCATTATTACGTGCTAAAAGAATACATACGGCCACGGGTGATCCCCTAACAGCATCATATCCCCTTCATCATCAGTAAAGACAACTTCCAATTTATCACGAGGGAGGAGCTGTCCCTTTATGTCGAACATCTCTTCTAGTTCATCAATAAGTTGATCATACCCTTCCAACATGACCAAGTCTACTGCCCGTCCAACAGCTATTCCTTTCATCTGAACCTTTCATACACAATATGCTTTCTCAGAAACTTACCAATACGCTAATAATCTCATAAGTAAGAATAAAGAGTTGAACTTTAGTATACCCTTTTGAGATAGGGTAGGGTTAGGTTAGGATTTACCGCTTTAACGCTGAAAAAAAAACTTTGTATACCTTGGTACGGCTTCTGGTAGATGCAGTGCCACTTTGCTTGACCTGGGTCTCTTTGGGCAGTTCTGGTTCCCTTTCTTCAAACTCCTTTGAAATGTCAGGAATTTTGTCAGCATACACAGCTGATTGGATACTTGGCATGTGCACTTCAACTGAATGATTGATCAGCTCAATCCCAAACAACCGGCAGCTAGTGGCCATCTCAATTTTCTTCACTTTCTCAGCTGTGTCAAACATTTGGTCATTGTTTAGGTTGGACCAATGCTGGGTTGAATATCCCGGGGTAACAGGCCATGCATACACACTCTTAGTATCTTCTGTTGACTCTTGAAATGGACTCTGGGACACGCTAACACGATGCCACATAGGATTACTTTCGCTTTTTTGGACTTCCCCGGTACTGCTCAGTTGGGTCAAATCATGAGATTGCATTACATCTATTTTCCAGAAGAAAGAAAGAAGTTAATATGCGATCGACTAATCAAATACAAATACAAAAGAAAAGAAAAAGGAAAGAGCTTTTTAGTTTTTACCATGTTCGGGAATTTCAATATGTGGTCGAGGCCTTTTGTTCTTGGACACAACTGGTTGAGACAAACTTGCAGGTACAGAGGCAACAAATGGTTCTATATCCCATGGTGAAACCCTACCAGGTCTTGGTATAGATGCAGGTTCATCCCACTGAACCTGATAAATACAGAACAACAAAAAAAACCATTATTGAAATGTAATTTGGAATTAAAGATAACCAATTACTTATGTCCAAGTATGCATTACTTTCAGTGATCGCCATTTTGAATCTGTCCAGTGAGACGAAATATCTTCAACTCCTACTATTGTACCAAAAAACCTGATAAATTGAAGAAATTGTCAAACGAGGGTTACCTAATCATGTTAACGAAATAGAATGGTGTTTTTGGATTTTGATACCTTCTCTCAGGAGAATCCTCTCCCTCAAACCTCATCTTGAATCTACTACCGACTGAAAACTTATTGTTTACAGCCTCTAAATATTTGTTCAAGCCTATGATGAACTGACTTGTCCTAATCATTCTATCAAACAAATGTAAGTCACAAATCTAAGAGAAGTTCAGAAGAATCATACTTTTCAGTTTAGAAGTATATGACACCTTGGCTTATAGTACACCACAAAGCGGGTCTGAGTATTGATGGCATGGGAGGCAGTAGCAAGCACTCCTAAGTGCATGCTCTGACTTGAGATCACAGATGATGGCATGCTAATCTGTTGCCGAGCAACACGTCTCACTCCAACACGCAATTCCCCGAATTCCCCCCTATATGTATAACCAAGACTTAATATGATAGATGAAAATATATTAGGAAATGAAGAGGCGACACATACCTCAGGAATACGAAGGAATCACCGGCAACAACTCTCTTGGAAGTGACAAACGTGCTCCATCCAGTTGTGAGCAAGTGCCTTCTTGGTTGACCTGTGACATGAAAAAAAGAAGTTGAAACAGATTTGATATTTATTTTGTAAGCATTTTGTCCAACCATATATACAAGGGAGAACCCCTAATAAGCACCATATTTTGACTATTTTTTTTAGCAGAAACGTGTTGTGCTCACCTTTTCTTTTTAAAAAAAGGCACCCAGTTAGTCACCTTTTTAGCAAAAATTAATTGCCTCCTTTCATTTAATGTCAAAAAAGTTCCCACAAACACCCCCGAAAGTAAAGGTGACTACTCAGTTTTTGCTAAAAATTGACGGCATCAGTACTACTACTTAACGGAAGTCGTTGTTTTCCAAAACAAAGTGACAGGTAGGTGCGTTTTTCAAAATAAAGGTGAGCACAACAATTTTCTGCTAAAAAAGGTCGTCCGAGGGTAAGAATAGATATTCTCCATTGAAACTAACCAAATGGGCACTATAAGGATAACATGGATAAGACTCAGAGGCAGATATGATGTTTACCTCTGAATATATGCTTAAACCGCCATTCATAACCATGAAGATCCTTGGCAACCAATTCCTGAGTCGGGGTTGATTGGCTCATGTCCTGAAAAAGATATGCATATGTTCGAATTAACAAAACTATGATATCCAGATCTTGAAAGAGAAGTAAAATTAGGAAAGGGAAAGCAGAGTAAAAACAAAATACCAATGAAGGAAGGCACTCAGTGGCATGTTTCCGCAGAACTGAAAACCCACCATGGGTACTTGTATCAGATGCTGTTAAGACCTTACAAAATGAGTGAACTGTTGGTCTCACGGGTTCAGGAAGACATGTATCAGGGGAAGTAGGTTCAGTTTTCTACACAAGAACACAACCAAAAATTAGACCCTTCCAATAAAATGGTGAAATTTATGTTGCAGTCCGAGAATAACAGTTTGTAAGTTTGGTGCTTACAGTTGGCTCTGGAAGTAGAGTGATCTGTGCATAAACCTCATCTGTTTCTTGTTCCGCCTGCAAATATGAGCAAATCAAGATAAATTCTTCTGGGTTGATTTTATCATTTTAAAAGGAAAAATTGGCAAAAGCCCTTTGTAATGATCCAATGTATTGCAAATAGAAATCTAGAACAGAAATCTCTATTCATCTCAGTTTTCAACTAAAACCCAAAAATCCAACTGATGGGTTCAGCAGATTTTTTGTTATCATTTTCCAGAAAGCAAACAATAAACCAAAATTACTAACATCCATTATCTCCCTCCATTCCTTAAGAAACCCAAATGAAGATTTTCACCAAAAACGAAAACTACAACTGGGTTAATCAACATCAGTGAGTAATACCAGCAGCTCAATGTGGATAACACGACAAAGAATCTTGGCTGGAAGATTAAACAGTGGGATCCTCTGGCTCTGGTTCAATTCCTGATTTGTTGATGCTTCCAACTAAACAAACACATAAATAGCAAAAAAATCAATGACCAACCAAAAATGAAACACACCCATAAAAAGAAAAGAGCTCTTGATAGCTGCTTCTAGTCCATAACTCAATAATTACCAGGAAAAAAAATGAACTTTGACAAGTAAACAAACAGAACTGGATCTGTAATCGGAACCAGAACCCACTTACTTGTTCCATGTGCCCCTGCGGAAAATAGAAGACCCTCTCGCCGGTCAGAGGAACGTCAACCAGTGGACCCGCACAAGCTTTCCAGAGCTCCTTGTACAGATCATCTTTCCCACAACCTATCACAACAAACACAAGCAGTACAAATCAATCCAACATTTTCCCGGGAAAATCCCAACTAGAAAACACTCGGGAAAGAGAAAATATCTAAAGGGTCACTTCACCTTCAGCCGCAATCGAAAAGGACCCTCCTCGATTCGCCATCATTGTAGTCTCCTCTCAGCTTCCCCAAGTCAGCACCACCCTTCGAATCCAGAAAACCCCCAAATTGAATTCACCTCATTATATGGAAAAAATCAACAACCCTGCAATAATCGCCGAAAGAGCGGCCCTCGACCTCTCCACTACCTGTAACGATCGCGACCCAGAACCCGTAACGCAAAACCGCCCAAAATTGACGATTGAGCCGTTACAAAACCTCCTTCCTCAGCTCGCAATACCGATTCACAGACCTCTATCTCTTCGATGGCTATGAGTATCAGAGAAAACGCCGTTACAGAAGGAATCCCCAAAACCAATTCGCGCGCGTCTCTATTATACGCGCCCTTGTTGGCTTTAACTCTATATCTCTCCTTTCTCTCAACTTTTCATAGCCATTGCCAAACTCACAGTCAGTGACTCTGCTTGTGCTTGTGTTTGTCTCCCTAAACCGCGTAACCACGGTTACGATTTAACCATTGGGTATGGTTAACCCGACGGAGCAGTGGACTTAACGGCAGCAGCCACAGACGTTTCTACGGAGCAGCCGGGAAGGAAGCCTGTGATTGGGGTGACGGTCTTCGCCGTTACTTGACGTCCCTTTCGTTGTCTGCTTCGAAGCAGGCAACAGGGCTGGCTCGAGTTAACCCGGCAAGAATTTTTGGGTTTTTTTTAATTATTAATTTATCTTCTTAAATTGGAAATAGGAAGTTAACGGTTTGACATGGAGAGAGGTGATAATTACTGGATGTGCCACTGGGCCGTGGGGTCCGCTTGTACACGTGGCGAGTGTTGAGATTTTTACCTTTTTTCTTTTCCGACAATGTTGCGAGCGGTCGTCAGTGCACGTCAGCAGTTGAGTGTTTTGACATGAAGTCCCACGTGTAATTTCTTTTTATTTTTTTGTTTTATTTCCCTATTTTTCAGATATGTGAGCTCTCCAAGTCAGCACTTAATTAAGTTTAATGAGCAATGATTAGCTTTAGTGGAGTGGATAGGCATCCATGATTAAGGGCGCTTAGAGCATGTACAATGGATCGGTCCGGATCGAGTCTTGGATTTCGGCTCATGTTTTTGCGGGACTCAATACGCGAGCTGTTCCGTTGTAGAACGGTTTTTTCGCGTCCCAGAAAAACACGGGACGGACCGAGGCTCTCGTCGGGCGTCTCATGTTGGCGAGACTCGGGACGTGCGTCTCGGGTCGTATGGTTGCTCGACACGTATCTTTTTTTTTAAGTACATAAAATCATATTTAACTAAATATGATTAGCTCACTCACAATACGGGACCTTATCTGGGACTCACCATTGTGGAACGCAGTTTATTTTGGGGCCTACATCCCACTATTTTACGGGACCCTAATCCGAGCCCTTGCGTGTACAACGCAAGAGTTTAGGCAATTAGGAGTTCGGGTGTCAAATCAGTAAAATAATGGTTTTTAGTCTCTTAAATTAAGTTTGTTCTACAGTGGTGAGAACCAAATAAGGGCTCGGGTTAAAGCTCAGGTTGTGAGTGGACCAATTCTATCTAGCTTAAATCTGATTTTATGTATTTAAAAAATAGGGGGCCACATGTCGCGGCGTGAGTAGATGACGCGCGACCAACAACCAGCGAACCAACAAACCGAAATAACGAGGTCATGGGCCGTGATCACGGGCCGTTAATTAGCGGTTCGTGGCCATAAAAAGCACGCTCTACAAACCGCTAAATAACGAATCGCGGATTATAATTAGCATCCTAAATCATAACATTGTATATACTCTAAGAGGATTAATATTAGAAGAACAAACCAATGAGTCCACAGGTATGTGTACTGTTAGTCTGTCCACTGTAGATTTGTTTTACACAACCTTATTCCTCGACACCTGTCCATTAGCAATAATTATCAAATTAAATTTGCCTTATGCTAACCATGTACTCTATGTTTATTTCACCATTAATGGTTTGTGGACCGGTTCATCGGTTTCGGAGTTAATTCGTCACCTGTTTCGGATTTCCGATGCCTTAATACCATATCCGTTTAATTAGTTTAATTGTTCTGTTAGGTTACACTATTGTGGGAGGTGATTTACTATTGGGTTAGATTTATATGGGGATAAAAGTTTTTTTCGTTTATCATTTGTACCCCACAATACATAAAGATATTAACTATATGTATAAATGTTGCTCAGGTTTAGTCTCGCAATATATTATCAATTTCGGAAGATAAAATAAAAAATTATTTTCACTTCAATACCTTAACTATGAGTTATTTTCACCTCAATACCATAACTTTCATTTGTGGCACCTCAATACCCTAGAATGCCATTTTGTGTCACTTTAGTATCTACCGTTAGTTTCAGTCTATTTTCCATCCATTTTTCCATCCAAACACATAGAAAATCAATAATACCCCTCACTAACAGTCAAATTTTCAATTATTAATAGAAAACGAAATAAAACATTCTAGAGAGAGTGTCTCCCTTCTCTCTAGAAACCCTAAG
The DNA here is from genome assembly GCA_963921825.1 of Erodium maritimum. Classification (NCBI taxonomy): domain Eukaryota; kingdom Viridiplantae; phylum Streptophyta; class Magnoliopsida; order Geraniales; family Geraniaceae; genus Erodium; species Erodium maritimum. The sequence continues at coordinate 153,698,657 of OY997588.1, forward strand.
CGCTTCTTCCCCAACCTCTACGCCGCCGAGCCTCCTTCCCTCTTCGCCGGTGCTCTCCTGGTCCTCCCACTAGACCAACGTATCCTCAAGTGGTGTAACACCCATATGAGCAATATGCTCGTGAAAAACCTTAGGTGTTAAACGTTTTGTGAGCGGATCCGCTATCATGGAGTTTGTCTAAATGTGTTTTATCGATATTTGTCCATTTTGCATTCTTTCTTTTACAATCAGGAACTTTATGTCTATTTTCTTAGACTTTGATGAGTTCCTATTGTCATTATAATATAGGGATAACGCTGAATCCTAACTGTGTTGAAAATGTGGTTTTCACGTCCTAACTGAGTCCACCTTTTTGTGACATGTCCTATACCAAAGGTGGTTTTTTTACAAAACATGTAAAATGACATCAAAAAAGTGATATAACGTTCGCATTCGATGGTTTTTCTTCTTATTTTTTTTGTATAATGTGCGACTATCAGTGTACTACAAGAGGTAGGTGGTATAAATTTACTAAAAAAAATACTTTTTGTGTCATTTTACATGTTTTTGTAATAAAAAAACACCTTTTGTATAGGGCATGTCACAAAAAGTGACATTTGGTATAAGACATGTCACAAAAAGGTGGGCACAGTTAGGACGTGAAAACCACATTTCCAACACAGTTAGGATTCGACGTTTTCCCTATAATATAATTGCCAAGTTATTATCACAAGAAACTTTAGTGGTCTTTCAACATTTTGTTTACCAACTAGATATTCCACTTACTAAAAATAACCCAAGATCCTTCCCTTACGAGAACACACGCTCCTCCTCTTTCAACCCTAGCCGCCGCTCCTTGTGATCTCTGTTTCCTGCCGGCGACGTCATGGTCTCCGGCCATGGACGTCGCCGGTAGGTCCTCTTGGTTCTTCGGCTCCGTTCCCCCCACCCCCGTCTTCAAACCCCTTCCTCCTCCCTCCGCCCCACCCCCCTCTCGTACCCCCGTTTCCCTCTCTCTCCTCTCAAGGCCGGGCCGACGTCGAACTCTCGAGTTCCGGCGTCTGTGTCTGTCTCCAACTGATGCTGTTTTTGGTGCCAACAGACTCGCAAGGTGGGTCTGAGCAGCGGTGGTGGGCAGCTCCGGCGACTCGTCACGCTGCAGATCCGGCCTGAACGGTTACCTTTAGCGGGGATCTGGAGCTCGCATTTTCTGGATTCCTCGAGTCAAGGGCCCTTGTCAGACGGTGGCGACTCTGATTCGGCTAGTTTTTTCTTTCTTTTTTTACAGTTTTTTTAATAACTGCACCTGGTGCAGATTGGGTGTGCACTAGTTGCACGGTTTGTGTGCACTAGTTGCACGTTTGGTGTGCACTTGTTGCACCGTTGGGTGTGCCCGTTTTGTGGCATGGTTCGGTGTGCACGTTGGTGCACTTTTGACGTGCACGTGGTTGCACATTCTAGGCGTCCTATGTGCGTTCTAGTAGGGATTTTCGGTAATATTATTTATAGGCTTGTCAGTTTGGAGTCTGTAATTTTATCGTTTGCTTGTGCGCTTTCATCAGATTGTACGTATATCGCTGATTGATATATAAAATTGATGCCTCCCGCTTTTCGTCAAAAAGATATTCCACTTACTCTATCGGGACTCATTAAATATAACATCATAATTTCATCAAAAATATAAAAATGAAGTACGGCGTATGGAGTATGAAGTATGGTACAATTATTATATTTCATAGTAAGGTTACTTTGCAAATGTGCTTCTTTTCTCCTAACGTTATATTCTTTAACCTTCATTGATTTACAAGGAAATAAAGAAGAATAACATTCCAAACAAAGAATAATGGAATTGGTGGAGCTTGAGCTAATGATGATTTTTCTCAACTAAATTATTACACCATTGGCGTAATACTTCACCCTAGTGGCCACATTGATTCCATCTTCTCCCTCTAATAATTCTCAAATCGATTATATATTTGACTATGTTATAAAATATCTCTACCAAGATCATTAACTTGAGACTTTGTGTTTAAATTAAATGATTAATATTTTAAAATGTGCGGTAATAGAACAAAATCTGGAAACACAGTGTATTGTCTTATCGGGTTGATTCTAATTTTCCATAAACCCAGAACCAGAGCTTTGTGTATCCGAGTTCGATTTTGGTTCACTTCAGGGTTTGAATGGAGCCAACAAAACTACTGAATTGTGCCCGCCAAATCCGAATGAGTTGGACATGGCTGCAATGAATAGAACAATAACATATTATCTGGTAGTTTTAAAATATAAAACTATAATGTTTTCCTGAACACACACCACTCTTTAATGCATTAATTATTTTTCGATAAAAAAGAAATATATAAAACTATAACTTAACATTTGATTATCATTTTTAAATTTGAGTTGAGCTGACCATCTAATACAATGTTACAGTTCTAATTATTTATCTGTTTGTGTTATAGTCTTAGCAGGCTCTCTTGTGTCATATCTCTATACCTCTTGTTTTAAAGAAATGGCCATTTTTCAAGTGTTAAAACATATAAATATAACTGGTTTTCAACCATCAACTAGAGTACTAGTCCATAAAGACACATATTGGAATACAACGCCGTAATTAAACTTTTGAATTTTTTTTAATATAATACCGTGCTAAATATTTATTTGCAAGATAATACTTTGGTATAATTTTTTTGCAATATGATACCCTGCCAAATATTTATTTGCAAAATAATACCTTGTCCTATTTTTTTTTTTGCAATATGATACCCTGTCAAATATTTATTTGCAAGATAATACCCTGTCCTAATTTTTTTTGTAATATAATACCTTGCAAAACATTTAACCACAATTTGGTACCTAACCATTAAATTTCTGTTATTTTTCCATCCAAAGCGTAAAAAGTCCAGAATACCCATTGCTATGATATGTCAAAATTTCTCTTTATTCATCTTCAAATTTTCAAAATTGATTTTTTTATGGTAGATTTTGAAAATTTGAAGATAAAAGAAAGACAATTTTGACATTTCATGGTGATGAGTATTTTAGACTTTTTAGATGGAAAAATAACCGAAAATTACTAATTAAGTTCCAAACTGTAGTTAAATGTTTGACATGATATTATATTTCAAAAAAAATCATGTCAATGTATTATCTTGCAAATAAATATTTGACATGGTATATTACAAAAATATTATGTTAGGATATTATTTTACCAATAAATATTTAATAGGATATTATATTGATAATTTCCCTAAAACTTTCAATCACCAGCTCGACCTTTCAATTGAGCTAGTTCTTCAGTGAATGATTTCGGGGAAAAAAAAATACAAATCAAGAGCCTAAAATGCATACCAACATTAACTTCATGCCTCTTCTTTACATTTGGGACAGTGTCAAAAGTAACCTGAGGCTCCAATTTCTGTGGAACAAAGACGAAAAAGTCTCAAATCAATATGTAGTATCATAAAGTCGATTCAATCCAAAATCATGCTTGGAACATGTGTAAAAGGTTTTATCCCTTGTTTCTTTTTTTTCTTTAAAAAAAAATATATTTAATATATTGTTTTACTGATAAAAAATAAATCCAAAATCATATGTGAAAATTGCATGATTAATACATGTTGGTTAAGGGTCGGGTGCAACCAGCCAGTGTTGATTGCTTTAATGGTCGCTATAGCTTCCAACCCACCGGAGGCCCCAAGGCCATGCCCTATAATAGACTGCAAAAAACCCACACATCATAAGCTAATCTAATTAATTAAATTAAAATCACTGTTAATTAATTTCTTGCCTTGGTCGAGTTAATCTTCATCTCCCTAGTGTCCTTGAAAACATGTTTAAGAGCATTGATCTCAGCCAAATCACCAGCTTTTGTCGACGTGGCGTGACAATTGATATAGTTGACTTCTTCGGGCGAAACTCGAGCGTACTCTAAGCTCTTGGCGATGCAGTTGGAGACTCCTCGACCGTCAGGCCTTGGATCCGTCATGTGATGTGCATCACATGTCACGGCGCCTCCCAAATACTCCGCCATTATCTTAGCTCCCCTTCTCATTGCACTCTCTAGGCTCTCCATAACCTTAGTTTCAAATTTATTACAACCGGTACAAAAATAAGGGTTAATTATCAAAAAATATATTAAAATTTTATCAGAATGGACGTATATATGATATTGGAGGACCAACTCAACTAAAATCTCAAGCTTATAGTTAAATGCTCCATTACATTTATATTCTAATATGCATCCTCACGGACAAACTCATTTACGGGTTTGGAGGTGAATTATTTAGAAGAAGAGATTAGCCCATTGAGAAGACTGATAAGTGCTGGCCCATTTTTGGCAAATTGAGAAGAAATTAGATTTTTTTTTTGTAGAGAGTGGGGTTTGAACCCCTATCAGTGACTGTGAAGTATCAAACTCTGATACCATATTAGAGAACCAACTCAACTAAAAGTTCAAGCTGATAGTTGAAGGCCTAATAATAGTTATATTCTAACAGTTTTGTCCACATTTTACGGGTGCACAGAATATGTCATATTTTTTTTCATTAATCCTTATGTACTTACAAGCAGGCCCGCGCCTTCTCCCATGACAAAGCCATCTCGACCGGTGTCCCATGGCCTTGAGGCTTCTTCCGGGTCTTGGTTCCGGCGAGAGAGAGCCCTGCAGGCTATGAACCCGCCCAGTGTGACGGGCTCGATGGCGGCCTCGGCCCCTCCGGCCAGCATAATATCAGCGTCTCCTTTTCTAATGTGGTTTGCGGCCGAAATGATGCAATGGTTGGAGGTTGCACAAGCGGTGGAGATGGAGTAGTTTGGTCCCATCAGGCCTGTGTCTATGGCCGTGAATGCAGACCCCATGTTGGGTATCGTAAACGGGATGCAAAACGGCGACGCTTTGCTTTTGTCCTTGATGTAAATAGTGTCTATTCCGTCGGCGAAAGTCGATACACCTCCCACTCCTGATCCCACCAACACTCCAATCCTCATTTTGTCCATCTGCAACATAAATATAATACATGGAAACTATTATTTTCAACATTTTTAGTGAAGATTTAAAAACGAGTCGAACCAAATTCGGGTTAGAATATCCTTTTCAAACCAAACTCAAGCTTGATAAATCAAATCTTAACAAAATTAAAAGCGATTCAACTTGTTTATGATCGAAGTTCACATGAAAGATGATTTACTAAGTATGTCTATAAGCTCGTATTTTTTCAATCAGAAAAAATAAATGCATTAAAACAGTGATGTGGGTTCCGGCGAAGAAACCACAACACGTCAGAAACATCAACAAAATCCAAAAGGTTTCAAAAAGGCCAAAAAACAAAGAGACGGGAGAAACATTCCGAATTGAGAGAAGGGAAGAAGGAAGAGTTTAAACATGCTGAAAAAGAGCATCGACCGACGACACCATCCAACAACAAACTCATACTCGAACTGACTAGATTGTGCATGATATTAGGCTAATTCCGTTAAGATGGATTATAAAAGGGTTATAATCTTTGTAATTACTTGTTGTCGATGTGGGTTAAATATTTCTAACACCACATGCAAGCCGGATTGAAAGGATTTACGTGTCATATGTTTTTGTAGGAACGTCTAAATCAATATCAAAATCGAATATCATGATAAAATCCACACACCTAAAAATAATATCGATAGATCGAATAGTATGAGGAAAAAAAAAACATATTTTCTATAGAGACATAAGGAACTTACCGTTTCAAGTACTTGAGGGCCAAGGTTAGCACTTTCCAATGCCTTCTTGCTAGCAACAATACAGTACCGCAAATAGTCACTATAACGACGATCGTTCTTAGCGTCAATATAACCTTCCGAGGAGAAATTACGAATCTGACCCGCGAACCGGACCGGAAAATCCGAAGCATCGAACCGGTCAATCAGGCCCACTCCACTCTCTCCGGTCAGGAGCTTTTCGTAGAACGCATCAACGTCGTTTCCAAACACCGAAACAAGCCCCATTCCGGTGATCACTACTCGTTTCTTCGGATCCGTTTCTCTCTTCCGAGCCGGAGAAGCCATTGCCTTGATGATTCTCCTACTCCTACCCTTCGGGTTGACTAATAATTAACGGTACTAAACTCATTAAAACATTAACAAATTGTACTAAACCATGAAGATACTAAGAACCTACCTGAGTCGTGGAAGCGTAAGCTTGTAGTTTTGGTGGGGTCATGGAATGGCCGCACACCGAACCCGAAACAACATGCGACGCTTTTTGTGTCTCTAACGTTGGCCATATCTTTCTCGCTATAACGATATTTTTCTTGATCCGCAAAACAAATTTATAATGAAACTTCCTATGAATCGGAAAGGGTTACAACATCTACTTACAAATCCACAAAAAAAAAATCCAATCGCTATAACGATATTGAGGTACAAAAGATGCGAGACTTAATTATAGTTGAATACAACGAGCATTGTTTTTTCCTCAAGCTTAAATTATCTGTGTAGACGTGCCCAACGAAGATGTTACTCGGGCTTAGGTTGGGGTTCTTTTGATCTAATTGGACTCATTAAGTGTTCAGAACTAACTTATAAATGGAAAAATAATTATTAGTTGATAGACATGGCCTCTTTTGTATGGGTCAATAAACTGAGAAAATGGCTCGAGTTAGAATTTTAAATAAATTTTAATTCATACAAATTAATTGCTAGAATTAAGATAGATGTCTATTCTTTAGAGCTAGCTGAAACTTGCCTAACCTCTTTTAACATTTTAAGGTTAATTTTTTTTATATTTTAAAATAAATTTATACAATGCAACAAAAAAAAAAGTTTAAGATTTTTTACGGATAATCGAAAAAAATAGCTTGAGCTATTCATTTTTTTACAACTTGTAGTCTTTTTTCAATATTAATTGTAAAATAGTATCTTGAATTTGTCTTTTTGTTGCATTATTCATATAAAAATTGCTTCGGAATGACAACTTTATGTTGAAATTAAACCTACAGTGGAAAATTATAAAAATAATAAGCTACTTATAAAGGTTATAAGCCTGATCTTTTAATCGTGGAAACCCGACCCATTATAAATGACCCAAAATTTATATACTATTAGAGCGAGTTCGGCCCACTATATTATTTTTGTAATTTCTTTTTCCCATTACAAAGAAGGGGATGAATAGTAAAAAGGAAAAAAAAACTGATGACATAAGGATATTTCTTTTGTAATTATCTCTAATTAATTCAGTCTGGGCCTCAATAGAGTAAAAGAGAGCAGGCCATATATTTGGACTACAATTTGTATAATTACCGTTTTGGGCCCAAAAAATTAGGTCTAGAATACTTTATAGTTTATAAGCCCAATCGTAAACGAAAAGTTGGCCCATCAAAACGACCTAGGAATAGGATACTGAGTAAGTAGTTGAAGATGATGTTGTCTTCACATGATGATGCAATCTGTACCGACACGTGTGCAAGCCTAAGCCCTCAATTCACGTGTCACTGCCATGTCACACACTCACGCGTCTCTCGCTCCACCACTCTCCTCTCTTAACGCCTAAGTAAAGTTGAACCACAACACGTACAATCCCGATAATGCCCCTGCCATGGTGTGAACTCAGACCACCCTCGAACCTCCTAGATCTTCTAGAAATCGGACACAGCAAAAATTCAACACCCTCCATGGACCCCACCTGTTTCTCTCTCCTCTCCCTCGCCCGACACGTCACCTATTTTCTCAGTCTTTTCGAATTTCGATTAATTAATTATTATTACAACGCGTTTATGGCGCCATCACACCCGCACTCGTTCAACTCCACTGCCCTTATATTGTTGGTATCGTCAAAAAAAATATCAAACAATTCGGCTTCTGAGATTTTGACAAATCCACACGCAAAGTGGCGAGAAAATTTCACCCATTTTCCCGGAAAATTCATCTGCCTTATTTAAATCTCTCCCTCTTCACCCACTCTGCAATTCTCTATAACCCCTTTCATTGATTTTGATTTCTCTGCTAGACCCAGACCCAGACCCAGTTTCTGTTTCATTGATTTGGAGCTTCGGAGAGCAAAAATGGAGAACAATCAGTTCTGGCAGTTCAGCGATCAGCTGAGGGTTCAGACGAACAATTTGGCCAATATCAACATCAACGATTCGATCTGGAGCAACTCGTACGGGTCGAAGCGACCCGACGAGCGGAGGAATTTCGATATCCGGGTCGGCGGCGAGGTTAATTCCGTCAACAAGTTCAGCGCCCCGAAGCCGAATCCGAGCCCCAACAACGTCAACGCGTCGGATCTGAACGGGTTCAACGATGGCTGGAAGGTCGGGTCATCGGGTCTCGGCGGGTTCTCTAACGGGTCGATGGTCGGGAACGGCGGGTCGATGGTCAACGGCGGGTTCAACAAGGGGATCTACTCGAAACCGGCTCTGAATTTCAATACTAACACTAATTCCGGCAACAACAACAATAATTTCAGTTTGAGGACCAATAAGAATTACAAAAACGAGGATCTCGGGAAGGGAGGGAAGAAGAACGGCAACAAAAAGAGCGGCGGCGGCGGCGGCGGAGCCGACAACGGCGAGAATAACAAGGACGCTAAGAGCGCTTCCGACAAGAGGTTCAAAACTCTGCCGCCGGCGGAGTCTCTGCCCAGAAACGAAACGGTCGGAGGTTACATCTTCGTCTGCAACAACGACACGATGCAAGAGAACCTCAAGAGACAGCTTTTCGGTACTTAATCTTAAATCTAGGTGTTATTATCGTTAATGGGTTTGATTAATTTACATCAAAAATTGATTTTTCTGAATCAAATCGTTTACAGGTCTGCCTCCTCGGTACCGCGATTCAGTCCGGGCAATAACTCCGGGTCTGCCCCTTTTCCTCTACAATTACTCGACCCACCAGCTCCATGGAATCTTCGAGGTTCGTGATTGATCTGTTAATTATTTAGTGACCATGATTAAGGGTCAATTATGCTGATTGCATTAGATGATCAACTCAATTAAAAGAAAGTTCATACTAAAAACTCATAATTGGAAGCTCAATTATAGTTGAGATTTGAACTAGTGAGAAATTTGACTCTAATACCATATCAGAAGACTAAATCAACTAAAAATTGAAGGCTCGATTATAGTTTTACATTCTAACGGATTGTGATGGTGAAATGTTGACAGGCAGCCGGATTCGGAGGAACGAACATAGACCCGTCGGCATGGGAGGACAAGAAGTGTCCCGGAGAGTCTCGATTTCCGGCACAAGTCCGAGTGGTGACTAGAAAAATATGCGAGCCTCTGGAGGAAGACTCGTTCAGGCCAGTTCTTCACCACTACGATGGCCCCAAGTTCCGCCTCGAGCTTAACATTCCCGAGGTAATTAATTAGTTAATTGATTTACATTGATCATGATTGTTGGAGTTGCTGAAGGAGATTAACTAATACATAACTGTTGTTTATTGCAGGCGCTTTCTCTGTTGGATATATTCGAGGAACAAGAGAAGGCATGAGAGTGAGGAACTCAATCCTTTGCGGCCATTACGAATATGAGTACACAAGTTTATGTATTAAGTATAGATGTGGGAGATGGGATGCTTGGGTTTAATGTTTTGTAGTTTGGAAGAGATGGAAGATACATACACAAACTTATAAAGCTTATGTTATATATAATATACAATGTAAGTTCTTAGTGGGGAGCCTCACTCCCTACTGTTTTTAAGACACAGGCTTGTCGTAAATACTATCAAATATGAATAATATGGAACAGTTTAATCTCCTTTTGCTTCCTTTGAAAACCGAGCTGGGGTTTGATTTCTAGGTTAAAGTTGTTCCGGTGGTGTTTGTCCTTCGGATCTGTTTGTTTCTGTCGGTTTTGTGGTGTTAGTCGTAGACATGCTGGTCGGTTGATCCAGGGATTTTTCGCATGTTTGGGTTGTTCTTAGACTAACTGGAGTGATGGATGGTTGTTGTTGGGCTAACTTTAGTTCAACTTTTAGGGGTTAATGGTTGGATTTCAGACATTTTTTCTTTCTTATGATTGCTCTGGTTGTATTGTTGGGGATTATCTGTCCGTGCTTCGAGTTGGACAAATTTGAGTAGTGGTTATGTTAGATCCAGTCTTTGTCGGTGTAAATTGTACTATTTTCTTGTAAGTTGTTGCCTCCTCTCCTTTTAAGGGTTGATACTTTGTTCTTGTTCCTGTTTGAATTAATAAATTTTTGTTTTTTGATAAAAAAACAAAATTGTCATGCCATTACTTCACTTGTGAGTCTCGGTGGATTCGAACACTTATGTGCAGTATCTTTAGCCTAAACTTTATATGTTAGAATCGTCTGATCGTTTTTATTCAATTTTTAACGAAATTGAATTTTGATTGTCGATTAATTTGAATTTTAATCGCATCAATCGAATTTTGATCACGAATTTGGGAATTTGATGTTGAAGTATAAACCCACATCGGGAAAATATAAGGATAAAATGCTACTTATAAAGGCTAAGGCTACACCCAACTAACAAGGTTGACCTTTTAGTTGTGGAAGCCTGACCCGATATAAGTAGCTCGTTTTAAAACAAAATTTACATGGTATCAGAGCTGGTTCGGCCCACGGCCCATTTGTCACCTCCACTCTGTGGTCTCCGGTCCATATGCAGATGTCCAGTCCTGCTATGGCCCACGTGTAGATGTCCAGTCCTACACGTGAGGGGGAGTGTTGAAGTATAAACCCACATCGAGAAAATATAAGGATAAAATGCTACTTATAAAGGTTAAGGCCACACCCAACTAACAAGGTTGACCTTCTAGTTGTGGAAGTCTGACCCGATATAAGTAGCTCGTTTTAAAACAAAATTTACATTTGATGAGTCACCAAATTTAAATTATGATCACGATTTCGATCCCATCTATGGACAAGTATCAAATTCTGCTCATTAGATCTATGAACTAAGCTCCCTCTAATATAGCACCGAGTCATTGAACTTGAGTTCTGATAACGAATTTGGTTGCATTTATCGAACTCTGATCACCCCACCTATAAACTAAGGTTTGGTTACATCCTCCCATATGATACACATCATGGTGTTAGTGGAGATTGAAGGTAAGCTTGTACACAAACAGATAAGAGGAGTGGCAAGCAATTGGGGTCTAGTGGTTGAACTTTCCCCTAAATGAGATTAGGTTAAAAGTCATTGAAGTGAGAAACAATTGGTTGTGGCATCACATTCTAAGAAAGTCCCACCTAATGCCAAGGAAAAGTAGTGACATGCTAATTAACATTTTTGCTTGATTGTTTCAAAAGTTGGTTAATAAGAAGAAGACACTTGACAAATGAAAAGCTAACTCCAACCATATGATAGTGAGTGGTACCTAATCCCAATCTAGACGGCCCATCTCACAATTGGGCCGGGCCCATATAAACTTGGGCTTAGAAAATTGGATCCATTCACATTTCATGTATAGTAATAGTAACTTGAATTACACGCTAAGCAATATAGAAAATGAATTTTAAAGATGAAGACAAAGAGGGCAGTGGACGAGACCGTTCTCGTTGCATTTGGGACACCTGTCCTTATCTCCGTTAGTGGCCACAACCTTGCAGCTCCCGCCACAATCCAAGCACGGAACGAAGCGGGCCCCACCACACCCTTCGCACGCTTGCCTCCCCGCGCCTTTCTCCACACGTGCCCAACTCAGTATCCGGGCGAGTCGACCCGTCTCGTTGATCTCCACCAGCTCCTCCACGCCGCCGATGTACCTCCCCTTGATGAACACCCTCGGGACGGTGGACTCCTCGTCGGAGAGGAGGCTCCTGAGCTCGCTCCGGAACTCGCCGTGGAGCGACACGTCCCTCTCGTCGAACACGACCCGGTGCGCCTCCAGCACCGTCCTCGCCCTGTTGCAGTCCTCGTACGTCTTCCTCACGCCGTGCAACGACGTCGTGTAGATCACCACCAGGTCCCCGCCGCCCGGCGGGCACTTCTCCGGGAACCCGCCGAGCGGGTCTCGCTTGCTCGCTATCAGCTTGTCGATTACCGCCATTTTGCCTTCCTTTTCCCTCTCCAGCCTGTCCTTCTGGATGAATATGCTCTCCTTCACCGATCTGAACCCCGCCGCCGCCGTAGGCGGCGGCGGGTTCGAATTGGGGGAAGACCCAAATCGGGTATCGGTGTGGTTCCTCGAATCGGCGTTCATCGACCCGGTTTTCCTCAAATCGGAGGTGGGTTTCGGAGCTGGGTTGTTCCTGGATTCGAGCTCGTCGAGGGTGTGAAACGAGAAGCTCTTCCGGGGCGTCTTCTTCATCGGCGGGGCGGCGAGCTCCTGAGACTTGGCGCTGGGTTTGGGCAGAGATGGAGCCGATTTGGGCGGTGGATTGATTGTGGGTTTGAGGTCCTCGAGGGCTTTACTGACTTCGTCCCATGAATGAGGAGCCTCCGAATCGAGCTTGTCGAGCTTTTCCAGAATCGGTGAAGGAAAGTGTGTGGGCTTTTCATCTTCTACTTCATCTCCGACCTCCGGCGGGTCTTCCTCGCCGTCGGCGGTCTTGCCTTTGAGCCACGGCTCCTCGACTGTATTGACGTTGAAGACGGCGAAGCTGGCCGGCGCCGGACGGTAAACGTCGAGCGCCGTGGGCTCGATTCCCTTGGACGATGCACATCCCATATTGAATTGAAATTTAGTAGTGGTGTTGTGGGTGAAAAGAGCTCACTTAAAATGAGTGTTTTTGATGGTTGCATATATTGAAGGAACGAGATTGTGTGGTTAAGGAGGGTTTTATCCGAAAGCTTGGGTTTTTCAATAATGTTTGGGTTGGAATTTTGGGATGTTGTGTGCGTGGTGTTGGGATTCGCCAGGTGTTTTTTTGAATGAATTTGCGACGTGGGTATGAAATTGAACATATGGTGGTGTTGAGTCCTTGGATTGAGTCCATGGAGCTCATGTTTTGTGCTTAGTTTGTAGTTTTCAACTTGAGAGTGACTTCATTAATGCAAACAGAGTGGCCTGTGTGGCTAAGAGTATTCGATATCGACCTCTTTCACGGAAAGCGATTAACCCGAAATCGAGCTGAAGATCGAGGTCATTGGAGAATCGACTGAACCCAATTCGACCCCAAGAGGCATGTTGTTTCTGGTTTTTACTAACAAGAAGCTAAAACATGGTATCAGAATTCAAATGAAAAAATCGATTGTTTAGCCCGTGATCGATTTTGACAAATACTTCTAAATGCCATATTCCGATTTTTATTTAAAAATGACGCTCTCGAGTCTGAATACTCAACACACACTTTTGAGTCTCTTTCTCAAATTCAGTCCTCGTTTGATTTCTCTCATGAATTCTCCTTGAACTATGCCTGGAAACATAATACTCGTGACTCGTTCATCTAGTTGCTCAACCGTCCTGAATAACTACTCGACTATGATTTCGAAATATTTTAAGACGAGTACAATTAAGTGCTTGATTCACAATAGTTAGACTTTGACTGTATATTACATTCTTACTATTGTTTAAAAATATGGTTAATTGCTAAAAACTACATTATGTAGTGCCCGCCTGAGAAAACTACATTATGTCTTCTCTACGCTTTTAAATTACATTATCTTTTGACCACGATGGTTTAGGATGGATCTTGGACAATAGATCATGTGATTTTTTGCACATGTATAATACATACAGATATTTTAAAGCGGGGACAATACATAATACTTTAAAAATATATTACTTAGCATAAAACCCCATTATGCAAAACAAATTAATGTTCTGTAATCATCACTGTTGTGATTTGAGTCTATGGAAGCATAGTAAGCTTTGAATAAAAAGAAAATAGTTATATACATCTAAGACATGTCCAAAACATTACTTGCAGGTGTCACATAATGAACTGAACACTATATATTTTCACAAGCATCCTCAGATTCATGTAGAGGATGAACAGATTTCAAAAATATGTTCCAGAAAACAAAAATATTAAGCTGAGTTTCAGACTTTCCATTGAAGAAGAACAAACATACATGAATCGAATCAGCAGACAGAAGCGCAATGTTTACTCGGGTCCTTTCCTTTCATTGCTGCAAGCGTTGATAAGAGAGAATTGTGAGCGCTTTGAAAGAAAATGAACAAAGTGCGTTTTTGCCTCAAAGGAAGATGTGCAACACAATAGTTTCGAGATAGAATTCAATTATAGAAGTAAAACACATGAAACTGACCAATTTGAGTTCATGTGTTTTTACCTTGATTGAACCTCCCTTCCTCTTCCAGAAACGACTTGATCCATGCTTTGGCCCTGTCGACTATACCGACCTCCAGACGCTACAAACCCGGGACAAGGCCTGTAGGCCTTAATAGGCCACCAACCGAAGCCAGGGACAGTAGCGATACCACCTTGGATTCTTCCCTCACCATTGCAACCCCTCTCCTTCACTTCTTTCCCACACCCTTTACAACCCCTGCAGAGTTTCATTACCAGCTTAGTTTATTCTTTGTTTACATAAAAGTTGAAGCAAATGAACTCTATGTTCTGAACATGTTAGGGGTTGAAAATAAAAATTAGGATAAATTTATATATTTGTATGTAACTTACTTCAACTTAATTCTCATTTTAACTCCCTAATAATTTCTAATGCTAATATCGGTTGCATGGTTGAAATGGGAATGAATTTAGGGATCACAAGACTGCAGCTTTTTGCGATCAAGAAGAAAGAAATGCATCAAAAAATAGTGACGCGGGTCTCGAGATGGGAACCACAAACAACCAAAACAAGGTCCAATAATATAACAGAGAAAGAAAAGCTATACAGTAGAAAGTTAACCACATCTCCCCAGTTGCGAAAAGACCCCTCTGACGAACATACTAGTGAACATTACTAAAAGAGCCTGCAAGGATGAATCTCTATCCTAAAAAAGGCTGAGCAATCGGCCCCTCTCTACCAACTAAAAAAGGTGGATCAGCCTCAACATCAACTTTTAAACAAACACTCGCCAGACCCGACAACCTCAACATCTACTTTTAACAAACACTTGCCAGACAGTGACAACTTTGCAGCCTAATTATACATATAAAAACTTGTTAAAGCCATATTCAACCCCAAAACTCGAACTGATGGGTGAAGGCATCAAGATGTATATCAAATAATCAATTTGTCCACACATTTTTGATGTGAGACTCATACTTCAACACTCCCCCTCACGTCTAGGACTGGACATCTGCACGCACGCCAAAGCAGAACTGGACATCTACATATAGGCCGGAGACCATAAGATGAAAGTGACAAACAAGTCATGGGCCGAACCAAACTTTGAAACTAGACACCAAAATGTATATTAAAGAGTCAATTTGTCCACACATTTTTTATGTGGGACTCACACTTCAACAATATGGAAATTTTAAATAGAACTACATTCTCACCATAACTGATCCAATCAGAGAGGTAAGCACAATTCCAAGTCAGTTCATGTTCATATAACTCACATGCAAGACCATACACTCAGAGACACACTACAACAAGTTGGAACCATTA
Organism: Erodium maritimum; assembly: GCA_963921825.1. Classification (NCBI taxonomy): domain Eukaryota; kingdom Viridiplantae; phylum Streptophyta; class Magnoliopsida; order Geraniales; family Geraniaceae; genus Erodium; species Erodium maritimum. Next base: position 153,714,106 of record OY997588.1, read on the forward strand.
GAGCTCCTGGCACAAGCAAAAGCTTTGAAGAACATTAAATACAACAACCCTCATCAACCAAAGCCCCAAAAGACTTTTGATGACACACCAGACCTGTTCTAAACTTAGCAGGTTCATATGAAAATGAAGTAATGAAATTGAAGCAAACAATAAGAAAAAGGTAAAGCAAAATTACCCGAGAGGAACCTTGTAAGCGTCAGATTCTGGTGGATCGTCTTCAACAACAGGTAGAGGAGAAGAAGAGGAGAGAGGAATCGTGAGCTTAGGTTGTGCGTTTCTGACAAGATACGATGACCCATTCCATTGCCGCCGGTAGTTCTTCTCACCGTCGAATCGAGTCGCCGGTGGAAAAGAGAGGGAGAGAGTGGCCATAGCTTTTGGGGAAGAAGGAAGTGGATGATAAATGATAGCCACTGCCTTCGTCAGGCCCAGATCATATGGCCCTCTTGGTACAAAAAGAGAACAGAAAATAGGATAAATTAGGTTCCACCGAGACTTGAACTCGGGTTACTGGATTCAGAGTCCAATGTCCTGACCACTAGACCATGGAACCACTGTTGACAAAATAGCCTAACAAAACAATATTTACAATAGGAAATCAACAACAAAAAACCTTCACAAAATAAAAAACACACACGTCTCGTTTATCGCAAGATTTTACCATTATCCACAAAAACTTACAATGAATTATTTTATTTTGCACAAACTTGTGGTATACTAATTTTCGTATGCAAATATGTCATCATTAACTGAGTTTATTCATATAATAATCACGTGATATCTAATACTAATTTTCGTATGCAAATATGTTATCATTAACGGTGTTTATTCATAAAATAATCACATGATATCTAATCTTTTTTTTTTAAATGACAGGTTACCTTTTGCGTAATGTGTGTTTCGTTATTTGTAACCCTTGTGTGTACGTGTTTTGCAATTTATTACCCTTACATGTGAACTTTTATAGGAATATTTTCGAACTTTAGCAAAAGATTAACTTCGTTTGAGAATTTACAGACGAAAAAATAGTTCACTATTAGTTTATGCAAAATGCGTTTAGTTCACCACAAGTTTTTGCAATCCCTATTATCATTTTCGTAAAAACATCTTTAAATCTTTTTTTTCGGAAAAAAAGGGAGCTTTTCACATGTTTGGCAACTTATAAGTTTATAACCCTAATGTAAATTTGGAATCCTTCTTTAACTCCTTTTAGTGGATTTGTAAACAAGAAATATTACAGGATAATTCATAAACATTAATTCACCGATACTATTTGCAAAATACACATGGTTCAATAAAGACAGCACATTTTTCTACCTACTGTAATCAACGCCGGGTGAAAATAAATCTGGAGAGCAAAAATTTGGTCAAATTCTTACTATTGGCCTTGCAATAATAGAGTATTCGAAGTAAAGACGTAGAAAGCACCTAAATTTTCATACAATAAGAATTTAGTAATAAAAATTTGTTTGTCCGCTTTTATCCATTCACAATCTGCTGCTCCAGCAACAAGGAGATGTGGTGGTGAACCATGTACCACCGGCCTTTATGAAACTCAAAGACATTGGTGACATTAAAGGGCCTTGTCTCCATGTCCACGTACAGTTTCATGGTGAGCCAAGCCATGTCTGTTAAAACCCGGGCCCTTACATCTCGAACCTGGAAGTCAAAAGCTTGCTGCCAATTGAATGGAATCTGCCAACTCTGTATTACGGCGCTATATCTGCCAAATCACGGGCAACAAAAGAAACTTCAGATCCTATTCAACTATAACCAAATATAGATTGTTTCTAGCAAAATTATACGCAAAAACGAGGGCTCATTTGTTAGCAGAATGAACTCGCATTGGAAAAGGAGTTTAAAACATAACTTAAGAACAATGACCACACTTACATGAACTACTCATGCACCATGTGTTTACGGAAGTATGAATAATACACACTTCAAGTTCATACATACTATATGTGAGTGAAGAGATATGTAAGTTCATGCCTGTGTACATGGCTCGAGGTATGCACTACACCACTAAAAGCAAGTTTTACTTGTAACTTATGAATGCAGAAAAGGCCACCATCAATGCATATAGACAGGGGCTACACAGTTTTGTCTCTTAACACTGGGGTACGCGATTCAAGTTGGTACTTTCATGTTTGCACCATGGTCATATAGTAACGGCTTGAGTCCACAAAATGAAAGATTTGGACTCGGGAGACAATCAAGAGGACTTGCAACACATTTATGAAAAATAATGTGTTGCAGGTTCATAATAGGGCCATTTATTGATACCTACAATATTTACAGACATTATCAAATTCGGCAAAGATGTGTTCTCAAGTTAATGTAATGGCAGATCCTAATGTCTAATATTTCACAAGTTTAGTTTAGCACGTATTGCCATAGGAGTAATAAGATATAAGCAACTCCTAAACTACTTGTCATGTCAAACTTAGAAAAGCAATAAGAAGCTGAGCAGGAACAGATAATAATTATAGAAAAAAATAGTACACTTCATACCCAGAAAATCGTTCTCCAGACGAATGAATACACTTTACATAGTCTGCATTGAGCCACAGACGACTCATTGCTGGAAGAGACCTTTCTCTAATAATGTTAAAGAATTCCGTATTAATATTCACAATGGCTCTTGTAGCTGCATAATAAGCTTTCCACCCATTAATTGGGATCACACCATCTTGTTCCAGTGTGAAATCCTAAAAGAGAATTGAGTTTCAATAACACATCGCAACAATACCCACAAAGAAAAATCAATGCTTTAATGCTAAAAACAAAAACAAATTTGAGACCCCTTATGCCATTGCAAATGCAAAGGGGGCACATTCCATATATACTTTCTCAAAATATATAAAGTGAGGACATTTCAACAGGCATCTCCAAAAATTAAGTCAAAGGGGAAATGTTATACTCTCAATTGGTATCACCACTCATATTCATGATAAGGTTCCTCAACCATTCGTGTATCATCGTCATGTATACACTTTTATGATTGAAGAAAATTCTGGATTGAAAAGAAGAAACAATCCTTAGAATAGATGCATATATATCCCATATCATTTATATTAAGAAGCAATTGTAACAACATTGACCAACCCTCTTCTCTATCTTCAGATTGACCAATAACTAACACTCCCCAACATAATCTAACAAGGAAAAACAATCTCCATCTTTCCATGTCAATGACACAAGCAACCCCCATCAACCACTCATACACACTACACCTAACATCCACTGCAACAAACCAAAACAACAATGTTCCACCTTTTCCTCTTAATTCTAGTATGCAACCAAAATGTGGCTCAAGAGTTACAAGATATAGCCTTAAAATACATTCCATTCCCAACTCTGCAGCGTACCAAATCAATTCACGCCCCAATGCCTATCATTTCAACAGTTACACACCCAATGTCTGCTAACATAGATTAAAGGCAGCCGAAAAAATCAAATTAACTTGGTTTCAGTGTAACTACGAACTCATTTTCTCATAAATATAGAATCTTAATTTACAGTTTAAAATTCTGGTATATGAACAATTCCACATTTACAATCAAAAACAAAATTGAGAATGTTACCTTGTGATAGAGAGCCTTCCATGCATTGTCATCATTAGCAGCCTTCCGCATTAGCGAGTTCGTCATAGAGAGTCGGCACAAACTGGGATAATCCAAGTAACTCAGAGCATGAGTCGTTATCTCCGGAACCAGTTGCTCCATCATAGACGCCCCAGTCTGGCGCTCCGCCACCGCCGGAGCCACCCTCTCAAGCATCATCTCCCCAACGCAGCCGTTCAAATTCCCGACGGTACCGTTGCAGGAACAGACACAATCGCAAGCCCTCCTACCGGCGTCGGCGGCAGCACAAGAGCCGTCCAATTTGGGCTTCCTGAGGGAAGGGAGCGATCGGACGGTGAGTAACGCGAACAGGAAACAGAGGGCGGTGACCGCGGCGGCTACGAGGAACGACAGGGACGGACAATTGGGAGAGAAGCTAGAGGCAATCTCCATTCGTAAGACATGAAAGCCGCACAGAACATGAAACCCTAGATGGAACCTGCTGCGAGTGACGGAAAGAGGAAAGGATTGGCTTTTCCGTTGGCGGAGAAGAAGGGTTTCTCAGTAAAGGCTTTATCTTTCCCCTTTACTGGTCTCTATCGCCTTCGGAGATGGTTTAGCGAAACCCTAGTGCCGTGAACTCAGTCGAATTTGCAGAGAAGGGAAGGGGGCGGTTTGTGAGGAGCCTGTGACTCGTGAATAGTAACTGACTCAGCGGAAACTCGAGCGTGTAGTGGGCGATTATTTAAATATCGACAAAAATCAGGGCTATTAACGTCATTTCGAATTATGGATCGATAAAAGCCCATGGACTCTTGTTGATGAACCACGTGTGGATCTTATTTAGGAGCCCATATTATACAAGAGCCCACAAAAGCCTGCACACAGCATTAAATGGATATTATGATAAGGGCATTTATGTCGAATACAACTATTACAAGGGTAAATTACAAATACCTACCTTAAATTTGTAGTGTTTAATGATACTTACCATAAACTTTTTTTTAACTAATATCTACTCAAATGTTTAGTTATATAACAAATAGCCCAAGCCGTCAGCTAAAATGACGAAAATACCTTCAACTACACTTCAATAATTATTTAAAAAATCAATTTTGTTATGTATATATTTTCTTATTAAATCACTTCAGTTTTATTTAAAAAAAATGTTTAAAAAATCACCAAGGGTGTTTTCGTCATTTTAACTAACAACTTGAGCTATTTGTTATATAACTAAATATCTGAGTAGATGTCAGTAAAAAAACTTTAGGGTAAGTATTAGTTAAACGCTACAAGTTTGGGGTAGGTATTTGTAATTTACCTCTATTACAAAGTAGGCCTTGAGGCCCTGGTCTCCATAATATTATCCGAACTTTTGTAGGTGACTCGGCTCTCTTGAACCCATAAAACTACTCTACTTTTTATCATAGACACAAACTGAGAACATCTTTTTACCACAATTTCAAAGAAAAATGATCGACATGTGGACGAATGAATTGAGAGAGGGCGATAAACCTTCGCCGTAGAGGAGAGAGAATGGCCCAAACTACAATTCGCCCCTGACTGCAAATACTCTTAGCAAGAAATGCGTAGATTACAAGAGTTTTTGTATAAATAAATATAATTATTTATTAGGTAAAATAATATAAACGATCAAAACAAAAATAATTCACGACGAGTGATGACATCATCGTGACCGATATATACATAACTCTACCGAATCAAGGCCAGTGCATGAAAAAATAAGTCAATATTCATTCCCATGAACAAAAAAAGGATTACAGAAAGTGGAGATCTGAAGCTACAGTTTAAGGAAGGATTTAGTTATGGACCACGGTAATGAATATCGTCACACTGCTACTAACAAGTATCAAAAGCCAACCTCTACTTGTCTCACACACACTATTACACAGCGAGGAACCAAACAATCTCAAAACTTGCACCCCAAGTAACTTAAGAACTGCAAAGCACATGAAGCAAAGACTCACTGCTACCACTGCCACCTCTTTGTTTTCCATGCTTGCTTGATCTCTTGAAATCTTTTCAACGTCGAATCTGTGACCAGGAACGAGAGGAAAGGACACAACGTACACATTCAGTATCGAGATATAAACGAGTTTAATTAATTGGTAAACTAACATATGAGACTGCATGAGAGACTGAACTGTAGTTTCGATACAGCTATGTCATGTAATTGCAAAACACGTATAATGTAAAGGGCAAAACTGTCATTTCCAAAAACAATGAAATCACGTAACTGTCACATGACTAATTTCCATTTAAGAATAAACTATAGGGATAATTGCAAAAACTTGCTGAGAACTATTTTTTTTTAGCAAAAACCACCCCAACTATTTTCCATATGCAAATCCACTAACGAGGTTATTGTTTTTTTGCAAAAAGTCGAAAATAACCATACCAAAGTGTATACAAATTGCAAAACACGTATATGTATAATGTAAAGGGCAAAACTATCATTTCCAAAATAATTGAAGTCGCGTGATTGTCACATGACTAATATCCATTTAAGATGACGAATTTGCAGACGGAAAATAGTTGAGGAATGTTTTTTGCAAAAAGAAAATAGTTCACCGATAATATTTGCAAAACGCGCATTGTTCACCGCAAATTTTTGCAATCATCCCAAAAATATATGAAACATAATGCTAACCTCAGCAGACTATTTTCTCTAGCTAATTCATCCATCTGAGAGGATACAATATCTTTCCATGACTGAAGGCCTTTGAACCCTTTTTCCTGAAAATGAAGATGTTGAAGGTTAAGTAAATATTTATAAACTTTTTTAAAATATATTTAATTTGGAAAAGCCAGTACCGTAGTCTCCTTCCACTCGAGAAGATCCTCCATTTCCGTTTTGCTTCTCTCCAAAAGAAGGGAAATTTTCGATACCTCCTTATCGAGTTCAGGCAAAGCATCTCCTTCTCTTCTGTTCATTTCTTTGATGTACTCTCCCAACACAGATAAATTTAACTCAAGTGACCTCACTTTCTGCATCAAGATCTTCAGAACCGTGTCGCCGGGTATTCTACCAGTTGGTTGTTGTTGTCTCAATTCCATTACGGGGTCAGGAATCTCGATGGGGATTTTATTCATATCTACATTGAGCTTCTCAGCATCATCAATAGTACTGTCTATCTTCACACCGTCAGTCTCAACCCCGTTTAAACCCTTTTCCGATAGAGGGGCTGTAGTGGAATTAGGCTTTGTCAGTTTATTGGGAAGAGACTCTTCAGATGTCACAATGAGATCTTCAAGCATCCGCTCGATTGCATCGATACCATACACTTCAACAAGACTCAATGTGCAGTAAAATTCTGACCCGTAATGGCTTACCAAGTTCAGCTTCAAGTACCTCACCCATTTCGGTTCGGGAAGATTGAAGCTTTGAGTGTGTCTGACGTTTGAAGCAACGAAGCTTCCTAACGGGAACCATGTCTCGGTCGGGTAACTCAAGCTTCCATACAACTCAAACTCCTTGAAATTGGATGAGTAATGCTCGAAATTCGCTATTTTCACAGCATCAACTAGAGTTTCCTCTGCGAGCTCGATGACAACGAACTTCTCTCCCACGGAACATGGGTTCCTCAGGTACTTATCGTGGTCCTTCTCCAGTACATTGCTGGCTCCTTTTGCTTCCTTGTTATGAGCCACCACCTTAGCTCCCTTTGAAGCTGATGCGTAGTTGTATTCAGCCCCGTCGGGTTCTAGCCGGTGGGTGATGTTCTCCAGCTTACTGGGGATAGCTTCTTCTTGCTTTGTTATGTTCTGAAACTCTTCAAACTCGTTGGATTGGTTGGCTCTATGTCCCTTTTGAGGTGGTACTTCACATACTAAAGCACCTGTGAAGCCTAGAGCAGCCAACAATTCCTCCAATTCATTTGTTTCTGGAAGTGAACATTGGGAGTTTTTTGAGTTGTATTGGACTGTTGAATTCTTGCTGCTTCTTGACATATTGAACCCTAAGAACATTTTGATTGTATTATTGTCGCTTCTATTGACACCGTCGGAGAAGGTGACGTCATTGCAGAGGCCATCATTGCCGGCGTTGTTCATGGTCATGCTTTCATTTCCAGAAATGAAATGTCCTGGAAAATTTACATGCATGTATTTTCCATTAGAAAATCATTCAAGAATCACAACTCATTTTCTGAGAGGAAATTCAGAAGATCTTGAAAAGTTGCACAATTTTGCAATTCACAAGGATTCTAAATTCCTAAATGTATGCAATAAACATAAGAACAAAAGCAAAGGGTTTGATTTTCGAAACAAAATGAAATGATTTTTTTTTCCTGACAACAGAAAGAAAAGACCCAAAATCATGAAGAGAGAGTGTACCTCCATTACCATGGCCATGGCCGAGTTCCATGTACAACAAGAAGAGAAGGCACCAAAAGGATAAGATCAACGACAAGGATAGCTCATAAAAGCTGCTTCCTTTGGATTTCTCTTCAATTCTCTTTTTGGTGTGGTCGATGCATTTGTTGTTATTGCTGCTACTATGATATTTGCTGTCCCCGCTACGTGATTTCTTCATGTTTCATCCGTCCAGAGAGGATTCAAAAACGGTGTTTCATCAAAGAAAAATCGGAGAAACGTACAGGAAATGAGAAAAAAAAGGTCTTTTTTCCCTCCCTGGTGTTGAAATAGTTGGAGTCTGTTTTGGGCGCTTTTATGTTTTTGTTTCAGCATCCTCTCTCTTGAAATGATATGCGGCCAGGCCAGTTGTGTAGCCGTGCATTTTGTGGCTATTAAGTGTTTCACAATTCACACCCAAGCTTGTGGAAATATAACCAGGTGTGATCTAAATGCCACCTGCAACCTATGTTTTTGGAGAGAAAAATGTCTAAAGACAATGCAGGGGTGTTTCAGGAATATGAACCAGACATGGATGTGTTATAATCAAAAGCTTCAACAAGACAACACTTGTTCAAAATTTCTTAAATACCCTTTTTGAATTCATCCATACTATAAATAGAAAATTGTAGAATTTGGATGGATTTGACAAGTGAATGATATGCACAAGCTTCATTGTATAAGTGTACAAATTATACTATTTGTGTCCTTCCAAGTATGCATTTGTCATGAACACAACTTGGACTCGCAGAATTGAGAGGTAATGAGAGGTAATTTGGTGTTTGGATTGAGAGAAAGTAAAGGAATATAAGAATAAAATCTCTAGATGAACAACTTATAGCTTAATTTGGTGTTTTCAACACAATCATGTAGAGAAGAACCTGAAGTACATGCCCAGAAAAAAAAATTCCATAAAACTTAATTCAATGAACAAAATAGGATCAAGCACTCTTTTTAACTAATCTTAATTATTAACTCCAAATGAGCGCATAATCTTAATTATAAACTCAATTACCTTTAGAGCTTTCGGTAGAGCATCGTTGCGTCTCCAGAGAAGAGAGACTGCCTCTTCCCATACATATCACGAAGCAGCTTTCCAGACCTCGCTGCAACTTCATCATCCAAACTGAGCTTGATTGGCAGTGACCCATAGCTCGGATGCGATTTGCACTGAACTGTGAACGATTTTGAAGGGCAGAAATGTGTTCGTCGTGGAAAATTTGGGCTGTAGGAGTGAGGTGTAGGGTTTGGGAAGATGAACCCTATGAGGGGAGTGGGTGTTGAAGGTACTCATTGTGTGAGGAAATTGCAGAAGGGAGTGGAGGAGATTAGGGCTCATGGTGGATGATTGGGGAGAGATTGAAGGAGAGAGAGTCAATCCATAGCACCAGCTCACTCAGCTCTCTCTGCTACTACAATTGAAAATGAACAAGGAGACATACAAACGGTCAATCTGTCGTTACATACAGCCTCCGTAGCATAGATTGAATCAGGTCTCATGTGAGATTAAATCAGTGGTATTAAATTGGATCGGGTTTAGTATGTTTGGTTTCTATGGATGTCTCACCTGACCGAATCATATTGGTTGGTCAAAATCGCTGTTGACAGATTCGGACGAGTACAAAATCTGTCAACGTCGATAGATTTCTCGACCCTTACTTTTAGATCCACAAATTCGACCAACATTCGTGGATTCAATCCTGTTTTTGGGTTTTTGAGACGGAACCTATGGTGGGATTAGACTGCAATGTAGATGCTCTTAGAGCATCTCCTTCCTACGGGACTATTTAACTAGGTGAATCTGGACGTATAGTCCCGATTCGTTCTTAATTTGTCTCTTCTCTCACAACGCTGAGAACGATTTAGTCAGACTATTTCTGATAAAAATCCTCGTGTCACGTGTTCTGCAATCACATTGGAGCTGAGTATATGGATCGACCTTGGCATTGGACATCTACAAAAAAAAACACCCCACCTGGGTGCTCTTAGAATAAGTAGACGACGTCTTAATAAAAAGGGGAAACTACCGATGTCTACCCAAAACCATGCCCTGAAGTTTAAAGTTAACTGATGCATACCCTGAAGTTACGACTTGTAACTAAAAATCCATTCTGTCAGCTAAAATGACGAAAATACCCTTAGTGATTTTTTAAAATATTTTTTTTAAAATATAAATGAAGTGATTTTTTAAATAAAAATAAAGTCATTTAATAAGTAAATATACATATATATAACAAAAGTAATTTTTAAATAATTTTTTTAACATAATTATTGAAGTGTAGTTGAGGGTATTTTCGTCATTTTAACTGACAGAGGGGTTTTGAGTTACATTTTCGAAACTTAAGGGTATGCATCAGTTAACTTTAAACTTCAGGGTAAACATCAGTTTTTTGGGTATATATCAGTAGTTTTCCCTAATAAAAATACATTATCACCGTTCAAAAGAAATGTAGATTTATCCTCTACAAAATCAACAAAACTATAACCTAATCTCCATCCGATAGTGATATCAACATTAACACTATTCATAACAATGTTTGACATCTGAAACCATAATTGGAATCGTGTAAAAAATAAGAGACTAGTTGATAACCAGAAGATAGGACATATACTTATGTGTGCTTAATGCATTAGAAGGCATGAAAGTGTCACCAAATACATTCCATTCAATCTTCAACTACAGACCTTACCCTAAGAGTACACCACAGCCCCAGTTTAGAGCTAAGCAATTCTCTAGCTTGTCACTTTCTGCAACGATGTATCGAGGGATTTTACAACTTTACACAAAAATCGACATGAGCGGATAGAGAAATGGAGGAGAAGCAACAATGGAGGTTTGACAGAAGTCAAAGATTGACTGCCTTGATGGATGTTCAATTCTGTTGGGCTGACTCGACATACTGCTCTGCTAGTTTTTTCACCTTCTCGCCTTCCTTGATGAGGAAATTAGCATTTTTTGCTTTGCAGTGATGTTTCATGACCTTATCCAAGGTTTTGGAAATAGCCCACCTATACTGTTCAACTGTTATCACACCACTCTTGCACAGTGGCCTTATGTGCTCTTTGATGTACGCTTCCACCTGTACAAGGATTGGAGCGACTTATCAACTAAGCAGTGCAAAGGGGCTGAGATCGAAAAAAGAAAGCAAATCCTATTATAATGGAAGATAAACGGGTCAGAAGTACCTTCTTCGCTACTGAATTGACATCTCCAGACTGGCTGTTTTTGCTAATGTCAGACTTCTTCTCCTTCCCCGGGACACTTCCACCTTCTTGAGAATGGTTGACGGAGTTTTCTCCGCTAGGGTTATCACCAATGGTGGGCAGTACATTTTTCATACTTTCAGGGAACTTTTTTATGAGTGGTTCTTTATCCGGGCCATATAATTCTTCACATTCTGCAATAGAAAGCTCTTCACCTTCTTCTGTAAGTGAAGTTTCTTGAGGAATACATGACTTGTCAGTCCCAGACTCGTGCAAGCAAGAAGAGTCCAGAGTTTCTACCTTCTCACAATCGTTGGTATCTAAAGACTCATTGACCTTTTCGGAGTCAAGAGTGGAGAAAATCACTTTTAATTTGGGCACAACAACTTCAACGGGTTGTAGTTTGGATACTTCAATAGCACTGGCTCCAATGTAGTCTTCATCGTCTAAGCTATACTCAAAATCACCATATATATCCAGTTCTGGGTGACAATCCATTTCCATTACATTATCGGGCCCTTCCTCTCCAAACTTCGTTGAAGAATCTTCCAGTGGACTATTAGGAGGAGAATCAGACAAAAGCCCCGCAGCTTGCAATGCTTCTATAACCATGGGATCAGTGGAATGTTCATCAACAGCTTTTTCTACTTCATTAATAGGGATTTCTGACGAGGCTGAAGGATCTGATTTTGCGTCTCTACTGGACTCCTGTGGATCAGATTCATTGATTTGGCCTGATGACACAGCTGAAGGATCTGATTCAGCAACTCGAATGGACTTGCTATTATCTGACCGATGCCGTAACTCCTGAGAACATAGATTGACATACACGAGCTTGCTGCTTGACCTATCAGCAACAGCCTTTTCAATATTAATAGCATCTGCCACTGCCAACTCTGTATCTGCAGTTCTGCGGATGATTGGTAGGTTTGCTTTCTTCAAGAAGAACTCTGTCAGGCGGTAAAGCTGTGCCTGTAAAGCATATGATCCATAACAATGAAGAATCATTATATTACATCCATGAGCAAACTCAAATGGTGACGAAACAATTGATATATTCTATGCAGAATATGAGGCTCATGTTCAAACTTCACAACGACACATGAAGCTTACCAAAAGAAGGTTCGAACTATAAATGACAGTGTGGCAACACTCAATTCCAAGATATGGATGGGGCTGTAATCATCTTGCAACCTCAATATGTTGTGATGGAAGCATTTGCAATGGATGAAGTAGGAATATTTCTATTTCACTCCAAAGTTTCAAGTATTTTGGAACATTTTATGCCAAAACTTCACTTTGACCTTTACAACGTATTCCAGGGCTGATTTCATTTGTGTCCTAAAAATAGTACTCCTACAATTACTTCATAAGCTACATCCATTTAGTATAGTGCCAATACACAGTATAACTGAGAGTCAAGGAGAAAATTATGCATACCTGCCTGACTGATATGGGAATTTTATTATGGCGACTGGGTGACAATACAGGTCTCATGTCTACCGGCAATTGAGCCTAACCAAAAAGAAGAGAGAACTAAATATCAGCAATAATGTCAAAGAAATTTAAGCCATGTAGAAAATGTAGTTGTGAGAGAACCATAATGATACTTACTAATAAGGGATAATTCCCTTTAAGTTTATCATTGTCTTCTTGTTCCTTTGGCGAACCATTTTTTCCTGCAACAGCATTTTTTCTCGCAAGAACCTCCATGGCCCATTTTCTTTTATCAATCTTTTTGTCATCAGGTTTGGTACTGGCTTCCTTCTGTACCTTAACTTTAGGACCACCTAAAGAAGAATGTACTCTGCTACTACTAGCATCACCCCCTGAACTCGGAATATTATTTTTGCCCCCTCGGTCAGAAGAAGGAACACCAACCTTCAATGAAACAATACTTGTTTCTGTAATTGCTGCAGTATGGTTACCAATAGATAGCCTGGAACCTTTCTCCTCTGAGATGGGTTTTGTATTTCCTTCAGAACCAGCACCTTTAAACACTGAGAGAGGCTCAATATCATTCTTCCGAGGAAAAACAGAAGTGTCTGCTAAATACAATCTGGACAGAACAGGATTCGACCTCTGGCACTCAGATGCGTTATCTGTTTCTGAGCTCTCTGAACTCTTTCTAAGAAGATTCAGAACTGAATTCAATGTTTCAATCTTTTCAGGCTTCGAATATTTCAGGCAGCGATGCTTCCAAAACTCAACTTCACAGTCCCGATCCCATGCCCGTTTTCGTCTTCCATTAGAATTTGCATAAATTTTCTTTGTTAAATTCTCACGTACTTTCCCCTTCTGCAATATCGATTTTTTCAACTTCATTGCCATAGGTGTCAACTTTTTCACAGGTTGTTCAGCTTTTGCTGCCACGGCAGCCCTAAAAGCAGCAAGAAGCTCCGGATCAAAGAGATTTTCTCCAATATCCTTTGAGGATTTGTTACGGACAGCATCTCTTATCTCCTTCCTAAGTTGTTGAACTGCAACAAATGAATCCTTATCTTCACCAGGTCTTTTCATTATCTTCTTAACCCTCAAGCCAGCTGTATTTCCTCTTTCATCTTTATCAGCAGTTTTCTGGTGGGCAAGACCCTTTGAAAGTTTACAAGTTGTTCCCTGAACTATACTCATTATATCTGAAGATATATCTTCCTTCTTTAAACCATGTTCTACTGTGTCATCTTTGGACACCACTCTATCACGGGCTTTTTGAGAATTATCTGAATCTGCTACATGGGTTTGGTCTATAATAGGAACTGTATGACCCTTCTTCTCACCTCGTATTTTCTTTCTGGAAATATGATCCTGACTCTTATCCATGGTTCCTTCATTATCAGCACTTATATCACCACCATCACTGTCAGGTACAGAATAAAAAAAATCAACTCAAGTAGTGTTTGTGAGTCATGCACCATATTACCAGCTCATTATTATCTAAGCGAGGCTCCTTAATAGATTTTTGGGTTAATAGTTATAATGGAAATTCACCTGCCATCTGTCTGCTTTCTCTTTGAGCCAATGAAACTGGCAGCACGCTTGCTTGGATCAAGAACAATCTCATCATCTGAAATTAGGGGAAATAACTATGTTATTTATCAGCTAGCACGGAGGCACACCTCTAACTGCTGTGGGACTACTCCAGAAATTAGTGTATATTACCTTCTAAAGCCATTATAAAGAACAATATACGAAATATTTTATCTAGCCTATAAATGGACAATGGAAAAGGGACAAATGCCAAAAAACAAGCCCAAACCTTTATCATCTGGAGGATTTAGTTGCTGCTGCATATCTCCAGCACCATCTAAGTTGTTAACTAGAAACATATGGTATAAGGTTAGAAGTCAATTGCGCCAAATACGTTAAAAACTTTAGCAGATTGTTACTTAAATATAGATGAAAAAAATATGAAAAATATAAGACCGAATTACCAGATAGAAAAGAGCCCACAGACAAACCAAGATGAAGACCCATACTAGATTCGCTTTCACAAGGTTCCTTTATTATGCAGAGGTCATTAGACAAGTTCTTGGTGCTATCACAAGATAAGGACAGATGTAATTTCCCTGTCTCCAAGGTAGGTTCAAAGCCGGTGCTGTCCTTCGGTGGCACTTCTGCTTTGGAGCTATTGACAACAGAACTTGACATAAATGTTTCAGTTGTGAGATGTTTGTCAACTTCGATGTTTGGAAGGAAGTTCTCACTTGATTCTTTGGTGAGTTGATTTCCTCCAACCAGTGAGACAACCATAGCTGTCTCTCCATCATCAGCAACGGATACAGAAACCTTTCCAGATAAAGAAGCCTGAAACGGACATTCATTGTCGGCATTTGCAATATCTGTTTTTTGTGGCAATTCATCATCTACACATCTACATAGAACGAAAAATAAATACTAATATAAGTACATTGAAAAGAACAAGAAAAATCAACTATTCCGGGGAAGCAAGTATTCCTTTCCCCATATCTAAAACAAACATGTATCCCACTACTATACTAGGGATACTGAATTATAAACTTAAAAACTACACTACTGCATCCTAGCTTGAAGAGGTCTTTAACCGGCATAACTAGATGAGCTGTCTTTACCTTGGGCATAACCATGTACTCTCCGATGCGCTTTCAGTATCGAACCCCACACAGAAAGCATGATACCTACATCAGTCAAGAATCAATGAGAAAATAAGTTTTTTTATGCATCAATATCATCCAGTTGGCGTATTTAGGTGAGAGAAAACCTAGTTTCCAAATACTCAACACCATAGAACTCTCACTGAAAATTGGCATAAAAGGAAAGGAAATTTTGGTTTGGGTATTTCCTTGTAAACAACTTTAGCCCTTCTATCAAAAAATTGAGCTCTCTGGGAGATGACGGAATCTCATAATTATTTCTTAGAAATGTGCTTCATAAGAAATCAAACCAATCATCTTGAATTAAGCATAGAAATCTTTAACTTGCCCTTCAGTCCGTAACTAAAAACCTCACAAGTCAAATTGAAAAATTCTTTTCTTACCATATATCACAAGAATCACAAGCAATTGATGTATCGAGATTGGAATCCTCCTGAGTAGAAGCTTCTCCGTTTCGAATTTTGCATCCATCACCATCCAAGCAGATAACTGCCTGCAAAATGGTAGGGGTGTAAAAGAGGACATGTAATAGATTATTATGAACTGTAAGAGAAATGAAAATACAGGTTAGAAAACCTAGATTCTGAAATTACGCGACTAAATGTTTTTCCTTCAAAATAATTATGCATTTTGTATAGAATAGCACCAAGGATCATGGTGCAAAAGTAAATACCCATAACCCCACAAGCCTAGCATTAGATATCCTTGGTGACCATATCAGCAAAACAGTTCAAGTGTTTAGCGAGAAAATGTGACACATTTTAGGTAACATAGAACCAACCCTTTTAGCAAATGAATCTTAACATTCATTTAATGCTACATGAAACATATATTTAACATATAATAGTCACCAATTTCATAAACCTATTATATTTAGAAATCTAACCTCAACCCTTATAAGATTCATACATGAAGAATAATTACATTTTCATCGATATAGTATGATGGGAAGGAGAGTGTGTTAGTCTTCCCTTCAATACACCAATCATCATCTCTGCATATATAAAAATACAAGTGATGTCAATATCATACAATATAAAAATATAATAGGATGGTCCATGAGTCTTCATTGCACTCAAACTCATGATTCTTACTCCAGTTACGATTCTATGCATGCAATTTTGTATCACTCCTCTTGACAGAGCTTGATAAGAATTTGAAGCCACAATTCGATAAAAGTTAATTAGTCATTATAATAGTTAATGCTGCAAGCATAACGAAAATCATGGTACAGTTGAACAAATCATATGAAATTGGCGTTGCTAACAATAAAAGAGTGTCGTGACATTATGCAATATATATGCTTGCGCAGACAAAATATGGTGGAGGATAATTCAGTAACAGGAAAAGCACCTGGGTAACGAGTCCTCGTCAACTTTGTTGCTTCCAATAGTATCATATACCTGGACAATCAAATGAAAGTCCACATGTTTTAACAATCACTTCACTAAATAGACAATATCTTAAATTAAGGTCTCAACAGATGAATAAATAAATTAGGATCTCAAAAGGACTTCAAATTTGAGGTGAAATGGAAATCAAGGGAACATACAATAACAAATGGTAAAAGAATAAACAAAACAGTGCATTGGCTATTAAGTATCCCTCACCGGAACACATGTGATTAACTGAAACTCATTCTGGCAAAGGGGGCAAAGGTTCGTGATGGTAGCCCAGTTGTCAATGCATACAAAACAGAACCTGAAATTAGTGTGAAAGTGTTATCAACCCAAATTTACTAAATCCATAAAAAAAACTACAAAAATCAGTCATTTACAGCCTCAACAAGATGAAAACACATAGAAAGTACAAACCAGTGTTGGCAGCAATCAAGCACTCCTCGGTCAATTATTGTATCCATGCATATCCCACAACTTTCACCCTCAAAAGCCAAACCATCGTCCACCTTAAGTTACAAAAATAACTAATTATGATTAGAGACAGATACCGTCAACTGAAATCATTAACCTACGATTAACAATTCTTGTGCAGCTGGATATCGGGTTAGCTATCACCATGTCTTTGTTGCTTTGCTAACCACAATTATGATAATGACACTTTAAACTCCATTTATATCAGGATAGTTTCAAGGAAAATGGGTTCCTTTCATAAGCATGGCTTGAATTAAGTATTTCAGTTTTGAAAAGAGGAAGTATTAGGTTGGCGAAATGACAGTAAAACAAAACCAGTTCATGTTCTAAGCGCTTATCCTTTTTTCAGTTTAGAACTTTAATCAAACATTATACACGAGAAAAATGCAGTCTTCACTTCCAATCACAAATTTCAGGCTGAAGGTCCCTCACTAAATACAGTCTTCACTTAACAAATTGTTTACGAAAACAAAACCTTACCCACTCCTCACACCCAATAGCCAGTACAGATACATTCTACCAAAATGGAAATCCACTAATATAATAAATCCATGGACTGAACTAAATTTACTCAGGAAATTTAGAGAAAATTCAAAGAAAATGTCGATTGCTCTCATAACAAATTATAACCAGTGTGATGGAATCACATGAAAACAAAACTGCTGAAACTTACATTACTATCAAAGAATGAAAAACTGTCTTCTTCTGAAACGGCACTCGTAACCAAATCCACGTCCATCGCCCCGTTCGATGAACTTACTGTCTTGATCAGAATCTGTATTTGAACAAATACCAAAATCGATAGGATCAACAATAAAAAAAAATGATTCCATCATTCCAACAGAGTTAAATTAAAATTTCAGCTCCGAAATTGAGACGTAGCTTCCAATTTTGAATTTCATCAAACGAAAATGAAAATTAAGTACATGAAATTATCGAACAAATTTCTAAAAAAAAGTGAAGCAAAAACTTCAAAATGAAAACGTAGATCGCAACAGAACTCGGAATCACCTGCAATCAAGTCTGTAAAGCCCTCATTCCTCTGTGTTAATCTTCAACGAGAGACGCTTTAAGCTCGAGAAGACGAAGAAGGAGAAGAAAGGGGGTA
The DNA here is from genome assembly GCA_963921825.1 of Erodium maritimum. NCBI lineage: Eukaryota > Viridiplantae > Streptophyta > Magnoliopsida > Geraniales > Geraniaceae > Erodium > Erodium maritimum. Next base: position 153,732,359 of record OY997588.1, read on the forward strand.
AATTCGCAACCGGGATTGGAATTACAATTCCAGGTGGAAAACATTTTCCGAGGCTTTAAAACCGAGATGGGCTTATTAGCTTTGGGCCCTAGTCAGTCAGATCTCTTTAGGCCCAACCTCTGTTGTATGAGTCTCCGTCTAGTTCGTCTAGAACCCCGCCTAAGTTTCAAAATCTATAAAAACGTCTGATTCGTTGCCTCGCCTAAGCTTTAAAATCTGAAAACCATTCGATTCATCGTCCTGCTTGATTAGTCGAAAACTTAAAATTCTAGTTTGTGAAATTAGACCTTTAAAAAAGAGATGAAAAGATGAGAGATAATATGTTTGTAATGGTCTTGAATCTCTTGAGAAAAAAAAAATATAAGACGTGTCTCTTTTTAGTAGTTTATTATTATAATTTATAGTTTTATTAAAATAAAAAGTAAAATTAAAATGAGAGTATCATTTGGTTTATTTTTTTGTATTTTGATACTTGATATTTTTATAATATACAAATATAACATATATTTTGAATTTTTGATTATATTTGTGTGATATATATTTAATAATAATTAAAAATATTATAAAATTAAACGCGCCTCAGTCCCGATTAATCTCTGTTTAACGCTTAAGAGCCTTTATCGTCCGATTAACGCTTAGGGCATCTACAACCATATAGTTGGTTGCTAGCGGGGAGAATAAAAAATTAGTTTTGTTGGCTTATAGCCGGCGACCTTCCAGCTCCCAACCAGCTCCTTGCAAGCGATTGCTTCCAGCCAACACCTCCCCGCCCACGACTGTGGATGACCGTAACGTCTTTTACAACCTTGGACCCAACAGATAAACGACATGTCGTATTTTTTCCGTAACATAGTCTTACGTAAAGTTATGTTTGGTAAACTTACTTTTCCTGGTAAATCACTTTTTTTCTCTCGATTGAAACTTGGTTTGTAGAAGTCACTTTGAACACACTTCACACTTTATATAGTTCTGTACCCAAACAGACCCCAATCTTCTCCTTTCCCTCAATAAAACCCCATTTCCGCATCCAAACAGGCCCTTCGATTTTCCAGGGGAAAAGAATATTTGAGAAGCAGAGAAATGAGCAAGCCAAACAGGGCGCAATCGGGGCGGACGAATCTGGCGTCGTGCGCGGTGGCGACAATCTTCCTAATCTTCGTCGCCGTCGTGGCCCTCATCGTCTTCTTCACCGTGTTCAAGCCCAAAGACCCTAAGATCTCCGTCAACGCCGTCCAGGTCCCCTCCTTCTCCGCCTCCAACAGCTCCGTCCACTTCACCTTCTCCCAATACGTCGCCGTCTACAACCCCAACAAAGCCGTCTTCTCCCACTACGACAGCACCCTCCAGCTCCTCTACTCCGGGAGCCAGGTCGGCTTCTTATTCATCCCCGCCGGGAAGATCGACCCCGGCCAGACCCAGTACATGACCGCCACCGTCTCCGTTCAGCCTTTCCCTCTCCGGTACCGAGCGAGCCCCACGATGGAGGTGGAATCGCGGATTGAGATGGCCGGGAGGATTAGGGTTTTGCACTTCTTCACGCATCACGTCGAGGCTAAGGCCCACTGCCACATCGCCGTTGCTGCTAGTGATGGATCTGTGGTGGCGATTCACTGCTGAAAGCTACTGATCAGTGACAGTGACGTCACCCAAATTTAATTGTTTTATATATCGAAAAAAAAAACTGGTAAAGTCTTCGTCTTTGACACTTGTTTGACTGTTGTAGCTGAAATCTGTAAGGTGAATCAGATGACTTGGGTTGTTCAATTTGCATACATACCCATTATGTAAAAATGTGTTTTTAGTCGATCTAGTGTTGTGAATGTTGTCACTTGTGAGCTCATTTTGGATCCAATGTTGAGTGAAAATGTACATCATATGTCTTTCTTTTTCTTGTAAGTGAAGTTAAAGGCCGAAGATCGATGATGAGTTCTTGGGTTAATTATTCTTACCCACATTAACTTGTACTATACACGTATTAGTTATTACACATGTATACACAAACGTTTAGAAATTACGGATACTATACAAACCTTTCATCCAAATTTGTTAACCTTTTAGGGTCGGGATCAGGTTTACTGTTGATATAGTTTTACAGTTTGAATGGATGGGTAGTTTTGTGATTTCAAGAAAATAAATTCAAAAAATTAACAGATTTGGATGGAAAAGTAGTCGCCGTTATTTAGTGTAAAGATTAGGGTAAGTATCTATAATTTCCAACGTAATGTGTGTATGTATACTACACGTATACGTTAGTGTAGGTGAACGTATTAATACTAGTCATGATGCACAAGGTATCTTAACAAAATGAATCATTCATATGCTATTTCCGAACTGTAATCAAGCTTGAGCCAGTTCAAGTATATGCTTTTGGGCACAGATAGCTATCAAGCATGTTTCTTCAACCACACAACAAGCCTCACAAATCACAATACTGGTTCCATATATATATATATATATCTACTCATACTTATAGACCTTGGACTCCAAGTGAAGATCAGGTCTCCACCATTGGTGAATTCCATGAGCCTGCTTAAAATTACCTGCAGCAGTTAAATTCACAGTAAGCCGAGCCGAGGGAATGAGGTGTAGTGGCTCCATAGACTCTTTCCCAATCGCACTCATGAACAGACCAGTAATGGAGTTCTGTGTTGCTAGCCTCCCAACATTGCCTGCACCAATCTTCTCCATCTTCTCCCTGTGTTCAAAATATCCTATGTACTCTGAGCAGATGTGATCACCTGGGTGAACAAACAAAGACGGTACCCAAGCAGACATGGCAACAAATGGATCCTGTGTCAGTTCTCTCTTATGTTTAGCTTTCATAGCAATTGTCAGCCCGGCTGTGACAAAGCTACCTGCGATTCTGATCCCATGTTTGATCTTTTTATCCTTAATTCTCTCAATTGGAGCAGAAACAAAAGGCGGGTTGAAAAGATATGCTGTAAGAAACACCCCTGTCTTGGCCATTGTCCTACCGGCAAGCATTGCTAGGGAAGACCCTAAGGAATGACCAGCAACCCAGACATTAGAATGTCCGGCAGAAGCAACCATGTTTCTGACAGTTTGGATAGCAATCTCAAAGCGAGATGTCTGGTGGAGCCCGTTTCTGATGAGGTGGAGATCCATGTTGAGGTCTCTTGATTTGGATTCCCCTTTAGTTATGGTGCCACGAAAGGTGATTACATAACGTGGGCTTTGTGATCCTTGTGGTATGCATTGAAATATGGCACCAAAGATGGAAGAGTCAACGTGGTCAACGAGTTTGTTGACTAATTCAAAGTGAAGAAACTCCCACCAAGGAGGAGCCAGAGCTTGAGGGCCTTCTCGTTTCTCTTGCCGGTCACGCTCTAGAATGTAAGAACCTTGAACTAAACAGGCAGCAACTGCTCTTCTATGATGTTCATTATCCCTACATATGAAAACACAGGGGAGTAATACAGGTTATTACAGAATTACATAGGTCTATGAAGCACTATGTATGTAATAATAAAATTAAAGGAGGTGAAAATTCTTGATTTTTTTTATTTTTGATTTATAATATCAAGGACAAAATCGTCATTTTGAAATAAATTGATACAACCTAGAACAAAAATACAAGTCCAAAGCAGATTTTTTTCCATCATCAAAGAAGGCTATGATTTGTAAAAACTGAATGGTCCACGCCATTTTTACAATTATCCTAAAATATAATGGTAAAAGCTTTAATGTTTGCCTCAAAATGTGGGACAACCATTCTGGTTGTTTTGTTGGAATTAGAATAAGTTTAGGCGATTTCCTTAATCAAATTAGAATAAGTTTAGTTGGTTTCCTAATTCCTGTAGGTTTCTCACTTTCTCCTCTATAGAAAGGGATCATCTATTATAATTTAATCAATCAAGTTAATATATTTTTCACCTTAACATGGTATCAAAGCCTTAGGGCTAAATATCTTTATAATTTTCCGCTAAAACAGTACTTTTCCATTGTCTTTCCTGTTATCCTCATGCGAAATCTTTTGTGTTGCGACAAACACAGTGCACTGAGACAACTTCTTCCAGGACATGGGGAGCCTCTAAAAGATTCTGGAAGGTATCGCAAACTCGTTGGGAAGCTTAATAACCTTACTATAACAGGATTTGCTATAAGTGTGGAGGGTTAGTTTCTTCAATCCCCATGTGATAGTCATTGGAACGCAATAGTGCGCATCTTAAGGTATATTAAGGGCATTCCAAGACCGGGATTGTTGTATGAAGAGAAAGGACATACATCAATTATTGCATATTTAAGTACAAATTGAGAAATTGTCGCTAGATCAATAGATCCGGTGCAGAAGTTGAATATTGGGTCACGGAGCATCTACATAGTGTTTTTATACGGGTGAAACAACTACTTCAAGAACTCAAGCTTATGAAGGTTAAGCCAATTAAATTAATATGTGACAATCAAGTGGCATCACACATTGTGGCCACTCTTATGTTTCACGAAAGAACCAAACATATAGAAAATGATTGCCACTTTATCAGAGAGAATGAAACAACTTGACCAGAACTCACCTTTCAGAAGTCTAGTTACTAAGTACTAACCAACCACTGATCAATTTCTAGCATTAAGTCGGTAATTATTATCTGGAGACTTTTTATTCGTGGAGTTTTGACAGGGGATGTTGATCTTAGTATCTTACCAGTCAATAGTAGTTAGGTATGAAGGCCCTGAGAGGTCAAAATTTTCCCTCTCAGAGGCCATTACCAGTTCCACTGTGTGTTTCTCCCTTCAATTCCTCTTTGTATCCTCAATAACTGTTCTGAATTGCACAAAGGAAGAGTCATAAGTGGATTATCATCAACACCAAAAGGTAACACCAATCCATTTATTACGACAACTTATTCAATCATTAAAAGCTGCATTGTAACTAAATAATATTCAGATAGACCGTCTCTAAGAAAGTTGACACAGTAAATACAGGAAAACAAAATTTCATGTTGTCAAACTTTGAGTATCATCAATATGTAACGCACTGTCATACGATTTTCTTTGTGTGAAGCATAGCAATGCTTGTAAACTTTACAAACTTAACAAAATAAATCCTAGAAATATGATGATAAGAACAAAATAAATCCAAGTCAAGGGAACTCTTTGACTTGAGATTAACCCGTATTATTGTTCAAAGCATAGAAAGTTAGACCAATTCATTTATTGACAGATAGTAGAGCTTTGTCACCCATATACATACAAGACATAAGAGATCATACCCAGAATACTCAGAGAAAAATCCTCATAGTATCAAAATGTATCATTTATATATTCAATTCTCAACCCCATAAGATTATAATTATATGCTCCTTTTAGTTTTAAACATCCATCTTAACTATGTATCATAACATATGCTACAAGTCAATGGCATTGGTGAACTAGGATACAAAACAAATATACAACTTTGTCTTTTGCTCCTTGTAGTCTAGTAATGTCCACTACCAGGTGAAAGCAAAAGACCCATTAATTTAAACGAAAGTAGAATCGAAACGAAGAAACAGTCACATGGACCCAAGAGAAGGCAAAACTCATAGAGCTCCATATTTCTTCACCCTCTCATCAACATAAACATTATCTAAAAGCTTGAAGGAAAAATTCATAAAATGCCATATTTCTTCATCCTCTGATCAATATACACATTATCTAATAGTTTGATGAACCATTGATCTCAAATAAAAACCCAATATCCTAAATAAAACTCACAGCATCAGTCATCAACTACCACCAATTTAACCATCAAAATAAAAAACACTATCTAGATGCTCTCTTTGAAGTTCTTCACCTGTGCTAAGAAATCACACCAGCAGAAAAATGTAAAAATAAACAAATAAACCTAAACCCTCACTACAAGATCCGACCTTCAAGGGTTCCTCAAAATCCTGAATTAATTTACCGGATTAAATCAGGAGCATACAAAAGGGTAAACAAGGATCCAAATGCAAGTCGACAAACTCTACAGAGATGAAAATAAAGGAAAAGAAGATCGGTGAGACATTATTGGGTGAATATGAAGTTCGATTAGGAGGTGTAGGAGAGGAATGTACCTTGGAGAAACGAAAGGTTGAGCAGATCTGGTGGTGGTGATGAAGAAGATGAACTTGGTAGGTCAAAACCAAATTGTGCGCCCTGTTCTGTGCCGAAATTGAAATAACGTATATGGATGTTATTATTTGTCGTATATTTAATATGGCCATAGGCTCTGTGTTGTTGTCGTCGTCGGTCATACAGACGTTGAGATTCCTCCTACTAAGTTTTTTTCCGTTTGGTTCCCGAAGCCGTTGATTGTGTCAGATGGCGAAAACGGTACCGTTTTGTTTATGCATTCACCCACATTTGTAGATTTGTTTTATGTTGTTTTGCATTTGGTTTGGTGATATTCATTAAGTGAATAGAACACAGGTAAGCAGACCTTAATCTCTCTCTCTCTAAAAAAGAATTAGGGTTTTTGCGAAACATGAAGGGGGCGGCAAGAAATAGCAACAACAATTCTGCCAGCACTCATGTATCGAATGACGATGAGACAGGATCCCGGATGGTGAGTCTCTCTCTTCCGGCGTCCCTGATCCCACGGTCTCGTGTGGTAAGCCGACCTCCTAGCGTGATGTCACCGATGAATGGTGAGATGCCATTACAAGGGAGACCGAAGCTCGTGTTCTCTGTCAGCAAGACGGCGGAGCATGGGCCTCACAAGGTTCACAGAGGTCCGGTGGTGGTGATCCAAGGGGAGCGTGCAATCTCGAGCCCATCCTCACTCGTGTACTTTAAAGATCTTGACGTCGTCGAAGGCCTACACTGGAGGAGGCCTGGCCTGGAGGATACAGAGCCAGAGGAGGAAGGAGACACACACCTATTGATGGGTTTTGGTGGACGTTTGCCAGAGAATCCTGCTTTTTCGGTCTCGGACTTGGTCAGTAGAGCCAACACGCAATCGTCCGGTCACAGAGCATAGGCAACGTGGCGGCGGCGTGAGGGCAAAGAACTGGTTAGGGTTCCAAGCAGGAGATTCGGAGAAGAAGGTCCTCAGGCTGCTATCACGGGCCAAGACTCGTTTGAATATGGGCCTCAGGGACGAGATGTGTGTGGGCCGAACCATGAACTAGACCGAAAGGTCCAGTAATTATTTGGACCGAGGGGAGCTTTGAACCAGAGTAATATGAACTCAAAGGCTTTACGTGACTGTACCCGAGGTGAAAAGTACCTGAATGCCAACTCCAGTAGGCATTGGGGAGGAGTAACCAAAGATCAAGCAAGGCTGGGCGAATTGGGGTCCAAGATGGGGAGCTTATGTATCAATGAGGTGGTGGTTCCACCTTCTAAGGTGTGCGGTAGAGAGACAAACTTTTCTTTTGCTTTAGCAACAAAGGTCCTAATTACACAAGCTTTCTTCTTGAAGATGCTAGTAGAATGGATAGAGGACAAATGGAAAATCGGAAATGTGAAAGCCAGATGGAAGAAGGTGTACTTGCTTTCTTTTTCAGAAATACCAGAGAACGAGCAAGGGTTCTAACGGGGGAGCCTTGGGAATTTCGGAATTCGCTGGTTCTGTTTGCAGACCTCGGGCTACATATACGACCATGAGATATGTTGTTTACGCATTTATCGGTCTGAGCGAGGATCTTAAATCTGCAGTAGGTGTGTGGAACAGAGGTGTTGGATTCAGATTGGGAAGCGCCCTGGGAGTCTGCCTAGCACTAGACAACAACGCCGATGGGATGTGTTGGGGGGATTTCATAAGGATTAGGATTCGAGTCGACATTCGGATTATAATTTCATAGTGATTATTGCAGTAACGAATTGTTTTTATAATTTAATAGTGATAATTAGCTAATATGTCCAGATTTGTATCAATCATTGTTCTAAACGAATTGATTTGACCATGTTACTCCAAAGGCCAAGAACAGCCGAAATGGGCAAATCCAACACAAAATAAGAACATTAATCAGTACATCACACGTTCTCTTCTGCACAATGAATCAAAACCTTAATAATTTAGTCATTAAAAAGAACACCTATGTAGTACAAAGCTGTCAAGCAGCTTCCAAGCAAAGAATAATGGAACATGACAAACAATAAATTAGGACCTGTAATGACCTGTAACTTTTCTTCTATGTTGTAATAAAACTGTGACTCACATTCATCTACTTAATCACAGCCCAAGCATATATATATATATAAAGATTGCTTGGCCTAAAAGGGTATGTATCACTGCACAAAATATAAGCTATGAACCAGCTGACAGAGTTTATAAATACCTAATCTTAGAATGCCAATAATGATGGCCATTATTGTAAATAAGTAAATAATTAATTAATAGCTTCTGGTTTCAGTTAGTAACAACTTGTGATTCATAGCCATATGGGTTCTTGCTAGCCCAGTTCCATAGATCACGACACATCTCATCTACGCCATACTTCGCCCTGCAACCACAATAACATCCAGATTATGATAATTATAATTATAATTATAATCATCCGGTGATAATCATGCAGTACATATATATATGATTTACCTCCAATTCAGTTCACTCTCTGCTTTACTTGTTGATGCATAGACAATTTCAGCATCACCAGCTCGCCTTCCAGCCATTTTCAGAGGGATTTTCTATTGAAGAAATATAAATGATTTACAATATCCATGACAAATATTTAGACCTTAAGATAGAGTTTCGGGGGCAATTTGGTACCTTTCCACAAACTTTCTCGAATGAATGGACCATTTCCAAAACTGATGTTCCTTTCCCTGTCCCCAAGTTGTACACTTCACAGCCTGGAAAAGATATCCCCAAAACAATTAGAATTGAAAAGATTTTATTCACATGCACTTTATAGAGAGCAAAGGAAAATTTGCTAACTTGCACAAATGTGTAAGAGATTCTTGAGTTAATCTTTTTGAATTAATAGAATTCAATTTATAAACTCTCACCCAGATACATAAAAAAGGGGTCTACCAACTCATATATAACAAAATTTTCTAACTAAAGACGTTGACATTAAAATGATGAGGATTCAACCAGATAAGAGATTATATTAGTCTAAAAGTAAAATATAATTGGCAGACTAAGGATTAATCAATTTGCAGATTACCGTCAAAAGATATAAGGGGACAAGATTTAGGAGGAAAAGAGCACACCTGTATTGGAATCAGATAGCTTGTTCACAGCTGCGATGTGACCATCTGCTAAATCAACTACATGAATGTAATCGCGTACCTGAAAGATATTAAATACAGCTTTATCATGTTTAACACAAATAAATAAAGCAATAATGCAAGTTTCTCAATAGGATTGTACATTGAAAGGGAAATCATAGCCATAAACAAACAGTTCATGCGAAATTTCACGACTATGTAAGATAATAATGAAATACATACCCCAGTACCATCCTTTGTATTGTAGTCATTTCCATATACAGTCAGAGCGTCCCTCCTACCAACAGCAACTTGCTGCACAAAAGGCATGAGATTGTTCGGAACTCCTCGGGGATCTTCACCGATGCAGCCACTAGGATGAGCTCCAACTGGATTAAAGTACCTTAGCAGAATGATTTTCCATTCCTCATCAGACTTGTGCACATCGCGACATATCTCTTCAACATAAAGCTGGAAAAAATAACATCATGAGATTAAATACATGAATAGCTTAAATACAATGAGAAAATCACAAAATAAATTGGACTACAATGAACTAAATGATCAAGGTTTGCTTATGGTGCAACCAACAAGTATCAGTCTTATTTATACCTTGGTTTTTCCATACGGGTTTAATGCACTAAGTGAGAACTCTTCAGTACATGGAACCTCCTTTGGCCAACCATAAACAGTAGCTGATGATGAGAAGACAAGCTGAAAATGATTCAAAACTGAAAGTCAGTAAAATCGTTGTGTGACTGAGTGACAGTAACCTCTGCAAGTCAACCATATGGTACAAGTTGAAATCACAAAAGAATGACAAAGCCCACAAACCTTGTCAAAATGTCAACACAAAAGTTTTAGAAAAACTTAAGAGCTTAGAGATTTGACTTTACCTTTTTGCATCCATGGGCAGCCATGACTTCTAACAGATAAATAGTCCCTATCATGTTGTTGTCATAGTAGAGCAAAGGTTTTTGTACACTTTCACCAACTGCTTTCAGTCCAGCAAAGTGAATGACTGCATCAAATCTGCAGCAGAAACATAACATAATGATTCAGATAAAGACAAAGGTCATATATCATTTTCCCCCATGGACTAGACAGCAAAAAAAAAAAAGTCTTTTGGGGTACTGGGTAAATGCCAATTTTGTATGGAAGGATCCAGTTACATGCAAATTCTCGAAAGTCAATTATGAAACATATACATTCAGAAAATAAAGATCTGAACTTTCTGGAGTACAGTCTGGACTCTCTGTTACTACATAGTCAACGAAGAATATTGGCAAACAATTGAAAACCTATAAAAAATCATCAAAAAATTTAATTTACACTGAGAAAATTTGGAGGCTCATCAAATATTATTTACATCACATAAGAGGGGTAGAAGATGAGCCAACCCAAAACAAATTACCCAAATTTGAGACCAATAGAATCCAACCAAGAAGAATTAAACCATAATTTCAAGGCTATGAGTGAAAAATGAAGCCTTACTTTGTTGAGGAAAAAAGCTTCTCAAGTGCTGATTTGTCCCTGAGGTCAATCTGCAGGAAACAACAAAATTCTGGAGATCAGAGCCGTTAACACAGTAAAATTAAAATCAAACATTAAAATAAGTTAAAAAATCAGATTGTGTCAGGTTCATAGAGACTAAAAAAACTGTTCTTTTGTTCTATTTTCTTCCCCAATTGTATAATAATCCAGCATTGTGAAATCGTGGGATGCAAAAATATAAGCAACCCATTACTGCAAATGTACAAATGTACAAATCTGGGTCAGCAATTGAACTTATCACATAAGCAAAACCCCAAAAACGAAAATAAAATCAATCTCAAGGGCCTCAATTTGCTCAATTTGCAAACGTTTTCCAGATTGAGGAAAAAAACGAATATGCCCAAATCAAACAAGATACGAAATCACGAGAAAATGAATTAATAAACCAAAAAACAAAACAAAAACAAAAACCCAGTAGGAGACGAAGATGGACCTCGTAGAAGGCAAGGTTATGGCCGAATTTTCCGGCGAGGTCCTTGACCCTTTGAATGGCGACTATGGAGGAGTTGTCGAGATTGTCCACCACAACGGCCTTGAAACCGGCCAGGAGCAGCTGAAGCACCGTGTGGGTTCCAATGTAACCGGCTCCGCCGGTGACCAGTACCGTCTTCGCCATGCCGGAACCGAATCTAGCCGCCGGAATCGCAGAGAACGGCGGAGGAGATATCTGAGTCTTCCACAAGTAAAAAGGATTTGCTTTTACTCTCTCCGAGATGTAACTGAACGAGAGAGACGGTTCTATTCGTATTTATAGGGTCGGATCTCAAATTTTGTTATTTTTGTTACTTTTGGGAAAAAAATAAATATTTGGGACACGTGTCGGAATCCGGAACGCGGTGATCTAGATTCAATGACCCAACTGTATTTTTGCCGCCGAGGTGGAAAATCCCCGACCTCGTTGGGCTGGAACCGTCGGTTTCTAGGCGAAATGACCAAAATACCCTCAAACTTTTTTATTATATATTTTTGTTTCATGTTCATATGATTTTTATTCTTTTCCTTATAATTGTTTATCTGGGAAGGTTCAGTGGAATTATAGGCGTTTCTGTTTTTGACTTCATTGGACCACATGTCTATTTTTTTAATCATTTATTGCATTCAATTATAAATTTAAATTTGATTAAATAATTTTATTTTCTTGTTTTATTATTATCATTGGAAGCGTAAACAAAAAAACTTTGATTAACGTAAAACGACAATGTTGGCAAAAGCACACAGGTTGGATCCAGTCAATAGCGTTAATGTCAATTAATTAAATCCCAAATGTTAATTTTTGTTTTTTATTACTTATATAGAAAAAAGTGTGAAGGTTACTTATGATTGATTAACGGTTTTCAAATTGACCAAAAACGGTTTAATTAGCGTAATGATTGAGTTATGGAGTTCATGCGCAAGTGTCATTAACGTGAGCTTAATGTAAAGTGGCGCGAATTGAGCTTGACTAAGCAACTAATCGAAAGCTCTCAACTCACTTCATATATATACTTTTAATAGTGCAGTATTATCCTGATAATGAGGTTATTTATATATTTGAGATTCCTGATTGGTTACACTAACCGTTTTTTTTTAAATAAAATCATAATTCGTATTTTATTTTTAAAAAATGGGTATGAAAATGAGTGGATAACTACTGTTTGATTCGAACCAATCTTTTAGATTTTGAAGGTAAAATCAAAACATAATGATTTCAAATTGAATTTTATAAAATATTCGTTTCATGTAGGATGATTTTTCTTAATTTCTATGGAAGTGTTTGACACGGAAGTAGAAGAGATATTTTCATTTTTAAATATATATAAAAGGTGACTTTCGAATGAAAAAATTGAATCCATCAATTAATTAATTAAGTATTAATGTGTACGTTTTTTGTTTGAAGATGATTTATTGGATGACTTACGACTGTACCTTGAAATATTTATCATTATACCTTATATCTCTACCTTTGTGTGTCAATGTCGATTGGCCGTCCACAACTTTGGTGAAATTAGCTGTTTGGTCAAAATAAAGGTTTTGTTTTACCTAATTAATACATTTTTTTGAAGGAAATTATCAAAGTAAACGACTTTGTTTGAAATTTACCGGATATTAGGCCAAACGCCAAAGAGAAAGCCACGAGGTGCATGTTGGACCGGCCAAGTCTGGTTTTTCTGGTTTGGTTAGTCTAATACCACCACTCAATATATAACACAATAAGATACAATATTTCGGGTCCAACTATTGGAACCCCACAGTACACCAACCCAAGTTCATGTGCCCCAAAGAAAACTGCTCAACTCGCCGTCTATTTTTTTTCTTCCGGTTAATTACTTTTAATATCTTTTTTCTATTGATAACACTTTTTTAGTATCTTGATGTATTGATAACGTTCTGGAAAAAATTTCGATCAAATTTATACCATTTTAATGATATGTGACCAATTCATAAGAGATATTAAATGTTCTGTTATCAATACATAAGGGATATTAAATGATCTGTGACAAATTCATAAAGGGTACTAGATGACAATTACCAAAACGAATAGACTGTTATTGAACGTTACAAAATACAGGAATACAAAAGGTATGTTACCAATAGAAAATGGGTATAAAAAGTAATTAACCCTATTTCTTTTAACCTCGCTTTGGGAGAGGCCCTTAAAGCACAGACTTGCCACAAAGGCTAAACAGGTCAGTTTGGAGACAATTGCAACTTTAAGAGTCACATGGGTGTGGCCCCAAATTCTTTGCATTTTAACACAACCAGAACAGCAATACTGGAAATGAAAAATGACAGAGTGGGTTTCGACAATAAACAAAGAGGAGACAGCTAACCAAAGAACATCCCTTTTTTTTTCCGTGCTCCAGACATCATGGAAGTTGAAAACTAGGTCACCGTTCCTTTCTTTATTCAGCAAAACAACAGGGACAGAACTTATTTAAGACACAAAATGGGTTCGTTTCTCATTTGTCCGATGCATACATACAACACAAGAGACCCAATTAACTACAAATTTACACATTACCTCTGTGATATGCAATCCAAAGTGGTTTTAGCAAAGCTGATAAATGTGTTGCCGGGATTTCACTTGCATCCATCTTGTGAAGCCGCCATTAGGTAGAATTGTTCTTCTCAATGATTGGTTTTGAATGCCAAATATACAAATCCCCTTAATCAGTGTTTAGTAAAAGTGGCTGAGAAGCTGGTTGGATTGTCCATCATGACAGATGGCTCAAAGCAGGGGCATGATTGCAGCAGGTGATATACGCAAAACTAGGCTCGACTCGAATCGACTAATTCACAAGTCAGATGTCCGAACCTGTTCTGAGGGCATGGGTTCAGAACTAAGCAGCCTCTCTGCTTCATCATTAGCTTCAGCTTGGATTTTCCATCTCTGCAATAGATGGTAAATAATTAATAACTTCAATAATCATAAAAAGTAAATATACAAATGGCTAATAACAACAAGGGATAATTGCGACAACTTGCGGTGAACAGTGCACATTTTGCAAATACTATCGGTATATATTTTTTTTTTTGCAAATGGCATCCCAAACTATTTTCCGTTTGCAAATCCACTAATGTATTTTTTTGTTGCAAAAAGTCGAAAATAACCATGCAAAAGTGTTTACATTAGGGTTCTAAATTGCACAACACGTATAATGTACAAAACGTGCATAGTTCACCGCAAGTTGTTGCAATCATCCACAACGATAACAACAACATGTAGAAGACGAGAAAAAAAGGGTCGGGATCATAACAGAATAGATGACCTTTGATTTAGTTGCCAAAGTAAAACATCATTTTTTTTATTCTTATTAAATCTAATTTCTTACTTAGTTTGAAATTATAAATATGATCAATCACTCCAACTGCTAGTTATTCCCTTTGCACAAAAAAGATGTTATTTAAAGTCATGTGAACTTGCCTCTTCAAGATTTTCTAGCTCCATGAGTTGCTGTATCTGTCCAGCAATATTTTCCTGAAAACAAAGTCATTGGGCTGAATAAATTTCCACTGTAAGGTCAAGGCATAAGGAAATATCAACCATGCTGCACATACCACATTGCTCGCTGCTTCAGCAGCAAGAACATCAGAATCCATTTCAACCTCTATTTCAATCATCGAGGAAATCTGAGAAATGGTTGCATCACCAATTATATTTGCTTGTGTCATTTATGGTAGAAGAAACTGAATTATTTAAAGTATAAGTTGTTTCTTCTCATATAGAAAACATACTCTTGCAAAGCTGTCAATCAGTTCAATACGACCTTTGAGGGACTCTTCCAAGCCTTCTCGTACTCTACGAACTTTACTCCTCCTAGCACTAAAGTGAATCAAGGACTGTCTTAGACAAGCGAACTTCAATTCTCCAATTAGAGTTAGAAATGAGATTTACTCAGTCTAGCAATCATACTACAGCACAAAATATTTACTAAAAATGTTTTGATGGCTTTACCGATAGGAAGGTTCTCCAATGGCAAAAATTTTGTTCTCCAGTTGGCACATTCTAGCCAACATCCAAACCTATAGAATAAACAATTTAGATAATTATTTCCTAATTGAAAATTTAAAACTAAACCACCTTTTCTTGGCTAAGGTCCCACAAGATCCAGAGTCTAAGTTCCAAAATTTAAAGAATCATCCAAATATCAAGAGGAGCACCTCAGAAAGTGGGCATGTAGTCGACATTACCAATCAAAACTAGCGAGAAGCATACCTCTTTTTCAGCTGCTTCTCTTAGGTCCTTGATGCGAGACTGGAGTACATCATATTGAGACAAAAGCTGTTGCCTAATGGCAATTACATCCACTGACTTCTGAGGAAGCTGGCAACCACAGAAACAAAACAACCAGGTAAATATTCCATCATGAAATCATATAACTTGAGAGGGGGGAAATTTAAGGTCAAAGATGTACTCGACTCAATTCGGGTAAAACCAAAGTGTTCAATGTAGCTCCAAGAGCAACTGAAGAAAGAGCAGCAATTGAGATGAACTGTGGCAAGCTGGGATCAAGAAATCCAGAGGCAGCATCTCCAGAGGCCAGAACAGCAAGAACTGGAAAGAGGACGGAGGGTCTAAGTAAGGAGGCATTTCCATCTTTTACAGGGGCTCTTAATAGCAGTGACTCCCGGCCATCTTTATGGTTGGTCAAGCACATAGGCTCTGCAGGGTAGAAACTGGGGGTCTTTGTACTAAACTTAAAGGGACCCACCTCTCTATAAACATTTGATGGAGCAGCCAAAGCAATGGTAACCCTTTCTCCTTCTTGTGCTGGCAGATCAACAGTTTCAGTAGCAAACCTGTGTGTACGTGCCATACCTGAAGGGGTCTGCACCTGAAGAGTGAGAAAACAAAACATTGTTTGAATGAGGTATGACGGAGTTAGCTCACATCAATAAATTGAAACCAAAGGATATCATCGATTCCCTTACATAGACAACAATGGAGTAAGAAATCTATACCACAATGGAGTGAACAGCAGCAGGGAGGCTTTGCTTCATAACTTTCAGGAATCTTAGCCCCCTTTTCCATGCTGGAACATCCATGCTGCGTTCGGCAGGAGGAGATCCTTAGCAAAAGTGAATATACCAAAATCAACACCAGACACAAATATTGTGTCATCAACACAATTCAAGGAGAGTGATAGCTTTATTTCATAATTGGAGTCTGAAAAGAGCAACTTCAAATGTTTCAAAAAAGGGAAGAGAACAGGTATTAGTCTTTAATGCAATGAAGTTATTGTGAGATATCAAACAAATCATGCGCTAGCCACTATTGCAAATACTCTCCTATTCATTCCAAACTATTATGAGAACAAGAAGAAAATATAATGATTCAATATTCAACATCAGGCCCAAGGAAAGATAACATATAAATTAGATTGTTTGATTGAACAGACATAGCAGATGGAAACAACCCTAACCTGATTTCTTCTGACACAATACTAAATATATTGCCAGAAACAAGCTCATACTGGTAGCGGCACTTAGCACAAGATACAATCTGCAGCAAAACAATTTGACATTTTAAAATGCAACATAATTATGTATTTGATGTCAAAAAATTTGATATTAGCTTTTCATTGAGATCAATGGATAAGGATTCATTTCAAAGAATCTTGTAACTTAACATGAGAGAGAATATAATACCAATCTAGAAAAATGAAACAATATATTTTTTTTCAAATGCCCCATTAAACACCCAGAACAGTCCTGCTATTACTCGATGCATTTGCAACGAGTTAGTAAAACTAGCCCGAGGAGAACCAAACAAATTATTCCACTCCTACTTTTTGGGGTTCAACTGGACAACATTTATGGTCAAGTGATCCCAAGCACTTTCAGAGAGAATGAAAACCAGATAGATAGAATCTTCTCTAATACCTGAATACCATGTTGAGGTTGCGCAACCGCAACAGCTATCATGCAACTTGGACATCTCACTACCTTTCCAAAAGGAACCTGCAAAACGTCCAGAGCTCCAGAAAATTTCCAAAAGGAGCTGGCCTAGAATGATGCTGGAAGGTCTGAAAAATTAAATGGAACCAACCACATAAGTAAACAAGTATACCTCCTCACCAGGAGAAACTCCCACTTGGCATATATCAGCTATCATCCTCAGAGCATCTGAAATGCGCAATGAAGCTGCTAGACCCTGAACTATTACAGTGTAAACCTGTACATCAGGCCTGGACCACTTCCATCTCTCAACAACAGGGCCCTTTTCACTAAAACCTATGAAAATGTAAGTATTAGACAATATATCTTTATTAAAAATCCTACACCAACAACATTGGAATTAGCCTAAACATAGAATTATGTTGAGGTATTCTTATGAACATCTAAATTCATCAGCCATAGTCTCATCCAATCCAAAAAAGGTAAAAACAAGTGAATCAAGCCGGTCGATCTTCCTGATTTCTATGTAAATTTTGCTAAGTAAATTCTCACTCAAAACAAAATACGAATCACACAAGTTCAACCAAGCAGTACTAATTTCCACAATAATTCAAATCACTAGCACACACAGTAGAGTTACATTCAAACCAAATTGAAACAAACAAGCACAGAGGAACAACTACAAATTCCAAAGTCAATTCAAAATCATAAAAACGCCCCAAGTGAAACCCAGCAATGTACCTTGCTCGAAACTCGAACGCATAGCATAAAAAACCGAGAGAGCCAACTCAGCATTGTTCCGATCAAGCGCCGCAGCTATGATAGCACAACAATCGGAGACGCTCACGACACCGCCGTTTCTCCGGGACAGTTGAGCAATAACCTCAAGCGCTCCGTTTGCATCTTTAGCGGCTGAAACTCTGTCAAGCAGCTCTTCGTCCAACAGCAACTCCGCCTCCGAATTCGCCGCCACTTCGTTTCCACTCTTTCCCGGCGATGCTCTGGCGACGAAAAGCGGCTCCGAGGCGGCGGAGAGAGATAGGTTTCTGAAGGCGGCGGAGGGTCCGGAATTAGAGCTCGAGAGCAGGTACGAGAGGGCGGTGCTGTTGCTGTGATTACAAGGAGAGGTTTCTGAGGGTTTGAAGGTGAGGTGTGGAGAAAGGCGAGAGAGCCATGGAGAGCCCAAATTCAGAGTCATCTTGGTAGAAGAAGCAGAAACCAGAAGAACTGGGTTCTATCAAGTAACAGAACAAAATGCCAAAGAGAAATAAAAAATGGATTGGGAACGAGAGGTTGAGGAGAAAGAGAGGGAAGGGATGGAATCATGGAGAGGTGGGTGCCGAGTTCGTCTGCTTGACAGTCTAGGAACTGGAGATTATGATGCTGATTTGTGGCCGTACGATATGTGGTGACCACATGGAGGTAAAAAGAATATCGAAAATGGAGGTGCGGGGAATCGAACCCCGTGCCTCTCGCATGCGAAGCGAGCGCTCTACCATATGAGCTACACCCCCGAGATGTCAATGTACTATAGCACTCAAGATTTATATTAAAACCTTTTATTTAAAAACGACATCGTGTCGGTACACGACGGATCACTGATCATTGTCCCCAGAAAAAAAAAAGTGAGCCGAAAATAAACTCATTCATATTTTCAAATCCAATTGCTGGTAATAAATCCCAAAAATTCTGCCATTGCGATCATATTTTGAAAAGATAGCGTTTAAGTGTAAATTAAAGGGATGATTGTAAAAAAGTACCTTAAGGTAGTGTAAACTGAAGGGATGATTGTAAAAAAGTACCTTAATGTAGTGTAAATTGAAGGGATGATTGTAAAAAAGTACAGGTATATATTTGTATAAATTTATTTCAAATTAACGATTTTACCCTTGAATATTTATTTATTTTTAAAAAACAAAATTTTAAATTAAGGGATATGAAGATTTAAAGTTTCTATTTTTTATGTTGCATTTTTAAATATAATTATAAGGGGAAAGCAGCCATTTTTATACAACTTGTAATAAAAAAAATAAAAGTTCGGGTTCTTTTTATGATTATCAAATTATTCCTTGATCAAATTGAACAGAAATTGCACCCATGGTACAGTCCACAAGAGACCAATATGATGATTTAGCAAGCCCAAATCTGGATACAGCTCCTGTGACGACAAAACTTGACCCAGTATCATTGAAGAACTTCCCAAATCCTACTTCAACCGGCTTGTTAGGACCCCGACTTAATTACCAAATCGCCCCCTTCCCCATGGCAGCCTTTGCTGATCACCCCAATTGGGTGGAACAGCATTGTTCTGGTGTGATGCAGCTCTCATCCTCTGCTGGTACATGTTTGCAAATAGAGAATCCAGAGTCTGAGGCCTTTGCTTAGGTCCTGCATTCCCTTGCCACAGATGTGGCAGGGGCTGTTTCTGCTGATATGGTTGGTGTCGTGATTGCTGTACCACGGTAATTATTTAATGAAAAGCATATTATTGATATTTAATCCAGAATTAACTTCCAAGAAATGAAAGAGTGCACACATTTATTAGATGGAGAGAGTAGAACATTGGGATGATTGTAAAAAAGTACCCTCGGGTATTCACTTTTTGCAACTTGTAGCCCTCTTCTTTGATAATTGCAAAAAATAAACTAAGCTTGTCTATTTGTTGCACTTTGTATAAATTTATTTCAAAATGACTGTACAAAAAATCCAAATTATCATATCTCTTAAATTTCCTACTCTTTGAGCAGTAGAAAGAGGCTACAAGTTGCAAAAAATGAATACCTCAGTGTACATTTTTGCAAAACATTCTTAAACTAGTCTTTATCATAGGAGGGGGAAAATTACATAGCAGAGATATGAAATGATGTAAGAATACCTTTGAAGGAAAGCTTCCATTTGCAGGCCTCCTGTGAACTGCTGGTCCCCCAACCCTGCATTAAGAAATAAGAGACTCCAACATTAGAGGCAAGAACTTGTTAACTTTTCTCCACGAGGACAAGCTACAAGAGCTTGTTCTCCATGCAGTTTTTGCTAGAAGGTGAGTTCCTATGCAACTCCATTAACCAGTTATAATACGGAGCTAGTTCTGCAGGAACATACAGAGATGTACCCTATGTCCCTATTCTCATTCATCTACCCCAAAGATTCTTCCCTTTTCTGATTATATCAACAGGACTTCATTTACATCACAAGCTCTGAACATATTAGAGTTATGTTGTTTTGCCAAAAAACTATGATGTTCAGCCTCTAGCATACTCATCAGTTCCACAGACCATTGTTATGACTATGTAAAAGCTCATAACTAAGAAACTTGAATATCGATTGCCATTGTCCAATGAAACCACATAAATATTCCCAGTGCAACATGTATGTGCTCTCCCCGGAGTAATATTTCACCTCCCCCAGTTTAAACTTATTTTCTTCTCCACTGGCCACCCATTCATTCATTGCTTCAAGAGCCAAAAGATGATAATGATATCTCCACTTTCAAAGCAAAGACTAAAACCATATATATATGCTGCGTGACCTAACTGATGAACTTGGAACACCACAAATATGAAGGTTAATCGGTTTGATGATGCAGGCTTTTGAATTGGCAAGACATAAAGCAAACAGTCGACAGTTGAAAATATCAGAACCAGACAGATATATTTGGAGTTCATCAACAAATCATCAATTACTTGAAATAAATTCACAATTAAAGAGATATTCCATTAAGAGGGTACCCAGGAAACATTACCCCGTTCATCACCAATACCATTATACCATGATTATTAAACTCTAGTACCGAGAAAAAACTAAAATATTTCTTAGCTGATGTTTATGGTATGAAATGATTATATGACATTGTCTAGCAAAGTACCTTTGTTTACTCCAATTGGTATTAGCTACCCTGTTATGGCTGAAAGCCCTGTTGTGAAGAGGAGCAACAGCAGCTTTTCGTGCAACCTCAGTTGCCAATGAAAACTGGTTTCCCTGAAAGCTTGTCCTTCTCTGAACTAGAGCACCCTGTGAACCAAATGCAAATAAATATTCCATAAACATAGCAAGGCATGGTCAGTATACATAGGCAAAGCTCATTCTACAATGCGATTTAACCTGTCTAAGAGAAGACCTCGAATCCATAAAATGCCGCACTTTCAAAGCCTTGTCTTGAGTGTGATTTTTCCGAAATTTATTATTTTTACTCTGCATGAAGGAGAATGTCATGTATTACATCAACCAAACTTAAAAATTATATGTGCCATGAAAACTAGACTGATAAATCAATTATTAACAAAGAAAAGTTATTTTTATTACCGGAATCCTCTGCATACTCTTTGGTTTAGTTCCAGCAGTTTTAGACAATTTGATGATGTCATCTATGTCAGTTCAAACAAAGCAAAACTTATGAGCATTCAACTGAATACACAAACATTTAAATAAGAAAAAATGTTGCCCAACTTACCTAAAGCCATATTCACTTTCTTTTCTGTAAGAGCAATTGCCTCAGTAGTAAGTGGTTTAGCAGCAGCCATCTGCTATAGGATATTAAACAAAGTCATTTACTCTCATACCCTAAATGAACTGTAGAACATCATGATTGACAACTAATGATCATAACCACGGGAACGAGCTGAGCTCACAAATAAGATATAAAAGCACCCCATGAACCATACAATGTATAGCTATAAGGGATAACGTCGATTCCTAGCCCAGTAGAAAAGGTCATTTGCGCATCTTAACCGTGCTCCACCTTTTGTGACAGATCCTAACACAAATGTGGTACACGTTTACAAAAAATACCATTTTTTATTTATTGTTTTATGTTATTTCTTATCTTTTGATTCCCATTTTTCTTATCAAAAAAACGTGTAAAATAATTATGAAAAAGGGGGCTAGGATTTGTAACAAAATACCACCTTTGTGCTAGGATCTGTCACAAAAGGTGGAGCACGGTTAGGATGTGCAAATGACCTTTCTAACTGGGCTAGCAAATGACGTTGTCCCTAGCTATAACATAACAACAACAACAAAATTGTACAAAAAAACCCATTACAGTCAGGGGCGGAACGAGAGGGGTTTAGGGTGTTCCATGGAACACCCTAAACAAGCTAGGAATTGGTTTAGTGGTTAAAGTCTTCTTCTAATTCCCATCTGTTTGAGTTCGAATCCTGCCTCTGGAACACCCTGCATTTTGCCTCCTTTTTCCCGGTTTTTACTCTCGCTATAGTTTTATGGTCCCACATGCTTCTTCTTTTTTTCATGTTTTTACACGTTATTATTACTTTATGGTCTCACCAAAACAATATAAAGGGTTAATTGTTGAAACTTACCCTTTTGTATTGGTCACGAACACTATGCTACCCTCCTTTTCAAAATGATATTTGCGCTACCTTATCTATTGGTCAAGCGATTAGGTTAGGAAAAATAGACGGTAAAATGCCGTTTTTTCCATTCCGTTAGTCATATGACCTCAAGTGTCATATAATGGATGGTAAAATGACGTTTTTTCCGCTTAAGTATTTGACCTCTATATATTTTATAAGGAACAACAACGAGGGTGCAATGATAATGTTCCTTATAAAATGTATAAAAGTCAAATAATGAAGGAAAAAACGTCATTTTACCATCCATTATATGACACTTGAGGTCATATGATTAACGGAATGGAAAAAACGGCATTTTACCGTCTATTTTTCCTAACGTAATCGCGTGACCAATAGATAAGGTAGCGCAAATATCATTTTGAAAAGGAAGGTAGCATAGTGTTCGTGACCAATACATAAGGGTAAGTTTCAACAATTAACCCCAATATAAAATAGTTTTATATAAGTGGATATGCTATTTCAAAGGGATGGATAGATCATCTTTAATAGATGGCACGATATAAGCTCTTTTATCTTAATTATTACTATCCCCCTGTTCAACTTCTATAAATGAGTCATGTGTTTTTTTTCCTCTATTAGTCCTTATTTTTTTCTGTCCATGTATTAATAATTAATAATTTTAACATTATTCTACCACATAAATTATCCATTTTGCATAACATAATTTTTTTTGAGTAAACGTGCAATATATTCATTTCAAAGAGTTAGTACATGTCTGACAGTCTTGACGGGGCAAACACAATAATTCTATCTGCTGAGAAACGCCTAAGACGTTTTGTTAAAATGCCATAAAGGCGACCTGAAACTAATACCCAAACCAATTGACCTAGGACAATAACGAAATAACCAAGATTAACCAAACTAAGACATGAGTGACCTAACAGCCCCCTCCTAAAAAAAGAACTAAAACTAAAACCGATTGACGAAACACTGCTCAAGGTAGGGCCTAACTGCCGCTGGGCCATCCGAGGACGACGCTCTTCTTCTGCTATTAAACCGAACTTGTGTCCATCAACCGGGAAAGACGGACAGGGTATCCTCATGGACTCCTTCTTGTCCCTGAGCCCTGCCAGCGTACTCATGTGGCCCGGCGACAGGCGTAGAGGTAGACATAACTAGGGTTTTACTCGACAGACGCAAGGAGGGGGTCTCGACAGAAGCGAGTAGTTTTTTACTAAGAAAATAGAACTTGTACACATCTTGTATAACATAAAGATAATTATACTATATTACATAAAATTATCAAATATAATTATAAAGTTTTAATAATAATAAATAAATATTTTATTATGAACATAAATTAATTCGTCAACTATACTTCGTAAATATTATAACCTAATACATTATTAAATTAAATTATTTGGAAATATTATTGACTAAATAACAAAATATTTAAAAAAAAGTTAACATGTTGTAACCATTTGGTGAGGGATGGTCAGTCCCTTTAATTCTTGGCAAGATCTTCCTCTACGATTGATGAATTTGTTCTCCAACTTGATATTTGTTATCATTTGTGGCTTGAAAGGAATAAGTTTTTCTTTAGGGGTTTGAGCACATATGAAAGCCAAATAGTACAATGAAGTGTTGAATGGTTAAATGGGTATAGACTTCCTTTAATGTCGCTTCTGAATCAAAATATTGTATCCAAGTGGAGTCTCCCCATAGTTGGTTGTCTCAATATGAACACAGATACGAGCGTGAAACCTTACGATATGGGGATCGGGGTCATTATTCGAAACAGGGAAGGAGCTATGGTGGATGGGTGTGTATACTTCTTGGAGGGTCCGTTTCAACTGGATGGAGCTGAGCTAATTGCTCTTCATCACAGGCTCACTTTCCGTAACAACCGGAACTTGATGATTTGCCGGAATGGAGAATTTTTGGGGACTCATGGGGAAGTTGTGGAAGCCATTATTGATCTACTCTCTATTTTCTCCTCTGCTCAAATCTAGTGGGTCAAGAGAGATTCAAATGTTATTACTCATGAACTAGCCAAGATGGTGGTTAAAGATAGATGTATTGTTATATAGGGTTCTAATGGTCCTCCTTTTGTTATTAATTTTGTAGCTGCCGGCTCTATCTAATAAAGTTGAATGTTACGTTTCAAAAAAAAAACAATTGGACCGCTCACCTTATTTTCATTTTTTATTTTCAAAAATTCATTTATCCATATTGATAGGAGAAGAAAATAAACTATATTTGAAATATTTTTTCTGAATATTTAACAATTTATTGGTGGAACACCCTGGATTTTATTCCTGGTTCCGCCCCTTATTACAGTCCTAAAAACTCATTAACACTAAATCCATGCAACAAACAGAGTTTACCATAAAGCTTTGAAAATGACACTGAAATGTTAACAAAGGCTAAAATTTGCAAGGATAAATAGAATCAGTCATCAATTGATGATTAGAACTTTAAGAAGCTACAAATGTCTAAATCAATCTAACAATTAAACCTTCCAATTTCCAAACACAAGCTATAACCAAATTAAGAACCAAGATAAGTAACCCTAATAAATTCTCCGCCGCTTCCATATTGTAAATTAGATAGGTTACCAAATTTAAGCATTCATATACAAATGCACAAGATCAACAATGGCTTCCACAAACAACATGAGCTTCAAGGAAGCAGAAACGAACCTATTGTGGAAGCTGGAGCCTTACGACAACTCGAGGTTGGAGAAGGTCTCGGCGAAGGCTGTTCCTTGAAGAAGCTAATGTCGAAGCTTCGCTGAGACACACGCAGAGTATAGTAGCAGCTATTGTTTCGCTACCTGAAGAAGCGGCTAGAAAACGAGTGAATCGGAGAGGGTTGCGATGATTTATATTCAGACGGGTACGACGGCGTTTCATTGGCGGGTTCTAATTGGCTAATCAGCATGAAATGAAACCGTTTTTTCCCTTCTTTTTTCTTAAAATCAGGCTTTCAAGTTCGTTCGATGATGTATTATTGACGCCACATCATTCAGATTTGCTTAACTGCCGCCCGGGAAATTTGGATTGCTATGTGGAAGCTTACTGTTGGCTTGATGTGAGTGTAGTTTGGATATATTACTGATATTTAAAATATTAAATATATATATAGCGGTTTTAATTTTTCTAATAAAATGTTTGAATTAAAGTAGGTACTTCACATATAGACGATGATATAAAAATCGATTATGATGGTTCATTTATACATAACACAGTTTTTTTTTTTTGAGGGAAATACATAACACAGTTTAGTGTATCTTTAATGTTGGAGGCCGATAAAAAGGTTGGATTACATGCATGATTGTAAAAAACGTTAAGCGTTAAGTGTTAATCGAACGGTGAGGACCTTTAAGCGTTAGATGGGGATTAGTCGGGGTATAGACGGATTTAAAATTTTAATTTTTTTAATTATTATCAAATATATATTACATAAATATAATAAAAAATTCAAAAAATATATTATATTTTGTATAATATAAAAAATATCAAATGTCAAAATACAAAAAAAAAAACTAAATCTAATAATGTTTTTATTTTGATTTTACTCTAAATTTTTACGAATGTTTTTACAGATTTTGAGACCCAAACGAATTAGGCATCGACTTTTATAACAATGTTTAGAGGTCAATTCACGTAGCTCTTACAATGGTATCGGCCAGTGTAAAAGTGAATAGAAGCACATTGTCCTGTGTTGCGTACTTGCGTGACAAGTGACCACAAGTGGGCGATTTGAGCAAAACAATAAACTTTTTGCCCACAAATCGGTGCCCCGCGAAAAATATTCTTTTAAATTGATTATGTTGAATTCGCAGCCTATTGGTGATGCATCGGAGGTGTTCTTATTAAGACACAAATCCAAACAATAATAAAAATATTCATAAGAATGATTTAATAAAAGAACAAAAACTAGGGATAACGCTGGTTCCAAACCTTTGTAAACGTTTCGTTTTCACGTCCTAACCCGGGCCAACGTATCGAGTCACTTCCATACATAAAACGTTTTGTTTTTTTGCAGAAAGTATAAAAAGCCGTCAAACTTAACGATTTCGTTAACTTGTCGACACGTGAGGGTCACGTGTTCCAAACCTTTGGGTCTGAAAATGTTGGTTCCAAACCTTTCTGAACGTTTCATTATCACGTCATAACCCAGACCAACGTTTCATTATCGCGATGTGGGGGGTATTTTAGACTTTTCGATTCTGAAGTTAACGAAATCGTTAAGTTGGACGACTTTTTATACTTTCTGCAAAAAACGAAACGTTTTATGTATGGAAGTGATTCGATACATTGGCCCGGGTTAGGACGTGAAAACGAAACGTTTACAAAGGTTGGGAACCAACGTTTTCCCAAAAAACAACAGAGGAAACAAACAATAATTTTATATTCAGATTCACTGGTATTGAGTTTCACAACAATTTGGACCATTTCAATTAACTCAAAAGCCAATCTAACCCAGAAAATTGGAGGTGAAGTGAATTATTGTCCGTAGCTAACAGTGGCTGAGAGCTCAGCTCTGAACAAAGACTAAGTTTATTCTAAATTGATTATGTCAACCAAAACACCTTCTCAAGCAGAAAGAATCGGAAACAAGACATTCCTCAGTTCACTCCATAGAGCCACTTCTCGGCGTTGCTGGTGTAACTGACCAGCTCAGTTGGTTTGAACCACAACTTGATCTCATCCTTGGCTGTCTCTGGGCCATCACTTCCATGGATGATATTTCTACACAACAAAATCACAATCAGATAGCAAATTAAACCGATAGTTGAAGGCATAATTATGATTTTATACAGCCATACGCCCTCATGAACAGGTCCATTTTCGAGTTTGGATGTGAATAGGTAGTTAATAGAATATGAATCCATTGAGAACAGATACATTAGAATTTTGTAGATCATGATATTCGAACTCGTGTCCATTGGAAACCAGATTCAAATACCATACAAGATGACCAACTCAAGCTGATAGTTCCCGATTATGATTTTATACTCCACAAATAAATCACATGAATGGAATTTCAAATGAGATTGAGATCTTAGTATGGACCAATACCTTCCAACAACAACAGCTAAGTCGCCTCTGATGGTTCCAGGTTCTGATTTTGAGGGGTCGGTGGCTCCAATTAGTTTCCTACCATACCTGATCACACCCTCACCTTCCCAGACCTGTAAGAGTTCAGAAACAAAGGTCAGATACATGAGAGGTTGCTGTCAAACAATGGGTCAGACATTGATTCTTCTAACCATGGCAATAACTGGACCGGAGCTAAGGAAGTTGCAGAGTCCATTGAAGAAAGGTCTATCCTTCAAATCATGATAATGCTTCGCGGCGAAGTCCTTTGGAGGAACTATGACTTTGATCCCCACAAGCTTATACCCTTTCCTCTCAAATCGAGAAATGATTTCTGAAATCTGCAAAACACGTGTTTCAGGTCAGATAGATATCAAATCCCACTCCACGGCGATTCAAGAGAAAATGACATGAAAAATTCTTGTCACTTACCAGTCCTCTCTGCACTCCATCTGGCTTGATAGCGATGAAAGTACGTTCCATCTGAATAAGGGATATATCATGGATGAGTATCTTTTCAATGTGATGAAACAGAAGAAATAAAACTTCAAGCGCTTAATGATAGTTCGAAATACCTCTGCAGCTAGTGCTTCCTGATCCTGAAGCATATACGCTATAAACAAAACAAAACAAAAATTGTTTGTCAAAAAAAATTTCTGACTTGCATTATTGTGGAATGAATAGACCCGTTGCGACCAGCATGAATATATTCCCGTCTATAAAAGAAACATGGATCAAAGAGCATGCACACAGCTCAAATTTTCATGGTTAATAAATACTTGTAATTCATAACATACATAATAGAGTTTTTCACGAATCCAAAACATTGACCGGTAACTTGCTAAGATCATTTCAGGGAGGTCCAAATCAGAGGTTAAGGATGTCGATTATGAACAGGACAGCTTTAAGAAATGTCCAAATGATTATGTAAATTAACGTGTATTGTATTTAACATTCAAAACAAATATATGTACCATTCTTCTACAGATACAAAACATTTTCAATACACAAACATTCTTCAAAATCCATATCGAAGAAATTGAAAACAAAAATACAGAACATAGAGAGTTCCAAAGCCGTACCTGCGGCCGGGATGGCCAGGAGGCCAGAAAGCCATGACCTAGAAGCATTTTCAGAACCAGTGCTCCCATTAGCAGAAGTTAGAAGAGGAAGCTTGCTGCTCAATGTAACAGCTGCAGCCGCACCAACAGATCGCCCTTCTATAAAGAAATCAAAAACAGCAAAAGCACAAAACAAATATTCAAATTGCTCCAGATTTGAACAGTATAGAAACACGGATTAAAAGTGCCTTTAAATCACAATCATTCCTATTATGAACAAGCCACGTAAAACCGATCAAATCACAACGTATCACTTCAAATCAAAACCTGAACACACTCCAATTACACATTCACGCCATCAATTCGCTACAATTTCTTCTAATTCCTCGGAAAACACAATCCGAGAAACCAAACAGACGTAACGATTTCACAGAATTGTAACTCAGAAAATTACGAATCAAACCAATAAACTCGAAAATGGAAATGAGGAACGGGAGTGTTACCGGAGAAGAAGCGAGTGTTCTTCGAGGCGGAGAGGAGAGAGTTGGCGGCTCTGGAAGCGGATCTGTAAATCTGTGACCTCATCTTAGAGTCTCGGCTCGAGAGAAGAATGTGAGAGCTTCGTTCCGGCTATGGAGGAGAAGCTGAGCAAGGCTGAGTGGTGGGAGTGAAGAAGAAGAAGAAGAGATCGATGGACTGTGTGGAGCGCGATGTCTATATATAAAGGAGAAGATTTGATGTATGGATTGAGTCTCTGTGGTTGAAGAGTCATACCTTACAGCGCGAATCGAAGGGAAGAACGATCGTTAACTAACTATTCTCCTTTTCCGGGAAATAAATAAAATAAATAAGTTGAGATAACAAAATGTGACGCTTTTTGATTAAAATATTTTGTGGTACGAATAAAATGCTCTTTCGAATTTAGGTGTATCTTAATCATGTTTAATTTATTTGAAGATATTCGATGTGATTTGTGCCAACCAATTCGGTAATATTCTATTCATGTCCTAACGCTCCACTTTCAGAAATTGTTAAATCCAAACCTATACTATTGAAATTGCCATATAGTAACGGTCAATTAACTGAAATTGCCAACTGTTTCCAGTTTTAAACCGACGTTAACTTGGCCAAGTGAAAAGTCGAGTTTACCCTCAAATATGTTCTTCCTTCGGACGTTAATTTGGCCTAACTTCATCTCTTCGTGACCTCATCTCTTCATCTCAGCTCTTCGAACTTCATCTCTTTGTGTCCGAGCTTCGAATTTCATCTCTTCGTGACCTCAGCTCGCCCAAGCTCCATTATAAAATGAGTCACGTGAGACGCATGTGATTCACTATTCACAGAAACAGTCAATTTAAACAGTATTTTTTGGTTTTTAATAATTCAGTTTTGAAATTCGTTACTATTTGACAATTTTACAAAGTTTGGGTACGGATTCATCAATTAAGTGTAGTAGGGGGTTAGGACATGGAGTAACCTCTATTCTCTTTTAATGGTTTTTTTTTGAAATATATTCTCTTTTAATGTTGGGATAATTATTTATGATTTTACCTTTCTACCTAATTTTATAATTTTGTTTATATCAAGCTGAACTATGGTTCTCCATTATGTTAAGAGGGAGTTTTGTTTTAACTCTTAAACATTAGGCTGCTTAAGTAGGTCAGCTTAAACCAAGTTATGTTGACGTTTTGACATATTCGATACGAACTCGTCATATTTATTGTTCAATGCGTATACATGATCGTGTTATAGAGGAATGTTTGTATTTCATTGTCATGTATTTTGGATCATTTCCGATTCACTATCATGTAATTTAAGTCTCTAATGAACTTTGTTTTTGTTTTATTTTTCTCACATGTGAGGTTTAGGGATGAAAATGTATCCTTCTTAATTTAAAATCTTTATATATTTTCCCCAAAATTCCGGTTTTTCATATGGAAAATTTTGTCAATAAAACACAAATGATGACAATTGAAGCAGGAAAAAAATGGTTGGAATAAATTGATCTTATAGTATATGATAGTGCATTGATAATATTTTAAATCAATATGATTTTTTTATTCTTGAAAATATTAAAGTAATACGATAGTGAAGTATAATATCTTATTTTTAATTTTATTGATTTTGAGGAAACAATATACATGTTTTTCGTCATATTCATGTACAATTAATGGAAAGGGTAAGTACAAAACAAACCTGGTAAAAGGTCGATAAGTCTAAAGTTAATTTAATGTAACTTTTGTTCTTATGTACATATCGGACAAAAATAACTACGGAAAAATGGGTATGTATCTGAAATAACCACTAATTTAACGGATAGATATATCAGTCAAGCCGGATCAATTTTTAAGAAAAATGTTATTTGAAACATATATTTACATATGTGAAGCCAGTAAAGTTGAAAAAGGAACCTCTTGGACTTTCCATTTGGAGCTGCTCGCATACCATGCATGATTCCTATCTCTTGCTTCATTAAGTGATTTTCTTACAACATGCGAAGGGGACAAAAAGAGAAAGACAACAATGAAGAACATGTGCATTATGTCGGTCACACATTTCTCTCCCATCTCACGCAATTGAAACCGTAGCTTCAATACAACGACATCGTCTGTTCTAAAAAATCCCAGATTCGTGTCTCACAGACCAACCTTTTTATAATGAGTTAGGTGCACGACACAAGTCACAACATCTTAATATAGTATCGGTCTAATAAAACATGTCGATTCAATTAACTAATGTAGTAACATGACACATAACACAATGATTGGTATAACAACTTTATTCAACCTCCGTCACGGGTAAAGGTCTATGCTCTGCAACAACGCTTGCATGGAGGGGCCAAACCACATAAAGCGTTTCATGGAACACCCTAATGTATGGAAATTTGGTCTAATAGTATAATTTTTTTGGATATTTATAAGGGAACACGAGTTCGAATCACCAGCTTGTATGTTGGAGTGTTTAAAAAACCTGTTAGACTTGATCTATCCGGTGATCCGTTTAACCCGATATTTATTCAACATCTATATGCATAAAATCTGGTGAATTGTGAATTAAATTTTCGATTAGATGTAAAAAAAATACTCTAAAGTATTGGTCACAAACAGTAACCTATACTAAAATACTATTGGTCATATATTGGACAAAATTTAGACCAAAATTTCGATACTTTTCAATTTATAAAAGCATGTAAATGATATGTGACAATTTATAAAGGCATCTAAATGATATGTGACCGAAAGTTAAGGTATCTAGTTTAACACTTTCAAAATTGGAATAGTTACTGTTTGTGATCAATACATTAGGATAGGTTTTTACATTTAACCCTGGATGACCAGTTTCATTGTGGGAAGACGACGGGTTCTGGAAACAAGATCCGTGGGCCACCCGCCCACCAGCTTCTCCTAATAAGCATTCTCTTTTAGTCCAAATCAACAAGTCCAACTCATGAACCTTACACAACAAATGATCTTAAAATTATTCGCAAACCCTTGTTCGAAACAAAGTATTTGGGCATTAAATGGATTTTTAAGAAATCGTACTTGAAACAGGTTCAACAGATTGCAATTCCACACAAATTAAATCCGTCAGCTGTGCCGGATGGGTGAAAACCTATCCTCATGGGCGGGCAACCCGCCCATAAACACCCCTACTTGCAGGTATAGAGAACCAAGAGAATCCATCTTATGTTGCTTCTTATTCAGTTAGAATAATAATCATACTGTCATATGTACACAAATGTAATGAACAAATTTCTGAATCACACTGGATTCAAATTCGATATACTAACTCCAAGTTATGAATTAATCTATTTACAGCTTACTCTTTTCACAGGTTTGAGAATCACCTAATAACATATTAACATCTCAAACATTCTGTACTGTTGTGCCACACCTCAGTTTGCAGTCAGTTTTTAAGGCCAGCAACCAAGAATCCACCTGAGAAATCGAAAAACAACAAAACAAAGTTCGTGAATGGATTCGAGCATCTTTCAAGATTAAATTGACAAATATTCATACGAAAATTATGATACATGTATGTGCATTTTCTTACCTGTATCTTAGAAATACTTGAGCATTCATATCGCAGTCCTTGTTGAGCTAGCATATAGAAGGCATAGCGAGTTTCTCCATCTTCTCTTGTAATGTCTGGGAGATTATCTATTTCGACTATATCAGAAAGTAGGGTGGAATCTTGAGGACCGAGATCTGCGTAAATATTATTGAGCTCATAAGGAAGTAACAATTTGACAGGTTTACACAAATGATATGATCGAGAGAAAACGGCAATGTCCACGAGATGCAAACAACAATTGGCACTTTTGATCATCATCAATTCACTACAATATACTTCAAATCGTATCAATTCACATCAATCAACTTCGTTGTTTCAATTTACCATAATTTGATCTTTAATGACGAAAATACCCTTCATATAAAAATAAAAATCAGGGAAAATTAAAAATTATGATAAAAAAAAGAGAAAATTTAAATTAAGAAGACTATCGCGTTCATC
The DNA here is from genome assembly GCA_963921825.1 of Erodium maritimum. Lineage (NCBI taxonomy): Eukaryota > Viridiplantae > Streptophyta > Magnoliopsida > Geraniales > Geraniaceae > Erodium > Erodium maritimum. The sequence goes on from OY997588.1 coordinate 153,765,416, forward strand.
TTTTATTAATTTTTAATTTTAAAATAATTTTGTTTTACATATAAGGGACATTTTCATCACTAAACCTCAAACCAGGGTAAATTGAAATGGAAACATAGTTCATCAAGAGTGAATTGATATGATTTCATGTACATGGTAATGAATTGATAATAGTCCAAATTACAGGGTAGTGATGTGTAATTTCTCCAGATTTAAAATACTGAATAACCAAGTCATAGAAAGATCGTCCCCAAAAGTGGATGCTAAGTGATGCTGAGTTGAAACATTTTCTAATGCATTTTAAAACTGTGCAAGTTATAAGAGTTGGTTCAACCATCAATAGAGTCTTGAGTGAAGATCATGTACCAGTAGATAATAAATAGAAGAAGATACACGGCCCTTGAAGGACAACAAAGCGAGGAAGCCAATCATCAACTTCGGTATCATCAATTGGGGGAGGTTCTCCAGGTAATGCTGCCCATCTCTACAGCGGAAAAGGTACAGGGTAAACATTGATGAAGTTTGTAATGAACAAATGTTAAGGCTGCGTGAATAGAAACAAGGGATAATTGCAAAAAATTGTGGTGAACTATGCACATTTAGCAAGTACTATCGGTGAACCTTTTTTTTTTTGCAAATGACATCCCTCAACTATTTTCCATCTACAAATTCACGGGTTAACTTTTTTTGCAAAAAGTCGATAGTAACCATGCAAAAGGGTATACATAAGGGTTCCAAATTGCGAAACACATATACATGAATTCCAAATTGCAAAACACATATAATGTAAAGGGAAAAAATGTCATTTCCAAAATAAATTTAAGTCATGTGACTATCACATGACTAATTTCCGTCAAAGATAATGGATTTGCAGACTGAAAATAGTTGGGGATGTCATTTGCAAAGAATATAGTTCACAGATAGTATTTGCAAAACAGGCATAGTTCTCCACAAGTTTTTGCAATTATTCCATGAAACAAAGCTAAAATTAAGTGAAGAGGAACACTAACCGTTCGAATGTACAAGTAACCAGAAAGACGAGCTGACCTTAAAATTTGATCAACATGCTCCAACCTGTGTGAAGCATGAGAGTTTTAATGATGGCAATGAAGCCCATTGGCCAAATGTTATTGTACAGAGGAAAGAAAATGAAAGTGTATTGTGAATATATAGCAGAACAGAGACAGCCATACAACTTAAGCAGCATATATGATATATGAAAGAGGGGAACACTCAGATGAAAGCTCAAAGGTTGAAAAGTTACATATGAAAACCGGAAACTAATCACAGCCATTGGATTCCGGATGTTCCCAAACTTTAAGTTTGGATATATCTCAGCCGTTAAAACTATAATCCAATGGCCCCATATGGATTTCAGTTTTCACCTGATTGTTACTCATATTAAAGATATCATATTATCTTACCCAACTTTGGGAAGACAAATAAACAAGGGTTAATTGTCAAAAACTACCCTAAAGTATTGTCCACAAACGAAAACATGCATATACATTTGGCCACGCTTTTAGGGTGCAGTGAAGTTTTGTCCACTGTCTTCTGTTAGAAAAACTAACAGAAAAACATGAAATGACATTTTTACCCTTCTGTATTTGAATTGAATTTTAAGCAGATGAATTGAAAGACGATTATATGCATATTTTTGTTTGTGGACAATACTTTAGGGTAGTTTTTGACAATTAACCCAAGAAACAATGTACACACAAATGGCACCTAAACCACTTTTGTTTCCTATTCTCAAAGACAAGATACATAACAATACGTCAATACATTATGCATCCCAGGTAAAACCATGCAAGGAAATTAACATATATGATGGCTTATACACCTCTGGTACTAGAAAAAAACATGTGTGGTTAGACATCGGTAACTGAAATGTATTACTCGAGTATAAAACTGAAGATCCAAATGTACGGGTGCGGATTCGGGCACAAGATAATTGAAGGTAAAGCTAACAACAAAGAATGACAAGCATATATTACATCACAGTTCCAAAGTCAGTTATCTAGGCACCCTTACCGAGCTTTCAATTGAGCTTCTCTCTCCTCCAAATCTGCAAGCTCTGAACGTAGAGACTCAACTTCTGCAGCAGTTAGCTCAACCTGCAAAAGAAGCATTTGCATGGTTCAGGAAATATAGGAGTTTCACCAATACCAATCAGAAAGCTTCACCGAAGCAACTCAGTCAACCTTTTGCTGGCCATCAGGGATGGAACTCCAAAGAATCCCTCGTAGACTAAACATATTCAACATGGATGTGGCACTTGTTAATGTTCTCCGCACCCAGCAATGGCTACCAGACCTATTCTAAATCAGAAAAAAGAAACATGTTCATGAAATTAAAATCAACTCAATGTATCTTAACCATTTCGTTTGCTACCTCATCAGCTCGTTACAAAAGAAGAATGAATATACCTTGTATCAGTTCTTGGATATGAACTAGATGTTGCGTTTTCTTCCAACAGGCCCTGACTAAGTCTTGAAGCTTCAAAGTGATCTGTAATAGCCTTTATTTTCCCAAAAACCATCATCCATGAATCTGGCTTCACTTCTAAAATAAAGTGCAAGACTATAATCAGTGGAAAATCGACAGCAAAATGCAGCTCAACTTGATATTCTGGATCAGAAAACAAAGTTCTATTTGCAGAAAAAACAGAAGCTAATTGAAAGTGGGGTCCAAATCACATTCTAAGTACTAGGAGTGGACATCATGAAAGCAAAAGAACATTAAGCAGCTAATTTCCAATTTCCCATCCAAATTTACATATACAAATAGCAACTACCACGTGACTATATAAAATACAAATGCTACAGGAGATGTAAGATTCATCATATTATGCAGCATAAAAATACGATAATCGAATACCAGGCATTCATCACTCATCAAAGCCTCTACCAAATCACATAGCATTAATAATCTACATCCTTTTTTGCCTTTTCCCCCAAAAGATTATATGGGTCTAAATAGTCAAACCCATTATCAAAAACTCAACTTTATCCATACCCACTTCCCCTAAAGAGTTGCAGTTCAAGCTCAGAGTTCACATTAACTTCTAATATACCATAACAGCAAAAAAAAAAACCAAAAATCATAATCTGAATAGGAAATCAACGAAATCCCAGCAGCCAAATGATGAATCGAGCCCTAATTCTACATTCAAAGGAACAACGAACTCACCCAAAGTTCACGAAACAGAAAAAAGCAAAACGAAATCAATCGATTCGTCAACAACAGCTATACTTGCTCGCGTACCTTCAAACCGAGCAAAAACAAGGGGAGACAAATCAGAATCGGAGGAATCGAATCGGAATCGGAATCGAGCTCTCCGGGAACGAGAGTTGGAGCAAGAAATTTAGGCGACGAGTAGACGTAAGTTGCAGGAGCTTAGGAACAAAAGGACGATTAGCGGAGAAGAAACGAGATATATATACTTATATATATAGGATAAGAATAAAAAGGCAGAGAGAGATTGGGAAAGGGAGATACGTACGTCTAGAACAAGGAATGAGGTATGAGCTTAAGCTATACGGTATCGTCTTCGCGGTAAGAGTTTGAGTTGACCCCCATGAAACTAACAAACAATCGTATTCGTATACATTTAGTTGACTGTTTGGTTTGGTAGAGCAGTTTTATTCTTGTGTTCTTAGTAGTGATATGCGAAAAGACGCTTTTGCCCCTGACGTTCTTTATTTTTTCCCACTTATGTCCTCTGGGTGGAATTGTATATTTATTGACTAAACGCCTAAACCAGTAACGAATAATGATTGTGTAAACTTGTTGGGTATGAGTTGAAAGAGGGAAAAAGTTATTACCTAGCGACTTGTGATGTGTGGGCACGACTTGTGACGGTGGAGGCTCGGGGTTGAGAGTGAGAGCATCGCAAGGGTAATGACCTAGCGAGGGCAGAGGAATTTCGGGCTCATCCATATAGAGACCATGAGCCTAACTTGTGGCTCACCTTTGATTGAGATGGGGAAACACAACTTGTTTTTTGACCGCAAAATGAGATCTCTCCGTTTTTGAGGTTTTTTAGATTTCATTATGATTTTGCGCCGCCAAACTCTTTTGAGGCGATAGGATCTAATAGCGGATTATTGTATCAAACATGCCTAAGAGTTTCGCCTGGATACAGAGATAGACGCGATTGATTTTTAAAAAAAAGTTATGATACAACATGCGAGAGACGAAAGCTCCCTCGCCAAGCTGCTTTGATGGATATGAGTACTGACCATATCCATCAAAACAACCATTGTGTGGCAGAGATCAAAACATTAAAAAGGTTACCTTTTATCTCTATCCATTAGAGCATGGCATCTTCTTTCAGACGGTCCGATTGTTTTGGCATATAGTCTTATTGTTTCGGTGAAGAAGGTGATCAAGTCGTCGAATATTATTGATCAGATTTTTTAGAGAGAAAGTTAAGAGAAATATTGGTGGTTTAATGAATGAGATGAAGGGTACGTATAGGTGGGTGAAAAAAAAATTGTGTTTATTTCGGATTTATTTTAATTATAAAAAAATATAACCGTAACATGATCGTTGGGGGCCAACGGTCCATTTTTTCCCTATCTTACTGTTGTCGTCCCCTTATTGACCCGCACACGACCTGCGATTCGTACACCAATAATCGATAAATGTGAATCGCGGTTTGATCCACGATTCGTGAATTGCGATTTAATGGGTCGCGAGTCGTGGATCAATCACGCCACAATGTGTAAATTGCGACTTACGACCCATTGAATCGTGATTCGTAACACATAGATCGAGACATGATTCGTTTAGGGTACATGCTCTAATAAAACCAAAACCTATGGGTAAAATCTGAATCACTAATAGTACAGTGCCAATAAAAAACAGCAAAAGCAACCAGCAATGAGATTCGAGTATTCGACCATATCCATCAAAAACAGCCATTGTGTGGTAGAGATTAAACATTTTCTCTCCTTCCGGCAAAACATGGCTTCTTCTTCTTCAACCACACTCCCAACCCTTCAATTCCCCAAGCTCAAATCTCACTTCCTCGGAACCAAAATCCTCCCAACCAATCCCCAGAATCCACTTTTCTCGCTCCCCAAACATCGACCCACCTCATACCCAAAAGCAAGCGCCAAATTCAACCTGTTCGAGGCATTAGGAGGCAGAGGACTCTGCAAAGGAGAGAAAGGGATCGAAGAAGAGCTCAAAAAACCCATCAAAGTACAACAATCACCACCACCATCACCGTCAGCTTCCACGAGCTCCGGTTCCGAAGACCCACCAAAAGTCCCCGAAGATGGCTTCGACAAGGAGCTCATGGGGCTCACCGGAGGGTTCCCCGGCGGCGAGACGGGGCTCAAGAGATTCGTAGAGAAAAACCCACCTCCGGTGAAATCGCCGGAGTCGGAAGTTCTGATGCCGGGCTCGATCGCCATCGTTAAGAACCCGAACAGTCCGTTTCATAAGTACTGTGGCGTTGTGCAGAGGATCGGTGATGGGAAGGCTGAGATTGTTTTTGGAGGAGGGAATTGGGATCGATTGGTCGCGTTTCGATTGGAGGAGCTGGAGCGGAGGGAGGGAGGTCCTCCGGCGAAGAGTCCCAGATCTGATGCTCTTGAAGCTCTTGTGGAGAAGGATTTGCAATGAATTGCTCCAGTGGATGGATAAATTGTATCGAACGGATTAGGCATTTATGACTTCAGTTCATCTGATCCTTTGATTTTCTGATTACTCACAATTTCAGTCCGTTTATTTATCCAGAAAATTATTAGCTGATTTTCAGTTGCAATTCTCTTGTGAAGATTTATTATGGAGTTGTTGAAATTTGAAATGGTTGTAAAGTTAACATCAACCCTTTGTTTCTCGTCCTTCTCTCTAAATCTTAGGGTTAGGGGGTCGGGTTTTTTTGGTCGTTTAGAGGACGGTTTTCGTTGTTGATTGCGGGCTAGCGAGGAAGGCTTCAGAGGTGGAGAGAAGTAGGGGCCGGGTATGCATTTGGTATTCTTTATAGGGCTAATTCCGTCTCAGTACCATAAAAACATTAAGATTCTATTTCAACTACCTTAGCATCTTTTTGTTTCATATTGGTATCGTGGAGTTTCATTTGTCTCACTTTAATACCCGACGTTAACTTTCCATCATTTTTAGGATGAAAATCGTCGCGTGACTGGCACATACCTTTTTCTTAAATGCCAACCATTCCATCCATAGAGTCGACAACGAGAAGGATGGTGTGTTCGCCTCTGACCGAGCTTTGTGTGCCGAAGAAGACACAAATTACGACGTCAAACACCTCCCCCTTCTCTCTGGATTTTGGGTCAGGGTTTTGGAAATGGGGATTTAGGGTTTTTAGAAGATTTGAAATTGTAGTCAACATAGAGGAGGAGGGTGTGTTAATCTCCGATCGGCAAGTGGACCTTTTCTTATGTGGTTTTGAGGGTTTTGTCTCACCGAAGGAGGGGTCGGAGTAGATTACGCCGAAGCGGAGATCGGCCTCGAGGCAGGGCCGTCCCTAAGCATATCGAGGCCTTAGGCAAAAATTTAAAATGGGGCCTTTTTGTAAGAAAAAATAATACAAAAAGACGATATTATGATAATTTTATTAATATGATAATAAAAATACACTTAAATAAAGGAAAAACATCAAGTCTTCCTCTAAAAATCAACTTGTTGCACGGTTTGGTGTGCCCGTTATGTGACACGGTTTGGTGTGCACGTTGTTGTACTTTTGACGTGCTCGTTATTTGTACGTTCTAGGGCGCCCTGTTTTGCGTTCTGGTCTCGGTAGGGAGTCGATAATATTATATGCTAGTTAGTATGGAAATAGATGAACTTAACGGAGATAGGTGAACTTAACGGAGAGAATAAGAAGTGCATAACCATAAAGCATCAAGTGAGTACTCGAAGAAATAGAAATGGTGGAAGCCCTAGAGAAATAGAAAATAAATCTAATGAGTACTATACAGATAAAGGGTAGCAACCCCAAAAATAGTTTTCATAAACCAAAAAATAAATAATTTGGAAGGCCTAAAATATTTTTTTGAAAAATGGGGCCTATCTTTTGTTGGAGGTCTTAGGCAACCGCCTAATTGGCCAAGTGGACGAGCCGGCCCTGCCTCGAGGGGGAGCACAACGACATCGTCGGATTTTGGTTCTTCTCAAAGGCTTGCACATACCAAGGCTTCCCCCTCCGACCAAGTCCACTTCCGACGTTATTATAAGTGCTCTAAACAGAATCTGAGAGGGGTCTCTTTGCTCTCGTTTCTGATATAAAATTAGAGTTTTTCTTTATAAGAATTCGTTGATAAAAAAAAGAAACTATGCTAGGAAGTCAAACCCATCCAAAAAAGTACAAAACATTTCGTAAAGTCAACCAAACAAGAGAAGTCATCCAACACCATTGTTTCTCTTTCGTCTTATTACGCCCCAGCTTCGAAGCCTCCGGAAACAAAAACAAGAACAAGAGTTGGACCAGACAACCCTTAAGTATAAACTTTCACGATTGTTCAGTCCATTCACAAGTAGAGAAACTTCAATGACAACCTCAAAAACCATCTTTTTACTCATCTTCCTTATAGTTATAGCAACAACAACCACGTACGCCCAAACTTTCTGTCCGGAGACTAAGTGTCCGGGAAGCGACACACCAATACGCTTCCCGTTCGGACTCAAAGGCCAAAACAAACGTTGTCGGTACAATTCAAGCTTCGATCTCTCCTGCGACAACCAAAACCAAGTAACCATAACCCTCCCGTCCGGAGACTTCATCGTCAAAGGCTTCGATTATGAATTCGGACAACTATCGATCAACGACCCAGGAAGGTGCGGTTAGTGTTAATCTTATTATATTATTTATGACTATGATATTATTAGGACAATCACTTTATTATGTGAGTGCTCAAACATGGGTTAGTGGTGTGTTTAATTGTATGATAATGAATGAGTTTTTATTTATTTTTGATTAAATGATGTATGTATTTTATTTAAATAGAGAAAAGAGTTATTATACTGTATAGAGACTCAAAAGGTCTATTTACATATAACTCTGAACCAACTGAATCGTTATAAACGGTGTTGAAAAAGCCATATACGTAAGCTAAAACTAAACTATGACGAAACTGACTATGACTGCTCAAGGTATTGTGTAAACGTTGCATACTCTGTAAAGTGCGACCGAACCTGCTTTCATCAGTTTCAAAGGGAGGCAGAGCTTTTATCAGAGACAGTTCGTAAAGCACATAATCCTTTTTATTCCTCATGACGGGGTTGTTTCCCCACCCTCTCCTGGTCATCTCGGGGTTCCCCAACAGACCCCCTCTTCACTCCCCCAGCCCATACTCTAGCTCCAGACCTAGATCCAGCTCTATCTCTATGCCCTGGCAAGCCTGAGGGTTCGGGTTCCCGGCTACTAGAGAGCTGGCCGGCCACCAAGTTCTTCCAACCCAGGTCCACCTTCCAGGCCTAGATGTTACTCTGAGGGCTTGTACCATTAGGTACAATACTCATGGATACAATTGGGCCCCTTCCTCGAGGCAAGGTGCCCTTAAGTGCAGTACTCAACGATACAGGTTTTTGAGACTCCTGATGACCCCAATCCGTTGCTTAAGGTTTGACGCCCTGATCACTCTAGAACTCCAGCATAGATGAGTCATACCTTGGGGTGCCAACCACCTCTCGATCACATTCATGGATGATGTGGCCGATCATTCCACTAGTTAAAACAAAACACAAGTAGTTTTGTGTGAGTGAGCGAGACACGAACTGTGTTGGAAACTCCTGAAAGCGGAGCAACAAATGGCGACGCAAGGGACGCTCCACTAGGTGCCAGACCTGACCTTCACTGTCCTCGTGTCAGTACCAATTGAGGGATACCATGAGCGTACAACCATAGTTGAAGCCGGTCGAGAGTAGGGGGCTCCCTAGCCATCAGATCCAAGTCGCCTAGTAGGAACGGTTGCCCATCGAAGCACCGAGGTTAGTTTCCCCGAACTCATGCACGTGCCTCCTTTAACTCGAAGTAGAACTCGAAGACTTTGGGACCAATGTCCTTAATCACCAAGCCCTCAACCGATTCCCCCCAAGCTTTGGTGATGATCCGGAGTAGGACCTCCTTCCGGGGAGGCTTGGAGGCCCACATGTTGCTCATCATGACAAATTGCTGGCGAGCCATAATCGAGGGGCTCACTGGAGAATACGGCACCAGAACCTTGATCTCTTCCTCCTCCTCTAGTGAGCATGACAAGAGCCCGTCTTGGAGGCTAGTCATGCTAGCTTCAAGGGAATCCAGCATAATCTTTACCCCTGAAGTAGAATCGGAGACCTTGGATTTAAAGACTCAACGACGATGAACCAAACCCGGTGGCGGATTAAGCATGACTGGAATCGCGGGGACATGCTCCACATTAGGGATTGAGATCCCATCGTAGAGAGCATCCAGTTCCTCCTTCCTTGGCTCAACCACGGGTGCTTTCCCACGAAGAGGGTACCAGTATTATGGGGAAAACGAGGCGTCTATGAAAGCCTTCAGTTGCGTCAAGATTCCGGTTGGCGTAGGAAGAGGCGGAGTGATGAGGCCGAATACAACTGTGAACGACGACACCCCTTTCGAACTTTCAGCAAGGGTGACAGGCGGCAAGGGATCTTGAGCAGAGACGAAACCTTAAGCGGACGGCCTCGTCGTGGCTTAATCGTGGGAGCAGAGGACCCCAAAGAGAAGGTCACGAGTGTTGTGGATGGTGGTGACAGTAGAGTGACGGACGAGAAGGGAAGGGAGGTCGGAGCAGATGAGTTTTGCTTCGGTCTCTTTCTACGCCGTGGTTCTAAGGGGGGTACCACATCCGAAGATGGACGGGGGGGGGGGGGGGCAAGTGCCGAAAACTGCACGAGATCAAGTGGCGATAGGACAAGACCGGGGGGGGGGGGGGGGTTACAGGCTTGTCGACGACGACGATGACAGGGAGCTCCATAAGTCTAGGAGCTATAGTTTCTCGGGAAAGACACTCAACATGGCGTGAGAGTTAGGTTACATTAGGTTTAGCTGAAAAGATTCCCAACCTTTTACTATTTGGTAATGAATGAGTTTATTCGTAATTTTTGGATAATTTTATTATTGTCCTTACAATTTGTTATGTATTTCATTATAAATAAAACAGTTTAGAACAGAAATGTACCAGATTGTGACGTGTAATAAATAAAAAATGTCCGATTCTTATTATCTTGTTGTGTGTACATTTGTTTTTTTACAGGTGCTTCGCCCGCCGGTTATTAGCAAAGAACTTCACCCTAGACCCTCCCTTCCATTTCGACAACTTCCGTCCAGACAAGTACACTTTCCTTAACTGTACACCGAACGTAACGGACAATCCGTACTTGAAAGACTTGATCGTTCCGGTCAAGTGTCTCAGCGGACAAAACTACACGGTTGCGGCTGTTCCGACAATCAATTACCGTTACATTAAGGAGGATCGTGCACCGTGTAGTGTGGTTTCGAAGGCGTTGGTTCCTCTCGATACATATAAGGAACCGATACTCGACGGGGGTGATGTTGTCTTGATGTGGTACTTGTTGGCTTGTCAAGATTGTGAAATACTAGGTGGGACCTGTGGGTTTGTGGACAATACGGGCGATGATGTCGGATGCTCCATCGGCTCTGCCGATGGACCATTTCCGAACCAGCCTCAACGCCCGAAAGGTATGCATTGATTCTGAAATAACGACCATGATTAAGAAAATTAAAACTTATCCCTACTTAAATCAATTATTTATTTTAAATTGATGAATTTTATTTTTTATTTTAATTCCGGTTTTAGTGATGAAAATGCCACTTGGAGATAAAAGAAAAAAATCAATTTAAAATTTATAAGATGAATAAAAATTATTTATATTTTCAGATTTTTTTTGTTTTATTTGATTTTTTTTATGAAAGGACATTTTCATCATTAGAATTTAAAGTATGATAAATTGAAAGATAAATACAAAGCTGAGTAAGATGAATCCATGATAGTGAATTGATAAACTTTAAAGTGTATTGTCCATTTAGGTTAATCTCGTAATAAAGATTCTTCACATCAAGTCCAAATCTCATGGGCACGTTAGCTTGTGGGTGGAGGTTAGATTAAGCTAGAGTATGGTTTCAATGTTTCCTCTCTCATTAAAAAAAATAGTAAACTATAAAATAGTGAAGTGTAATTTTCTCGATTAAGTAAGTATAAGGATCTACATAAGATTTAAAATATATTTTAATATATACATATACGATAAGTTTCAGATATTTGATAAATTGTTTGATCAGATATTTTGAATCTTCCAAAAGCATTGATTGTCTTCATACGATCATCTTACAAGTTTTTGTTCCCCTACAAAATTCAATTCTTTTCAAACTCAAAATAAATCACATCTTTTAAATATTTTCTTCAACATAAATTATCAACAAATTTCTAAATAGATACGTGATCTCAGTCTGTAGAGCTACATTATGTTCACTAAAATTTTGTGACATAGGTGATAAGAGATGGTTAATCGTGTCAGCGGGAGTACCCGCGACCACATGTTTGTTCCTGATTTGGTGCACTTGCAAGGCCAGGCCTCGACAAAACCAACAACAATCAATAAGTTTGGGTGTTAGCCACAACACCAACACCAACAACAACAACAACAATGGGCTCGACAGGAGCATAATAGAGTCCTATCCCAAGACAGTGTTGTTGGAGCCGCGGGATCCGAACAATAACACGTGTTCAATATGCTTGTCTGAATACAAAATCGGAGAGACCATAAGAACCATACCAAGTTGCCAACACTACTTCCATGTTAATTGTATCGACGAGTGGTTCCAGAAGAGTCAGACTTGTCCCCTATGCCGGAATATTCCTCATGCCGACCGGTCTTCCTTGGTCAACCCTTATTCGCCGTCAATGGTGCAGCCCTAGAAATTAACTCCTTGACTTTGTATAGTTTTTGTTAAGATAGTGTGATTGGTACTTCAAAATTATAATAATATTTTACTGTGTCACCTTGTACCGTGGTGCATGCAGAGCCGCATAGGTCAATTTTCAGGATAATTTGTCTATAATATATTTAACCTATGGTAAAATTTTCGAAGATAGAGAGACGATAATGGTGAGACAGGTTCTGTTCAACCCCTTTGAGAGCAGAAAGTTCACATTCTTTAATCTTTTTTGTTACTGCTCACTAATTCGACATCTGTTGTTTTGAGCAAGCTCATCAAACAATTCTGATTTATGCGATTGATTTTTTGTTTTCCCGATTTTTTTGACGGGTTAGACCATTTTACATTCTATTGTTGATTTAATGGTTTTCTTCGCCGTACTTACCTTGTTTTTAATGCATTATTATTTATTTTAAATAAAAAAAATTATAATATTTTTTTTGAAAAATGACGAACTGATATATTAAACGAGAGTACAAACAACAGTATCCAACTCAAAATGGGTACCGCAACAAAGTAGCAAGTAAGGTAAATAACTAAATAAAAGCTCTAACATTATAGGGCTGAAGTGGAAAACAAATAAAAGCTCAAGAAACCGACATACTCTATAAAGACGTTCAACCACTAATGATGTGATAGCATCTGAAGACATCGATACAACAAAGCCAAATTGAGATGCAGGGCAGAGCCGACCCATTACCGGAGATGTGCAACGGTGGACTATGAACCCTGCTGCACCTGTCCCCGGGAGGAAGGTTCCCCACATAACATTGAGTTTCTCCCCCTAACGGGAAAGAAGGTAGCATACTCTCCAGGGTCTTGACCGGATTGTTCTGTCTTATGGAAAAAAAAGGTAACACGTGGAGGAGAGAGATCATCTTCCGCCCTAGCCTTACCATTGCCTTTACGGTCCCTATTAAGGTTTCCATGTCGACTAAAGGACGTAACCGGGCACCCCGACACACCTCCTAAATAGGACCAATTGGTCCCTAGAGTTGGCCTACTCTGACGGCCTCGAGAGCCACTTGGTCTCGGGTCTGTAGGGGATCGGAGGGAGGGTCTCCTTTCTCGTGTTCCTGCCAGACAGGTCGAAACTAGGCGTCTCACATAACTACACCCAAAGTAGTTGTCCGGTAAACCCTCATAGGAACTGTACAGTAAAGTTAGTACCTCTGATTTTGCTAGTCTGAACCGCAGGTGAGGGATCTCTTTGCTCTTGTTTGTGATATAACGTTAAGAGTTATTCTTTATAAGAATTCGTTGATAAAAAATAAACTATGCTAGGAAGTCAAACCCATCCAAAAAAGTACAAAACATTTCGTAAAGTCAACCAAACAAGAGAAGTCATCCGACACCATTGTTTCTCTTTCGTCTTATTACGCCCCAGCTTCGAAGCCTCCGGAAACAAAAACAAGAACAAGAGTTGGACCAGACACCCCTTAAGTATAAACTTTCACGATCGTTCAGTCCATTCACAAGTAGAGAAACTTCAATGACAACCTCAAAAACCATCTTTTTACTCATCTTCCTTATAGCAACAACAACCACGTACGCCCAAACTTTCTGTCCGGAGACTAAGTGTCCGGGAAGCGACACGCCAATACGCTTCCCGTTCGGACTCAAAGGCCAAAACAAACGTTGTCGGTACAATTCAAGCTTCGATCTCTCCTGCGACAACCAAAACCAACTAACCATAACCCTCCCGTCCGGAGACTTCATCGTCAGCAGCTTCAACTACGAATTGGAACGGCTATCGATCAACGACCCAGGAAGGTGCGGTTAGTGTTAATCTTATTATATTGTTTATAAGTATGATATTATTAGGACCATCAGTTTATTATGTGAATTGCTTTTTTTGAAACAAGTAATCGGTAAAGTGTATTAGTGTAAGAAATAAATCATACAAGGTAGGGCGTAAAAGTCCTGGGTTCAAGATATGTGTATTGGTTGCCCGTAGCCAATTCGGCGCTCATGGACACGTAGAAAATTACCGTTTTAGATCGCAGATACTAACTTAAGACATCCCCTTACCGACATTTCAAAGGTACGAAACGAGATTTAAACGACCTAAAATCCAAATCTTAAAACAGTACATGAATCGAAACCAACCTAACGAACCATACATGTCCTTATTGAAGCAGATAGCGTCAAAACTGAGGATCATGTGAGTGCTTAAACATGTGTTAGTGGTGTTTTTTTTGACGAAAAACGGGAAGCATCAATTTTATGTATTAATCAAAGTGACATATATACAATTTTAATAAAATCACACAAGCAAACGATAAGTATTACAAACTCCAGACTAGCTAGTCTATAATATTACCGGCTCTCTACCGAAACCAGAACGCAACACAGGGCGTTCCAGAACGTGAAAATAACATGCACGTCAAAAGTGCAACAACGTGCACACCAAAACGTGTCTCATACCGAGCACACCAAAGTGCAACTAAAACACCGAAAGTACAACCTAGTGCACACCAACTAGCAACAAGGCAGTTATTTGAGATTAAACCCAAACCAAAACAAAAGCAAAACCTAATGACAAAATAACGAAAAAGAAACTAAAACAAGGGACGAAAACCCCTATAACCGAACGACCTCTAGCAACACCATACCAGAACCAACCAGAGATAGAGACCTCACGGGGAAAGACCTCGCATCCAAGACGACAAGCAAGCACGAACACGAGCTCCAGCAGTCGGTCAGCAAGTCGAGTCGCGCTCCGACATCAGATCTGAGACTCTCGAGCAGCAAAACCCTATCCGATCTCCGGCCACGTGGCCGTATCCGGAGCACACACCACCACCAAAATTCGAAAACCACGAACTTGAGCACCCAAACGGGCCGTAGAAACTGTAGATCCACGAAATCTCCAAGGGAAAAACGTCCCACGCAAAGGGGTGAGAGGTCGCTGGTGACAACGAACCTCTTCCGCCGAAGGTTAAGGAATTTGACCAGAAAGACAGAAAGGCATTCGGATTGAGGAGGTGAAGAGGGAAAAGGGAGGAGAAACAGAGGAGGGTGCTTGAGAAAGAGGAAGGAAGAAAAGGATGACGAGGAGGAGAGCCACCAATAGCTTTAGTGTCCGAAGACACAAAGGCCACCAAAACGACGACGACGATGCTTTCTGAACGGTCTAGGATTTCAAGGGGGGAGGAGGAGGATGCACAAAGAAACAATCGTATCGATAGATCTTAGTAAACCTTTAAAAGCTTACTATTGTCCTTATAATTAGTTATGTATTTCACTATAAATAAAACAGTTTAAAATAAAAATGTACCTAATTGTGACGTTAAATAAATGAAAAATGTTTGATTCTTATTATCTTATCATGTGTACATTTGTTTTTTTACAGGTGCTTGGCAAGACGGTTATTAGCAAAGAACTTCACCCTAAACCCTCCCTTCCATTTCGACAGCTTCGGTTCGGACAAGTACACTTTCCTCAACTGTACACCTAACGTAACGGACATTCCGCACGTGAGAGACTTGATCGTGCCGGTCACGTGTCTCAGCGGACAAAACTACACGGTTGCGGCTGTTCCGACAATTCATTACCGTTACGTTAAGCAGGATCATGCACCGTGCAGTGTGGTTTCGGAGGCGTTGGTTCCTGTCCGGACAGACATGGATCCGATACTCGAAGGGGGTGATGTTGTCTTGAGGTGGTTCTTTTCGGCTTGTCATGATTGTGAAATGTTAGGTGGGACCTGTGGGTTTGTGGACGATACGGGCGATGATGTCGGATGCTCCATCGGCCCTATCGATCAACCATTACCGAACCAGCCCCAACGCCCGAAAGGTATGCATTGATTTTGAAATAACGACCATGATTAAGAAAATTAAAATTTGTACCTACTTTTTTTTTGAACAAATACAAGTCACCTCACTGTACTACGGTCAATTATCAAATCATAATCCAGACCTACATAATAACAAGTTTCATCAATTAAATCTCATAAAGTATCAAAATCTGTTAAATGTGACTAATTCCGAGAAATACCAGTCACATGCTTGACACATGCTCTAAAACTTTCTTAAAATGACATGCGAAAACTTGATGACACAACGTATACCTTTCGTTTTTTTTCTCAAAGCATAACTTTGACCTATCAATTTTTCCTATTACCCACTTAACGGTCGTTAACTTTGTGAACGGAAAATGCAATAAGCTATGTCAACATTTCTACATGAGAATAAACATTTGCTTTGGTTAGGATTTAGCAATAAACGAAAGATGAAGGTTAGGATATAGAGTAACCCTTTTTTACGGATAAAGCTTGTCCTTACTTAAATCCAATTGAAAGTAGAGGGAAATTTATATTTCAATGATATCTTATTATTTATTTTAAATTTAGTGAATTTTATTTTTTATTTTAATTCCGGCTTTAGTGATGAAAATGCCACTTGGAGATAAAAGAAGAAATCAATTTAAAATTTATAAGATGAATAAAGATTTATGAAAGACGACCACGATAATCCTTCTTTCTTTCTCTACTTTTTTTTAATGAATTTTCTTCGTATTTATTTAAAAAATATTATGTAAGGACATTTTCATCATTAAAATTTAAAGTATGACAAAATTCAGTCCTTTTCAAACTCAAAATAAATCACACCTTCTCATTTTTCTTCAACATAAATTATCAACAAATTTCTGAATAAATACATGATCGTAGTCTGTAGAGGTAAATTATGTTCACTAATTTTTTGTGACATAGGTGATAAGAGATGGTTAATCGTGTCAGCGGGAGTACCTGGGGCCACATGTTTGTTCTTGATTTGGTGCATCTGCAAGGCCAAGCCTCGACGAAACCAACCACAATCAATAAGTTTGGGTGGTAGGCATACCACTACCACCACCAGCACCACCACCACCACCGACAACAATGGGCTCGACAGGAGCATGATAGAATCCTATCCCAAGACAGTGATGTTGGAGCTGAGGGATCCGAACAATAACTCGTGTTCAATATGCTTGTTTGAATACAAAATCGGAGAGACCATAAGAACTATACCAAGTTGCCAACACTACTTCCATGTTAATTGTATCGACGAGTGGTTCCGGAAGAGTCAGACTTGTCCCCTGTGTCGGAATATTCCTCATGCCGACCGGTTTTCCTTGGTCAACCCTTCTTCTCCGTCAATGGTACAACCTTAGAAATTAGGGAAAACGTTGTTTCCGGACTTCTGTGACCTTTAGTTACAAAAACAGTATAAATGTGGTATATTTTTATGAGGAAAACCATTTGTTTCACGCTTATTTTACACGTGATTGATACTTTTTGTAAACGTATACCACCTTTGAGGTATGAATTGTCACAAAAAGTCCACCGCAGTTAAGAATTACAAATGACATTTCCACATAAGTCCGGAATCGATGTTATCCCTAGAAATTAAGTCCGTAATCGATGTTATCCCTAGAAATTAACTTCGTGTCTTTGTATAGTTGTTTTTTTGAAGATAGTGTGACTGGTACTTCAAAATTATAATAATATTTTACTGTGTTACTTATACTGTGGTGTATTTTTTTTATCAGCAAAGCAAATTAAAATTAAACCTCATTTGAGGAAAAAAAGGAATTACAAAGCTTTGATACAAACCCTAACTAGAAACCCAAGAAAAGGACCCAAAGATTGAAAAAACTCAAACCCACAAAGCTTGCACTTAAAACAAAAACAGGCAAAACAACTAAAGCCCAAAACAAAACTACCACCACCGAAGACCACCCAAGCAAGCTCAACTACAGCCCTAAACACCACTACCATCACCTACCCCAAGAAAAGCCACACCAGGAGCTGCAAGAAGAAGAAGAGAGAGCTTCCAACCACAAAACCCAACAGAATTTCAGAAAAAAAGAGCTTCCAACCACAAATGAGAGCAATGAGATCCCCAAAGTTCACAGAGCAAAAAGACCCTCCAACTGATATTCTGTATCGGTGTCTCATTCCAGATCAACAAAATCATCCTCTGATCCTCCCTCAAAATCTATTGATTGATTTTTTCCATCCTCCATAGCTAATATCTGATCAACTATCTCTTCATCACTCACCTTGGCTTTCAGACCATTAGCTTTTCCAAAGCTCCAAGCTTTTTTGGCTAGAGCCACTTCATCCAAGAAAGTATTTTTTTGAGCAGATGCAGCTTGTTCTGAATGAGCAGGTTGTTTGAGTTTAGATCGGGTGCTATAAACATGAGAAGAGGGATCTTTGTAAACTTTCTTCTTCTTTGAGAGTGGTTTCGTCTTTAGATTAGACCTTGTTTTAGATAAACCCAAAAGCTCAGCCACCTCCTGAATTTGTTTCTGCTCCAATTGCAATTGAATGGGGGATAGTTGAGGTTCATCCATAGTGGGTCCACTGGTTAAAAAAATCCAGCCCTAGCAAATCCTTTGCTTGAGAAGAACCAAAATCCTCTTGACTGTCAGTTGAAATGAATGCCAAGGTCTTGGAAATGCTAGGATCAGAGTTACGAGTTTCTTGGGCCACCTTAAGGTTCTCAATTGCAACGGACCTTG
The DNA here is from genome assembly GCA_963921825.1 of Erodium maritimum. NCBI lineage: Eukaryota > Viridiplantae > Streptophyta > Magnoliopsida > Geraniales > Geraniaceae > Erodium > Erodium maritimum. The sequence continues at coordinate 153,783,846 of OY997588.1, forward strand.
ATTGAGATAAAAAGGAAGGAAAGGTAGCTTTAGGGCCAAGAGTATTAGCATTAACCACTGGATTAAGGTGAAGAGCTGAGTCTGACTCCTCAAAATTTAAACTCAAAAGCTGATTATGAGCAGGAGATTGAAATTTTGAAGACTCAAGACTATGCACGGCAGAGTTCAGTTTTCAGGATAATTTTTCTATAATATATTTAACCTATCGTAAAATATTCGAAGAGAAATGATTCACTTTTCTTAGCTGGCAACGAGAGCAATTGGCATAGAGTCTTATCCCCAAAACTAAGATTGGAACAATATCACATATTCAGCGACCCCTCAATCGATTATAGACTTGTTAATCGAATGAGTTTTTTTTTGTCTCCTCTTGAAATTAATGGTCGCAGATTCAGTTAAATACAACGGAATAAACATGAAGACTACACCTTAAGCAGCGATTATTTGTTTCATTGAGGAATGAAAGGGATTCAATGCTTTAGGCACTGTCTCTGGGAGGGGTCCTTGGGAAGAGCTCTGCCTCCCTTGGAAGCCGATGCCAACATGTTCAGTCGCATTTTATAAAATATGTAGCAACTGGACAATACCTTGAGCAGCAAAAATCGATTTCATTGTTATTTATTTTTTATTCGCCTTTATGGCTCCCCAGCAAATCGTATGTATCAGTTCTTTTTCTACAAAGTTATGCGTAGACATACCTTAGAAGCTCAATCCCATGAAACTGGATTTTTTTTTAGTGGTTTTCTAATATTTCTCTTCCACCCTGATTGACCCAAATCCAACGCAAGAACGCAGGCTTTGACTATGCTAGGTACTCAAACCCAAACCACAAAAGTACAAAACCGTTCAAAAACTCAACCACACAAGTGAAGTCCAATGCAATCGCTCCTCTTCGAAGCCTCCGGAAATAAACAAGAACAACAAAAGCCGGACCAAACCAACCCATCCCCTATCTATAAACCCTTCACAACTAGAAAATCTAGTACATCCTCCAACATGACAACCTCAAAAATCATCCTCTTATTCATACTCCACGTGGCAGCAACAACCTCGTACGCCCAACCCTCCTGTCCGGAAACCCGCTGTCCGGGAAGCGACATACCAATCCGCTTCCCCTTCGGAGAAAAAGACGGCGGAGACAAACGTTGTCGGTACAACCCAACCTTCGACCTCTCCTGTAACGGTCAAAACCAAGTAACCATAACCCTTCCGTCCGGAGAATTCACCGTCAGCACCTTAGACTACGAGCACGGCCATATCTGGGTCAACGACCCAGGAAGCTGCTTATCGCGACGGTTACTATCAACCAACTTCACCGTTGACCCACCGTTCAAATTCCCCTACTTAACCGGTCCGGAGAAGTACACATTCCTCAACTGTACACCGAACGTAACGGACATTCCGTACGTGAGAGACGAGGTTGCTCCGGTGGCTTGTCTGAGCGGAGAGAACTACACGGTGGCGGCGGTTTTGACGGACTTTTACCCTGATGTTGTGGAGGCTCGTGCGCCGTGTAGGCTTGTCTCGGAGGCGTTGGTTCCGGGTCGGGATTTCCGCGACCCGGTGTTTGAGGGAGGTGACGTGTTTTTGAAGTGGGACCTACCGGCTTGTCTGTTGTGTGAACTGAAAGGTGAGACTTGTCGGTTTTTTGGGGATACGGGTGATGATATCGGATGCTCCGTCAAACCCCAACCTGCTGCACCCCATAATAATAAAGGTATGCAATGAAGAGTAAGGGTTTTGAGTTATCTCTATTAATAATTCCACTTTATTATTTTATATTTTTTATATTTTATTTATAATATCTTTAATCATTTTCGTGTCACTTCAGTATCTTAAATTTTTATTAATTTATTTTAAATATTTTTTATGTTACCTCAATATCTTAAATTTTTATTAATTTTATTTTAGTAGTCACCATTAACTTTACTTTAAATTTAGTTATTAGTAAATTTTATCTGTTTTGGTTGGAAAATCAGATAAAAAATTAATAATAGATATTAAAATGGAATTAATAAAAGTTTAAGGTATTAAGATGGCACAAAATTTTTTAAGGTACTCTAAATAAATTATAAAAATTTAAGTTACTTATGTGACAAATTTTTTTTAAATACTTTAAATAAAATATGAAAGATTTAAAATATTAAACTGGAATTACTCTTTTGAATTATGTTAAAAAAAATTCTGAATTGATACGTGGTGATTTGAGTCTTTAGATTTAATCTATGTTCACTAATTTCTGTTTTTGTGACTCAGGTAGAAGTAGTACATGGATAATTTTGGCAGTAGTGGGAATAATCGTGGTTGTATTCGCCTTCGGGTTCATGTTTTGGGCCGCCTGCAAGGCCAGGCCTCAACAAATGGCCCAACAACGTTCAATAAGTTTGGGCCTTAACCACAACACCACCACCACCGATAATAATGGGCTTGACAGGGGCATCATAGAGTCCTATCCCACAACTGAGCTACTGGAGCTGCGGGATCCGACCAATAGCACGTGTTCAATATGCTTGTCCGAATACAAACTCGGAGAGACCATAAGAACTATACCGGATTGCCAACACTACTTCCATGTTAATTGCATCCATGACTGGCTCCGGAAGAGTCAGGCTTGCCCCTTGTGCCGGAATATTCTACAGGCCGATGGGTCTTCCTTGGTCAACCCAGTTTCTTTGCCGACGATGGTGTAACCTTAAACATTAATTCCAAATATGCACGTAGGAGCGATTTTTAGGGCGGATTCATTCACTCATTTTGTACGGTGCAACAATTCTTTAATTTTCTGCTTGTTTTGTTCTATTAAGGGTTATTATAATCTGAGTGTCCTAAAAATACTTGGTTTTCATCGGAGTATCCTAATCAAACTTTATGACACATCAGTACCCAAACGAAAAATGTTGTTTCAACTTAGTACCCGTCTTTAGTTTCTGCCTATTTTCCATCCAAAACATTAAAAAGTCCAAAATACCCCTCCCCAACACTCAAATTTTCAAACTCATGCCATCAAATTTCAAATTTTCTTTTTATTTATTTATTTTATGAAAATTAAATTTATTTTTTAAAAATTGATTTTTATTTTTTAAAATCAGTTTTATTTTCAAAAAAATCAGTTTTATTTTTTTGGAGAAGAGAGATTTTTTTTAATATTGTTGTTTTTTGGGTTAAATGTTGAAACTTATTGTTCCTTATTGGTCACACATACTATATTACTTAATGTTTCAAAATGACATGTGCATTAGCAATGTATATACATCACGTGATTCTGTTAGTAAAAATAGACAGAATATTCCGTTCCGTTAATCATATGATCTCATGTATTACTTAATGGATGATAAAATGACGATTTTACCCTTATTTATTTGACCTATATACAATTTATAAAGAACATTATCATTGTACCCTCGTTATTGTTCCTAAGTAAATGTATACAGGACAAATAAGTAAGGGTAAAATCGTCATTTTATCATCCATTAAGTGATACATGAGGTTATATGACTATCGGAACCGAATATTCTGTTCATTTTTACTAATAGAATCTCGATAGTGGATTTTTCATTTTGAAAGTGTAGTGTTCGAGACCAATAGTAAAGTGTAACTTTCAATATTTAACTTTTTTTTTACAAAAACTGACCTACCATTTTATTTATTGTTGGTAAACAACCAATTCCATTAAAATCGTCTAGTGTTTAAATTGGTCTAATTACCTGAACATAAGTCGATATACCATCATTCGATATCCGATACAAAAAAAGACACACCAAAATTTTATAGCTTGAGACATTTGCTAGTTGTCAAATTTCGTCCACTTATTCAACTCAAGCAACAAACTGAAATCTCCTATACTCTCCGATTAAAAGCGTGCGGACGGAATGTTGTTAGAAAAGAAAGGATACTTAACAAACTATGTCGTTTTGATATAAGGTTAAACCTTAAACCAAGTTATTATAATATAAATATAATTAACAATCAGCTATCAGTCTGATCTTTTAATTGAAATAAAACAAAAGATCACCTTATACAATGACCGCTAGCGTCGGTGGGAACGGGACTTTGAATACGACAGATATCAATAATCTTGTTGACTCTCCCCAAATAAAATCCAAAGTACTCTGCGGCTTCCTTCAAGCAATCACAAACAAACTTGCGTTCCTTAGTGGTGTCGGCCTCTTTCAACACCACGGTAGCGGCTGAGCAGCACGACGTGCTTGGCTTCCTATCGGGACCTATTAAGAAGGATGTGCATGGGAACAAGGCGGCGTTTTCGCATGTTAAAGCGTCAACTCCTCCGTAGCTACTCATAATGATAATCGCCACCACCACACCAAAACAACAAACCATTTTCGTATCCATTTTTACTTGGAATTATTGGCTAATTACTCAATCTCATTGTGGTTTATCTATAGAGGTGTGAAATTATGCTCAAATTCAAAGTACAATCTCTTACACTTTAGTACTTTTAATATATCCAGATACCCTTCGATTAAAAGTTGATTTTTTGTCATCAATTGTAATTCAGATTCCGAAACGAATGTTGCCCGTGATTTTTTCTTAATTAATAATCCCCTTAATTACTTTCTTTATACATAATATGTGATTATTCTATATGTATATACAGGGGATAAAATTCATTGCAAATTAAGGGTACATATACTACGTAACCATGATTTCCACTTGTTATAATACTCAAAATAGCCATGTAGAGATGGTAATTTTTTTTATATATATAGACATTATGAATTTGTATCATATCGTTTGTGGAAATAAATCGTCACATATTTGATAATGTAATTATTATAGTGGGACGATACCTGAATAAGAGAAGAAAAAAAACACAACGCACGAAACATGTTATTCTTGACTATCGCTGTCCTTGAAGACTAGTTGAGTGATCTCGGTTTCTTGCGTAATCGACTCATATTATTTTGTACAATGACTTTCCCAAATACCTATGTTGTCAAAAGTTTCATTGAACAAATCTAAAATATTTTCATTACAAGATTCTGATTGACATTAATCTCATGACTCTTCTGCAGTTCATGACTATGAAAGGATCTCTGAACAACTGATGGGTCGCAATAAAAAATATTGAACACTGAAAACTATCGTCTCAAAATATAATTGTCTGGGGGCGCGTTTTGAGGGGTTCTGGTTCTTATTCAAAACCGATTAGTTGCTTTCGAGCTCAAACTAGCTAGCACGTTCATTACAAATTTTGTATCATGCCTTATACGTTGCAAAACGATATGGTACTTCAGAACCAAATATATTTTTATTTATTTCTTTGAGATAAATGACATTCTCATTAGGGTATAGAGATTGATCGATCCTTCAAGTACCAAGTCGAAGCGCTTTAGAGGTTTCTTAACATATGCGTATTTATGGTTCCATTTGAAATATACTCGATCTTCAAACCGAGACAATATTTTATCATTAAAACTTTCAATTGAAAGTCTTTCTTTGAGCATTATGCAATTTCAAGGATCTCTCCTGGAGTTTATATCAAATTCATATTATTGACACACACTATTTATCGAGTACATGATTTTTGATACCATGTCCCATTGTCTCATGAACCCTTCAGAGAGTCATTGCTCTAAATAATTTAAATCCTTGGGGAATGACATTGCTTCAATCAATTTAAAATTTCAAGGGAGTTGTTTCGGATGATGTAAGTCTTTCAGGAAATTTTCATAAAATATTGGCACTCAAAGTACCATTAGCAGTGAGTACGTCCATCAGATTAATTTCAAATATACTAAGGTGACCACACATCACAAATTTATCAAAAGTTGACTTGAAGTCATTTGAGAAAAACACCTTAACTATAAGACGTGTTTTATATTAAGCATATTTCATTTTCTCATTTTTTTCTCCTTATGAATAATTATCTATACCCATCTCGTGATATATTTCAATGTTCTGATCATGATTTTGAACATTAGACATGTTGTCAATGAGTCAATTCTATCTCGATGACTTTTTCTCTTATTGGTCAAACAGGTCTTTAAACGACATTTATCGGTACCACGTGGTTCAATGTCAAAATCATTTATTATTTTAATGTTATGAAAATAACAATACCTTTATCAATAGAAACTGATTTTCGATTATTAGATTCTCAATACGTCATTACAACTTATAGTACTAAAAGTTGCATAACAATCACAACCAAATAAAAGTTAGATGGTTGGATATATAATAAGTTCCCATGGTTAAAATATTGTTTGAAAACACTCGATAAACAGACACAATCTTATGTTAAAGTTTGTGACTGCGTGTCTTCCAAAGTTTTTTTATATATTAAAAATGTCACATAATATAAGAAACATGAAGCCAATTCACACAATGCAACATATTTCTAATCTAAATCTCTCCGCCGTGTAATGTTTTCGGTCGCATATCAATTTCAAAAATTAACGACAACAACACACAGTACACCTTTGCCCTCCTAAGCTCCTCGTACAGTTCGACAAAAACAATATTTACATGTTCCCAAAAATAATTATCCACACAAATGAGCATGATCGCCTTACAAACCTTCATCACACTCCTCTTCTTCCTCTCAAACCCCTCCTATGCCGTGACATGCAAGCAATCATCGTGCCCTAATCTCAAAGACTCAACCATTCGATTCCCATTTCGACTCAACGAAACCCAACCCCGCCACTGCGGCTATCCAGGCTTCGACCTCTCCTGCAACGACCGAGGCCAAGCGATCATCGATCTCCAATCCTCGGGCGAATTCGTGGTCAACGAAATCGATTATCGAACCAGCACCGTTACAATCAACGACCCAAGCAATTGCATGCCGAAACGATGGCTAGATTGCCCCAACAACTTGACATTCATGTTCTATCCCTTCCAAGTCAAAGAATATTACTCCACCCTCACCTACACCTTCCTCAACTGTACCTCGGACGTAACAACCTTAACAGACACTAACCTCGTACCTTGTCTGAGCGGAGACAGTTACTCGGTCCATGCCATATTGTCGGATCATTACCACGAACCGTTACCATGCAACGTGCTTTCGAGAGTCGTGCAAGTTCCGTTAAGATACGGCCAAGACTTTGATCCTGCTAAGAACATGTACGAAGATGTGTATTTAACATGGACCGACCCGGACTGCCAAGCGTGCGAAGGTGGGGGCGGCACGTGTGGGTTTAAGAGCGGGTCGGGTTCGGGTTCGGAGATCGGGTGTGTTTATAAGTCGAGAATCGTTCAGTATTGCTTAGCTGTGGGGATCGTGATATGCTCGATTTTGTGCCTGGCAGTGATATTGGCGCACGTGTTTGTTAAGGCCAGGGGAGATAGTACGGATCGGAGTTGGGATCGTTCGGACAGGTCGGTTTGGCTGAGTGGACTTGACAAGGTTGTTGTGGATTCGTGTCCGATGATTAAGTTCGGGGAGGTTAAGGATGTTGTTGACAGTATGTGTTCGATATGTCTGTCGGAGTATGAGGGTGGAGATATGTTGAGGACGATACCGAGCTGTGGACATTATTTTCATGTGAGTTGTATTGATGAGTGGCTCGTGAAGAACGACACGTGTCCGCTTTGTAGGAATTTGGCTCGCGGCTCTTTCTCGGAGTTTTCGAGTACGTCTTTTCGATAGGATTCACGTAATTGTGGACTTTGTTTCGTGTTTGTGTCCGGAACTAGAATAAATTTTTGCTTGTATATGGTTTTGTATAGAAGTAGATCGATTTGGTAGAAACCAAAGAACATAAATCTGAACAAAACAGTACTATCAAGTTGTTACAAAGTTTAACTACTCAGATTAATCTGATGGTAAAAAAAATTCTCGTGGTTTCGTCTCTCTTTTGAAATAACATGTTTGAATCCCAATTGGTATACTTATGTTAGACCAGGTGTAAGCAGAATATAATTAGATTATTGTGAGATTTTATTTGTATTTTTCTCCGATAAAAAATATCATTACAAAGTTTTTATCCTTATGTAAATATATATGAAAGAAATACTTATTTAATAATAACATAACACATAATTTATGTACCATAAAAATGGTCTTTTCAGATTTTAGGTTATATATACACAAAAATATTTTTGACATGATTAATATTCATATTAATGAGCAAACCCCAAGTCCAGATATGTCAGCCAAGGGAAAACCAAACCTGAAGGGCGAAAACAACTAATATATAGTGTGGATTGGCGAACAGCACATGAACCCGAAGTGAGAAAATGAATTTAAATTAATTCAAGACAATTTAACAGTTTATTACCCAATAAGTGGAAAACGTAAATAAGTGGGGAAATGTTAGGCATTACTCGGACGAGAAGAAGTCTTAAACAATAAGTGGGGATTAATAAAAAATTAATCGGAGATTAATCGGATTCTTATTTTTTATTATATATTATCAAATTTTATATTATATTATGTAAAAAATATTAATAATATCGAACATTAAATATATTTAAAAACATAAAATTTTAATTAAACTAAAAGTATTATACAGTTCTTAAAAGAATATCAGTAAGTATGACTCTATCGACTCAATTAATACAAACTTATGCACTTATTATATTTGAAAAATACTATAAAAAAATTAATAGCATGAATCAAACTCAGGATGTAACACTTGAACAAAGTGTGTTTTAGCACAGTTTTATGGTCTCACTTAGCTTGTAGAAGATTGGAAACTATTTTTTTTAATTACAAATCCGACCCGACGCCTGATCGATCCGCTAAATTAATCGGTCATGCTGTGATTAATCGGTCAAATCGGAAATTAATCGGCCATATTCAGCTCAAAGGGCCTAAAATGCCTAAGAGGATGAATAGGGTCGGCAGAGCCCATTTCAGCGTCTAGGCGAGGCCTAAGTGTCTCTAGGCGATTTTTTTTACAACATTGAGATTAACTTCCTCGTATTTGTTAAAATTGTACCGTATTTAGCGACAATAATAGCAAAAAAGGTTGCGATGAACTATTTATTATTCAAAACAATTGCGATGAACTATTTATTTTGCAAAAATCTAAAGTGAACTATTTTTTCTATGTAAATTCGTTGTCTTAAACAAAATTTAGTCATACAACAGTAGCATGACATTAACTCTTTTAAGAGTATAATAGTCTTAACCTTTGCCTTATACCTGTTTTATTATTTATGTTGTGCAATTTGAAACCCTTAGTAAATTTGTAGATAGAAAATAATTTATCTTATGTTTTTACAAAACAAATTACTCAATTTACGAAACACACGTGGGAAACACAAATTTTACAATTTTAGTTGTTTTATTATTCCTCCTAAGATTTCCTTGAGATTACCTCCACAAAACAAAGATCCTCACATTCTCCCAATCACAGTTTCTCCGCCAATCCTTAACATATTGATATTAACAAGTAACATAGACAAGAACAAAACCATAGAATAGACCATTAATATACATCATAATTAAACCCAACATCCACAATCTCCAACTCAAAACCCGATCCTGATTAAAATCTCAAAAATGGCCACCTTAAAAACACTCCTCCTAGTACTAACCTTCCTCTCTCACCACAAATTACCATCAACAGCCACGACATGCAAAAAAATATCCTGCCACCAAAACTCCGACCCGACAACAGTTCGGTTCCCGTTTCGGATCAACCACACCGACCAGCCCCAACGTTGCGGCTACCCAGGTTTCGACCTCGCCTGCAACGGCCAGTTCCAAACCGTCGTCAACTTGGTATCCTCCGGCGAGTTCATCGTCGAGAGCATCGATTACAACGAGCCCTCGCTGACGATCAGAGACCCCGACGATTGCATAGCCAAGCGATGGCTCGGTTACGAGTCCATACCGAGCTTCGATCCTTTCCAAACCTATCATGATTATGGGAGCTACACGTTCCTCAACTGTACCCCCAACGTAACCTTAAACGTCCCGAACAACCCCGTCACGTGTCTCGGCGGTGGCGGTTACGTAGTCACAGCCCTATTAAGTGAAGACTATTCCAAACATAGCCACGTGCCTTGCACTGTGATTAAACACTACGTGCAGGTCCCGAGACCAGGATCATCTGACCAGCTATTCGGAGACCTTAAGTTGACTTGGAGCCTCTCAGGTTGTGATTTTTTTTCTGTTTAAAATTTGATACATATTTATATCAAAGCTTACCACAAGTTTTTTTTTTCTAAAAAAACATTTTTTTTAATTATTTTATGAAAATTTTCTGCAATATCTTATAATTTTTCCATTTCCTAATTGTGTCTTATTTAAAATTTTCTATCCTTAAATATTATTATTATAAAAACATTTGGTGCCTCTTTTATTTATTGAAAAAACTGACTCGTGTGGAAAGTCTTTATAAAAATATGTATAGTAGAAAAGATTACATATGAAAATCATGATGTACAAATTATATGGTGGCTGAAATGAATTGTGATGCGCGTCTCTAAATTGAGGATCGTGTATGAGAATTATGATTTACAGAGATGTTGGATTTTTGTTCATTTTCTCGATTTGAAGTATAAATCAACATTTTTTTGTGATCAAAGACATTAATTAAATTATTTAGAACAATACGAACCTAATGACTATAAATTTATAAATTTTGGACATCATTTGCACAAAATCAGACTTTTTAAAAGACCAAATGGTGTATTTTGATTGGCTGGCCGCGACTCGCGAATCAGCAAACCACAATTATGAGTCGTGACTCGCGAGTAGTTGTGAGTCACACACTTTTTACTTTCACAACTGTACAACTCATGACTCGCAAATCATGATTCGGGGCATGATTTAAAGCGCTGCATGATGTACTCTAAGTAACTTTCATTCTTATATTTTTTTTGACGTGAGTTCCCGATACTTCTATACAGGTTGTACCGAATGCGAGTACAGTGGAGGAGCTTGTGGATTCGAGAGCGACACGGGTGTCGACCTCGGCTGCTCTTACCCTTCGAGAGTGATTCAGCATCTGATCGCCGCGGCAATTATTATATCATTCCTCTCGTGCTTCCTAGGACTTGTGTTTCACGTGTGCGTCATGAGCGGAGCCCCGACGGAGCAGCTACGGAACAATCTGAATTCGATCGGCGAACTTGATACGGTTACTGTCACGACGGGTTTGGATAAGGTTGTCGTGGAATCGTACCCGAAAACGGTGTTCGGAGAGAGTAAGGAGGACTTGTCGGGACCGAACGACAATACGTGTTCGATATGTATATCTGAATACCAACAAGGAGAGGTGCTGAGAACCATACCTAATTGTAAACATTATTTTCATGTCGATTGCATAGATAGGTGGCTCTTGAAAAATGCAACATGCCCCTTGTGCCGGATTTTAACACACGAATGATATTTGTTCCTGGTGATTGTTTCTATTAATTGATTAGAGCATTTTGTCGCCATGTATATTTCTACGGTTGGTATTGTTTTGTTCTTTGTTACTTTTTTAAAGAGAAATATGAGATTTTTACTGATTAAAATAGGGTCAGAGAGTTATAGTGTCAGTATAAGAACGAAAAAGGCTACAAAGAACTGAATTCCTAGTTATACAAAGCTACCATAATAGCTTGACCTTTAAGAGCATGTACAACGGGTCGCACCTGCGTCCCATTCCGCGCGCGCCCGGACCGCGGCACGCGGGCCGACCCGCTGTGGAGGCCCAAAAAAGCGCGTCCGCGCCCCAATTTCGCGCCCCCGCCCCCCGATATGCGTGTCGCGTGCCCCGTGTGCTTCCCGCTGGCCGGTCCCGCTCCCTGCGCGCCGTCGCTGGCGTGGCCGCCTGTGGCTGCGCCACGTGGCCAGACCGTTGGCAACGGTCATGTTGCTAACGGCTCTTTTTTTTTTAATTCAAAAATCAACTAAATCTAACCCTATAAATACCCATCTTCACTCTCATTTTTTCCACACCACTCTATACTTTCACTCTTTCATAATCAATTCCTACTTGCTATTTTTGAAAATGTCCGACGACGAGGTTATGTCCGACGCTGAGGAGATGTCGTACGAGGAGCTGGCTGCCCGGATGCCGACGCATGCGGAGATGGCAGCCCAACTGCCGACATTTGAGGAGATGGCAGCCCAAATGCGGCCAGTTGCGCGACGATTCCGGCGGATGATGGAGAGGCAGATGCAGAGAGTAATGCCAAGGGTCCAGAGGGCCATGCGTGGGGAACCAATGCGCCGAGAGATTAACAGAAATCGTGCGGAAGCCCACATGCAGTTGATGGCGAACTATTTTGACGAACAACCCCTATATGGCCATGAAATGTTCAGGCGTTGGTTCCGTATGTGCAGACCACTTTTCCAACGGATTATGAACGCGGTGAAGGCTCACGACCCTTACTTCGTTTCATGGAGGCTCGACGCTGCCTCACGGCCGGGCTTATCAACGGAGCAGAAGTGCACCGCCGCTATACGGATGCTTGCGTATGGGTCCTCGGCTGATTCATTGGACGAAACTCTGCGCATTGGGGTAAGCACCATACTTGAATGTTTACGTAAGTTTTGCAAGGCCGTCATTCAGGTATTCGGAGCCGAGTACGAGCGTACCCCGACACCGGCGGACATGGAACGCTTACTCCGAGAAGGGTACAGCCGAGGGTTTCCCGGAATGGCGGGGAGTCTTGACTGTATGCATTGGAAGTGGAAGAACTGCCCAACCGCCGAGCAGGGAGCCCATGGACGGGGAGATCACCACGGGGACAAGACGATTCTGCTTGAAGCTGTAGCGTCCCGTGATTTATGGATTTGGCATGCATTTTTCGGGATGGCTGGATCGAACAACGACATCAACGTCCTCAACCACAACCACCTATTCCTAGACGCTTACTACGGCCATGATCTAGCTGTGGAGTACGAGATCAACGGGCATCGGTACAACCGACCTTATTACTTGGTGGACGGCATTTACCCATCATACGCACGGTTCGTGAAGACTATTCGGCATCCCTTCGAGCCTAAAGAGAAGTTGTTTGCTAAATGTCAAGAAGGTGCTCGAAAAGATATTGAAAGGGCTTTTGGAGTACTTCAAGCAAGGTGGCACATCATTTCCCGTCCCGCTCGGTCTTGGAGCGCAGACTTTTTGGCTGATATCATGCACACTTGCATAATTCTACACAACATGATTGTAGAGAATGAGCGCGACCGGTACGAGTATGGGGAGGAGGAGTTGTTGTGGGCGCAACCTCCAGAAATGCCGAATTGGACACCACCGGAACGATGGCACCACGGAGGGCCATTGGAATACCAGGGACTTGTGGATGCTCAACAAAGTGTCATAGATCCTGAGATCCATCATCAACTACAACAAGATCTTATGGAGCACTTATGGGATCGATTTGGAGCTGGTTTCCATGACGACGAGTAGTCGTTTGTGCTCTTGGAGCTGGTTTTTTTGGTGTTGTATTAAAACGGGGTTGAATAAAATTAGAAGTTCATTTATATTCGTGTTGAATTTATTTATTCATTATTGATTGTCAATACTTATTTTTGTTCCAAAATTGTTTAAATTATGACTAAATTAAACGGTTTCTGATAACGAATTAAATAAAACAGGAAAATATCAAATAATAATCCAGTCAGCACTGTTCTGCACTCCCAGGGCCTCAGAGGTCCTTTCTGTTGTAGAACACCCCCTTTTCTGCACTCCCACTCCCTGACTTTTGTTCAGTCAGCACAAGGGCCTCAGGGCCAGGGCCTCACGCAGGGCCGACCCGTTGTACATGCTCTAAGTAAGGTTGTAAAAACCTCCGCTTAAGCCTTTAAAGTTTGTAAAAACGTCTGATTCATTAGTCTAGGACCAAAAAATTGAAAACATTTCTTTTTTTATCAGCAAAAATAACATTTTTATTGAATAAGCCCAGAGCCTTGTGGGGATATAGGATAAGGCCCAAAGGCCATATAAGATATTCGGAAAAAGAAAAGGCCCAAGAAGCCTCGGGGAGAGAAAACGGTCGACGTCTGGGAACCCATCCCCCGCAAGTGCCTCGGGACTCCACAATTCGACTCGATGTTCCGTCTTATTAGTAGGAAACTTAGACCTCTATTTTGTGAAATTGGACTTTTGTAAAAAGAGATGAAAAAGTGAGAGATGATATGCTTATAATAGTCTTGAATTTCTTGATATAATTTAGATTTTGATTAAAACAAAAAGTAAAATAAAAATAAAAATATTATTTGGTTTAGTTTTTTATGTTTTGATACTTGATATTTTTTTTTTATATTATACAAATATAATTTATATTTTAATTTTTTATTATATTTATGTAATATATATTTATTAATGATTATAAATATTAAAAAATTGAATCCGACTAACGTCTAGGGGTCCTCACCGTCTAACAAGCGCCTAATGTTTTTTACAACTATGCCTCTAAGTGATAGCTTGCGTTTGTTTAAGTAGGGTGCAATAGTACAAATGCAACCTTGAGTATGAGTAAGCGGACCAAGGAAGCATGACCGGAATTGGTATAGAACAAGATAGAGTACACCCTTCCTTTCCTCACGAGTCTCCCCCAAAAGAATCAAGGTGTACTTTAGGCAACATGCTAAATAGAGTCTAGCTAGTAAAAGCGACATATGTGTATTCTCGTAAAAATAGAGTTTAATCTTCTACTTTGTCACTTGGATTAGCCGAATATTTCCTTACAAAATTAATGTCTCAAACATATCCGAAACTATATCTACCCTTTTATCTTTTGATGGCTTAATAACATGAACTTTTATTCTGCTAAAAAAATCAATTTAATGACCGAATATAATAAGAACCAATGGGACAATACATTCAAAGTCTTTATCATATCAAAACGAGAATGTCACATCTTCATTATACCTTATATATTATTAAATTGAATAATTTAAATGTTTGTTAGAATGTTTTCTTCCAAGAAATTGAACAGGGGTAGACTTGTTGCCTTACAGCTTGTACTGCTCCATTGTCTTCTTACATATACACACGGTTTCGAGACTCATTCAACATCTTATCTCCAATTTCCAAATATTAATAGTTTTAACTTAGTCACTTGAATCCCACAGATGACTACGTTACAAACCTTCCTCGTACTGTGCTCCCTGATTTTCCCGACAACAACCGGAGCCCAGACCTGCGAACCGTCGAGCTGTCCCCAAATCCGATCCCAATCATCACTTAAACCCAACCCGACAATCCGATTCCCTTTCCGGCTACAAAGTCAACCCGACCGTTGTGGGTACCCACGATTCGATCTATCATGTAACGATCGTAACCAGACCATCGTTTCCATGCCATCCTCCGGAGGTTTCGCGGTCAACTCCGTATATTACGGGACCCAGCAGATTCAGGTCAACGACCCGGACAACTGCATGCCGGGACGCTACTTGCTGAGCTCTGCCGTTGACTATCCTTTCCTGCTCGATGTTCGTTACCCTGATAAACGTCGGAGGTTCACGTTCCTCAACTGTACGTCCGACGTGGCGGTTCCTGATTCGTTCATGCTCTTTTCCTGTCTCAGCGGACGTAATTACTCTGTTGGGGTCGTGTTGAGCGCTCAATACAGACGCGAACCACTGTGCCGCGTGATTAAAACGGTGTCGCTTTCGTTGGATTACTGGGACGGTACCGGGTCGGCTTTTTACGATGACGTTACGCTGACGTGGGCCGAGCCGGTCTGTGGACCGTGTGAATTCCGGGGAGGGTCTTGCGGATTCAAGAGCAGTTCGGGCCTGGAAATTGCATGCTCAAATGTTCCCGGTGGAGGTACGTGTTTATTTCTAGTAATTAATATCGTATTTATTGTTTGGTAGAACTATCAATTTGTTAAGATTTTTTTTTATTAAAAATAAACAAAATTTTATTAATATTAAATCATAATGGAGGTGTACTTCAGTGAACAGGTTCTCGGACCACTAGAAAAGAACAAATAAATAACGAAAAATTCATAGTTCTTTTTAGCAATATAACCGTCACAGACGGTTTTAGATTGAATGTCATATAAGCCGCCATAAAGGCATGAAGAAAAGATGAGGGTAAGAAAACGGTATTGGAAGTCCTACTCCGAAACCTGATCAAAGACTGCATCAGTAGTAGGAGGCAATATATAAATTAACGTATTCCATCACATGATTGTCCCATGATAAAAATTTGTTAAAAATAATAAATTTACTAAAAGTTTATACAAAATATAATAATTTACCCTAACTTTTTATAAAATGCGCATGGTCCACTCTGGCTTCACAATTATCCATATTTAATACAATAGTTCGGTTGTTCCAGGTCTTCCCAAAGGGGTTAAATATGGCTTATTAGCCGGAGCAGGAGTGTGCGGACTCCTACTTCTTACCTGGCTGGCTTTCCGTTTCTCCGGCAGACGAGATCACCGGCCGATCATCAACGTCGCCGCCTCGATCACACCTCAGCCAGCCCCCGTCACAACGGGACTGCCAAAGTCCGTTATAGAATCGTACACCAAGTTTATGTTCGGCGAGAGAGGTTCGTCCGAGGCATTGCCTGACGCCGTGAACCCCACGTGCCCGATATGTTTGTGTGAATACAAAACGAACGAAGAAGTGCGCATTGTTCCGGATTGCGAGCATTACTTTCATGTACATTGTATTGATGAATGGCTCCAGAGAAACGCAACGTGTCCTTTGTGTCGCGTGTCTGCGGGAACGGCGTCGTTGCCGGTTGTTTCTCGTCCCTCGTTACTTTGGTCGACCATGGAGAATCCTATACATTTGTTGCCGTAACTTATGTTTAACGGATGATTGTTTTTTAGCTGAAAATATGATAAAAATAGTTTTGTTTTTCTATTGGTCTCCAGTAACTGTATCTTCTCAGTTGGAAGAATCCACGGGATATTGCATATTTCGATTCACGGAGCTAATTGGAATTGTTTTGTTTTGAAGTAAAGACCGTGACTAAGTAATTCATTACAGGGGTTACTCCATGTCCTAGTCCCCACCTTTCGTTTATTACTAAATCCTAACTCAAGCAAACGTAAAAATTGTCATATAGTAACGTCAACCGTATTTTCCGTCCAAAAGTTTAACGGCCGTTTAGTGAGTAACGAAAAGTTGATAGTTCAAAGTTATGATTTGAGAATAACGAAAAGGTTTACGTTAGGATTTAAGAATAAACGAAAGGTCTACGTTATGATTTGAGAATAAACGAAAAGTTAAAGTTTCCATTTTAGGAAAGTTTTAAAGCATGTGACAAACATGTGATTGGTATTTCACAGCGTTAGTCACACTTAACGAATTTTGATACTTTTTGAGAATTAATAAAGTAAAAACTGTTACTATCTGATACGTTTCATATATGTGGGTTATGATTTGATTTTTGAATTTAGTACAAACGAGGTGACATGAAGTTCTTTCTTCATCATATTTAGCAATTTATTACTAAGAATCTCTCAACACAAAGAAGATGTAAGCTCTCTAAAAAAGTGCCTTGATGTCCCCTGTTGTCTTAACGTTATTTGCGGTCGTATTCTTCTCCTGACCCTCTCTCCTTTACTTACCATCTCAGTCACATGTTTTATTTGGATGTATTTGGGGTTGAGGCCTTTGTCGATTTTAGGTATTGGTGAACCACTGTGTGAAGTTTCTACTGGTTGCAAACTGTTCTTTGTATGTATTGGCGGGGATTTTGTCCTCGTGGGAGCCTTTCCTTTCATTTTTTTATTTCTTAAGAGCAGCTGTAACGGTCGTCGTTTTGTCATGGAAAATGTGTCGTTGTAGACCCTGCAACGGTTCGCAATCACGGTTAGTTGTCGTTGTAGCTGTAGTTTGGGGTGCCGTCGCAGATTGTCGTCTCAGGTTCCTGCAACGACGCGACGTGTAGCTGCAGGCCCAACGGATGGTAAAATGACATTTTCCCCCTTAAGTATTAGACCTCTATACATTTTATAAGGAACGAATGTATAAAGGTC
This sequence comes from Erodium maritimum, assembly GCA_963921825.1. Lineage (NCBI taxonomy): Eukaryota > Viridiplantae > Streptophyta > Magnoliopsida > Geraniales > Geraniaceae > Erodium > Erodium maritimum. The sequence continues at coordinate 153,801,711 of OY997588.1, forward strand.
AAATAATTAAGGAAAAACGTCATTTTACCATCTATTATATAACACTTGAGGTCATATGACTGACATAATGAAAAATTCCGTCTATTTCTAATAACAAAATCGCGTGCCTAATATTTAAGGTACTTCATTTGTCACTTTGAAACATTGAGTAATATAGTATTTGTCACCAATACATAAAAATAAGTTTCGACATTTAACCCTATAAACATTGTCACGAAGCTTTTATCTTGAGGAAATAAGATTTTATACCCTCATACCCAAGTGAAGGTCAGGCCAAGCCATAATTGGTTAAGTTAATCAAAACCGATTGTCGCCTTATAGTTTGTACTTCTCCATTGTCATACATACACAAAGTTCCATAACTTATTCAACATCTTACCTCCATATATTACTACTCTTAATTTCGTCACTTGATCCCACAAATGGCCACCTTAGAAACCTTCCTCGTGCTATCCTTTCTGAGTTCTCTGACACCAACCGGAGCCGAGACCTGCCAATCCTCGAGATGTCCCCAAATCCACTCCCCATCTCTTCAATCCAACCCGACAATTCAATTCCCTTTCCGACAAAAAAGTCAACCCGACCGTTGCGGATACCCAGGTTTCGACCTATCATGTAACGGTCGTAACCAGACCATCATTTCCATGCCGTCCTCCGGAGACTTCACGGTCACTTCCATCGATTACTGGGACCAACAGATCCAGGTCAACGACCCAGAAAACTGCATGCCGGGACGCTACCTGCACAACTCTTCTGCCGTTGACTTTCCTTTCGAGCTCGATGTCCGAAGCCGTGACGAACCTCGGAGCTTCACGTTCCTCAACTGTACGGCCAACGTGACGTATCCTTATTTCTTCATGCGCTTTCCATGTCTCGGTGGGCCCAATTACACTGTCGGGGCCATGTTGAGCGGTGATTACGGTCGCTTGTCCGAGGACCGGCCGTGCCGCGAGATTAAAACGGTGTCGCTTTCGTTGGAGTATTGGGACGGTAGTGGGACGGGGTTTTACCGTGACGTTTCGCTGACGTGGGCGGAGCCTGACTGTGGTCCGTGTCGACGCCAGGGAGGGTCTTGTGGATTCAAGAGCCGTTCGAACCTGGAAATTGCGTGTTCTCGTCGTAGTTTTGGAGCTCCCAAAGAAGGTACAGTGTTTATTTCTAGTAATTATTATCATACCTAAGCAAATGTGATTATTATTTTCTGAAACAGATGACTACTTCATTTTAATTGATAAAAATCGTTGTTTTATGAAGATAAACCGAAAACCTAGATATGTGTTTATAGGAAAAAGAGTAAACACGACATAGTAGAGCTTAAAAATCATTTGGATGTACACACATAAATTAATTAACATTCATCACAGTCTTGCCATTTGTAATATAATATTTTTCTAATTAAATACTATACGTCACATCTAATTTCACCCATTAACAAACCAAAATACATCCACCTAGACTTGTCGTCTTGTAATTTGTACGGATGCCCATAACACAAATCAAATGGCAACTCTATATATCTTCACAACTCATTACGATAGAGGTTTTTTTGTCCGACAGTAGCTCCAAATGGCTACTTTAGAAACCTTCCTTGTCCCAATTTTTTCAACCAAACCATACTCTCCATGCCAACAGGAGGAACACTAAATGTGGCAACTACAACATTTCACTATCTTTTTAAAATAGTATCAAGTTATCCCGATAAAAATTATTTTAATTTTAATTACCCATAATTTAAATTTTAGTGGTGAAAACTCCCAGTAGATATAAGAGAAATTTTTTTACAGAAAATTATATAAAAATGAAAAAAAAACTATTATTCTCAATTTAAAATTTCAACATTTTTTTATATTTGTTTCTCTATTTTTTTCCCTGTTTTTCAAGTCATTTTTAGTTCTTCATACGAGGAAAATTTTCGTTATTAAAACTCAAATTAAGAAGACCCGAAATAAAAACTAAGTTGATTAAATTGAATTGCCATAATCAAAAGTGGTGAATTGACAACACTTCAAAATACATAATGATAATGTAATTTCCCATGATTTAAACTATAACCCACCTAAAATACAACACTAAATATGGGACGGACTATCTATTGTACTACAAACTCTCAATATAGGGTTGGATTTAAGGTTGAAGTTGGTTTATGGTTGTATAACTAAGGGTATTTTGGCATTGTAAAACCTCTTCCTGTTGAGGTTTGGTTCATACAGATTCCTATTAGAGTGGAATCTTGTCTGTTCATCACTTTCATCCCCTGCTCCTTCATGGAGTAGATTTTATATACTGTTTTGTTGATAAAAAAACAGTAAAATAGATGAAAAACGGCCGGAAAGAACAAATCGTTAAGTGTGGAAATATGTGGGTATGTATCAGTTAAAAATAAACATAAATGCATGTATCAAATAATTGTGCCAAAATAGCTTATACAAAAAGAATAATCGTGTCAAATTGAAAGTATGTAATTGTAATAAACTCTAATATAAATTTTAAAAATAAGAATAAATTTATATATATAGGACTCATGTTATTAATGTTTTTTTTTTAATTTGTATTTTCCCATGACTCTTTCGAGGGCTTGGTTCCTATTAAAAGAAATAGTTCGTCTATTTCAGGACTTTCCAAAGGGGCTAAATATGGCATGCTAATGGGAGCTGGAGTGTGCGGAATCGTACTTCTCTCCGTGCTAGCTTTCCGTTTCTCCGACCGGCGAGATCACCGGCCACTCACCAGCGTCGCCACTTGGGTTGCGCCTCAGCCCGCCGCCGTCACAACGGGACTGTCGAGGTCCGTTATAGAATCATATACCAAGTTTATGTTCGGCGACGGAGGCTTGTCCGAAGCCGTCAATCCCACGTGTCCGATATGTTTGTGTGAATACAAACCGAACGAAGAAGTACGCGTGATTCCTGATTGCAAGCATTACTTTCACGTAGATTGTATTGATGAGTGGCTCCAGAGACACGCCACGTGTCCGCTGTGTCGCGTGTCTGCGAGGACGGCGTCGTTTCCGGGTGTTTCGCCTTCTTTGTCCCATGCATCGACCATGGAAAATCCTATGCATTTATTACCTTAAAATGTTTATATTTTTATATTGGTCTCGAGTAAATGTATCTTCTCGGTTGGGGGATTGCATTGATGATGGACATTCCGGATCATTGAGCTGGTTGGAATTGTTTTATTTCAAAGTAAAGATTTTAACTAAATTATTTATCGTATTCAGTTATTTATTATCGAGAAAGAGTAGTGGTTGTGGGAGGTTGATTTAGCATGTTGATTTGACATAAAGTTTGGGTCGGTTTTTTGTTCTGACGGTATGGGGATAGACGTCGGACGATTGATTGTAATCTCCAACTATCCAGAAGAGAGATCGAAATGGAAGAGGAAGAAGGGAAAAAAGAAGAAGTTCGTCGAATCTATACATCGATTGATTTGTCGACTGTTAAAAGAGAATGGACAGGAAAAAACAAATTTCATTATCGATGAAACTGAATCAACTTACACAAAAATTACTTGATACATTTTGGGGGATAAATTATAGGAGAAAAAGGAAAGTTAAGAACATCGACGTATCCACGTATACTTACCATCACTAAATGAAAGAAGGGGCTAATGAGTTGTTATATTTTGTTTAACCAACAAATATATTATTAAGACCCTTTACTTTTGAAAAGAGGACAAGGGATGAAGTCTTTAAGGTACGACACGATCCAACAAAGGGTTTAAACAAGGTCTTACACCTAAAATATAAAACCTAAAGATGGTAAATAGAACCAGCCCAATAATGGGAGAAATGGTCTAAAACTAAAAATACAACTATGAAGCAAATAAAGCCTTAAATAATCGGGAAAATAACCTAAAACGATAAAGTCTAATACCAGGATAATAACCATGAAGAGCAAAACATGAAACATCAGTAAAGGTCTTAGACCTAGATTTATCCACCTTTAAGCCCTATAAAATAGTTTTGGGCCTGAAAATAGGCCTAAAATGCACTCCCTAAACCTAAAGAACAAACCTTGCAGCTGTCGGAGTTGCCACACCTCCCGAATCTCCACCAAACCGAAATCGAGAAGAACCAAATCCTCCACTCTAAATCAGCTGAACCAGAAAGAGTCCAAAACAGGACCAATAAACACCACAACCGGAGACAGAAATAAACGGCCGGAAAAAAGGAAGATCTAAAGAAAGAGTTAACGCAAAAGGAGAAGGGAACCAAAGAAGGTGAAGGGGTAGGAAGATAACAGAGACCAGATATGAGAATCAAGAATAAATCCGAGTAGAAGGAAAGGAGAGGAAGACGAAGATATCATCGATGACTTCCCAAACGACCAAAATGGCCCTAAAAATCGCCATCATCAATGTTTAGATGGCATAGCGGAGGCGACGCAACTACAATATCGATGGTGCAAAATAGTTGATGGCACAACAAACAACACAATGGCTTGATGTCCTCAGCTGTGTCAGGGGGGTGGAGCAGCAAACTACGGAGCCATGCCAACACCAACGGCTACTTCAACGCATCGGCGCACTACTACCACATCGCCGCAACGACTAGTCAGCGCCTTTCTTATACTACCGATTGAGAAATATTATATTTAACTTTTAACGAGTACCACATGATATAGCGTATTTCATTCAATAAAATTCCACTGATAGAATCTCGTCAAAAATCAAGCGAAGATATTTATACGTCAGATTAATTAATATTAATTTAAACTTGTAATCATGTATATAATGTCGTTTCATTATAATAAAATTGTAATTTAACTTTATTTGTAATGTGAAATGAATTTATTTTTAGTTAAACATTCACTCATTCTGAGGTTCCCATCTCTCTCTCGTCGTTATTTCCAAAACTCTCAATCTTCGTCTTTCAGATCCTCATTATGTTGACATCCCCTCCACTACAATAGCACTCTTCTCGGTGCGTCATTACGCTTGTCATCTATCCGTGACCAGCTCGACTTATTAGAGTCCATGGAGAAACCTCGTGGACATCCCCTCCACTACAATAGCACTCTTCTCGGTGCGTCATTACGCTTGGCGTCTAACCGTGACCAGCTCGACTTATTAGAGTCCATGGAGAAACCTCGTGGACATCACCCCCACTCCTCTCCCATGTCGCCACCACTCTTTATTACTGGCCACAACCAGTTCCATGGAATGACAATCACGACCCAGTGTGGTACCGACACCGACCCGACCATGTCTGGTCTACCCCGGAGTGACTGTCACCCGAGTAGGATGCGAACGGACGTGGCATCCCTCTGATCGTCGAGAACATGCGATCCAACCCTCTACTGTGAGGTCACAACCCCCCGACACCCCTTTAATGGATCCGATCAGTAACAGCCGATATATCGCCAATAATTCATGGTGGAAGCATCCGTTAAGCCTGCATTTCCCTCCCAAGGAGTCAATGTGAATCCTCGGACGAGGAACTGCCTATTTCGGATCCGGATTCTGGTGGATATCAAACCACCCATGACGCATCCAGTTCGAGGAATGAAAAGTGGATCCTCTGACTAGCCACAACACCTGGTCTACCCGACAACCGTTAGGGTTGGGAAAGACAATATGGGTCCTTGGGGACCCCGTGCAACCCAATCCCGATACTGGGATCCCCTCCAAAGATAGGAGTTTCGATGATTACCCTTCAGATCACAACTACGATGGATGGGGAATTTCATCACAGAGGAGGGATGGCTCTGACGGCCGGAGGCGAGGCCTCCAAACAGGCCCGTTGGTCCCAATGAGTACGATAGGGCAACACGGGATGGGTCAGAGGAGGCTCATCCCGTTGCTCAGGGTTCGGTATCTGACTGACTCCTAGTCTCCTTCTTTTCCTAAAGACCACCTCCACAACCTAACCTTCTCCTTTTACCAGTTCAGGATCTCCTCCGAGGGATTAAAGTGCTTTATAAATAATACATGCTCGGGCAGGATACCCTTTACGAATCTCTCGTCACCCACTGAATTAGCTGGAAATCATAGCTAGGTTCAGCGTTTTGGTTTTCAATTTTCCACTCGTACTTGTTTACCCGTGTTTGGTTCCCAATTCCAAGAAAATGGTTTCTTCATGCCCAAAAAAATATTATTTTAAAATATAATTTCTGCGAGTAAAACAAATTTGTTACCAGTGTACCAATAGTTTTGTGTAACACAATATGTACATGGTCTTAAAAATTCAAGTTGTACCTCTATGAACCAGTTCAAACTACAATTTCAGGACCTTTGATGGATCCTTTCCTTTCGTTCTTTTGGCAGAGAGTGTGTTGCTTCCATTTCAGGACCTTCGAATCCAATTATCCATTGGGTAAAACACGAGTGAAGTGATGTGAAGGTACATTTTAGATGAAGAGACGAGGCTCGCGATCGCCATCTCTCTCATCTCCTCCTCACTGAACCCTTCACTGCCGCCTACTTCAAGCACCCAAATCTAGCTCTCACGGCCATACCCTCCGGCTTCAACTTCGGATCGGTTCAGATCCTCCGATTTGGGTTTGGGAACATTTTCTTTGTCAATTTTGTGTTGCTTAAATTGTTTTTCTTACTCAACTGTGACTTTGGTTTTGGTAAATTTTTACTTTCTTAGATAGTTATAAATTATAATTGTTCACGGTTAAGGAATTTATTTGATTTTAAATTAGCATTGCATATTTAGGGATTATTCTTTGGATTAGGTTTGATATTGATGGTGATACCTGTATCTATAACATTTGAAATATGATTGTTAAACCTGTTTGTAGTTGACTAATTTTGTGTTAGCCTTTATTTATGTGGTTTTGTTGTTGAAGTATTAATTGAACCCACTTTATTACGTTAACTAAATATAAGAATAAAGAGTTAATTATAAAGGTTAGGGCATCACCCAGCTACCAAGGTTGACCTTTTTAGTTGTGGAAATCGATAACAAAAAGGGGAAACCTTGGGTCCTAGCCCCCTTGAGGTTAATTTTGGCGATCCTAACTAGGCTTGACCTTTACTTGCACTTCCCAACTATGCTTGACTTTTTTTTGCGAAAACTAACAATTTCTGTCTATTTTAACGGATTCCGTTAGGTTTTTGACACGTGTTGGTCACGTGCACAGTAGCATTTTTTTAACGGAATCTTCCAAATAGATGGAAAATGTTAGTTTGCGCAAAAAATGGAAAGGTCACAGTTGGGAAGTGCAAGGAAAGGTCAAGCCCAGTTAGGATCGCCAAAACAAACGGGTTAGGACCCATGGTTACCCCTAACAAAAATCCACCTGTTGTGTTGGTCCTTTATTGATTTAAATCAGCCTTTAGTTACTTATTTAAGTGGGTAATGGTTTACTTATTTAATAACTTGAGTCTTGCTGATAGGATAGCCAGGAGTTCTTCATTTATAATGGCTTGTAGACGATGCCTCTCCACAAGAGCAAGCCTTTACCCTCAGCAGCGTTTTGGTTATGCTATACGTGATGATGAAAGAAAGAATCACTCTCTGGACGAAGCTCTGCCTCGACACAGAGTCGGTGGCTTTGTCCAACAGAGGTTCTTTGGAACCTGCTTGAACGGTTCAGCTGGTTTTGGTGCCTTCTTTCAGATTGGAAGGTGCTCACGTTTCTCTCCTCCGCAGGGGATTGGTTCTTCTTTATGTAGGTATTTGTCCACTGGTGGAGGGTCGGGAAATGTGGAGTTTGGGAATGATGGTGGTGGAGCCATAGCCAGAGCTGTTCAAGAAGTGGCTTCCCAGGCCCCTGCTGTAAATGAAGTTGCTGTTGCTGCTGCTGATTCTTTCTATAATGTTGCTGCTGTGCAGCACATCATTGATGCAGTTCATTCTTTTACAGGCTTCAACTGGTAAGGAACTAATCATACAGTTGAATTATGTTTATCTATATATATGGATGTATAGGAATGATAACATTTTGATCAACACCTCTGAAATTGTTTCTTTGATTCAAACAACAAACAGACGATAGGTATGATTATGCCAAGTGTTATCACTTCAACTATGAATGTGGAACATGATGTATTCTCTCATGCACCGAGTTATTTCTTTCATGATTGTTTTAGGTGGGCTTCTATAGCTGTAACAACTCTTCTGGTTCGGACAGTGACTGTTCCTTTTCTAATACAACACATGAAAGCTTCTGCAAAACTAAAGGTGCCTACATTGCTTCTACTGTCCTTTTTTTCTGTGTTTTTATTTTGGATTTGGATAGTGGTCATTAACATACTGGCCAACTTGTTTAGGAGCTATTCATTTGTTCTGAACATACAGTGCTTAGTTTTTTATTTTATTTTTATGCATGGACCTTTTTCCTAAGCTTTGTGACTTATTGTTATTCTTTCTTCCGGGTAGCCTTGGTCAAGCTTAAATGCTACTTTTTGGGGGAGTAATTTACTTGTAGAATTACGAATTGTGTTTTGGTTATGCATTGCTTTGAACTTGTTGGTGGAATTTCAGGCTAGGCTCAAATTTCGATAGTTGCAACATTTCTTTGATATTTTCTCTTCAATATTATATATATTTTTAGAAATTACTGCCATATTAAATTTTGAGTAAAAGTAACTTTAGTGTTGTGTTTGTGCTGATCCCCATCTTAGTTTCATATTGTCAAACTTATTTGATGTGTTAAATTTATTAACGGGTGTTACAAGTTCAACTCATGAGAATGAGCTTTGGATTTGCTATATTGTGCTTTCTTTTTAGACATTTTAACCAATAGATGGTAAATTCATTGCTGGAACGAAATGTTATGTCCAAAACATTCATGCAGTGATTTTTAAACTGTTAATTCATTGTCAGAGACAAAGACAATGGGTTAACACTATACTTTCTTCTAGCTAGTTTGTTTTACTCGCACCCCCTTAATATTCATCCTTTTTCGGTTCCTATTGGCGCTGAATCTTAAGTGCTTAATTATGTGTAGGCTATACGGCCCCAAGTGCAGGAGCTTCTCTATGGGTACTATTCTGAGGTACTGATTGTTTATGCAGTTTTTTGTTATCCCCGTTGTTGAATATTGGAATTTTGATTGACTGATGCTTATTTGTAATATGACACAAGTCATTGAACCTGTTGGGTGTACTCAGGGCAGTACGGTTGTCTTGATCATATGAGTAAACTTTAATTCTTCTATAGATTAGCTTACTTGTACATCTAGAGTGTTGCTTATGAACAGAGCACTTGTATAAGTAGATAACCTGATGTAATCTGGTTAAATTATGGCCAGGTTGATAGCTAAGAATGGAGTTTAGTCTGACTATAAACTGTTTTGATTTCTAAACTATCTTGGTTTTCAGGCATGTAACGGGACAGTAATTGTTTATGAGAAATGGTGATAACTCTGCATGTTAATAATCATGATTTTCAGGATCCCATTGTTTCGCGGGTCAAACAGGAGAAATTGAAAGCGCTCTTCAAAGAGTAAGCAGTTTTTTTATGCCCCCTAGATGGAACTCTAGATAATTACTATGCATCACTGACAACTATTCAAAATTACCTATAAAAAGTATCCTACTAATGAATAGAAAAAGAGCTGAATAGTTGTTTTGAGCATTGCTGGTGAATTCTTCAGGCATGGTGTGAGTTTATTTACCCTACTCGGAAGAATTTTAATCCAGGCTCCTGTCATCACCAGTTTCTTCTTCGCTGTAAGATAAATTAACCTCTTTCGAGTGTTTTTGGTTTCACTTTGTGATGTAAAATATTTATTTGATTTCTTATTTTGTAGATATTAAACATGGCAGAGAAGGTTCCTTCTTTCAAAAATGGTGGAGCATTTTGGTTCACTGATCTCTCAACTCCTGATAGTTTATACATTTTTCCAGTTGTAACGGCGTTGACATACCTGATGATGGAGGAGGTATGTATTTACTTTTCGAACTTGGACATCAGTGATTAACAATACTTAGTGAAATTTAAATCAGCTTTAAGTTTATTAGCTTCTGTATCTTTTCTCAGAGTCGCATCCAAGAAGGTATGGAAGGAAGACCGATAATTGTCATAAGGGGAAGAGCAAAGGCCTTTGCCGTTCTTACAATTCCACTGATAATGGTACTCCCGAAAGTAAGTTTGACCTCCTTCGCATCCTCATTTTGCATTGGCTTCGTTTGACATTCAACAACTCTGACCACTTACTGTATTCCTAATTGAACTGTACCCCTCCATGAGATGTCATTTTCATGTTTTTTAATATGAAAGATAATCTCACTCAACTACACATAAGTATGCAACTTTCTCAATCAACTACCCTTAAGTTTAAAAAGTTTTTGACAATCGCCTAAGTTTTTTTAGTCTGAATCTACCTCGACCACGTTAAAATTTGGGCATGAAATGATGAAAATACCATCCGTATTTTATTCGTTTGGGTATCTACATCATTTCACACCCAAAATTTGACGGAATTGAGGTAAAATAAGACTAAAAAACTTAAAGGGGTTTCCAAAAACGTTTTAACCTTAGGGTTAGTTAGTTGGGAATGTAGCATACTTAGGGGTAGCTGAATGAGATTATCCCCAAAATAATTGTAAGTACTCTATTAAGATGTATCGTGTACCATTTATTCGTATTGATTTTTTTTTTCTCAATTTATATCTCATGCTTCTAGCATTGTACCTATGCAGGCTATGTTTTGTTATTTGATAACTTCCAATTTATTCTCGGCAATATACCGATCCGGTGAGTCCTATTTTCCATGTCATTTGATAGGCATATTTGAAGTTTACTTCCAACCTCTTTTTATTCATATGAATTTGGTAGAGGTTTTCCAGTAATTTGCACATAACTGATGACTGTGCTAGTGCAAAGTAAAGTACTGTTAGTTTAGTTTCTCTGACGGGTCAATGAATTGAATTGATCATATTTACTTATTTACCCTCGTATTTTCTTCGATTGCTGATTCAAATCACGTTCTTACAGCGATCAAGCCTCCTGGTATGAGAAAGTTCTTGGGTCTCCCTGAAATGCCTGTCACTCCAGCAATTACTACTCCAAAACCTACCTTATCCATGTCTTCTTTAATCATGAAACTGTGGAGTCTGCCTCCACACCAATGGGCTGCTGAACTGGATAGGTTTGCAAAACAAAATGTATCTTCATCTTCAGTTGCTAATCAGATATCCAAAAAGACCGAAGGGAATAAGGGAGAGAAATAGAAGAAATGAGAGGTGAGGGAGATTTTCCCCTCACGGGGCTAACACATTAGTAGAAAAATATGTTCCGTAAATTCTTGAGATTTTAGGTCTTTTCTGTGATCATCTCTAAATGATTATGTTGTCGCTTTTCATATGCATGTTTGTTTTTGTATCTTGTACTTAGATCTATGGTTTCTTGTTGAGTTGTAAGACAAATATGATTAACTGTAACTGTATTGAAGGATTCAGATGCAAGGAAGAGTATGAACTTGGGCAGACAGTAAGAAACTTATGTCTTACTTTTATTATGCTAGTTTGAGTTGGATTTCTTGGAATAGATCAAAATTGGTAGTAAGTTTTTTTTGTGCAAGCAAGCAAGCAAGTATTATTAATGAAACTAGAATTACACAGAGTAAGATGAAGAACAAAACAGCAGTAAGTATTTTAAAACTGAAATTAATATCAAATCCGGAGCACAAGTTGGTATGTGAGCTTCCATGGAGGAGCTGTAGACAAGAATGTTGTCAAAAAAGGTAACTTCCTAGTGATCTGTTATTCTAAATTTGGATATCAATTTCAGTTACTATTCCCATTAACTGATACTTATTACAAAATTTTGGATATCAATGTCAGTTACTCTTTCCATATGATTTGTTTTTGAAAAAATTGTCAGTTACTCTTTCCATTAACTGATACTTATTACAAATAATTGATTGGCTTCCTATTCAATCCCTATTAGTTGATGGACCTCAAACCAGAGGAAGGATGGGGAGGATTGACAGGCTAACTTCACTCCTGGACATTGCTTTTTTACTGAATTGCTCTCTGATCAGGTGGGTCTTGTGCATTTTTGACTTGAATTGATTACTAAAGTAACAATTTCCTCTTTGCAAATCACTACACTGTTGATTTTTATATCATCATATATATTGGTTATAATTGAGGTTGGGGTGCTGCATATTGTAATATTGTGTCTTCGTGGTGATTTTCAAGTTTATGTGTTCTGATCCCTCAATGGCTGAAATATTTGTGGGTTTTGTAATTTTGGTTTGTTTGCATGGAATCAGGTGGTTCTATGGTTTCAGATATAATTGAGCTCTCAGTTTCTGTTTGGTTCAGACCTTGGGTTTGAAAGGGTATCTAGGATTTTTAAGTTTTATGATTTGATCAATGTGTTTATTTTCTTGTGACCATATCAATAATGTACATTCAAAATTTAAAATTAAAATACTGATAAATGGTGGAATAACAGGTTTAACTGTCAACTGCACAAACATGGGACAAGACGGCTCCGGTAAGAAGCAACCCGATCTAGAGCCGCAAGCTCATCCAGTGAAAGAGCAGCTTCCGGGAGTCCAATTCTGCGTCAACAGCCCACCTCCGTGGAGTTCGTACACTCTCTCTTTGTTTCCTGATAAAAACATGTGCTCTGTCTCAGCCTCTATATTTACCAATAACTTTTCTTCTTCATTGTTAATTTTCAGTTGAAGCTTTGGTATTAGGGTTTCAGCATTATGTTCTGAGTCTCGGCATAACCGTCTTGATGCCCAGTTTGATTGTTCCTCTAATGGGAGGTGGAGATGTAAGCTTATGTGTTCTTCATCAATGGTGTCAATTTCATGTTTCTCTTCTTAATTGCTTGATAACTAATAGGTGATGATTTTATCAGGAACACATTGTCACATTTTCAGTGTGTTCCTGAGTTTTTGATGAATAACGAGGTGACAATGTGTTACTGATAACCAAATTACCCCATAATTAATTTGTTTGTACAGATTGAGAAGGCCAGAGTGATACAGAGCTTGCTCTTTGCTTCTGGAGTAACTACATTGTTTCAGTCTCTATTCGGGAGCCGCCTCCCTACAATGGTGGTGGGCTCGTTTGCGTATGTAGTGCCCGTTACTTCCATTGTCATTGCAACTAGATACGGTTGCATATCGAACCCTCACGAGGTTCGATCCTACTAATCTCTCCTCAATTCCAATTCAGTTTTAGTACATATTCGGAGAGTTTCAAGTTTGTTTGTTTTCCAGAGGTTTGTAGAGACAATGAGAGGAATACAAGGCTCTCTGATCATTGCAGCTTGTTTTCAGATGATCATGGGGTTCCTAGGTTTGTGGAGAAATGTTGTGAGGTGAATGATCCCTTGTCCAAATTCAGTTTGTTATATGGTGAAGTTGAATAAGTTATGAACATGGGTTTTGTTTTCATTTAGGTTTTTTAGCCCCTTGTCTGTTGCTCCCCTCATAACTTTTACTGGACTCGGACTCTGTCAGCTTGGTTTTCCCACGGTAAGACGTTCAAGTGAGGGATCATTGCAAAAAAGTACCATGAACTTGTCGTTTTGTTCTAAATTGTATAAAATGATGGTTTTATCCTTATAATTTAGATTTAAAAAATAAAAAGTAAAAGACAAAAAATCCAAATTTTCTTATTCCATTGTTTTGTACCATACACAATAAGAATTTTAAGGATACAAAATTTTGAATTTTTTGTCGTATTATGTTTTAATTTCCAAGGATAAAATCGTCATTTTAAATAAATTTATACACAACAAAAAGACGTGTTCAATTAAATTTATACCGAAATAGTTCAGCACATTTGTTGTTATATCAAAAATGAGGACTATGAGTGGATACTCCAGGTGCTTTTTTGTAATCATTCCTTCAAGTAATGCTTAATTGCTTTTTGAGGCAATTTTACTTGTTCTGAGGCAAATTATCTTGTCGTATCTCATGTGCAGCTGTCGAAATGTGTCGAAATCGGGCTTCCTATGTTGATTGTCATGGTTTTCATCTCACAGTATCTTCCATCTATTATGAAAACAAAGACTCACGTATACGACCGTTATGCTTTGCTGTTGTCGATTGCGATTGTTTGGTTGTACACACTGCTACTGACTTCAAGTTCTGTGTACAACAAGAGACCTGTAGCCACTCAGCTCAGTTGTCGCACAGATCGTTCTGGACTCGTTACCTCTTCTCCTTGGTAACCAAATGAAAATGATCGCCTTCTTAAGTATATGATTTGGAGTCCTTGTTTGTATATGATTTGGAGTCCTTGGTGCATGCAGGATATACATTCCTTATCCATTTCAATGGGGCACCCCCACGTTTCACGTTGGAGAGGCTTTTGCAATGATGGCTGCTTCTTTTGTTTCTCTTTTTGAGGTCAAAACAACATTTCAATAATGCTTGTAATGAGGCGTGAGGTTGAAGATGATTCTTATACAATGCTGATCATCTTTAATGTGATGTGCAGTCCACGGGTGCATTTTTGGCGACATCAAGGTATGCAAGTGCCACACCTGTGCCTTCATCTGTTCTCAGCCGTGGTGTTGGCTGGCTGGTATGTTCACACCCTAAACCCTAATTCTTTCAGTATACGTTGGGTAACGTTAATAACAAATTGAATAGGTGATGACTTGTTACGAAAACAGTGTCACGTTTCGTTATTTATTAAAAAAAACATTATTATTTTTAACTGTTTTGTTAGTTTGGGTTATGTTTTTTTAACTTCACATATCGGGGGTTTGATGTCATTAGCCAAAATTAGCGGAATCCGTGGTTTTTCATAATCAAGGGGGTGTTAATAACAAGTGTAATTACGTTTACCTACACCTAACTATCACCGATTATCACTTAATTACACCTAACTTTTTTTTCGTTTGAGAGATACCCTAACTTTCAAATTTTTACACTTTACTACAAACGGTTAGTTTTTACACCTTTTTTTCTTCTGAGAGATACCCCAACTTTCAAACGAAAGGTAGTAAAGTGTAAAATTTGAAAGTTAGGGTATCTATCAGACAAAAAAAAGTGTAAAAACTAACGGATTGTAGTAAAGTGTGAAAATTTGAAAGTTCGGGTATCCCTCTGATGAAAAAAAAGTTAGGTGTAGCTAAGTGATAATCGGTGATAGTTTGGTATAGCTAAACGTAATTACCCCTAATAACAATTTTCCTAAACTGTTTTTGTCATTCTCATAATTGTTTTTATTTTCAGGGATTTGGAGTTCTGATAAATGGTTTGCTTGGATCTGTAACTGGCTTTACTGCATCAGTGTATAGTGACCTTACTCAAACCTCTAATAAGAAATTGTGTCCTATTCCTATATATAGAACTCATGGAACGCATTTGCTTCTACATTTTATAGAGAAAATGCTGGGCTTTTGGCACTGACGAGGGTTGGGAGTCGACGAGTAGTCCAAATATCAGCTGGATATATGATCTTCTTCTCCGTATTTGGTACATTATCGTCCGATTTTCACATTTTCATTTTGCACATATTAATTTGTCATCATGGCCTTCTCATATTGTATCACTCATGTCCAAACCCAGGAAAGTTTGGAGCTGTTCTTGCTTCTTTGCCTCTGCCAATTCTAGCAGCTGCCTACTGTGTTTTCTTTGGATATGTCTGTAAGTAGTTACAATCATGTCTATTGACATGATCATTGATCTTGCTTATATACTTGAGGCTTCATTACCTTTAGTACCTACTGGACAAAATTTTGGTCAAGTGTACGCCATTTTGATGATCTGTGACTGGTTCATAAGGCATGTAATTGTTCTGTTACCAATACATAAGGGGTATTAAATGATTTGTGACCAATTCATAAGGGGTACTAAAGATGTGTTACCAAAACGTAAGGATTCTTATTGAATGTTATAAAACTTTGAGGTACTAAATGTGTGTTACAAATTCAAAAGGGGGATAAATGGTAATTAACCCTGTACTTGATAATAATCTTATATTCTAACTCTGATATCATATCAACTCAACTAAAAACTCGACCTGATAGTTGAAAACCCAATTATAATTTTATATTCCAACACTCTTTGTTCTTTTTTATATACTTAATAATCTTGGTGTTGAATTGCAGCATCTGCGGGGCTAGGATATCTCCAGTTCTGCAACCTCAACAGTTTTCGAACCAAATTCATATTGGGATTCTCCTTCTTCATGGCCATCACAGTACCTCAATACTTCCAAGAATTTTATCACATCAGTTTCCGAACTGGACACACTCACACGGGCTCTAGCTGGGTTAATTCTCTTCTTCATCTTCTACATTTTTTACTTACTATCATTTTGAAATAGGTATATATATAGGGGCACACTCGGGTACAATCTACTCTTAGAATATAAATTAGGAACTAATCAAAGTCACTGAATCAGTAAATCCAATGATCTACCCCCAAAACTAATAATTATTTATGCGTGTGTGCAGTTTGATGACATTGTGATCGTTGTGTTCACATCGCACGCTACTGTGGCGTGTATAGTGGCGTTGTTCCTGGAGTGCACGATGTCACGGAAGGCTGAGGAGAGCCGGAAGGACAGCGGAGTGCAGTGGTGGGAGAAGTTCAACTTGTACACATCTGATGTGAAGAATGATGAGTTTTATGCACTTCCTTATAGACTCAACAAGCTCTTCCCTTCACTATGATGATTACATAGGGCCTTCTTCATTCTTTTGTTTTGTGCCTCTTTATTTCTTGCCCACAAAGGAAACTTCTATTCAACAATGTTTCTCAATTCCACTAGGTTGTGAATTATAATGTTAATGCAATAAGCCATTTTTGTTCTTCCCCCCTATGGCTAGTCTATTAAAGGCAGGCGGTTTCTTGCACTCCAAGCGAGTTAAACCGATGCCTGTTTTTTTTTTTGAAACCTTGTTTTTATTTACTCAAGGATGCTAAAAGAAGACAAGGTTTGCTAAATTACATCCTTTTCCTGAGAATGGCCCTAACCAATAGTCCATGTGCCTTTTCATATTTGGAACTGTTATAGGACTCGTTCCCGTTTTTTACTAGAAGGTACTCATATATTATTAATTAAAAAAAATCATTATATGGTATCGAATCCCGAAGGTCTTTTTATACATAACTCTGAAACAAGTGAACCGACACATGCGGTGTTTGAGGAGTCATAAAAACGAATTGAAATAAAAGCTAAACTACGATGAAGCTAATGAATGTTGCTCAAGGTACTGCCTAGTTGTTGCATACTTTGTAGAGTGCGACCAAACCTGTTGTCATCAGTTTCTAAGGGAGGTAGAGTTCTTCCCAGGGACCCCTCCCAGAGCCAGTCCCTATAACACTGTATTCCTTTCGTTATGGGCCCTATAAAGACGAAATCAGATAAAATAAAAAAGACACATTCGAGTAGCCAGATCCATAATCGAGAGAGGGGTCGATGAGGATGCGGTGGTGGAGGCTAGGGAGGACACGCCGGTGGCGGCTTTAGAGACGGCGGAGGTTGATCAAGAGGGTTGACTCGATACAGGGAGGTCGCAGGGCTCCGAGGTGGTGAGGTCGATCGATGTCGAGGTGAGTCAGACGAAAACCATCGGAATTACAGAGGAGGGGCGAACATGATCGAAATACACGTCGTTGGTGACGAGAGAAAACTAACGTCTCGATGATTAGAGACGACTCGAAAAGAGTCAATATCTGAAAATACTTTAACAAAACAATGTCATTTCAAACCGAGCTTTAAACCAAATCAACTTGTCTTATTATACAAATAAATACAATGTTATCACCATTTTACTAATCCAATTCTATTAAATGTCACCAACTCTCTCCCTCTCTCACCATTCCCTTACCACCAAATGGGTACTCTACAAACCTTCCTCGTCCTCTGTTTCCTCATTCCCCACGTGGCAATTGGATCCGAAACTTGCCAATCATCATCGCGGTGTTCCGGAACCTTATCCCCGTGGATTCGATTCCCCTTCCGGACAGAAAGTCAACCCCAACGTTGCGGCTACCCAGGATTCCAACTATCATGCGACGACCACCGTAACCAAACCTTAATCTCCATGCCGTCAGGAGACAAATTCAACGTCACTTCCATCGATTACCGGGAACAGAACTTCAAGGTCAACGACCCCGGAGACTGCATGCCGGGTCGGCACCTGCTGGGCCTTGCCGTTGACTTTCCTTTCCAACTCGAGTCCCGCTTTGAACAGAAGTTCACTTTCCTCAACTGTACTCCCGACGTAACGGACATTGACATTTACCTGACGCCGTATCCGTGTCTCAGTGGAAGCGGTTACACCGTCGCCGCCGTGTTGACGGACGATTACAGTCGGCTGGGGAGCGTGAAGTTGACGTGCCGGTTTATTAAGACGGTGGTGGTTCCTATGCACCAGTGGCGGACTTACACGGTCTTCAGGGGGGGCACGTGCCCCCCCTCAATTTTTGGAAACTTCAATTAGAGCTAGTATCTATTACCATTAATACTTGTTTTTTGTTTCTAATTTTCACGTGTGCCCCACCTAAAATCAAGGATTTAAGGCTGTTTTGTACTATAATTTCTAAACTAAAAATGGAAGTAATTTTAATTTTATTCATTATTTAAATTTGTTTTCACCATTTAATTTTGAACTGTTTTATATTTAAAAATAATATAACAGTAGAGTTGTTAAAGAAACCAATCTTAATATATATTTTAAGTATTTTTTAATATAAAAACTCTTTTCTTTTCATATAATCAAATATATATAAAAAAGCAATAATACAAGTTACTTTAGATCAAGACTTTAAATTTTATAAAATTTTCGTAAAACATATTTAAAACTATAATAATATTTTTATTTTTTAAAACCTATTTAAGTTAGAATAAGATAATAGGGACCAAAATAAAGATTATCAGTATTGAGAACAACGACATGATATCGTCGATTATTACTATTTGAGAACACTTATTTCTAAAAAAGAAAAGTTGTATTGACAATGAAAGTGTTTTACAATATTTTCGAAAGATAAAGTATCGACATCGCGTATTGAAATAAGTAGTCATTTATTGTTTTTTATGTAATATTAATATTTTTAATATTATTTTGAAATTATATAAAATAAAAAAGTTGTGCCCCCCCTCACTTGAAAAGCTAGATCCGCCACTGCTATGCACTACCCTTACTTGTTTGGGTCGAGCCTTTACTTTGACGTGTCGGTATCGTGGGTCGAGCCGGATTGTGGTATTTGTGCGATCAAATCAGAATCGTGTGGATTCAAGGCCCGTTCGGGCCTCGAAGTTAAGTGCTTTGATCCTGAAGCATCGGGAAGAGGTACGTTTGGGAAAACTTTAGAAAACAACTATGGTTTGACTTCGTAGTTCAAAATATAACGATCACGAGCAGCGCACGTGCAATTTCACAAACGTTCCGTGTTTTTTTTACGGCATATCATGGTTTTTGGTAAGGGTGTTCAAAATCATTCAATCTCTGTCTGTCAGTCCGATCCGTTAAACATCCGCAAATAAATAAATGGATAGTGAATCGAATTTTATTGATCCACAACAACAAATTGTGGAGGAGGATAAACAGATTAGTGGATGATTTATTCACCCATGCATGATACCAAATTCAATTTAATACATAAAATGCAACCAACCATATCACAAATTTTGTCACTAGTCGACCCACTTATATGTGTGGAATCAATATTTTTGTAACAAATTCAAGCTAGTTTTTTTCAAACATAATTATCGTCTCAAGTTCTGATATATAGTTTGTAGGTCACGTTGATTATATCCAATTCACCTATATATTTGCGGATTAAATATGTCAAATATTCATTTGTTATGGGCGCACCGTAGATTACAAAAATCCATATGCGCGGACGGGTAGAAATTCTCTCCCCATGGATGGATATCCGCCCATGTACACTTCCTTCGCTCGTCTAAGTTTTGGGATTGAACTAACTTCTACGTAATATCAAAGTATGTTTTGGTCGTGTGATTTCATTTTGGTTGTCTCACACTTCAAATGTTATTCGTATATAGATTTGAAATTGTTTAACAAACCTCGGATGACCTATTATAAACATATCGGATTTTTGAGCTAGGTTGAGTTCAATACATTATTCGACTTACAATTTAATCAAGGACAACTGTAAAAATTGTTGATGTATTATGATTGATTTGTAAGTATTAACGATAAACTATTTTTCACTTGTCAACCGTTATATTCAATGAAAATTAGAAAGGATAGTTATGTCATTGGAATTACACGTGTTTTGCACCTCGTGTACTTGTGTTTTGCTATCTAAAACCCTTATATATACATTTCTGTTTGATATATTCGAATTTTTTCATAAACAAATCAACTTCATTAATAGATTACTGGACCCGTTTGGGATGTCATTTGCAAAACAAAAGCAATAACTCACTAATAATATTTACAAAACGTGTATATTTACCATTATTTTTTACAATTATATTTCTTAAATTAATAAGAGATGCGATCAACTTTTTAGACGAGAGATCAATAAGAAGATATATGATTTTGTAGTTTCCCCTCTTAAATATGTAAATTACATATTGTGGATGTTTCAGGCCTTCCCATAGGAGCCAATTTTGGCATATTGATTGGAGCTGGAGTGGGTGGACTCCTATTCATTTTAGGACTGGCTTGGTGTCTCTCCGGCAGACGCGGCCACCGGCCAAACACCGATGCTTTACCTTCGGTTGCACCTCGTCCTGTCGTCACGACAGGACTATCAAGGTCCACTATAGAACATTTGTGCCCGAAACTTATATTCAGTGATAGTGTCTCATTCGAGGCACTGCCTGGCTCGTCCGATGTTACAAATCCGACGTGCACGATATGTTTGTGTGAATACAAACCGAACGAAGAAATACGGATGATTCAGGACTGCAAGCATTACTTTCATGTAAATTGTATAGATGAATGGCTCCAGATAAATAACACTTGTCCATTGTGTAATCAGAGGATTAAATTGTATAGTTTCGAGTAGTTCCTAATAATAATAAAGTGTTCGGTTCCAAAATAAAGATATTCCACGCGTTATTTCTCTTATTTTTTTTAGCGGAAGGTGTAATTTCGTTAATTAAATTTCTATACATATGAGTGCATTAGGAATAAGTCTCTGACCATGAAGAGCAGACATAAGACACAATGGTGTCGCAGTTCTTGTTAAACTATAACCGTCACCGACGATATTGGATAGGGTATCACAGATGCTACATAATAAAATTAAAACTAAACAAAGTAGACTACGTGTGTTCGAGTTCTTGCCTAAACGCTGCATGCACAGTATATGACCGAACCTGCTATCATCCATTTTGTTGGGAGGCAGCGCTCTAACCAGGGACCCCTCCTAGGGCCAGTCCCTGGAGCATTGGAATCCTTTCATTCCTCCATGCGAGAATGCTTTCCCGCCCGCTCTTGATCCTCCCGGGGTTCACTAGTAGAACCCCGTTTCACTCCCCCAACTCTTGCCCTGTACCGGACCTGGAACTAACCCAGATACAGTTCTAGGTCCACTTCTATCTCTGTGCATATGCAGGGTCGGGTTGTCAGGCTTCCGTCCACCAGAAATGCGGTCGATCACCAGATTTTTCTAGCCCGGATCCACAGAAAAGGGATGGATGGCGCCCGAGGACTCTCACTATTAGGTGCAGTAGTCGAGGATACTATCGGTTCGCTGCCTCGATACAACAGTCCCTTGGGTGCAGTAGTCGCAGATACCGGTTTCCAATCCGTTGTGTATATTTTCTTGTCCCGATCCCTTTGATACTCCAGTATAGCATCGAACCGTAGGGTTCCCACCACCTCCCGAGGACACTCCTTGATGTCATGTCCAATCATCCCACAATTACCACATAAATCAGGTAACTTAGAGTATGTGAGAGATACTTGAATTGGTTCGGGAAATTCCCGAAATCGGAGCAAGAGATGACGGCGCAAGGGATGCTCCATCAGATGCAAGAATCGAATTCAAACAGTTCCTCCCCAACATGTGCCCCACTTGTCATAAGGCACCTCAACGCTCATCCCCAACACCGAACCGATCGATTCCCCCGTTGTCTTGGTTCGCACCAAGGGAGGAATACCGTGAGCATGGGCCCAGAGTTGGAGTCGATCCAAGGCTGAAGGCTCCCTAGCCATCAGATCCAAATCCCCAAGGAGGAGAGGGCGTCCGTCAAAGCACAAAGGTTCGTTTCTACGGACCCACGTGCGCGCCTCTTCCGTCTCGAAGTAGAAACTGAATACCCCTGGTCTAATGTCCTTGATGACCAGTCCCTCCGCGGCCTTCCCCCATGCCCTGGTGATGACTCGGAGTAGCACGTCCTTTCGAGTTAGTTTGGCCGCCCACAATTTGCCCATCATAACAAATTGTTGGCGGGCCAACAACGAGGGGCTTAATGATGCACTCGGCACCACGACCTCCACCTCCTCTCCATCTTCTAGCGAGCAGGCCGAGAAGCCGTCCTGAAGAGTGTTGAGATTGATCTCGTGGGGTGGCCCCGCCGGTTTGTGTGCACTAGTTGCACGTTTTGTGTGCACTTGTTGCACGGTTTGGTGTGCCCGTTATGTGGCACGGTTTGGTGTGCACGTTGTTGCACTTTGACGTGCACGTTGTTTGCACGTTCTAGGGCGCCTTGTTTTGCATTCTGGTTTCGATAAGGAGTCGGTAATATTATAGACTAGTTAATATGAAGTCTGTAATATTTATCGTTACTTGTGCGCTTCATCATATTTTTATGTATGTCACTTTGACTGATATATAAAATTGGTACCTTCCGTTTTTCATCAAAAAAAAGTCGAATTTGACTATTTTAAATCGATTCAACTTGTCTTATACAAACAAAGATACTGTCATCACCATTTTGCTAATCCAATACTATTAAATGTCACCAACTCTCTCCCTCTCTCAACATTCCATTACCATACTTCTTCCGACCCTACGATAGCACCGAAATGGGTACTTTAGAAACTATCCTCGTCCTCTGTTTCCTCATTCCCCACGTGGCAATCGGATCCGAAACCTGCGAATCAATATCGTGGTGTAACGGAATCTTATCCCCGTGGATTCGATTCCCCTTCCGGGCAGAAAGTCAACCCCAACGTTGCGGCTACCCAGGATTCCAACTATCATGCGACGACCACCGTAACCAAACCTTAATCTCCATGCCGTCAGGGGACAAATTCAACGTCACTTCCATCGATTACAAGAAACAGAGCTTCGAGGTCAACGACCCTGGAGACTGCATGGCGGGTCGGCACCTGCGGGGCCTTGCCGTTGACTTTCCTTTCCAACTCGAGTCCCGCTTTGAACGGAACTTCACTTTGCTCAACTGTACTCCCAACGTAACGGACGTTGACGACAGTTACCTCACGCCTTATCCGTGCCTCAGTGGAAGCGGCTACACCGTCGCCGCCGTGTTAACGGACGAGTACGATCGGCTGCTCCTGCGCGTGAACTTAACGTGCCGCTTTATTAAGACGGTGGTGGTCCCCTTGGACTTCCCATACGTATTTGGGTCGATCCTTAACTTCGACGTGGTGGTATCGTGGGTCGAGCCGGATTGTGGTACTTGTGCAAGGAATTATGAATCGTGTGGATTCAAGGACCGTTCGGGCCTTGAAGTTAAGTGCTTTGAGCCTCAAGACTCGGGGACAGGTACGTCTTGTTTCACTATATGATTGACTCAGTTATAGTTGGACTAATAATAAAAGATTATTTTACTTGAGTATTTTAAATGGATAACTGCACAAAACAACTATTGTTCGACTTTCGTTTTCACAATATAACTGTAAACTATATTATCGATCATATCACATCGTTGAGTGAATTTTTTTTCAAAAACCATAATCTGCCTTGACAATTTTGACGAATCGTTGGTTTTTTTGGTGTGCCACGCACGTGCTTAGGTGGAAAAACCCGTGTGTGGCACACCAAATCAGTGGATTATGGTTTAGTCGTGCGTGGCACACCAAAAAAATAACGATTCGTCAAGATTATCACGGCAGATTATGGTTTTTGAAAAAAAAAAATCACCCAACGATGTGATATGGTGATAATATAGTTTACAGTTATATTGTGAAAACGAAAGTCGAACAATAGTTGTTTTGTGAAGTTATCCCTGTTTTAAAATTTTCATGTTTTATTTAGAGTATCTTAATTTTTTTTTGTATCATCTCGGTACCTAAATTTTTATTAATTCATTTAAAGTACCCTAAATCTTGTTTATATCACTTCAGTACCTCAAACTTTTATTAATTACATTAATATCCACCGTCAACTTTCCATCTAATTTTCCATCCAAACAGGTAAACGACCATAATGCCTCTCACTAACAACTAAATTTAAGGTAAAGTTAACGGTTGATATTAAAATAAAAATTAATTAAAGTTTAGGTACTGAGGTGACAAAAAAAATTTAGGGTACTTTAAATGAATTAATAAAAGTTTAAGGTACTGAGGCCACACAAAAAATAGGTTATTCTAAATAAAATATGAAAGAATTAATGTATTAAGGTGGAATTGACTCTTTATAATCAAATCAAGGAGGTGGAATTGACCCTTTATAATCAAACCAAGGAATAACTGCAAAAACATTTGATGAATTAAGCGTGTAAACATTTGATGAATTTCCTGTATGTAAACCAATTATCCTTAACTGAAAATTAGAAAATGTAGTTCTTCTCTTGCATTACACATATTTTGCAATTAGTATATCTCATGTAGGCATGTTTTGCAATTTAAAATCTTTATATATACATTTTTGTATGGTACATTTTTCACAAACAAACCAGTTTCGAACATCATTTGCTAAACAGAAAAAAAAAATACCAATAATATTCACAAACGGTATTATTGAATCAATATGAGATAGGGTCTTAAATATGTAAATTACATTTGGGATATTTCAGGTTTTCCCTTACGAGCAAAAGTTGGCATAGGTTTCGGAGCTGGAGTGGTTGGACTCCTATTCCTTTTAGGACTGGCTTTGCGTTTCTCCGGCAGACGCGGCCACCGGTCAAACACCGATACTTCCCCTCCTGTCGCACCTAGTCCCGTCGTCACGACAAGACTGTCAAGATCAAGGTCCACTATAGAATTGTGTCCGAAGCTTATATTCAGCGACAGTGTCTTGTCCGAGACACTACCTAGCTCGTCCGATGTTGTAAATCATGCATGTCCGATATGTTTGTGTGAATACAAACTGAATGAAGAAATAACGATGATTCAGGACTGCAAGCATTACTTTCATGTAAATTGCATAGATGAATGGCTCCAGATAAATGCCACCTGTCCATTGTGTAATCAGAAGATTAAATTGTATAGTTCAGTGTAGTTGCTGATAATAATGAAGAAGATGTATAAAGATATTCAAGGAGTTATTTGTCTTATTTAGATATTTAGTACGAGATCGTACTTGCCAAAAGCACACCCTCAAAACAAACCCGACAAAAGAAAACAACACAAAGAGATAAGGTCTAACTATTTTAAGAACAGAAAAACTAACAAGAAAAAAACTCAAAAATCCTTATTTTTTTTACCATAAAGCACAATAAAAAATATCAGAAACCTTGATAATAGCCTGTTTCATCCTTTTAATATTGATTCGAAGCGATGTTTTGGTTTCGAAATATCAATTTATGTGATTACTTAAATCAGCTCGTCGCTTACATTATCCGACTCGGTTTGATTTTAACCAGTAGAATTATTTGGTTTTAGTTGTGTGTATCTTTCATCAATTACTGCTCGATCGTAAACTCGCCCTCATTGCGTGCTAGGATCGTTGTTCTTATAATTCAATTTCTAATTGGTTTTGACTTTTGAGAGAATTTGAAAATGATTGAAATTAATTGCATATTGTTTATTGGATCAATACCCAAGAAACCATCTTGTTCCCGAAGCCTATCTCGTTCTCGGCTAGTCAGACCTAGACCTCTTCAAAGTTTTGATGACGTCATCTAGTAGTACTCGGTCCACATATGTATTGAATAATATAAAGTCAACGATTTTTTTTTTCTCTCCCTCGAAGACATTTGTGGAGATAGAGATAAGCAACTTTTCAAACCGACGTAATTAATACGCCTTTTATTGTCCGTTTATTTCTTGCTTAATTTTGCACGTTCATGCCATGTGAACTCCTAACCGCCCGTCGAAATTGCCTATTTATTTCACAATTAAATGTTGTGAATTTTATGCTACGAATTAAATTGTAAAGAGGTTATTATAGTAATTTTAGATGAATACTGAAATCGTCACTAAGGGGACTCCCCAACCGTTAAGGCCACTCTGGTAAAAGTCACCGTTTATGTAAAAACGTCCGATTCGTCGCCGTATCTAGGTCTCAAAATTCGAAGACTATTCGATTTGTCGTTACCTTCGATTAGTCGGAAACTTAGGACTCTGATTTGTAAAATTATACTTTTAAAACGGAGATTAAAATGTGGGTGATACAATATGTTTGTAATGATCTTGAAATTCTAGATAAAAAGAATATGGGACGTGTCCTTCTTTAGTGGTTTATCATTATAATTTAGATTTTTATTAAAATTTAGAGTAAAATCAAAAAAGTAAACAGGTTTAGTATTTTTGTATTTTGATACTTGATATTTTTTATATTATATAAATATAATATATATTTTGATTTTTTATTATATTTGTGTAATATATATTTAATAATAATTAAAAATATTTAAAAATTAAATCCGCCTAGACTCCGTTTAGGTCCCGACTAGTTCCTGTCTAACGCTTAAAGATCATCACCGTCCAACTAACGCTTAACGCTTTTTACGACCATGATTAAGATTTAAATCTTCAGGAAACAATTGAATGATGCACTTGTTTCTGCTCCTTATGCCGTACTGTTTATGTTTGTGCATAGTACTAGGTTACAACATATTTTTATTAATTGTTTCAAGAGTATAATTTTTGTCAGTTTACAAAATAAAAAGTAATTATCATTTTATTACAGGTAAATTTTGGACAACGCGTGCTAAGGCATCTTAATTGTAGCTATCAATTTATAGATTAAAATTTAAGAAATGTTCGAACGAAAAAGTCGCAAGGAAGAATTAAAAGGCTCAACGGAGAATTTTGAATTCAAAGTAACGATTAGTCGGTCGCTTGCTTCTCTGTCTCTTCCAGTCGAGATCAGCGATAAATTAGCCTCAAAAATCAATATATTTACGGCTTATGCCACTCTCGTCTGTTTGGTCCACCCATCGACACATACACGTCAAGTTATGCGCCTGGCCACGATTTTATTTTTGCTTTAAATCGTACTGGCCAGGACATTTAAATATAAATAATTTGAATTTCCTTTTTTGTTATAAATTTCTCTCCATATATTTAAGCTAAGAGAAGTCAAGACGATTATAAAGTCATCGATCGGAGATCTTGAGTTGCAGAGCAGAGACGAGAATGGAGGAGAAGAAGTTTATTGTGGAGGTGGAGAAAGCGAAGGAAGCTGCGAATGGCAGGCCGTCGATGGGACCTGTTTACCGGAGCGTCTTCGCTAAGGATGGATTTCCGGCTCCGATCGAAGGAATGGAGAGCTGCTGGGACGTTTTCCGGTGAGTTCTGTTTCCGGTGATTTACCTTCTGTTTGGTTGCTAGGAAAATCGAGCTGCCGAGAAATAGAGTTGCAGAGAGAGATTCATTTTACTGTACTCTGATTTCTGCTTGTTAATGAGGAAGTTGCAAGTCGATTTAGTTGCTGCAGCTCCGGTTCTGGTTCGCTTGAATTTGAATTTCTTCTAGATTGAAGTTGCAGTTTCTATGAAGAGTCTAGTTCGTGTTCAATATCAAATATAGAGTCAACAATTTGAATGAAGTAGCTTGCAAATTTGAAATTCGTGTGATTATTGGCCCGTGCTTGCTCTGTTATTGTGATCCTAGCAAATTATTTGATGTTGTAGAAGGAATGGTAGATTCTGGTTCGTTGACGCTTTTGAAACTGTGTTTGTTGGATGAGAAAATTAATCCTGGTGAAAGAAAACACCATAATTTTTCTCAGTGATTTACTTTAAATTCTGCTTAATTTTGCAAGGAAGTGGCTTGTTGCTGAATGCTTTGTCCTCAAATTAAATTTCTTAATCCTAAGTAATTCGTTTCCCTGTTTCTCTTGCAGCATGGCTGTGGAGAAGTATCCTAACAACCGAATGCTAGGTCATCGTAAGATTGTGCAAGGGACGGTGTGTTACCAAATTCATTAAGCCAATTGCTTCTACTTGTATGTCTTACTGGTTCTTCTTTTTGCTGATGTGTGGAATTGTGGCCTTTTTTGCTTGAAGGCTGGTGAATATGTCTGGCAAAGTTATAAGGAAGTATACGACATAGTGTTGAAAGTTGGAGATTCTATCCGGAGCTGTGGTGTTGGAGAAGTGAGTGAGATTATCTTGTTGCAGATGTCATATTTGTATGACGCTTCTTGAGTTATTCTTATATGCTGCTCAGATGTACCTTACTATTGGGTGTTTTTGTTGTTTGTTTGTAGGGAGGTTGTTGTGGCATTTATGGTGCTAACTGCCCGGAGTGGATAATGAGCATGGAGGTCTTTCTCTCACTCTCACATGCACATACACATAAAAAGAACATTTTTTGTATACACTTCAAGAGCCATTCCAGTTTGTTTCTTCTAATCCATTAGGGTACAGGTTTAGTTTCTATATAATCGCTTAAAAGGCCATTCCAGTTTTTGTTGTTGTAATCCACTAGGGTACGGGTTTAGTTTCTATATAATCGCTCAGTCTTCATATACGTTATGCTGATGCAGGCTCGGTAGTGAAACATGTCCATACGTGTTTTGGTTCTTCAGTAAAAATATACACATTAAGTTCATTATGTATCTCAGATTCTGTTTTGTTCACTTTGCAGTGATTTTCCCTCTATTTTTACGAGTCTTTATCATATAAATTTTATTAATATTTGAAACATGATGCAGGCGTGTAATGCTCATGGGATCTACTGTGTTCCTCTATACGACACTTTAGGTATGCAGTTCCACAACACGGCCACATTTCCGAAGTTTTATTATCTACTGATATAAGCTCAGTGATATCAGTTGATAGTTGTCTTTTGAAGATTGAAAGATAAAACCGATCGCATAGGTGAATGATGTTCTTCTGGTGTTCATTTTGCTTTTAGGTGCTGATGCTGTGGAATTTATCATATCCCATGCAGAGGTTTCAATTGCCTTTGTAGAAGAAAAGAAATTCCCTGAGGTAACCATACATGGCTTTTATAGCATGGGACTCCTGAACAATCTTGTCATTGGATTATTTCTTTGAAACATCCTTTTCCCCTTACAATTATATGTAGAATGTAATAAAAACTCCCTCTTTTATATGTTATAAATGTTCTTATGTTTTCCTCTCGTGCCTCGCTTCAGCTGTTGAAAACGTTTCCTAATGCCGGAAAGCACTTGAAAAGTAAGTTGCAATCAACCTTAGGATTGATGTTATTGTGTGTATCTGTAATTTAAATTCTCATAATTCTTTCATCTTGTAGCAATTGTGAGCTTTGGCAAGGTTGATCCAGAACAAAAAGAAGCAGCTAAGGAGTTTGACCTGACCGTATATTCCTGGGATGAATTTTTGGAACTAGTAAGCAGCTTTGTATAATATGTTCTTTATATGTTCACTTACCAGGTCACATGAAGTTATTTTTGGGTAGTTACAAAAAACTACCTGAACTATTGCCCACAAGCACGTAATCGCCCTGTGAAGAATTGTCCATAACATTTTTTTTTGAAAAATAATCGTTCATGACACTTAATTCATTTGAATGGTTCACAAATGAATTAGTTCTAGTGGAAGGTGATAGGACTTGCACTTTTTACTTGTAAATAATATTACATTTCATCATTTTCCTTTTTCACAAGGCCCCAAATAGCCATGATAATACTGTGCAAAGTCATTTCCTCACCATTTGAAATTTCATTTTGTTACAAATACTGATTCAAGTTTTTCATATCTTCCTCCCAGGGAAGTGATAAACAGTTTGAACTTCCAGTGAAAAACAAGAGCGATATCTGTACTATAATGTATACTAGCGGAACAACTGGTGATCCCAAGGGTGTTCGGATTTCCAATAATAGCATTGTTACTCTTATAGCTGGAGTGAAGCGTCTGCTGGATAGCGTCAATGAATCGGTGATTTACTGCTTATTTCAATATGGTTTTGAACATAGTATCTTTGCATTTTCGTCCACCTTGTTTTGACTTGTACTAATATATTTGAAACTTGGAATACTGTCTTTTTCATAATTGTTTCATGTTGATAATATTTCAGCTGACAGCAGAAGATGTATACCTTTCATTTCTTCCTCTTGCCCATATCTTTGATAGGGTGATTGAGGAATTTTTTATTTCAAATGGGGCCGCAATAGGATTCTGGCGTGGGGTGAGTTTATTCACTTGTTCATTCCTCACCGAATAAAATCCCCAACTTCCAGTTTGATCCTTACACACACTTACTATCATTTTAGGATGTCAAATTGTTGATTGAAGACATCGACGTGCTGAAACCAACTATCTTTTGTGTTGTTCCTCGTGTCTTGGATAGAATTTATTCAGGTAAAACTCTCACGTGATTGGATGTACTTATTAGTCCACTTGTTGATACCCCTTGTTGGGGACAAAGAATCGACCTATGAGGGACATCGACCTAAAAACTAGTCTATCAGGTCATGGGTCCAATATGTATATCAACTCTTAACATTTTTTTTATAAAAATACTATCATTTATGTACAAAATAAAGTAACTAGAAGAATTTATGAGAAAACTAACATTTTACATTGGGATGATGCTACACCAGCTTTTTGATAATATTTTTGTCTTGTATCGAGAAAAAAATTCTCGATTGAATGCCCGAGACTATGAGAGGCGTTGTTTTAATATTAATACTCTTAAGTTGCTACACATATCTATAGGCTTGCAGCAGAAGATCGCAGGAGGGGGCTTGTTAAAAAAGACAATGTTCAACTTGGCATATTCATAGTAAGCATGCTCTCCCTAATCTTTTAGTTCATTTTGGGATCAAAATGTTAGTGAATCCCTGAAATTAGGGTCAATGCCTTCCACACTAGTTTTTCTCCATTTATACATTTTCACTGTTCAATATCATTAGTTTATAGAACGGTTGTGACCTGCTTTGCACCAGTACTTCATCTCTAACATTAACTGGCTTATATTCTTCGAGTCAATCCTGATTGTGTACTTCAAAAACTATTACAGCAAGTTCCGTAACATGAAGAAAGGTCAGAAACATCACGCAGCAGCTCCCATTTGTGACAAAGTTGTCTTTAGTAAGGTTGTGAAAGCATACATTATCCTCGCTCTATCTCATGCTTACCTGAAAGAAAAATACACGAAATAAAAATGTTTCTGTTTTATAAGCTTTAACAGTAATCGAAAGCTATCACTATTGAATAAGTCTCTTATTTGGTTCTGCAACTTGCTTAGGTAAAGCAAGGGTTGGGAGGGAAGGTAAGGCTTATTCTTTCTGGAGCAGCACCTCTTGCTACTCACGTGGAAGCGTATCTACGGGTGGTCACATGTGCACATGTTATACAAGGATATGGTATGCGACCATGTGTACATATTTGATTGAATGTTACACGCGGGCTTGGATAATTCATGATTTTTTAATGTTTCATTAAAATTGATTTTGATATAGGTCTTACAGAAACTTGTGCTGGGACATTTGTTAATATTCCACATGAAATGTCACAACTTGGTACCGTCGGGCCTCCGGTGCCGAATGTGGATGTGCGTCTCGAATCTGTTCCTGAAATGTCGTACGATGCCCTTTCAATTACACCACGTGGGGAAATTTGTATCAGGGGAGATACATTGTTCACAGGTTACCATAAGCGTGAAGACCTTACTGAAGAGGTCATGGTTGATGGATGGTTCCATACAGGTTTGTTCATCTACTTACACAAGTTAAATAATCTCCTACGAGTCGTTAATTGTTTTCTTAGTCAACCTTATTCCATATGCATCAGGGGATATTGGTGAGTGGCAACCAGATGGAAGTATGAAAATAATTGACCGGAAAAAGAACATATTCAAGCTTTCACAAGGAGAATATGTTGCGGTTGAAAACCTGGAGAACATTTACGGACTCGTCCCTGATATCGAATCAGTATGTTTTTTCTACCTTTATTTTATACCATATTGATGTATGAGTTAATTGTCAAAAACTACTCTAAAGTATTGTCCCAAAACAAAACAAAAAATACCTAAAGTCTTGCCCACAAACTTCCGTTAGAAAAACATAAGAGGTTAATTGTCAAAAACTAACCTAAAGTATTTCCCACACAACTATAGAATGCATAATGAATTGCCCACATAACTTTAGAATGCATTATGCATTTCCCACAAATCTATTGAATCCGCGAAGAACTGCCTAGACAATTCATTATGAACATTCATCACAGTTTCTCCCTATTACGTTTTTCTAACGGAAGTCGGCAGACAAAACTTAGGTATTCTTTTGTTTGTGGACAATACTTTAGGGTAGTTTTTGACAATTAACCCTTGATGTAGATTCCTTTCTAAATTTAATTCTTATGTCTAATCTCTGAAGTCTTATTTCTCCCCAACTTCGATAAAAACTTACCGTATCCAATCTTTTTAATTTTAGATATGGGTCTACGGCAACAGCTTTGAATCATTCCTTGTTGCTGTTGTTAACCCAAGGATGCAAGCACTAGAGCAATGGGCTCAAGAGAATGGTATTAGTGGAGATTTCAATACAATTTGTGAACATCCCAGAGCAAAAGAGTACATACTGGGAGAGCTCGCAAAGATTGGGAAGGAAAAGAAGGTAGGTTTATGTTGATTTCAATCCTTAAATTCTCATTCTCTATACATGAAGACACGAGTTTTCACTTCAAGTTCCTTCAATGGTTCTTTGCAGTTGAAGGGCTTTGAGTTTATTAAAACTGTTCACCTCGAGCCTATGCCATTTGACATGGAACGTGACCTTCTTACTCCAACATATAAGAAGAAGAGGCCACAGTTGGTCAAATACTATCAGGTAAGCCTAGCTAGTTCCAATGACTACACTTTCCTAGTTGGCTTTCTATTGACGATTCAGATCTAATCGAATGATTCTAAGTTGCCCCCCTCTATCTTAATAAGTTGATTCCCCAAAAATTACTTAACTCAATTGTAGCTGTAAGTTTGTGTAAATTATAAACGGATTAACAAACACGAAGCAAGACCCAACACTAGCATAAAAAAAGAGTTAACAAGACACGTGAGGGGAGAGTCAATAGTAGTTTAGACAACATATAGGTCATTAATCAGTAGTAGAGATATATAAGAGGACCAACTCAACAAAAAGCTCAAGTTAAGCTCAAGCTGATAGTTGAAGGTCCAATTATAGTTATATTCTAACACGCGCCCTTACGGACAAGCCCGTTTACGGGTTTGGAGGTGAATTATTTAGAAGATGAGTTGAGTTCATTGAGAAGAATGATAAGGGCTGACTCATTTTGGGCAAATTTGATAAATAGAGAAGACAGACTCTGATACCATGTAAGAGGACCAACTCAACTAAAAACTCAAGCTGAGCTTTTAGTTGATAGTTGAAGGCCCAATTGTAGTTATATTCCAACAATATCAATAACATTTGTTATTAATTTTTGACCTACTTGTGTATGATCATGGAAGCACTGATTTGTGAATTATGTATGCAGAACATTATTGACAATATGTACAAAGGAGCAAAGAAGCCGTAAGTGTCTGAAACAACGTCCTATCAAAGCGAGCCCTCGAGTTCTTTTTTAAATTAAGCAATACCATGGTTACTTCTAATTATTTTAATTGTTTTTCTCAATGCCAGACTGTACATATATGGTTATGTTGATTTATCTACAAGTTTCCTTGAATTTTTTTTTTATATAACATAAAAACAGGTCAGTGACTAATTTCATTTTAATTCACATGCTAATTCAATAATCCAGTCTATGCATATAACATGGACTATATAGTTTGAAGAACAAATATTTCAATAAGAAATAACAAAGCAAAAACAAAATATCTCAAATTTAGAGGCTAAAACCTGAAAATTTAATCCATTTGGGAAGCACTTCGAGATAAATATGGGTTTGGTTTGTGGTCAGCACATCTACTTGGCAACGACCCGACCACAGGAGCATAACACCTCCTTTCCTCATCCAAATGAAGATACCGTTAAATCACCCATTAGAATCCTACCATGTACGGTATTGATGTTCCTACATCGATTCACCATAAATTCTTGTGAAGCGAAACAACGGTTCCTAGAAACAGTGTACGTGCACATCAATATGGGTTTGGTTTGTGGTTAGCACATCTACTTGACAACAATCCGACCATAGGTTGGCTGTCTTCAATCACGTGTATTTATGAAAAATGGTGCTATTATGAAACATATTATATCAAAAATTTCAAATAAAATTAGTAAAAGTTGGCTGCCTTCAATCACGTGTATTTTCTAATTCAAATACCAACTTGTTAACGTTAAGGACTGGGCAATTGTTTATGTATAGGTTCATCGATCCGTTCTTATCTCATCTTAATCTAGACCTTTTTTTTTTCTTTCTCAGAGACTATTCCATCCATTTATCAGGAAAGTTACTTGAAGAGGATGGACTGTATTATATTTTGAAAATTATGAGATGTATAAATATGTTATTTATTGAAAAAATTATACATCATTATCCCTTCTATAAAAATACTATTAATTCATCGTCTCATATTTTAAATCGTGTTAATAAAAACGATATTGTCTTCATCTTTCATAATTTTTGTTTTTTTACATAAGGGATGTTTTTGGCACCAAGACTTGAATCAAGATAAACGGAAACAAAAATAAAGATTTTTTTAATCAGTAAACGAATTTAAATTAAACTTTTTATGAGAAAGAAGAGGAATACAAGACGTTCAGCTACATACCACAAAAACCCTAAAAAGACGCAGCCTTCTTAACGGGTACAACAAGAAACCAAGATTACAACCAACCCATAAATCAAGAATACATCCAAAGCATAAACCCATAATACAACTGATCAAGAAAACAACCACCAATTAGAAAGAACTACAACCAGAAGAAAACAACCAAGAAACTAAAACAACTTGGAGATCCTGACACCCAAATTTCCACACCTTGAAGCACACTAAATTTTAAAAACATTAAAGTCTGCAACATCCAAATCTATCAACCATGAAGAACAGAGAACACAGAAGGAACATTGCTGCCCTACACACCGAAGGAACTTCAAAAACCCTAAAACATTACAATCACCCGATCCCTAAAAAAGAATCAGGTGAACCCTAATAAATCGGCGGTTAGGACCGCTAACGACAATAATAGATCCGACAGAGAACCATCATTACTCACCTATCCTAACAAAAAAACTCCAATGGCTTCAGACGAAGGCAGAAAACCTTAAACACTCGCCGGCGACCAACACCTTCTAACCGGAAAGCTCAACCCATCACATGTGGACGAGAAGAAGAGAAGCCCAATCGAGAAATTGTATGGGAAGGGATGGAATAGAAGAATCCAACAGAGATAGGGACAGAGAACCTCGCCACTAAGCTGAATAGGCACAAGACAGTTCCAAGAATGACGGAGGAGAAGGAAGGGCCAGAGCACACCGCTAAATCAAGAACAAACCACGATAATCCGCCGGATGAAGGAAAGCCTCCCACGAACGAAAAACGACCATGACTCCACCACGAACCCTAAAACCACAACAAACCAGCAAAAGAGCAGGGAACTCGTCCCACCTTCTCCGCATCAAAGTCGTAGGTAGAACGGATCGACCCAACGGAGAGGCCACCAAAACGGAAACCCCAAACCGAAGAGAGGAAGTTTGACCATCTCTTGAAGCACCCATCATATCCGCAAGTGGTCCGAGCACGAACCAAGACCCATCTTCACCGGTAGTAGAGACTGGCAACCCAAATCAGCTCCGGATGACGCCTTGGAGAGCCAACTGGGGCCAACACCACCAGAGGCAAGAGGAGAACATATCTGAGTCCTAAAGGACTATATCTACGAGGACCAGCAAAAAAAATGTCCTTCGCCGGAGCACCTCGAGCAACTCTCTAACAACGACCAACGAACCGATGTTCACCGAGGCTTCAAGGGAGGACATATCTGAGTCCTAAGGACTCGACCTGTGAAGATCGACGACAAAACGGACCGATGCACCTAAGATTCGCCGATGGTCGTAGAAGAAAGAGAAAGCGAGAGGAGGAAGAGGCGTCAATAGAGGAGAGAGGTTTGTGGGGAGGAAGGGAGAGGAGGAGGAGAAGAGGTCTTCGCCGATTACAACCATGATTGGAGCCACAATCGTGACTGAAGAAGACAAAGACGAAGAGCGGCGGGATAGAGAAAAAGGGTTTTTAGCGATATATCAGACCTTCTCTCTAAAACAGGCTTTTATTGATTATTAACAAAAATTAAGATTATCAAGATTGATCGTTATAACTTAAAATGCATGAAAATAAATTAAACCTGACGTAAGATATAGAGTAATGAAATGAAACACAAATTAATTGCACCCTAACAAAGGACAACGCCCGATACCAATTCGTGTCGACGGCCGTCTCCCTCTCCTCTCCACTACCCTTCTCTCCCTTCTCCACATAGCACCACCATCTGCGCCTCCTGAACAATATATCTTTGGGATGGAGGATGGTATCGCCACTCTCCAAGGACATATGGGAATGGTCTCGTTGGAAGAGGAAGAAGACAACGAGACTATTGTCGAGACCAATTGCTTTCCCAAAAGCACTCGCCAGTCGCCAAGAGGTATGAGGCTCGAGTGGGGTGTAGGACAGTGGGCTGGAATATTAACCTACACCGTGCTCAGCCATGATCCGTTGATCACCCTCCACAAGGCAAGACTTCCTTTATTGTTCCAAAAGAAAAAGATCACCATCAAGCACTCGAGACGATCCACACTATTCCTGTTACGGGCTCTTCTTACAGGACCAAATTGCTTTCTAGGCACACTCGAGCTAAAAGGCGCTTTTTTCCCTATTTAATTTTTTCAGTTATTTTGCCTACCATGAATTTCTCATGTAAAGTAGATATTGTCTACCACCCTAGTGTTGGCACACCAATCTCAATGTGAAGGTCCCGGTTTCAACAACTGATAAATTGGGTTGACACGTTCAAAGGAAGAGTAATGAAATATATATTTTTTGTTATCATTCTCATAATTTTAATGTGGGACACAACTAAACAAAAAAAAAAGAAATTGGAATAATTTTGGTGTCCCCGGCCCTGTGGAAGTGGAACAGGCATGTGAAGAAGCCCATACCAGTGGAGCAAATGTAAACTGACTTCATGCAAATCCTTTGATCAACGCATCGTCCACGACTCAACGCTACGTCGCTTACCACTGCCCCCAAGCCCAGATTTTTTTCTTCATTTTTAATTTTAATTTTAAAATAGCAACAAATACAAAAGATCTTAGGACACACATGTAGATTCTACTACATGGGCCCTACGTCCACAGCAAGCCCCGAAACGACATGGTTCAGGTTCATCCATCCACTAGTCAAACGTTACATATGCATTTTGCACTTGTAGTCTGTTTTGTGCATATCCTATTGACTGACACACGAGATATTTTATCGGTTTTGTTTCAACTTGAGTTTTGATTAATAATATATGACTTCAAGTTGTGAATGTCACATGAGGGTTTTTTGACTTTATGGGTTCAGGATGAACTTATGATTAGACCTTAAGTTTATTTGTGTATCCTTATAACTAACACACGAAGCATAGGTGAGTTTTGATCCAACTTGAGATTTGAATTAATACTATATGAACCTAAGTTGTGAACCAACCAAATGATTTGAAAATAAACGAAACGATTACGTTGTGACATCGAGTTTTTGCATGTGAAACTTTGAATACACGTGATGAGAAGATGTGTTTCTATTATGTTTATAGAGGTATATATATACACAAGTCTTACAACATAATCCACCAATCAAGCTACAGGGTAAATGAGATGAGCCAAAATAAAGGAGCCTAATATAATCAGATCTTGCTAATTGATTGTACAAAATCAATTTGCTTGCTAATTGCTTGCTAATTGATTGTACGGAATCAATTGGCAGATTGGTAATTATAGAAAGAATTGATATGGCTAATACTCCCCTGCAAGTTCATGGTCGAGGACGGACATGCAACTTGTCACGAAGAGTAAGGAAATGGTGGTTGCCAACAGCTTTAGTGAAAATGTCTGCAGTTTGGTCTAGTGACCGTACATGACGAACTATCAGATCACCGGAAGCAACTTGTTCTCGTACAAAGTGGTAATCAATCTTGATGTGCTTTGATCGTTGATGAAAGACTGGATTGGCAGAGAGAAAAGTGGCACTTAGGTTGTCACATAGTAAGATTGGTGGTTGATGAACTGTTACACTCATTTCAAGTAGGAGTTGTCGAAGCCATATCAACTCAGCGGCAGCAAATGCAATGGCCCTATATTCGGCCTCAGTGCTTGAGCGAGCAACAACTTTTTGTTTACGTGAGGACCAACTAATAAGGTTACCACCAAAATAAATAGCAAAACCATGTTGTGACCTGCAATCATCTATATCAGATGCCCATCCAGCGTCAGAGAAGGCAACAAGACGATCATCACGAGCTTTTTGTAGAAGTAGGCCCAAAGAGATAGTACCCTTGAGATAACGCAAGATACGCTTAACCGCACACCAATGAGACTCTGTGGGGTTGTGCATGAATTGGCAGACCCTGTTCACTGCATAAGAGATTTCAGGCCTAGTGATTGTAACATATTGTAATGCACCTACTACACTCCTGTATAGCGCTGGATCTGAAAAAAGGGTGCCATATGCAGTCAAGCGAGAGCCGGGATCGGCCGGAGAGGAGATCGGTCGAGCGCCAGACATGTTACTGCAGTCAAGGATGTCACATATGTACTTTTGTTGAGATAATTGGATGGATGATTCTGTGCGAGAGACCTCTATGCCCAAGAAGTAATGTAGGTCGCCGAGATCTTTGAGGGAAAAGTCTCGGTGCAAAAGTCGAACAAAGTCATTAATAAATGAGACATGAGGGCCAGTAATAATAAGGTCATCAACATACACGAGGACATACGTAACACAAGGCCCATCCTTCTTGATGAATAGAGAAGGGTCTGAGACACAAGGTTTGAACCCATGATGAGTGAGAGAACATCTCAACTTGTGAAACCAAGCTCTAGGAGCTTGTTTAAGACCGTACAAGGCCTTTCGGAGTTTGCAAACATGTTGTGGTTTGTCAGGAGCTATAAAGCCTTGTGGTTGATCCATATAAACTGTCTCTGCAAGATCACCATTAAGGAAGGCATTGTTAATATCAACATGTCGAAGACACCAACCATTAGTTATAGCCAAACTTAAAACAATGCGAACAGTAGTAGGCTTCACAACAGGGCTAAAGGTATCAAAGTAATCGACGCCAGTCTCCTGATGAAAGCCTTTTGCCACCAGACGTGCCTTATACCGATTAATGGAACCATCAGATTTCTTTTTGACCCTGTAAACCCACTTACAACCAACCACGTTAGCATCAAATGGACGAGGGACTAAGTCCCAAGCCCCATTTTTCATTAAAGCATCAAATTCTACTTGCATAGCATGTTGCCAGTTCGGATTTTTTTACAGCTTGATGGAATAATTTAGGTTCAACATGGGCTGTAAGGGCAATAGGTAAGGGATATTTAGTGGCAGTAAGGGCTTTTGGCTTAAGGGAGTGAGTGGATGAACGAGTGGTCATGGTATGCGTGGATTTTTCTGGTGGACGAAACCATGAAGGGGCATGTGGGTAGGGAAGAGGTGGAGGTGGGGGCACAGGATGAGCAGGAGATGATGGTTCCAGGGTTAGAAGGGGTAAAGGGTCCATGGGTGCAGGTGATGAGGCAGGAACAGATCCAGAGGAAGATGTTGACGAAGGGCCTGTACTCGTATCCAACTGAGGAGATGATGGCATTGATGGCGAAGAAGTTTCAACCAAAGGAATAGATGCTTGTTAGAGCAAGGACAAAGGGGCATAGTCTGGAGAGTGAGATTCAGTCAAGACTGACGGTGAAGAGTGGGACGGATAAGGAAAGACTGACTCATCGAATATGACATGCCGAGCAATATATGTGCGAGATGTAGGAACATGTAGACACACATACCCTTTATGTTTAGGGCTGTACCCCAAAAAGACGCAAGGTAAGGACCTGTACTCCAACTTGTTATGATTGTAAGGACGCAAGAATGGGTAGCATAAGCATCCAAAAGACTTTAGAAACCCATAATCTGGTGATCTGTTATACAAACATTCAAACGGGGATTTAAACCCCAAAACTGGTGTGATGGTGCGATTTATGAGATAAACAGTGGTATGAAAAGCTTGTTGCCAAAATTTGATCGGTACATGAGAGTGGGCGAGCAAAGCAAGGCCTTTTTCAACAATATCCCGATTACGACGCTCAGAGGAACCGTTTTGTTCTGGGGTAGAGGGACAAGATACCCTATGACCTATGTCCTTGGTGTCAAGAAATGTAGAGACCTTGCGATACTCGCCACCCCAATCCGATTGAAAGGATTTGACCTGAGTAGAAAATTGAGTTTGGATTAGTTGGAGAAATAATTGCACAATAGAGAGAACTTGTGATTTATGAGATAGGAAATATATCCAAATAAATTTTATGCAATCATCAATAAAACTAACATAATAACGACATCCAGTAGTTGATATATGAGGAGAAGCACCCCAAACATCAGAGTGAATTAGATCAAAGGGATTAGGAGACTTCTCATGCCTTCTTGGCAAGGGTAATCTGTGACTTTTACCAAGTTGACATGAGCCGCACACAGAGTCCAATTTATTACATGCTATCAAGACGTATCGTCAATGTAGGGAACTGAAAAGCGTGGCCAGAACCAACGGGAGAGGAAGATGAATCAAAAGGAAAAGACATATTGGATCAAAATGGTTAGGCTGATACCATGTGAAACTTTGAATACACGTGATGAGAAGATGTGTTTCTATTATGTTTATGGAGGTATATATATACACAAGTCTTACAACATAATCCACCAATCAAGCTACAGGGTAAATGAGATGAGCCAAAATAAAGGAGCCTAATATAATCAGATCTTGCTAATTGATTGTACAAAATCAATTTGCTTGCTAATTGCTTGCTAATTGATTGTACATAATCAATTGGCAGATTGGTAATTATAGAAAGAATTGATATGGCTAATATTGCATGCTATTTTAGGAAAGTTTTATAACACGTGTCAAACATGCTATTATTTTAATACATTTTGATAATTAATTGATGAAAACTGTTAATATCCAATACTTTTCATACGTCTTGGTTATGATTTGGTAATTGACCTTAATACAGTACAATGACATAGTGTTTCCTCTAACGAACACGATACATAGACTTTTTTTTAATATTATTTCTATAATGGTATGGGTATATTGTATGTGTATTTGAATCTTGTCACACCCCATGAATTTTGGCTCGGAATGCCAAAATTTTCAAAGAATTCCGACCACTGATTCATCTATCATTTTTCGGAGAGGCTGGTGTATTTAC
Organism: Erodium maritimum; assembly: GCA_963921825.1. Taxonomy (NCBI): domain Eukaryota; kingdom Viridiplantae; phylum Streptophyta; class Magnoliopsida; order Geraniales; family Geraniaceae; genus Erodium; species Erodium maritimum. Next base: position 153,843,222 of record OY997588.1, read on the forward strand.
GTTGCATTAAGCAGAAATGCAAGTTACGTCCCCTAGTTTTAGATGGTATCACCGACTGACGATCTCTTTCAGCCTGTTTGTGTTCTTTCTATTCCTTGTTTTTATTCTTCCTCCTCTCTGAACGGTTCAACAGTCTCTTTGTTTTTCGGTCCTTTCGAATCTCAAAAGTCATTTTTAGATTTTATTATTGGTTTGATCGTTTATGATGTCTTTTCAAAATCACGTCACTTTTTTGAACCCGCCTCCAAAAGTCCAGACATGTATGTATTGGCTTTAATAACGAATACGATACATAAACCTTTTTTCTATTTTTTTATATTATTTCTATAATGGTATGGGCTTTGTATTTGTATATGAATCTGGTCACACCCCATGAATTTCTAGCTTTACTTTCTTCCAAATTCGTGTAGCAAATCGAAAAAAGGCAGCAGAAAAGGTATCTGCATGGATCTACCGGTCAGCTGAGGTGCTTCGAATGGAGTCCGACCTCGACGTTCAGACAAAACACCGAACTCCACGGAGAGTCATACTCATTGTCTGCCACGTGTCAACAACTTGTACGAACAGCGTCAACAAGGATCAATTTCTTATGATTTTGTGGGGTCCACAATCTGCCCGTTCGATTTAATGGGCCATTAACCGTATAACTGGCCTGCTGTGGGCTGCAGGCCCACTTGATGTGAATTAAAATGTCAGAAACGACATCGTATCTCGTCAGTCCAATTTGAGGTGGAGTTAGGGGCCAAATGGACCAGATAGGAATTATCCGGATTAAAATAATCGTGTGGCTGGTAACGAGCCACGCCGACACTATCTTTTTAAACGGACACAAGAAGCCCTCGCAAAAATATCTCCCGCCAAATCCTAATCGTCTGTTTTCAATCCGGGAGGCACGTGTGCATGTCCCGATCCACACCGTGCGTTCCTCTTGGGGAAATCAAATCAGGCTCTCCACTTAAACCGCGACATTTCGGGGTCCAGGTGTTGGCTATCCGACGGACCCGTCATCGTGCGGCCGAGATCTTTCGATACGCTCGTTAAGAGCTTCACGGTTTCAGCGTCTTCCTTTCGTCTTCCCCAAAATTTTCTCGGAAAGGAAAGGAAAAGAAAAGAAAATTGGCGGCTGATAGTGACGGTAGCGCCGAATTGAGGATGAAGACCGTTCCAAATGTGGAGAATTGCACGGAGACACGCGTAATGGAGGGTTCTTTGAAGACGAAAGCGATTGGTACTGTCACTGAATTGACCACCTCCGAGGCGGCGAAAATGGCGGGTAAAGATTGCAACGCCGTGGAAGAGTCGGAGGAGCCGATTGGTACGGAACAATCGCTTTTGGTACACTTATCTCCTTCTCCGGCGAGCGGCGGGGTTCTGGTCGCCGGAAACGAAGCACTGGAGGGGGAGGAGCGATCGGCGTGCTTATCTTACGGTTCGATATCTGTGATCGGGCGGCGGAGGACGATGGAAGATGCGGTGACGGTGGCGCCGGGGATGGTGGTTGGAGGTTCCGAATCGTACGATTTCTTTGCAGTGTACGACGGACACGGCGGCGCGAAGGTGGCTGGTGCGTGCCGCGATAGGCTTCATTATCTCGTGGCGTCGGAGATCGAGCACTGGAGTGGCGCCGCCGCCGCCGGGGCGAGGGATTGGGAGAAATTGATGGTGGAGAGCTTTCAAAAGATGGACGAGGAGGTTAACGGCGGAGGCTTGGAGGTTGAGAGCGGCGGCGGATCGGTTTCGGTGAGGACGGTCGGGTCAACCGCGGTGGTGGTGATGGTGGGGACGGAGAAGATTGTGGTGGCGAATTGCGGCGACTCGAGGGCGGTTCTGTGCTCTGGCGGAGTAGCTGTGCCCCTATCACGTGACCACAAGGTGACGTTTTCTCCTCTCACATGTCATTTTTTGTGCATCATAATATTTGGGCTTTGTTCATACTTCATATGATCAATGACTGGGTACAAATCTGCTTCTGTTTTATTAAAATTTCACATTCCCACTAATATTTTTGTTTTTGTTTTGGCAATTAGCAGAATATTATCTTTTGATTGCATATATTTTATGTATGGCATAAATTCATACACTATGATGTTATTTGAAACTAATATAATCAGATGTCATATCATTTCCAGAAATTAAGCTAGTTAAGTTTTCAATTTTTGGTAGAATAAATGAATTGTGGATGTCTTCAATATTTATGTTCCAATTTTGCTGCTGATTAGTTATTATAATCTTTGTCGAAAAAAGAAAGAAAGAAGAAGATCAGAGTTGTTGTGTATATTGTAGTTAGTATGACATTCCATATTTCCATTATCTAATTAGTAATTATAGTGATTAGGAAAAACAAATGATCTAATAGTCACGCAAATTCATTTAGGCCTTTGTGAGTGTGCAGAACGCCCTCACTCGTTGTACTTCATGTGCATATATTTCACATGACGTTTTAGTTTTAGTATGTGAGGGATCACGTGGGATGTGGGTAAAGACTCCAATATTGGAGTCACTTTAAGATCCAAATCCTTAAAATGATTTGATATTGGTGAAGAAGAAAGTATTTAATTATATTTGTCTGTCATCGAAAACATTTATGATTTTCTTGTCGTATATGATTGTATTCTATCATTTCCCTGCATATGCAAAAAATATATATACCTTTTTTGTCGTAATTTAAACATCAAACCTATGAACTTGATCTCATTTCTGTAGACTACAGAGCGATTTTTAAAAATCTGAATCATTTGAATATATTAGGTTTTAATTTTTTATTTTATTTCAGCTGGTTAGGTTCATAAAGATAGAATTACTACTGTGAGTACCGCTGATGATTTATCGATTTCCACTGCCTGGATTTGTTGATAAGTCAGGTTGGTGTGTGACTTATTTTAGTTCTCGGTACTATTTGGGTTAAATCATGTTCTAGTACCCTTTTATTGTTTGTTGATTTAAAATTAGCAGTAGCTCCTTTGTGATGGCTTTAAAGGCTTACCGGACATGTTAATACAATTGAAGTTCATTCTATCTGTGGCATAAAATATACAAATATACATTAATGTAGTGTTAAGACTTACATTCAAGTTTAATTTTCCACTTCCTTTCCAGCCTGACCGACCTGATGAAAAAGAGAGAGTGGAAGCAGCCGGAGGAAGGGTCATAAAATGGAACGGTTCCCGTGTCCTCGGAGTTCTTGCCACATCAAGATCTATTGGTATGTCAAACCCTCTTACTCATTATGTGTATTTCTTGCTTAACTCAAGGTTAAACATTTGAGATGAACGAAGCATCTCATTAATTTGTTCTGGCTCAAGATGGATAGCTTGTGGTTATAATAGGCCAATTTACGGTATTTTCTTTACTTAACACTTATGCAGCAATATCAGTATCTTTGTGAACAGGAGAATACTCCTGACTTCCCGAATCCTGATTGTTCTTCTGAAGATGAAATGATTGAAGGGTAAATTTGTAATATTACACGTCTATTTATGCTTCATTCAGATAGTAATTTGTTGTGTCAATCTCAATCATGTCCTTGCTGAACCACTTGCTGTAAGATTGTGTTTGTCACTCTTTCACTTTACTACAACATATAAGCAATCCTTAGCTTTTCTTTACTGTATAATTACCTCGTCTCTTATATTTGTGCCTGAAGATTTAAGATATCGGCATGTTCATGACATTAGTTTTCATCTGATGCAGGCGATCATTATCTGAAGCCATTTGTGATCCCAGAACCAGAGGTCACAGTGAGGGAACGAACAGAGTCAGACAACTTCATCATAATAGCAAGTGATGGTTTATGGGATGTTGTGACCAACGAGGTTGCTTGCGAGGTTGTGACAGAATACTTTGGTGACCAAATTAGCAGGAGCTTCTCGGTTGAACCTAACGGTAGGTCTGCAGCAGAGGTGGCAGCGATACTAGCTGAACTAGCCATGGCTCGGGGCAGCAGAGACAACATCAGTGTCATAGTAGTCGAGCTCAGCAAGTCTGGTTAGAGTTCTTCCCTTTTAGCAAGTTGAGGTTTTTTTCTATAAACTAGTGGACAAGTGTACATACAGGTTTATCAGAAAACTTAAGTTGTAGCTAAACATAGTGTAACCCGGACGCCGTATGCGCTCATGTTGTTTTTGTTGGTCTATTTTGGGTCATTACTTGATTCAATGGCCAAGTTACCTTATGTACTACTTCTACTGCTACTCCCTCTTAGTGTCTTACTTTTCTAATTTGAATGTACCGAAAAAACGAGTTTTTTCTTCACTCTTCAATGCTTTTTTATGCTTCTTGTCGATGCATGTATTTTTAGCCTCAGCTTACCCAATGTTGGTAAATCCCATCGATTTTCGGTGTAAAATGACGAAAATAGCCTCACTATTTTATTACATGAGGATATTTTTGTCATTTCACATTTGAAAGCTGAGCATCGAGGTAGTTCACCGCTTAGAGCGAGATACTCATTCTTATGCTGTAATTCGCCTTCTCTTTCTGTTTTATTTGCTTTTGATTTGTCTTATCAAAAAATTATATAGATTACACCTAAATTAATTGAAAATGACAAGATAAGAGACCAGATTCAATATCAGAAACTATATTCATATAGGAATTGAAATGCTGTAAAGCTTACAACATGAAAAACACAGGAAAAAAACATCAAAAGCCTTTTTCTGAAGCAGAAAGAAAGAGAAGACTCCTTGCAATATACATTGCAGCCTTCACTCTCTGTCTCAAATCTCACTATATAACAAGTAAAGCAGAGGAGAAAGAGGATGAGCACTCCTCATCAGTCTCTTCACTGCTTTCTTCCTCAACCTTCAAACTTATTACAACTAAGTTTGTCTACAAACAAATCCTAAGAGAAACCCGAATCAACAATTAAGATCGGAAAGTACAAGGAAGAAGAAGAAACATGTTTGGTCCACAATCTGTATATAGCTGCACGGTTCTTCTGGAACTAATAACCCCAGAAGCCATGCCAAAAGGTGACTCGGTTACTTAGGCCAGAGTATAGGCTGAAACCGAGACATATGCTGGAGTAGAAGGGTGGATATAGACAAACTCAAGGCTCTTTCCGGCGGGCAAAGAGTTGAGCCATGACGGGAACACATAGGAATCTCCGAATTTTGTCAAACCCCACAGAGGGCCGTAGAGTTTGGACACTGAGAGTTTGATGTTTTTGAGGTTCTTGCCTGATTTGTTGGTCACAGTTGTGGAATACCTGTAGTATGTCCTTCCGTTCATAACCCATGAGCTTGTCATCTTCTGCTGAATGTTGATTGGACTCGGAGATGTAGCTGCAAATCAGAAACAACCCATTTCGATTACACCTCTTGGTTGCTGAAAGGGATCATTGCAAAAAAGTACCCTAAGGTATTCACCTTTTTGCAATTTGTAACCTTCTTTTTTGATCATTGTAAACAAAAAAGTGTCTTGAACTTGTATTTTTGTTGCACTTTGTTTCAAAATGATGATTTTACCCTTGAAAATTTTAAAACAATTTTTGAAGAATATTTCTTTTTGAAAATTTTACATTCCTTAAATTCCTTACCCCCTATATGGTAGAAAGATTAAGAAATTTAAGGGATGTGAAAAGTTTGATTTATTATTTTAAAAAAGATAAATTATAAAGGTAAAATCGTCATTTTATATAAATTGCACCAAAAAGACAAGTTCAGCATACTTTGCTCAAATTACCAAAGCAAATGGCTAGAAGTTGCAAAAAGTGAATACTTCGAGGTACTTTTTTGCAATCATCAGTATTGCCTTGTACTGCAAGTAACAAAAAAATGTACCTGGAACAGGACTTGTTCTGGGTTTTGGAGCTGGAGTTGGCTTGGTAAGAGCAGGTGTAGGAAGTGGAACAGCAACTGCAGAACAAACAAACCCATGTATCAGTGATCTATCGTATGACCAATTCCAACATTCGAATTGTAAGAACATTTCTATATAGCATACCGGGAAGGAGTTGATTATAGCCATTGTGACCAGCATTCAGCCTTGCCAACAGGCCGAGAAGAGGGGCATTATTGTAAGTGGCGGGCTCTGTCTGCTCGAAATTGTCCCTTTCATCGGCGAAATTGTCATAAGCATCGGGTCCACCGACTAGAGCACCGGTGAGGACATTGGGGTCACTTGCCTTACTACTGAACCAGGTAGCATATCCTCCTCGGCAGCTAACAAACGAGGGATTAACCTTAATAGAAATGATTGAAGACCCTCTGTGATGGACCTGTCTCGGGTAGTTGTTTCCATATCCCACCATGTAACTCGTAGCTCTCGGGTTATCGCCGAGGATATAATCAACCTGAAATTCCATAACACCGTTAAGCCAAATGGGTATACAAACTGAAACTTCTACTGAACTATGTGCAAAGACAGGGAAGTTACATTTTACTACCTTGTGTTGTATACAACCTTGAATTTAAAAGTGTGTCAATTTACTACATTCAACTTTTAAATTTATCACTTTACTAAACTGCAACTTGTAAGTGTGTCAAATATTACCATATACTTTGAATTTCTTGCACGGTAAAATTTACCGTTTACAGAGTATGAAATGGTGAAATTATGTGTTCCTGTACTCAGACATCTCATGTAAAACCGTAATTTTGACATTTCATATCCCCGAAACCCTAAAATTAACGAAATGTATACAACCTAACAAACATTGCAACAAGTCAAAATCTATTGTGGTAAACTGATACGCTTGAAAGTTCAAGGTAGTAAATCACAAATTACGTGTACCACGGGATAGTAAAACGTAACTTCCCCTAAAGATAATGATGCATATAACGAGCAGATGATTTACCTGAGACTTGGCAAAGGAGAAAAGATCCGATGGAGGAACATATCCTGAAGAACACTTCATGTACTTGCCGGAGGAACCAAGATAGTCAGCATAGACGGTGGCCAGGAAGGAGGCGCCGGTAACAAACTGCATGTTGTTCCATCTCTGCCGGAAGATCAGGCCTCCGGGAGTTCTCTGAACATTGCGAGAACCCTTTCCAAGGCAGGAACACATGAAGTAGTCAGCCTTCTCCTGGTACCTCTCGAACACGGGCGCATGACGACCAGCTTTCCCTTGCATTAAGAACTACAAACAAAAAAGAACCATGTAAATTTCAAATTCAGGCTACACATATCATCTCAGACCGAGATTATTGAAGCAGGACTGAACATCTATATGTGGGATATGAATCGCTATTTAAATTCAGGTTACACATATCAGGTCGGGTTAAGATTGTTGTCCGGACACTTCTTTTATATATGGGATTGAACTTTTGGATGGGAGATTGTTGTTGCTATTTAATACAGGCCGGCCCAACAATCTTTTGTGGCTTTAAGCGAGTAAATCACATAAATGCTGACAGTTAACAGTTCAATTATATTTTAGAGTATCAATCCTACTATCAGTCCCTTAGTTTTTTCATACTTTCTTTAGAATACCTTAAATCTTTTTTGTATCATTTCAGTATCCTAAATCTTTTTTTGTATCATTTCAGTATCCTAAACTTTTATTAATACTATTTTAGAGTACTGAGGTGGAATTATACTGATTTTATATTATAACAATTGCGATCAAATGAATCGAGAGAGCTGAAAAGAACACGAAAAATGGATACCTTAGCGACGAGGGTCTGAACTCCGGCATACTTGACATCCCAGCCGAACTCGGTCATGCCCCAACCAGTTCCACCCATGGAGTCACCATTTTTGCCCAAGTAGTCCAAATAGTACTGGTTGTTGGTTGCTTGGTACATCCAAGCAGCGGCCCACAGCAACTCATCCTATAAAATTAGGATAATAATTTTCATAAATACTTCAAACGTTAAAAAGAAAAACATTTTTTTTCCTTTTTCCGAGGTTGAGTTCGTTGAAAGAGATGTGATCACTTACATTGTAACCACTGATAGATCGGTAGTACTTCTGTGCCACGGTAATGCTCCTGTCGTAACTGCCCCTGTACTTGTCCGCGAAATCGAACAGCTGTAAAGCCAGAACAAAATAGGTTAAAAACTCTCGACCGTTGATCTCGAAACCAAGGTAAGGGTATTTAGGGGACACGATTTGATGGAGTTTAGGTCGGGGTCGCATTGGACGAAAACGGCACCGTATTTAACTAATTACGACGGGATAGTTAACGTGCGCATCTTCAACGGTCTTGCTATCTTACGCTGATGCCACTGGAGTGTGATAATATGCGTTAAGTTGAAATTAACAAACCTGGTAGGCGTGACGGAGCAGCTCGCTGGAGTAAGAGGGGTTGAAGCGGCGGAAGACCATAGACGCGGCGGCCATGGCGGCGGCGGTTTCTCCGGCGAGGTCCGACCCGGGATTGCTCGGGTCGATCCGGTAAGCCCGGCGGTCGGTGGTCATGTCCTCGGGTCTCTGCCAGCAGAAGTGGTCGGTGTTCCCGTCACCCACCTAACCATTTCAAACAAAATTCAAAAATCAGTAACATAAAAAAAATCAAAATGTCCAAAATAAATAAGAGCATGTACAACCTATGAATCGTAATGCCAACAAAAAATTGCGACCCGTTATTTAGTGGTTTGTGATGTACGTTGTAGAGCACGATTTCTACGACCACGAACCATAAATAGCAGGTCGTGGTCGCGGCCCACAGACCGTTATTCCAGTTTGCTAGTTTGCAGGTCGTCGGTCACACGCCAACTACTTGTGTTACGACACGTGGCCTTTTAGTTATTTTTTTTAAATTAATCATATTTAAACTAAATAAAATTGGTCTACTCACAATATAAACCTCAATCCAAACATTTATTTGATTCTCACCACGATAAAACACTTTAACAAATTAAGAAGTAAGAATCACTATTTTACTGATTTGACACCCGACCCTAGTCATTGCATTGACATGTTCTAGCATAAAATTCAAAATCAAAATGTTCAAAATAACATAAAATTGAAACTAAAAATGTTCTTCAACCTGTGTGCTCTGTAGATTCATACCTCTCCGTAGAGAACATTGGGTTCAGGGTGGGCTTTGATGAGATAATCAGTACCCCACTTGATAGCTTCCATGGCGTTCCTGAGCTCTCCACTCTCAGCCATTTGCTTCCCATACTCAACAATACTCCACGACATCATCGTAACCGTGAAGGCCATCGGAAGCCCGAACTTCACATTGTCTCCGGCGTCATAGTACCCTCCGACCAAATCAACCTGCGATCGATTTCCCCAAACAATGTCAATCTCAATTTCAACCAGTGATTTGAAATCAAATTGTGTCAGAATATAACTATAATTGAACCTTCAACTATCAGCTTAAGTTTTCAGTTGAGTTAGTTCTCTAATAGATCGGAGGAGCTTACCCCACTGGCCTTGCCATCGAAGAGGCCGGAATGGGATCTCCACTTGACTCTCTGGTCTCGGGGGAGGAGACCAGATCTCTGAGCTTCGAAGAAGAGGAGGCTCTTGCTCAGAGCTTGGCCGTAGTCGTGGCTACACAGAACTGAGGGAAGGAGGCACATCAACAGAATTGAAATCACGTTCACCATTATTTACAAAATGGCGATCCCGGTTCGATTTAACGGCTAAAAGTTCTGATAAACCGACCGGAACCGGAGACGGAGAGTGGTGAGAGAGGAGGAGCTTGGGTCTCTATATACTGATAGAGAGAAGGAAGGACCCATCAACCATGAATTTTTTTTTAAAAGGAAGAGTAATTAATAATGTGTTTTTAATTTCTGAAAAATAAATCGAATTATTTTCATTTCTGTGTTATTTATTTTTTTTGCTGGAAACGGTTGAGAACAAGAGAAGGTCATGTGGGTGTCTCTGTTTTTTTTTTCCTGGACGAGTCGGTGTGGATTGAATGTGGTTCTAGAAATTAATTACAAACATTACCGGATATAACTGTGAATAAAATTGATTATTTACACACATTAAAATAATCTATTGTTTTGAATTTACAGGGCTAAGTAAAGGTTTAAGGATTTTTATTAGGAATGATCTTTGAATTATACATATTTTCCCCTATAAATTGTTTGTTTTGAGTTTGTTCGTTTACATCACGATAAAAAAAAACTTTTGGAAAGGAGATCTAGCAACATTTAGGTACTACAAAAAGTGGTTTTTGACATTTTGAACTCTTTAGTTTTAATTTATGTTCTAGTTCTGATTTTAATTCGTGTTTTAGTTTTGAATCTTGTTTACCACAATCGTCAATAAAACCGGCTTTCTTGTTTTTGTATCAATAACCTTTCAAAAGCCATGACCACTGTAATGATTTTGTTTATCATATTAGTATAACTATTAGTTATTCTTAAAAAATCAGTTAATGAAGGAAAGGGAAATTTGACTAACTAAGGGTCAAAAGCTCAAAAAAATGTTCTTGTATCAATGATTCTTCAGTTTTAGGTTGATTCTTTTGGTCATATTATCTTTATCGAACTTGTTATTTTTGGGTTCTTTAACGGTTCTCAACCCATTGACCCTATTAAAAGACTCCAAAGATCCGACTTCAAACGAGTCAATCTGATTCAGAAATAAATATATTGGTTCAATCTAATTTTTTCGTTTAGTACCAACCAAGGTTGTAAAAAACGTTAGGCACTAGTCGGACGGAAAGGGGTCCTAGACGCTAGGCGGGATTAATCGGTTTATTATTTTATTATTTTTCTTATATATTATCAAATTTTATATTGTACTGTATAAAAAATATTAATAATATCGAATATTAAATATATTAAAAAATATAAATATTCTTACTAAACTTAAAGTATCATACAATTCTTAAAAGAATATCAATAAATATGATTTTATCAACTCAATTTTATAGTTTCACTTAGTTTGTAGAAGGTTATAAACTGTTTTTTTAACTATGAATCTGACCGACCCGCTCAATTAATCGGCTAGGCGGTGATTAATCGGCTGAATCGGGGATTAATCGGTCATTTTCCGTCCAAACGGCCTGGAGCGTCCTAGAAGAATAAATCGGGTCGGTATAGCCCATTTCAGCGCCTGGGCGGGGCCTAGGCGCCTCCAGGCGGGGATTTTTACAACATTGGTACCAACCATGTGTTTATGCTTTCATTTTGGGTAAATGAAGATTTGTTTGCTCAATTCATTAGGAAGGCACAAAAACATTTGTACATAACTATTTGATTTTGTGCGTCACATTTTAATATACGATTTGTTAAGACGAATGCGATACATCTTGGTCGATCATGAATACAGTCCAGAAAATCACAATACCGACACACTTATCCTCTCTAAACGTCACTAAAATTCCTCTCTTTCTCTCTTCTTTTCACCATAATATCTTATAAAAAAAACGTAAGAGTGATCGTCCTTGTGATGCGGAGAAGGAGACCATGCACACTCATCTTAGCTAATAATAGTACTCTGCATTAATTCTGGAGAACCTTGAAGGAAGCCACCCAACAATCTCTCTTAAATTCTCATTAATGAGTTTGTGATCTTCCAGACTTTAATTTGTCTAAAACACACGTCATGTACAGCCCTCTGACAATAAATCGATACTCTGTCAATTTTCTGAGAAAATATACGCACACATATAATACATAAATTTTATTTATTTAATATTGGTCGTATTAACAAAATAAATAAATAAATACATAAGAAAGATCTAAGGAACACAAAAACGTGCAAGTGTGAGGTTCCGTTTTGTTTCTTCTGGGACCGAAATCACATTATATTATTCATGTTCAGAACCCGACATGACACGTGGCCAAACAGCACCTCTCTCCTCCGTCCATTCCACCGACACTCATCGGTGATTCTCAGTTTAGTTTCGAATTAGTACGTGGCATTCTAGTAATATTCAATTCCACCAGAGGTTGATTTAGCTGTGAAACGTGAGGTAGAGCCGCAATCAACGGTCTCGAATGACCGGCTGGTGCCGGTTTTAACCCACCATCGCTAATCACAATCTTAACTTTACTGGAGAAGGTACGAGATTAGTACTAACTACTAACCCTCCTCGAGGTAAAGTCAAAGTTCTTCGCTTTTGGGGGGGGGGGGGGGGGGGGGGGGGGAACTAATTAATTTTGTACTTATTAGCTTAAAATACAAGCACAGAAAGATAAAATCAACGTGTCCTTGATAATACTTCTTTTATCATTTTTTATCATAATGGTGATCATTTTTATTGCAAATAACATACAAAATGGTTAAGGCATAGTCTTTAATTTTGTAAAATTCGAAACGCTAACGGTTAAACAAGTAACGTTGTGCTAAAGCCTAAGTTGTGTTAAAGCTCAATCCAATTTAAAAGCTCGAACCGATAGGTGGAGGCATCATGATGTATATTAAAGAGTTAATTTATTCACACACTTTCGATGTGGGACTCACACTTCAACACTCCTCTCACGTGTAGGGACAGTAGGGTTGGACATCTGGGCCATAGCAGTACTGGACATCTGCATATAGGCCGAAAACCATAGGGTGGAGGTGACAATCAGGCTTCAGGCCGAACCTCAGGCCCACAGGGTGGAGCTAACAAACAGGCCTCAGGCCCATAACACACATGTACCTGAATCGTAACCAGGTTCTGATAACATGTTAAAGCTCAATCTAACCCGAAAACTCAAATTTATAGGCGGAGACACTAATATACTTATCCAATGTTTAATTTATTCATACACATATTATATAGAACTTATACTTCAACAATTGCTACAATGGGAACTTTGAAGCCCATACGAGGAAGCTTCTTGTGAATGTGGCCTTGCAATTCAAACCATTGTCGTAACTATAACCTGCTAGATTTTCAGACAAAAATATATTGTCAAATTGGACACATGTGTTTTTCGATAACTCAACTCAACACAAGGGCACTGTCGCAATCGCAAGGGTTCAAGGAAGCATCAACCTACACCCAAATTTAACTGGAAATTTAGTCGGCGGATTATTATTTATTTATTTTCTCATTTTCTATATTGTACAAGCATTTAAATATTAATTATCTGTTTAATTTTTTGATAATTTGATCAAATGATGTTAGGCCTTCTCATAGACTGATAGACCCCACATTTTTTGTAAATCTGAAATTTGATTAGTGATACTATTAGACTCACAGAATTCTAAAATATTACAAACTCGATCAGCATACAAATATTAGTTGACATTCGAACAAAAGAAATGGACTTCTGGTGAAGAGAACTCCACGAGCTCTTGCTATCCTGAATTATGAGGTCAAGCTATCATGTTAATGTATTAGAGCATTTGTAGTTGGTCGATTGAAACGTTGAATGGACAAACAGAGGAGAAAAAACGATGTTTTTTTTTTCTCTCTAACGGATTCTCTCTTTTAGCGTCACACACATTCCCAACCCTCATCTCTTTGTCTCTCTCCTCTCTTCCCTCAGCTTTTTTCTTCAACCACTTGTTGATTTTGATAGAAGCGATCCGTCGAATCCGACGTCCACCACAAGATAATAACGAATCGATCCTAAATCTGACCTAATCAACTTTGTTGAGTCCTATCCTAGTATAAATGCTCCAGTCTATATGTTTATTTTCACACAATCGACATGTCGTTTTCATACTTCCGATGGGAATAGACTCGATATTTTTTTTGAGCCAACGAAATAATTTTATTGCCGTAAAAGGTTTAAGATGATCGTCCATGAGTGGAAATAACTATAAAAGATGAGGTATAATTTCGATGACATTAGAAACACCGATCTTGTAGCTAAAAGCCCGGTGTATACCAGAGAGAAGTTAGGGATGGTTCCCTATTACAGTTGTACTTGGCGCTATATATCCTTAAATCGGTCTATGTCTCGACTTGACCGGATCTGTTGTGTCGCACCAGTCGGTCAAGGAGTACGCCAAGGAAAGGAGGAGAACGGAGATGAGCAGAGGGCTGATTCGTGTCGATAAGGGTGTGTCTCCTTAGTGACACCCTGAGATTCCCGATGCGATTCATGGTGACCCGCGAGGCATTCCAACATGCCTCACTGTTTCTTCACCTTGGTTGGCCTCTATATTGCTATCCGCGTCCGTGGAGTGCGGGATGCCTAAAACATAGGTGCCTGAGTCATTCGAGTCTTGGACGAGACGTCCCAACGGGGTCCAACACCCGGTGGTTAGGAGGGTGAGAGTCGTCCCGCTCAGGTTGGGGTGAGACCCTATTGTGATCGTCACGGTGATTGCTGCAGTGGTTCCTAGTTGACGGCTCCGTTCGTCGATCTGGAGCATGTGGTTCTAGTAACGTCTGCCTTAGATCCATGTCTGGCATGTATACATCATTCGCAACACGAAGCCTCGCCAGGTTTCAGGATTCCACAACCCCCTAAAAAGTTGGTGGGATCCTTGTTCAAAGGGGTCAACGAATATTGGATCGGGGATGATCCGTTCATAATGGTTGATCGTCGCCCATGGAGAGAGGTCGCCATCGCGGGGCCATTGTTCTTGTCAGGGTCGTGGCCGTGATCCCACGAGTCTATCCCAGTGCATGGTGTCCTAGCCTTCATCAGTCCCGGGGTTGGGTGTCGATGCCTTAGTATGGATCTGTGATGAGGCATCAACCATCAGTCTCACCCTATCAGTTCCTCGGGGGTTTTGCTTCGATGGTTTCTCCGACCGCAGGCAACAGAGAGCCGATTTATCCATCTCCTCATTGGTTCTAGCAAACTCACTCGGTGGTAGTCGACGGGAGTCCGTCGTGGTAGGTCGCTCCCTAGACTGGTTACATATCAATTTATGGTAGAGTTTATTGCGATATTTGGTGTTGTGTGTGAATTCTTCCCACGGAAGTATTCATGGTCCCAACTTTTTCGGACGACTTACAGTGAAACGACGAGTAGAAAGGAGGGAGACGATAGGTGTTGATGGGCGTATTGGTCGTGGTTTCACAATCGGTAGCAGCGAGAAAGAGAATAATCGAATAAAGGGACTGGAATAGAGGCGATAAATCAGACGTTGATGGAGTTTGAGAGAAAAACATATGTTTCGATTTTTTTTCTAATAGACTCTACATTTTAGTTTGCCTTAAAATATCCTTATCATATTTTCTTGTTTTTTTAACTTATTATAGTTATTGTATTTTCATGAAGAAATAGAGTTGACGAATTAGATGTATGGTGTAAACAGCTGCTAATTAAGCCGTTCAAGCACGTGTTCAGCATCTGCGGCACAGCCTAAGGCCAGCGAGGGAAATTCGAAACCACGAGCCAATCACGTAACATGATTAGGGAGGCTCGACTGTACTATTTCGTCCATTACATTAACGTTTATTTTACAATATATCAATTATTCTTCTGGGTGTAACCAAGACATGAAATATATAATATATATTTTTCAGGAGAAATGGTTATATATAATTCCTCATGAGTAGTAATGACCTGTTTTTATATTATAGATATAATACTCGTTATTATTTTCGTACATATTTTTGGCTGACATGATATTTCATTTAACACTAACTAACAAATCTTCGAAAATTAAAGGGTTAATTTTATCTTATTATCCTACATATTTTCACTTTTCATTTCACTACCCTAACTATTTTTTATAGTACCTCACTAACTTAAAATGTATTTTTTTTTTCACTTTCATACCCGACATTAATTTTTCATCCATTTTTGAAAGAAAAATGGTCATGTATAAAACACATAACCCTACTTTTTCTGAAATTACCTAAACTACACTTTACCTCCCTCTCATACCCACTTCATTTTCATTAAAACGCAACAATCGGACATCAGAAAAGGGTTGTTTAGGGTTTTAATGAAAATGAAGTGGGTAAAAGAGGGAGGTAAATGGTAGTTTAGGTATTATTTTTTTTAAAGTAAGGTTACATGACCATTTTTCGGCCAAAAATAGATGGAAAATTGACGGCTGGTATGAAAGTGAAAAAAAAAGCATTTTAGGTTAATGAGGTGTCACAACAAATAATTAGGGCAGTGAGATGAAAATGAAGAATTTTTAAGATAATGAGATGAAATTAACCCAAAATTAAGCAATCTAATATTTGATATGATGGTAAGATTCACAAAATAAAATATATTTTTTCTCCCATCCAGATAAAAAAAATATCGTCAAAATTTAAGATCGACCAGAAAACATAATCAAAAGTTGAGAGTATCTTTTATTCATTCAATGAGGTCATGATATTCTTTCTTGCAGCATCAGATAATGTAATACGCATGCAAGGTTTCCAAATATTGGTCCCCTAAGATTTCACTTTACAAAGTTCAATAAATAAATAAAAGAGGCTGAAACACGGCATATAATGGCATATATCATGTACGTATGTATGTTCACAATCATCAGAAGAGACAAGCTGTGGTTCTAGTGGTCCTCTCTTGGTGTCCGGTACTTGTCCTAAGTTTTATAGTTTCCAAACTCATTCCATTATATACCACTATCCATTACACAAAGGATTTAAAAAATCCAATGGGTTTACAAACAATATTTTTATTGTCTCTACGGGTTATGAGATGGTAAGTGTATGTCATGTGTGACTATCACAATTCACTATTACTTAGAACACCTCCAGCGGGTCGTGTCAGTAAGTCGTTGCAGGCGCTGACACGACGCTGGCACGACTAGCTGACATGGTTGGTCATGTCAGGGGCGGCGTGTCAAGGTGTCGTTGCAGAATCCTGCAACGGCCCGACGCCGTGGTAGGGGTAATTTAGAGGAGAGAGAAATGCTATTTTGTTTGAAAACAACTACAAACCGGTTTTATGACACTAGTCATGTCAGACCATTGGAGAAGTCATGTCAGGAAGCCATGCCAAGAAGTCAAAAAACACCTCTTAACATGACTCATTGACACTAGTCATATCAAACCATCAGAGATGCTCTTACATACAAGACATTATATAGCAATCTCTCATGATTTAATTGTTTCTGTAAATATATATACCAACTTCTTGTATTACACACAACATGTAGCACAAGATACAACATTTCTTGTAAGTTACTTTCAAGATATGAATAAGAATTATCTTTACTCTCTAACTCTCAATCCCAAGTGTTCTTTCTTGTTTGTTTGATAACTAACTCGTGTCTGACACTAATCTTTGTATTATTCTGGGCCGTCGGTGTCTAACCGTTGGTTTGATCTAAACTCGATTTATAAACACAAGTTTCACGACACTACATTATTTATGTTTGGATTAATATGAATATCAGAGAATCTCTATTCTCTAGTAGGAATCATCTACTGAAGGCAAATATCTTTTACTTTGTCAGTCAATTTGTTTAGTCCTCTGCATGTAGGAGCCAGGATATGATTAGTCTGATAAATTTGGATAAATAGATACGTGTCATGTGTTGAACGCCAAAAGATAAGTGATTTTTTTGTTGAAGTGTGAACCCATATCGGGAAAATATAAAAATAAAGAGTTAGTTATAAACGTTAGGACACACCAAATAACAAGAGTGACCTTTTAGTTGTGGAAGTCTAGCCCAATATAAATGGTAAGTTTTACACAAAATCCCCAACTAAAAAGATTGACCTTTTAGTTGCGGAAGTCTGGACCAACATAAGTGGTCCGTTTTTATATAAATTTTACATTTTTAGTTAGTTGGTGATTTTTGTGTGGTTTCAGGTTAGTCTTGATATGGACAAGCCTCTACGTCGAAAAATTCAACTCCTCTTTTCGGGTCATGTGGGCTCTACCACGGTGGTCCTACTATATGAGCGTCTCCCGGGCTTTTGCGTCCGTTGTGGACGACTCAACCATCAGATAGGGACCTACCTCACGGGCGATGCTTGATCGTCTCGGGAAGAGCTCGGAAGCAATGCTAGTTTTTTTTCTGGGGTATTTTCTATTCAATCTGGTTATTGAACTTATGGATATTTTTAGTTGTTGTGACTTATTTTGTTTGAAGGGTAAACGAGATTTCTATTCGCATTTGTTTAAGATGAAAATTATACTTTTTCGAGAGTCCAAAAGCGATGGGTCACCTATAGGGGACTCGAACATATTCCGGAGCCTATAACGTATTATCCTTTTGTAACTAAAGATTAGCACTAATGCATTTAACCTCGTTTTCCATTAAAAAAAATAGTTGGTGAATCGAACCGAACGTTGATACCTTTGTCCCACGACCCTAAAGCCTAGATGTTATTAGCCAAATGGATTGGTATGTGTTGCGTGCAATGTGACTTAAGGTGAGAAATTTCATACCGTTTGCAAATTAAACAGGACAATAATAACTTTATTCAAGGTAAGTTATTCGTCCTCACTTAGTAATAACCAAATGTATTTTTCAATTAAAAACAGAGTTTTATTTTAAAGGTGAATGAATACAAATAAATAGGGATTGGAGTTGACAAGCCAACAAATAGTAAATGGTAGTTACATAGAGCCCCACAATAGAAGGACGTTGTCCCTAAACTCCTTCTAACTCATTAATTTTGGGTTTCCAACTTCGGCCATTTGCCCCAAAAGTGGACCATTTAAAATCAATAATCAATGTTATCAGGATCGGTTTCAGTTTTACTGAGAAAAAGTTCACGCTTGGAAGTAGCACGCCTAGCGCGTGACAAGCAAAAGCACCGCCCGTCGGTGGCAGTCAAAACCCGAAAATTGACTCGCATGGAGCCGTTCATCAAAACAAAACCGACGGCCACCGTTACCCAAGTACAATCAACGGTGATTACGGGGCCCCCGCAAATCAGGGAAGGATGGGACGCGTGTCGCAAGGGGAGGGGGTAACAACTTGAGTTCATGTGAGTGCACGTGCTGCATCTGACAGTGGTGGGCCCACCACGTGAGGGGCGTGCCAACGCACGTGGTCCAACCCCTCCGTGACGACCGAGCTCACATGGCTGGTTGAGTTCAGTTCAGTTCCCACGGGTGGTTAATAATAACGATACGAGGTGGGTAACTAGTAACTGCCACCTGCACAACTCAATGACAAACCTTGTGAATATGTAGTTCGGAGTTGGCGCTTTTGGGAGAAACCAGACTGAAGTTTTCAGACGAATTACTCAATGATTCAGAGTTGTTTAGGGCATCTTCAACGCTACAGCCGGTTACTAGCGGGAAAGGACTGGGGAGGATAAAAATTATTTTTAGTTGGCTTATAATCAGCTCTCTATGTCAGTACCATGCGATGTTAGGTGGTTAAAGTGTTTATAATAGCTTTTTTGTTCACATTTTTGTCCTTAACTGACGGTTAGAAGAGGCGTGGAGCTCCCAGCCAGCTCCTCACCGACGATTTCTCCCCGCCAGCTCCCAGCCAACCACTGTGGATGCCCTTAGTGCATCTCCCGTAATAGACTTTTGGTACTAATTTTTTTTAATTAAAAAAATATTAATTAGTACGAACAATCAACAACATTCAGTAGTAGGCTGATAACGCCGTCGGACAGAGCTGTTTTTCTTCACAACTTTTAATAATCAACGATTAGCGTCGATAGTGAACTCACCGAAGGTTATCTCCGCCAGCACCCAAACGCTTACGAGCGGCCGTCATTTTGTCTCCGTCAACAACGGACTGTCTGCAAAACGCTTAGCATTGAAGAAGCTCTTAGTGTTACGGGACGAGCCAATTTGAATACGGAGGAAAAATATGTTGGCATTTGGGCCGATCTTACTGGTCGGGCTTTTGTTAAATGGCCCGCATAATAACCTTCCATAGCCACTCAAAAGCCCTTTACCAAACAGCAGTCTCGGACCCTTGAAGCCCATTTTTTATAGCTTTGGCACGTGCAAAATACTGTTATTGGGCTTCTGCAAAAGCCTACCTTGAACCTAAGTCCTTTCCTACTTTATAATGGACGCGTGCGTTCGTTTTCGTTTGGTGCAGTTGATCAAGTGAATTATCAATGAAACCACTTTCATAAATTGTGAGATTTGAATCATTGGCGGGGACTTCAACCATTAGACAATTCAAGTTTAGGAATGTGCAAAAGCCCAAGTGAGGTCGGTAACTGGTAACTACCAATTACCACCTCAACAACTCAACAAGAGACCGAAGTGGCCCTAACCCAAGCGAGCCTTCCATACCCAGACAAAAGCCCTTTACCAAACATCAATTATAGGCCCTTGAAGTCCAATTGTTTTATCCTGGGTTTCTGCAAAAGCCCACCATGAACGTAAGTCCTTTACCACCTTTTTATTGAAAATGAGGACAAACTCAGCTAAAATTTAACCTGATAATAAAAGAATACTCAATCATACGCCTACTCACGGACAAATTTATTTTTGGGTTTGGATGTAGACTATATAAAATGAGAGATAAAACAAATCAGGATAAAATAAATGATAAGAGTGATACTCTTATAATAGAGTACACGATTATACCAGGGATTAAAAGAAGTAGGGGGCCACTTATTGTTGGGGCGATATCAAGAAACTTCAGGATATTTTCTGGCTCGACCTGAAAAGGTCTGTGGTAAGAGATTGGGGGCAATTGAGGGAATAGCGGGCATCTATAGAAAACATCAAGAAATGAGGGAACCATATTGTCGGCTTTGTACCGACCATGACAGGGCAAGGTATACATTCCCACACACACCATGTTGCTCATGCTTTTGACTCATTGGGTCTGGCGAGACTCCGTAGTAGACCGCACCTGGTTATTGGGGCCGACAAGGGATCTTGTTCGTGGTCCATGACAGCTCAGGACCTTCTGTCGTCGACGCATCGGGGGGTCATCATCTTCCAACGTCAACCATACTTGCAAAGCCAGCCATTGCTCCTAATCTTCATGATTCAGGTCGGGGGGTCGAGGGAACCTCGTGCGAAAATCCCTAGTAAGCGGAATCAGACCTATGTCTTTGCAGATCCTATCCCGTCCTCCCGGCGAAACTGGGGGTCCTTAGAGCGGGGTATGAGGCTACCACACATAGTGGTGGGGTCGTAGATCGCCTTCCTTGTCCCGTGTGTCGGTGTCACCATGCTAGTGGAGACACGATCTTCTTCCTTGGTCGGTCATACCCGTAGGGCCAACCATTTTTCCAGCTCTTCAAAGTTCGGGTCGGGGGTTGGGGGAATCTTGTGAAGAGATCCCAATAAAGTAGGATCTGGCCGAGCTCAGTGTTAGAGTTCGTCTTGTCTACCTAGGGGTAGTGGTGGTCCGATGGTCAAGATTCAGTCCCTCTCAAATTGGTTGGGTGGGATGATGATCTTTGTGTCGGTAATCCAGAGGGTAGTGGCGATATAGGGCATACTTTCGAAGGGGGCGGTTGAGGTATTATTGGAGGTGGCAACGGCGACAAATGGTGGTGGGGTGATTCTGGTGCGATGGGGCTTGATATTGACTCCCGGGAATCGCGTATCTCCTTCAGATCCTATCGTTCCACCCTTTTAATGTAGTGATAGCCTTTTTCTTATTCCGTGGATGCGATGCGGATGAAGCCACAAAGTTCCTGAGATATATACGATGGATGAAAACAGGTGGAATGACGGCACAAGGTGGAGAACTCTTGCAGCGTAGAGGGAAAAAACCCTTACAACTTGCGATGGACCCTGTGGAGAGAGACCTGTGCGGCTAGGTAAAAAAAGACTTAATCCCCGAAAAGCCATATAAAAATTATCATATTAGATGGTTAAATCAATCAATAGCTAAGATTGATAATTTAAAGATTAATTATTACTTGTACTCTGACTAATTTGTATCTCAAATGTAGTTATTTTTCGAATTTTCTGACTCATTCAAATAAGATATCCATGTATTGACATGTACTCTTGATGTATTAATACTTCACATTCTTCAACTTACCAAAAATAGAAGCATGATACGTGTTCCTTAAATCCTTTTCAATCCGGTCCACTCTTCACAACCACATAGCTTTGGCGGTGCAGCACAGCCACATGCAACACACCAAGTCAACTTACCCAAATTTGTGGGCTTAATAAGTGAACAAACATGTAGCAAATCAAACTCTAATACGTGTTTTATAATTCCTGAATCTCTCTCAATCACAGCTGCTGAGTAGTGTCCGAAAAAAGTCTAAAAAGTAGGGTTTTGGTCCGACACAAGAGAGGGACAGAAGTAGCGTTTTGTCAAGCCGACTCGGTCCGTCCAAGGATGTACCTTTGAGAATAAGATTCGTTTCATTAATCTTCGATTTTACAGTAGAGTCTAAAGACAGCTCATTGACGTGTTGAGGATGGACCCTCAAAACCAAAGGTCACACCAGTCTTTTTTCCATTATTTTTCAATGCTACTGTTCTGGTCTGGAGGGAATAGGTTTTGATATCCAATGTGAAAGTATGAAATGACCATTTGGTGGATAATAGTATAAATCTTCAGTGAAATCGAGTACGAGGTCAGAACGTCGGTGATGAACTATGAATCTATTGATGGCGAATAGAGACAACTTATTTTTTCTCTGTACGGTTCCTTCATTCTCTCATATGATGGCTAATAATACTAGCATGTAGATTTGACTCCCACTATAAATTTTCGTCGAATCGATTATATAAAATCTAAACACATCGTAGATGCTCTAAGTCTTGATATAAAAAACCGTATGTTGTTTGGAGAAGTAAATATCTTTACTATTATTTCTACATACAAGAAGTAGGTTAACAAAATCAAATATCTATATGGGTTTGTTAGAAGGGTTAGTCCGATAAAACAGATAAAAACTGAATCCAATATTATTAGTGAATATTCAAATCACATACGAAATAAAATAACAAACAAAGTATGTAAAAATATAAGGTCGATACGTAATCGAAACAGTAATCTCAATCGATACTCGAAGAGGGAACTGGTATGTCGAGGCCTGCGAACCAGTTTCCTTAAGACTTTTTATTGCCCCGTCTGAGCAAGTCTCCCAAGATACAACGACAACGTAAACGAACTCGAAGCCGTGTATGAGAAGTAGCACCGAGTAGAAAGAAATAAGTTGCTCTGTTCTTGGAGAATGAGAGAAATTGTGTAGGTAAATTTCGTGTCTACTTCGTCTCTACTACGTGTCTAATTTTTCACTACGAATAATGAACTAGAACAAAGCTTATATAGGAAAAGGGGAGAGAGTTTTTGGAAACGAGTTTTATGGAAACACAATTTTTGGGAAATAGACAATTTCGAAAATAATATATTAAATTCGAATTTAATAAATTCTAGAAACTAAAAATAATTTCAAAATTGTTATAAGATTCGATATAATATAAAATTTGGAAATTTCTTTAATTGCATATCAATTTCCAAAACCAATTGCATATCAATTTCATATTTTCTTATTTTGCATTTTCTGAAAATTGGAAATTAATTGTTGGGATTTCAATACGGGCCGAAGCAAAACGAAACTGGTGCCACGGGCCCAAATCCGCTACAGCATTCGCATCCCGCACACAGTCTTTCATCCAAGCAATACAAACATGCTAGGAAGGCAACGCTATATAAACCCAATGAAAGTTTAGCAATCTTTTGATGTGGGACAACACAAGAATGATGCATTGTTCATTTGCAATTTTCTCAACAACTAAGTTCAACGAGTGATCTTTGAGCTTTAATTTCTCATTCACCTCTTGTCCGTTTAGATCTCATAATATCTCATTGGAAAGGTCTCACTTCCTAGAATACGAGACTAATATTTCCATAGTTCTAGGATGACCCGATCCGATAGATAATTGAGCGTCAAGTTGACCATTTCCATTAGTCTAAACTCACTTTTGTCCAACAGGTTTCATGGTTGGTAAATCAAAGTTGTAGACTTTGGTTTCTGTGAGATTAATGTTGGTAATATTTAGGTATTGAGATATTTTTATCGTTTTATCCCTTTGGTCTATTTCGGTTGGGGATCTTCTGGTTGTAGTTTTTTTATTGTTGTCTTTGGTTGTGTCTTTATAGTTGGATGCGCCATTTTTTGGGTTTTGTGGTCTCTAAAAAGGTTTTAATTTAAATTTGTTTTGCCGATCTAAAGAATAGTCGAATATATGTCAATTTTGATAAATATAACGAATATGCAACATTGATAAATATAGATCGTCGGGTAGTAAAGTCATAGATAAACGACCAACAAACCTTAATATATAGGGATAATTCCATTTTATTACCCTAAAACTTTCGGATTTCGTTTTTAGTACCCTAAATGTTTTTTGTGCCACTTCGGTACCCTAAATCTTTGATAATTCCACTTTAGTACCCAACGTCTGATTTTTCATCTAACATTGCTAACTTTCCATCCAATGAACGTAAAATGACCAAAATACCCCTCAGTTTTATTTATTAAAAAATCACTTTTATTTATAAAAATCCTTTTAATTTTTAAAAATTCAAACCATCAGATTTTAGTTTTCTTTTTAATTTTTCTTTAATTCTGTTCATCTTCTTCGTTTAACCAAACCACATCTACATATTCAAAGTCATCAATCCATCCAATTTCGAGTTCCCCGACCCATAATTTCATCTAAAATCGACTTCCCCAACCCATCAAATCCATCCAAAGTTGAAACCAACCACCAACCCATCAATCGGATGAAACAGATCCAGCCTCTACGTCGTCTTCCGAGGAAGACGAGTTGGAGGAGGGTCCGGCGAGTTACGAGCTGAGGGAGAATCCGAGGAAGAGCCTCAGGTTCGTAGATCCCGAGTTCCCTTTTGTTGACTCGGGCGATGTGGTTCAGGACAGGGAGAGCGAGACTGAGTCACGGGGACCGAATCGTCGGCGATCGAAGCAGAGCCGGACCCAGAAGCTGAACCAGAGGTGGGAGATCCGGCGATTCTCCCTTTGCACCCAGATCCGACGACCTCCCTTTTCATGCTGGAGCTTCTAAGCACGGGGCGGCGACCCAGTTTCAATCCGGCGATGGCGAGCTCATTTTCTGAGCACGGGGCGGCAAAAGGAAAGGGGAAAGAAGAAGGGAGATGGGTTGTGGAAGGTTGAGAGAGGTAGACGAGAGAGAGAGGAGGATTCATAGGTTGAGATTAGGGTTGAGAGAGGAGTTGAGAGCTGAGAGAGAGGTAGATGAGAGGTAGATGAGAGATGAGAGAGAGGTCAAAGGGTATTTTTGGTATTTTAAAATTTTTTGAAGTCATGTGCTATGCATATGCGATTTTCTGTTAAAAAACAGATGAAAAGTTAACGGCGCGTACTAAAGTGGAATTATCAAAGATTTAGGGTATCGAAGTGGCACAAAAAACATTTAGGGTATTAAAAACGAAATCCGAAAATTTTAGGGTACTA
This sequence comes from Erodium maritimum, assembly GCA_963921825.1. Lineage (NCBI taxonomy): Eukaryota > Viridiplantae > Streptophyta > Magnoliopsida > Geraniales > Geraniaceae > Erodium > Erodium maritimum. The sequence goes on from OY997588.1 coordinate 153,868,303, forward strand.
AAATGGAATTATCCCTAATATATATACTAGGCTAAACTCGTGATCTCACCTAAAATCTCACGTCTATGAATTAACATTGCCATAAACTTAGTTTACTGATACAATCTTTTCATCTTTCAAACGTATGACTAAAGCTCACCCTTCACCCTAACTTTGGTGGAGGGGTTTGATTCATGCATGGTGTCGCATTGTACAGAGTGCGAACAAAGGCGCGGAGGTGGTGGGTCCGTGTACGGTGACGAAAAACATACCATTGGAGACGGATAAGGGGAACCATTTACATATATTTATGTACCCAAGTTGACAATAACAGGATATCTATCTACATATCTGTTTTATGAGGAAACAAATCTTTTTTATTAAATCAACCGTTGGAATTTTTTGTACAAGATGGGGACGGGGCTGTTAAATATATAATTGGACATTCAACTATCAGCTTGAACTTTTAGTTGAGTTGATTCTCTTACGTGGTATCAGAGCTTGTTACCTCACAGACCCGGGTTCAATCCTCACTCTTTACAAACAAATAAAATCAAATTTCTTGTTTATTTATCAAATTTACCCATAATGGGCCAGCCTTTATACTCCTTCTACATGGGCTATCTACAAGCCACTTCTTAATGAACTATCTTCAAATCTCATCTTAATGGGCTATCTTCAAATCTCCTCTTAATGGGCTCCCCAACTATCTCTTAATGGGCTATTCTTCTCATCGGGCTTCCTACCTACCTCCTAATGGGCTATCCTCAGATCCACCTCCAAACCCGTTTACAGCTTTAGCTTTTAGTTAAGTTGGTTCTCTTACAGTGGCTACTTTTGATAGGTCTCTAGATTGGCACTACCAACCGTAACGTCCTGGTAAGCAGCCGTCCAACTGTTGGGTGAGAGTGTGAGCTCATACATTATGTATCCACCTTAATCGGATTATTGTTCTTTGTGTGTTTCGTATTGGTTTTCACCTTCTATTGAATTTAAATTTTTATCGGAAGGAAGTTCGGTATGACGAGTCCATCAGGGTTCAGAGGCAATTGGATATGGACCGTCTTCTCAACACCGTTCGGAGGACCCCAAAGGTAACTCGGGAGACATCGGTGGTCGATCTCCTAACATCCCTTACCCTTGATCCGATAAGAGATTATGTAGGAGGTTCTCGGGAAGGCACTTTTACACTGTCCCCGATATCTCCTTCAGGGTTTCCAGAGATGCGAGAACATGATGAACTCTACTTAGAGTCTGGCAACATGACTAATGATCCCAATACTGCAAGAGCCTCAGCTGAGAGAAGAGAGAAGAGATTCAAGTAGAGAAGAAGAAGGTGACACCCAATTAAGGAAAATGAACATGGGCTGTCGAGCCAAGCCAGAGAACGAAGGACCAACCTGAGGGAGCTTTTAGAGGCACGTTGTTGAGATTTTAAGCCTATTTTTCATATAGTATTCAGCTAGAATAAATAAATAATTATATTAAGATTGGAGTCACACTCAACTAACAAAAGTTTACCTCACAATTATGGTAACCTAATCCGATTTAAGTTGTCAGTTTTAAACAAAAATCACATGGTATTAAAGCTGGTTTCAACCTACCGTAGGTTTGTCACTTTCACCATGAGGTATCTGGTTCATATGCAGATGACTAGTCCTGTTTTGGCCTACATGTATGTTCAACCATACACGCGAGGGAAAGTGTTGTAGTTGAATCCACATCGACAAAATATAAGAATAAAAAAATTACTAATATAAAGGTTAGGGTCACACTCAACTAATAAAGTTAACCATTTAGTTATAGAAGCCCGATCCGATATAAGTGGCAAATTTTAAACAATTTGTAAACCTTCAAGTTCAAGCTATTGGATTTTAACAATGTTCAAGTCAACAAAAATTTTGCACAATCGACCAGATGGCCCACCAGGCCGACGATAATCACTTGAGCGAAGCGAGAAGAGCTTCTTGTCAATAAACGCAAACTGAGTTTTTCTCGCTTACTTGGTATGCTTAAGTTCCGGTCAAATCAACTAGTTCATAGCTTAAACCCAATTTTAACGTGATAATCCTTAACCGAGATCAAGATTACACTCGAAATGCACATTCTAATAGTAACTTAGGAAAATGAAATAATTAATAATGGGACAGAAAAACAACAACAATTTAGAGATCTCTGCAAAAGTTCCAAACCCTAGCTCTTCTACCGCTGCCACCCCCTTTTCCCCCCATCAGGGACAGCCTCGCCTCTAGCTTTGTCGTTGTCGGTGGTGGCTTCTCTTGTCTCTCTCCCCTCATCCTTCTTCCCCATTTCTCCCACTCTTGTTTCCCATTTCTCTGTTCTTGTGCTCTACAAATCTAATACATCTTCTCTCCATCTCGCTGTCGGCGGTCGAGCCTCGGGGGGAAGGGTCCTGTTGTTGTGCTTCACCGAAGTTTCCTCGTCTCCGTCGTGCTTCGTTTTGGGGCCTGCTCGGGGTCAGTGGAGTTGCAGATCTGAATCTTCGTCCATATCTACTTTTCTTCCCGTTGTCGCCTAACACGGGGAGGATGATTCAATTGGCAGTCGATGTTGGGGCTGACTTCGTCGGTGCTCTCGCCTCTCCAACTGGCAGCTCACTTCCTCTGATCTGCTCGGAGTTTGGTCGGAGGCCTCATTCGATCTAAACCGTCGCCGTCTCGTGGTGGTGTCCAACTGTTGCCTCCGTGGCCGTGGTGTGGTGCAACCATGACAGCCGTTGAGTCGTTGGTCTCGGTCGGGATCAACAGAGTTCTTAAAGTGCCTTTATTTTTTGTTTATTCGTTTACGTGGTGTCTTAGGTTTTAATTTAGTCGATTTGGGTTTATTCTAAATAACTGTACTTGTTGCAGCTTTGTGTGGATCTGTTGCACGTTTGTGTGTATCAACTGTACTTTGGTGTGCCCGTTTTGTGGCACTTATGGTGCACATTTTTGATGCATTTTTGACGTACACGGTATGGTTGCACGTTCTGGAAATATTATATTGCGCTGCATGTTTTGATTAATGGTCGATAATATAATGGTCTTGTTTTATTGTTGTGTTTATACAATCAACATGTATAAATTATGAAGAATCATTTGTATATTTTTCATAGAATAATTTATAAAATTCAGCAACAGCTTTCCTCAAAAAAAAAAAAGATTACACTCGAAATTTCTGATCAAGATTATGGTAAATTCATACAGATAGAAAAGTATTTCTGAATACTGTTTTGGAGGGGACTCACGTCACGTCTTTATCAACTATATCGAAAATAACCCAACAAAACTAGATAATTCAACTTGAGTAACGACACTAGTTCCCTTTTAAGCATAATGATTTTTTTCAACCTCACACTTGTCACAAAAATTGCTCGAAGCCCCCTCTTATCCATAAAATATAAGTGCTAATAATACCACAACATTCTACACAACCCACGTGGCCACGCAAGCTGCTTCAGGCTACAGCACTCAGTAAAATTTTGAAATCGATGTCTGACGTGGACAACTTGTCGACACTACCCTAGCCAAAACCAGGGGCCCACCATTCTGCCACCATCCATCCAGGCTGGGCTCATATGGGCCCAGCTCCCCATCTGATGGGCCCAAGTCCATCGATCGTACTCTTGGTTGCTACGTCACTCACACGTCATAAACTGTAGGTGTGACGTAGTGTGGACCCTGCTCGAATTTCTATCGCCGATTGGCCGGTGGAGAATATAGCTCGTATTCAGACATCGCAGTGTTCTACGGTTAAACAATCTTCAGAACGACGTCGTTGCACTCCATTGTTGTTGGAAAATCCTTCCCAGAAAAGAATCATATGATCACGTTAAAGCACTTGAATGGGACCCACAAGTGTGACGTGTCCACATGGACAGTCGGCGACACATAGTTGCAACTTGCAATTTGCGACCTTGTCCATGTAAAGACAAAACGTTACTTTTTGCATTCAATATTTGTCAGTACACCCGCATTTGCCTCTATATTACAACACCATGCCACTGCATTGAAGTGAACTCAATCACCAAATTATTAACGTAGCTCAGGGTTAAAGCTCGTACTTCTTTTTTCATGACATGGGTCCATATTCTACAGAATTTGCAACATAATGTTATTTGCCTCTCTAAATTCAAACAAAATCAATGGTACTTCGTTCTTAAAATATCTACGACACACCCTACGTAATTTTGGTCTTGAATCGATTAGGAGAGAAGAGTTGACGATTATTAGATACATGTTGATTGGATGATTGGATAAAGCGGTAATCGAAACAACAGAACCAATCGACGTCTTTATGCTTGAACTGTCTGATTTTATTGTTTCTTAGATTAATTGTTTGTTTTATCCGTTAATCGAACGACCATTTTTTACACAAGAATTATTTGATACGTTGAAACCTAGGCTAGTTGTCCTTTTTATCAGGAAAAAACTATGTTACTTGTAAAATCAATCAAACTCTAAAATTTCTCAAACGAATTTTGATTTTTTGTACACTTAATAATTGTCGGTGACATATGTAAATAAACTTATGCATCAACCCATGTTCCTTACATGCGGACCGTTTGATTTTATCGTCATTCAGACTAACTATCTGTTTATCTAAGAATCGGCCGACATGCGAACAATATAATTTTATCATCATGAAATTTAATTGTCCGTTTATCTAACAATCGTTTGTATTAGAATATCAACTCAACTAAAAGCTCAAACTGATAGTTGAAGGTCCAATTATAATTATATCATAACACGCGTCCTCACGGACAAACCCGCTTACGGGTTTGGAGATGAATTATTAAAATATGAGAAGAGCCCATTGAGAAGAGAATAAGGACTAGCCCATTTGTGGACAAATTTTATTTTATAAATTGAAAATAAATTAGTTATTTTTGTATGAGATGGGGTTTGAATCTGATTCTACGAGGAATCAAGCTAACTATAGAAGGCCCACTTATAATTATATTTTAATAGACTTACCTCTTTACAAACGGTTTGATTTTGTTACGACTCAATTACCTGTCCGTTTTATCAAAAACTGGACCGACCTCTTTCAGCCTCTCTCTCACATAATAAACTATCACTTGTATTTGCTCTTGTAATATGGTCCATTCAATCGAGTAAGCAGGTGAAGAATTGCAAGCAAAAAAGAAAGGATAAACGTGAACATAAAATTGGAGAGAGTAGCATTTTGGAGGATGTGGTGGTTAGGTTGTGGTCACATGCGAATTCAAATGGACAGTTTTGGGCCGTAGAAGATGGATGGGTCGTATATATGGGTGTCATTTCACGAGCTCTATCTTCCAAAGGCCATCTTTTCAACTCTTACCTTTTGGTATTTAATGCACACAGACACATATTGACGATGCTACTACCGATCAAAACTCACACGGGCCCGCATTTTTGTAAAGCTCAAAGCTTGATGGCGATGCTTGCCTTTTTGACTTGAATGAAAGATGATGATGAGGACGATGGAGGTGAAGACTTGGTCTCCACCGCATTCAAATCCAGTGGTTGAGTGCTTTGATGCCTTGTGTTTTGGGTTGCTTACCTCCTCTCCCTCCTACTTGTTTGTTAAGGAGACTTGGTCCACAGAGATCGGATGATACCTGAACCTTAACATCATATGTGTCCAAAAACATGTACACTCAAAAAAATTATATATGAGGATCATGATTCCTAAATTACATGGTGATGAAAGTAAATTGTGATGTTTTAAATTGAGATGTGAGCCCTAATATAAGATCATGGGGGAGAATCATGATTTACAAAAATGTTGAATAGATATTGATTGTATTTTTTTTTTGAGAGGAAATGATGATATTATTAAAATAAGATAATCTGGTGCCCACAAACGTAGGAATCACCATACATAAACCAAGCTAACATAAGTGGAAAGACAAGTGCAGAATAAGTAAATGTGCTCTTAGACATAATTGCGGTCGGGGGGGCGGGACAGTGGTAGCATCCGAGGACACCGATACAGTATACTCCAACCAGAAGAAACTGATCGAGCAGATCAGAGGATAAGCAAACAATGGTGGACCGATTACTCCCCCGGTATGTCAGCGTGCATCGTCCTCCCTTAAATGATAATGGTAGGGCTCCTGAACGCGGGATTGCTGACCCCGAAGTGGTAGAGAAGTAATGCATCGGCTGTTGGTGATACCCATGCCACCTATACACCAGGGAGGAGGTACATTCGAACAAACCCTCCCTGGCCATTTGAGTACTCATTCCTGGAGGCGAGGGTGCTTGAAGCCCCTCGCCGATGCAGATGACGCCGCCGAGTCTTCATCCTCCTCGGGATCTTCCTCCCTCATTACCCTTTTGTTTCCAGACAGAGATGGTGTCGGGTCCCTTGGTAGCCATCCCCTCGGCCCCTCCTCCTCTTCAGCTGCTCTCTGACCCCACCACCCTGTCCCATCCTGGCATGGTGGTGTCCTTGGTGCATCCTTAGACTGACCCCCTCGTTCTGATCCCCCTAAATAAGTCCAGTTCGTCCCAGGTGTGGCTTTACCGTGCTTTGCTTTCTCTTTTGCTGACCTCGGGTCTCCTGGTGCTTTTAGTGAGGACCCCCTAACTCCCCCCACAACCGGACAGATCGGGAAAAGGTGACCCGCACAACAGCATCCAAAGCAATGCTCAGGAAGACGTTCATACGAAATATACAGACGTGTACGTACCTAAGAGACGGAGAGTCGGAACCAGAGCTGGCTCTGCAGCGGAATCCTAATATCTGCCCTGATCCTGACCTTCATAAAGTCTCCCCAGCAAAGGCCATCTTTGTCCACATCCACCCCTTGGCATACACCTAATGTGTTGCCCACCCTGAACCCCACATCCCTCATCCAAGCTCCTATTGGCAGAGTTGAGACTCTCGCCCAGACCGAAAAATGATGGAATTGCAGATCCTTGACCTGCATATGGGCCCTCAGATCCGTAAACAGAATCAGAGAGTCCCAGAAGGACCAGGGTTCACCCAATAAAACCCTCTCCCTCTCCTTAGCAGTCCTGAAGAAGATGGCCACCAAACCACCTTCCAGTGGTTTAGCCTCGACCTTCATACCCCAAGCATCCTCCATTCGTGCTACTACCGACTTCCAGAAGATCCTCCTAGTAGTCAGGACCTTGGCTGCCAGGGCGAACTTATACGAGCTCCCTCGACTGGTGACCTCCTGGACCGGTACTACCACCTCCTTAATCCTCATCGCTCTCATTTGGAGGTCCAATGTACCCTGATCCCCCTAGAAGTCCCATCTCCCGCTGCTGATCCACTCCAAAAATTCGGACCTCGCTGATCAAATTGGGCACCCCGAACTACAGGGTTAGGAACCGACCCAGCTGCTGCCTCGACCCGCTGCCCTGCTCCGGCTCACTGTCCCGCTCCGGCCCGCTGCCCTGCTTCGGCACGCAAGCCCAATGACCCGGCCTGGTGAGCACGCCCCGAACCGAATCGAGCGGCCCACTCGGCCACATCCCCTTCTCCTCCCCGGGTCCAGCCTGTATGCCGGCCCAGCCCAGCCCGATCACGACCCCCAGCCCACATGGCATCACCCAGGAAGCCCCGGCCCAGGCCCGCCTCCACAGCCCGAGGGGGAACCCTAGCTTCCTCCACCGCCGACTCCTTCCCCTTCCTTCGGCGCCAAGTAACCACCTCCGGCTGTTCCTCCGACGTAGTCCCCGACCCCGACGAGATCCGGATCGGTGCCAGCGCCTCTCCGTCCTCCGCCGGTCGTACCGGAGCCCCTCCGTCCGTGCCAGCAGCCCCCATCTCTTCCCGACGCCTACCCACGTTACTCCGGCGTCGTGGCTTCGGCCCTCCCACCTGTGTGCGGCGGAGGGTAGCCGGACCCGACCACCCACCACCCATCTGTTCTCCTCCCCGCGACAGGCCGAGAAGCGCATCGGTGAACCTGTGTCCCGATCAGTCAATAGACCCGTCGATATGACCGGACTGTTCTCCCGATCCTCCTCCGGCCACAGGGATTCCGTCTCCGATCCCTCCTCCGGCTCGCTCTCCTCCTGGACAGCAACCGGCCGCGATCCCTCCGGGTTCATCCTCTCCTCCGGTGGAACCCTCCCCGATTCCTCCACATTCGAGGCCCGGCTCCCGTTCACTAAGCCTTCGGTCCCAATCATCTGCCCCGTTAAACAGGGTCCCCAATGAACCCTGCCATCGACGCCGTTAATAAAAAAACAAATTCACTAAATTGAAAATAATCCTGCATTAGTCGGTTGCGGGTTTCGACACGACCTTTGTCAATCATACGTCGGGAAGGTCGACCACGTTCGATCTTTTCCCTTTATGTGTTGATTTGTGGCATTGCTCTCTCTAACATCCTATCAGCCCTTCGCCGAATTCGTTGCTTCATTGCTTGAACTTCAGTATCTAACTCCTCTCTTATTCGAGACTCGCCGTCGGACATTTTGGATCGAAATATGAGTGAAAATTTTGGGATTTCGATAGATTGAGAAAAAATATTTTTTTTTGTATTGAGTTTCTATTTAATTTAATTAAAACATAAATAAAAAAGTTATTGTTGCATTCAGACAGTTGGCAACGGTCCAAATTTTTCTCTCTCTCCCTTAGACACATGTCAGGCTATGATTGGGTAGTTGTGAATCGCGAGTCGCGAACCATAGACTCACAATTGTGATTCACGGTTTGCGTACCCACTCGCGGGTCGCAAAAATGTGATTCACGGTTCGGGAATCACGCACGCCATAACGTGCGACTCGCTAACTGTGTATCGTGGTCTGGGCAGGTGGTGCGTTCGCTACTAGTGCTCTAATAATCAGTTAGGAAAATTATTTTTAATTTCTTTTTATGCCAGGAACTGGGGTCGGGTAAGGGATGAAAGCCCAACGAACCTCGGAAAAGACCGATCTTTTTGGTACTTTTTTTTGGGTTGAGGTCGTCAACGATGTTCCAACAGTTCAAGAAAACCATTATGTAGAGTCTCTAGTTCTTTGTGTTTGTTTAATCGTGTTTGATAGTTGTGGTGAACTATTAATTACATCATATGTTTTTAATAAGATTTTGTTATTGCGGCTTAGAACACTGGTACACCTATTTATATGGGGGTCACTACTATATTCTCGGCCTCTAAGACGTGTCACATTTGATCGGCTATTCTCTTTGAATATAATTTTTGGGCCTTTTCTAGAGAGAGAAAAATAGTCCTAAGTTTTAAGATATTTAACAAGAATTCTTACACTTATACCCAAAATCACTCACATATGTGTATGAGTTTGTCACATATAAGCTATATGCTTAATAATTTAGTCGCTCATTGATTAATTTCATGTCTTATAAATTGGTCACATATCAATTAGCTACTTTTAAGAAAAAAAAATTATCAGCATTTTTTTTATATATTGAAACCTTTTTTAAGGATAAAAAGGGTTACAATGCATGTCTTTAACTACAGATCATGCTCAAAAACCAACACCAAAGGGAACTAATTGCAAACAAACATCAAACACCAAACATCAGCAGGGCAAGGAAAAGAAACACCCAAGCAAACCACTTCACCAGAACTTCACGCAGGAAGTAAACAAGAAACACAACAAGACCAGAACTCAAACCAACTATAAAGTAAAAATGTCAAAATTATTGACCCTTATGTGACTAATACTTAAGGATAAGTAAAAGTAATTTCCCCTAATAATCGGTACGCATTGAGTTTTGTTTTAATTGTATGTTCATTTCTGAACTCAATTTTTACTTCTATTCAATTTGTTGTGGTTTACTTCATCTTAATATAGAACCGTTATGCACATTGAACGTCAATATATTCCAAAAGTATTTGTATCAATCGTTCTTAAACATTATACTTGGTAGATATAAAATCAAACCTAACTTGCCTCTGGAGAATATTGTCTTCAAAATTTGGCTTATGGGTTTGGTTACGGGTCACCACAGCTACTACTACACTACAAAAGTTTCATGTTTCTATTACCTTTTTAGTTAAAATTTTACAAAGGAATTGTGTGATATGCAATGAACCAACAGAACTGGTTAAAACTACTTTTTAGGTGCTTCCATACCAAACAAACAATCCTCTCATTTTCAATGAATTTCACTTACGTTAATGTTAATCGAAAACTCGTCTTTACATTTAAAATCTGCTAAACAACAACTTTATCCAAACCCAACAAAACCCGTATTCTTAATTAAAGTTCGTTAACAAAACCAAAACAATAAACTATTACAAGAACAAACCCGACACTACTCTAATAATACAAATGTCGATATCATAACCAAGCACAACTTATATGCTCTCAACAATTTCCTACATGAGATATCTATCATGTGGTTAGGAGAGTGACTAATTCATATCTACCCACAAATCTCATCCCTGATAAAGGGTGGTAGTACGAAAAAGCTTGTTTGTACAAATCCGTGAAAGATAATGAAAGAACGATGGATTCGGACGGGTGATTAGATCTATACTTGCTCATTCTCCATCAATACACAAGAATAATAAAGCCGACAAAGGACATTGAGTGTGTTTTGCTCCATTTACAGCAATCTCCTATGAGTTTGGTCGACTCCACCACTTAGAAAACTTCCCTAAACCTAAGGGTTTTTGATTGCCAAACACCTAACCTCGAAGCTACTATCTTTGCTTGCTTCTCTTAATGCTATCATTGGTAGGGGTAAGGGATCACATCAATCACTTATGTATGGTTCGTTACGTTTGTAATTATCTAAGGTATTGTAATGATATTACTTTCAATTATTTATATCTTGTTTGTTCTACTGCAGGTCTAGTCTACGACACATATTCGCTTGTGGTAACTTCTTACCGAAGCACCAAGTGCTTAGGTTTGTCGGGAGACTCCTACATGATATATGCACCACCATAACCAGTTACTTCTTGTGATTGCCTTGCTTTTGGTTTTATAAATTAGGAGTAAGTATAATAAAAATGGAATGGATCATGGTTTATCATAAACACGTTATTATATTTCCTTATCACAAAAAATATACAGATTCTGTTAATATGTTAATGATTCTATTAGTTTGGGTCATGTTTTTGCACCCGACTTTACATATTTGCAAGAAAACTTGATGTCGTTAGTCAAATTTAATAGAAACCGTGATTTGTTTATTCATGGTAAAAGTGATTGTGCGTTCGTAACAGATCATCTTGTACATTTTTTTTTCCAAAATCAATGGCCAAGAGGTGTTATAAAGTTTCCATATATATAATTTATACACCAATTTTTTTTAATTCTTTTTTCTAAACTCTCTATTCTATCATAATTCTTAACTCCATTCCTTAATAGGGTTTGAAATGAGTGCTCTCTCTTATATTGTTAGGGTTTGTTTTTTGCATTCGCTAGCCACCGCACTGTTGGCTTGTCTTGCCACCAACAACGTGTCTCTGGTCTCTGTTTCGGTCCCTCTCTGTAATCTCGATGGTTACCGCATGCTTCTCCTCGACATCAGTCTCCATTCCCGCCTCGGATCCTCTCATCTTAGCAGCCCCCGTCTCCTCTACAACCGCCATCGGTGTATCCACCTCCTTGGCCTCCACCGAGGCCCCTTCTCCACCTCTATCCTGGTTCTGGGTCGAGATGATCGACTGATTTTGTTTTATTTTTATCTGTTTTGTTCCTTGTTGCAAGATTAATGATTAGTGAGTGGAGACTTAGGGCTTTTACCCAAGTATCCAGAGACTTTTATCAGGAGGGATCCCTGAATCACATCTATCATCGTCGCTCTCCTCCCGTTAAAACTGTCGAGTTCAAGTTCGCTCGCCTTCCTCACGACGAAAAGAATCTTCTCCATGAAATAATTTTAGACACCACCTTGAGCAGTCATCTTCAGTTTCGTAGTATAATTTTTGTTTGCCTATATGGCTCCTTAAAACCGTCTTAGACGATCAACTTGTCTCAGAGTTTTTTGGTAGAGGACCTTTTTGGACACCAAACGTTGTAATGACTTTTTCTCATTATTAATAAATAGTTCGCCTTTTTATTTAAAAAAACTCATTCCTTAATGTTACTCAAAAGAAATTAAATAAATATTATTTAACAAAAAATGTTCATCTTGTATGGATATTATAATTTTTTTAACGTAAAATAGGTTATTTATAGATAATGTCCGAAGGCACTGGCCGATGAACGGTTACATAGTAGAATCCATAAACCAATTTTTTATTTTTATAAATTAAGCTTAACTTAAACTCCGAATATCGTGGGACTAATATCATATGAAACTGTCCATAGGAATCAACAAGTTGCTTCCAGGATGTAGTTGTGTTAGCGATCAGGACCACTTATACCACTTCTGGAAATTGACTAAACAAATCTGGCATGTCTGGAACCTGGGATGTAGTTGTGCACAACTGGACTGAATACTCCCATGTAGATACAACGGTTGTCGCCCTCCCTTAGATAATCAATTGGGCCCAAAAAACCATATAAGTATTGGCTCCCGATATGGGAGAGAGTATCGTATTGGTACTTAGTGGACCCATCACCACCATGTGGTTGGTGAGAAGGTTGTACATGTGGAGCCCTTACTCATTGGAAGAGACGAGGGTGTGTACCACCCCTCGTCGATATCTTTAACTCCCACGTTGGTTTCTTATCGCCTCATCAAAGTCGAAAAACACCATCACACCTCGTCCCATCAGCCAATTGGTCCAAAACATAGGGTCGTAGTCCCCGACCACCCTATCCTCATATTCACTATCCACGCTATCTAGGAGCACTCCCCGTAAGCGATCACAATGGATACGCGAACCGCGAACATCAATGGCGCCACAAGCTCATGAGACCCTGGTAGAGGGTAGTGCCCCCGCTTCCGGTCCTCCGATCCGTTGATCTCCTCCCTCTCCCCATCCTGATGTGACTGAGGTTGGAGGAGGAGCCACCGTTTCTGCAAAACCAAGCATCGTCGCCGCCCTACTTACCCAACCCTAACCTTCTCTCCTTTGCAATTGAGAGACATTGAAGCCAAAGCAACACGATTACTCCGTACATGGGAACTATGAACATCACCAGTGGCCCAACAACATAGGACTCTAACTGACCGCAAAGGCCTACCTTTTCATCCCCCAGCCCGCTGAGTCCCTCCTCGTCTCATGTTTGTGTGACTGAGGACGTGTCGCCGAGCGTAGTAGGGGAAGATAAGTCGTCGCTATTGTAACACAGGATACCGCCGCCACCATATTCGTACAAACCTTCACTTCTTTTCTATTACGAGCGAAAAAATGGAACCGAGAAGTCATATTATTTTGTATGGATACCATCAACCAGACACAAATTTGAAATTTGAGTTATGCATTTACATTTGGGGCTAATATATAAATATGATGCATCAAAGATAGACTGTTAATTTGAATGATAAATTTTGTATCCGGGTGTAAATTTAGATCATTAAGATAAATAAGATATAAATCTAAATTTGCTTTAAAAAAGTGATTAAGATATTGTTTTAATCACATTTAACTGTCGTTCTGATTGTAGATACAAGGAAGGAGCTGATGTTTCGAAACAACTTTCTATGCCCAAATTGGTTATTAGGGAAGAAACATAAATGGGGGAAATGAAAGCAGAAGCAACTTTAATTACGAAAAGCAAATTTCTCCTGCAAGATAGAGGAGGAAGGTGGTTCGCAAGGAAGACGCGTGGCAGGTAAGGATTTATGATAGCCGTAGACTTTTGAGGCAGAGTCAATCACTAACAATAGTAAATAGCAAAAGTAGCCTTTTGGCGCAGAAACGAAAATGAACTGTTTGGGATATGGACCACACGGACCCCAATCAATCACTCACTCCCAACATTCTCGTAAAAATAACAAATAAATAATTTACTGGAAAAAAAGGACACTTAAAAAAAAAAAAACTTTTTTCTCCCTAATGGCGAAGACAAAGAATCTAAACCCTTATTATTGTGGGCGGCCCTTTTGGAGGACGTCGGTGTTCGGGGTGTTCTCGATGATAATCTGCGGAGACTAGATCAACCGGTTTTGGCTAGAAGCATCGGTGACGCCAGAGCATGCTCTTTTTTATTTACAAAATCTAAATGAAGACCCAATTTTGGGAGAGACGTGTTAGATGATCCCGGCGAATCAAGATGATAGATCGACAATACTAGAATGTCCCACCGCGAAAGCTATGAGTTTCAGAAGAACTGACATTGCAGGTTTCGTAGGTTTTTGTATTTGTTATTGTGTTTATTTGTTCTTTTCTTCATACCTACGAGGAAAAATAGATTATGTTTATAGATCCAAGAGCGTTGATACATCTAAAAGAGTCTAAGACTATAATCTGGAACACAAGATCCATGATTCTGAGAAAATAATTACATTTTGGAGCGATGGCTATGAATACAAACACACGTCTCCCCATTTCAAAAAGAAGAAGAAAATAGGCACTTGTTTTAAAAATATTTGTGATAATCTAATAAGTATAAGAGTACCCATAGTGGGGACTGATTCAATCGGAACGAATTAATGTTGTTCATATTGGGAATCGATCTGACTGATTGATTTGAAACAAAATTATCAGATGTCACAAAAAGTGTCGTTGGAGTGGGGATGGTAAGAGATGAAATTGTGTTTTTTCACGAATCTATAGGGTTTATTCCGACGTGTTGATTTGAAACAGAATTATCAGATGTCACGAAAAGAGCAGTTGGAGAGAGGATGGTAAGAGATGAAATTGTGTTTTTTCACGAATCTATAAGGTCTACAGTTTTATTGATGTAGCGAAAGAACCACAAAAAGAGAAGAGAAATCACCCCTTTCTGAATGATTCGACCCTCAAACCAACTATTGTATAAGACCGTCCATAATGGAGGCAAATCAAGAGATCGATTCAGTATCGAAATAAACAAAAATTTATGGTCGAATTCAGTGGATTCTGAAGTGGGGTCGGATTCGGTGGGTTGAATCTACACGTGTAAGGAGAAGAATCGTTGAGGGAGGAGAGAGGTCCGTAAAAAGGAGAGATAAGTGGCGATGGAGGAGAGTGACAGATAGAAGAACGAAACGGAGGAGAGAAATTCGACATCGATGAATCTGCAGACTCACGAGAGATCGAATCAGGACGAGAGAGATACGTAAAAAGGAGAGATAAGTGGCGAGGGAGGAGAGTGACGGAGAGAAGAACAAATCGGAGGAGGGAAATTCGACGTCGATGAATCTACAGACTCAGGAGAGATATAATCGGGAGGAGAGAGAAAATCGGAACCAAAACGTCTACAAATATGATATTTTTCGTCACTTTCGATCTTTATCGTGAAATGTCTAAATCCTCGAATTATATATTTCTTCCGTTAATTGTAAGTCCATAAACATATTTGACCCACAGCTGAAATCAACGTCCCTACCCCTCCACCACCCAACAAATAACTCACTATTTGTTGTTGTGAAGATGAAAATTAATCTACCCAAAGCAAAAACGAAAATCTGTACTATTTGTTGTTGTGAAGACGAAAATAAGTCTACTATTTGTTTTTTTGATGAAAATAAATCTACCCGAAGCAAAAACAAATCCGATCGAGTCTTCGCAAACAGAGGGTATTATAGTCATTATACAAATGGTTTAAAGTTTAAACCCGAGTTAAGAAAGCCACGTATGAAATCAAAGTGCCCACACTCGGCAGCTATAAATACACCAAAGATGGCACCAAATTCAACTCAGCTTTGAAAACTCGTCTCTCCCAATTCTCCCCAATCATCAATTTCCACAACTCCAATCCCCAAATTTTCCGCGGCTTTCATTTTCCCGAGAAAATGGAGCCAAACAGCCCGCCGAATCAATTTCAAGGCGAAATCGACATTCGATCCTCACTCTCACATCTCATATTAACAGGCGGGAGCAACACCCTGGACTCAATCTTCTCCCATTGCTCCTCACCATCGGCTCCGATCAATAACTTCAACTCCAACCCACTCGGCTCCTCCGTCTATCTTCACCAGAGAGACCTTCTCCAGAGATTCAGCGAAGAACACAGATCCAACACCCCCTCGGGCTCGACTCGCCCTTCCCTCTCAAACCCATTCCACAGCTCTTCAATTCGCCCGAGCACGAGCTCGAGCTCGGGATCGTACTTTTCTTCGTACCTGAGCCCGGCGAAGAAGAAGCTCTACAGAGGAGTTCGGCAGAGACATTGGGGCAAATGGGTGGCGGAGATCAGGCTTCCGCAGAACAGAATGAGGGTCTGGTTGGGGACTTACGACACAGCCGAAGCCGCCGCCTACGCCTACGACCGCGCGGCGTACAAGCTCCGCGGCGAGTACGCGAGGTTGAATTTCCCCAATCTGAAGGACCCGACGAAGCTCGGTTTCGGAGACTCCTCCAAGCTCAATGCTCTGAAAACCTCCGTCGACGCGAAGATCCAAGCGATCTGCCAGAAGGTGAAGAAAGACAGAGCGAACAAGCGCTCCAAAAAGGCTTGTGAGGGTGAGAGCAAAAAGGTAGTGAAGGTCGATTCGGCGTCTTCGTCTTCGCCTTGGGGCAGTGAATTGAGTGTTTCTGAAGATGGGTTTTGGAGGTGTGAGGCTGAGAGCTCGCCGCGGTCGAATTCGGCGCCGCCTGATTGTGCGGTTGCTGTGGCGGGGGAGTTTGATCTGGAGGACTGTTCCTTGGAGAGGATGCCATCTTTCGATCCTGATTTGATCTGGCAAGTTCTGGCTAATTAGGGATGGATTTGTGGGTTCTCTGACTTGGATTCGGGAAGTTTTTCTTTTTTTTCAAAGCTTTTAAGTGTAAATTGTGGCTTTGATGAGAGAGCTTTATGTATGGTTTTGAGTTTTTGTTAAGCTCAAGAGGTAGAGTTAATGGTGATTATGTGTTTTTTTTTGTAGAGAGGGACTGAGAAGGGTGCTATAGTAGTTCCTTCCTTCTGTGAAGTTCCTTTATGTATTGTTGTTCACATATGAATAATTAAGTGTTATTAATGAATCTATGAGTTGCTTGCTATGGAGGGAAATTGAGCAATATGATTCCTAACTGATATTTTCTTATCTTGTGTATGTGCACAGTCCTAGCTTGAATCAGGGCCGTGTAAGAGATTATAATGTATGTTGGAAGTTTTTTCTCTATGCGTTTCATATTGGTTAAATCTGTATGTTTTAAATCATTTTTATTTTTAGTGCTTAATGGTTGTTAAATTTAGGTATTAGACCTTGTTTTAGTGGTGGCTTCCTATGTAAAGCGGTTAAGCGGTGTGGTTTCTGGGTTTGATCATTAGTGGGTGTTGTTGATGGTTGTTGTAACTCCTCTTTATCCTCAAAAAATGTTTAATTTAAGTTTGCTTTGATGATAGAAAAATGTATGGTGGAAAGACTCATATATGAGACTCATATGATGACGATGTAGGATAGTGAGTCTCAGATCATGAATTTAATTGTGTTCTACCGTGGTGAGACTCATGTTCTGAGTGGATACTGTTGATATTTTGGTAAATTTATAAAAACAAAGAAAACTGAAATAAATTTGACAAAATAATTAATAATAAAATGAACTAAAATAAATGATGTTAACAACATTTATTAATAATAAACTTTAAGATTTGTTCATTCCTTTCCACAAGTTTATCTATATGAACCCTCGTCTTTTCATATTAATCCCACAATCGGGACATCATTATTACGTGTTGATTCAGCTGCTCGTTGGTGAACTTTGAGATGTCATTCTGTTGTATGGCTTCGTATTTCTCGAAGAGTTGGTGCCATTTGTTGGCAACATCATCAATAATTGTCCACATTGTCGAGTCGTAGTCAGCCTTTTACCAAACCTACCTGCTCACGCTCGGCCCTTGCTCATTCCATGTCGGCAATGGAACTTACTTGCTCATGGAGACCATTACCCTTCCTCTTCGTAGACTTCTTGCCCAACGGTCTCTCTTTTACACGCCGAGGGGGGGGGGGGGAGACTTCGGTGACGACCTCTCTCGGTCAAATCGGGGGATACCCAATCCTGTTGGGACTCACCGCTGAGCGGTGTGATACCTACATAATCGGTGGGAGGAGGAGTGGGTGGGGTTAGATGTAAGCCCCAACCTAATCCAACCGTTGTCGTTGTACAGAAACGATAGTGCCTTCCTCAACATTGAACTTATCCTCGTACCTCAAAAGTGCGACCCAATGATCGAGGTCGAACTTTTTTGGTTCGTCCTTCTTCACTGTGTCTTAGTAGAACTGCTTGGCCTCGGTGACGTGCATGGTTGTGGTCTATCCGTTTCTTTTATCGGCCTCTGACGTATTCAATAGGTGGAGGTACCTCCACACCCGGGACACATGTCTGTTTCAATGGTTATTGATTGCTTTTCATTCGAAATACGGAAAAGGCTTTCCTTCGTTGTACAATCTGGTGATTGTGCCCTAGAAGTATGTATCATCTTGGTAGTTGCTCTTAATTGTGTCTTTGGTTGTGCGGAGCCAGATATGTATGAGGTGCTTCGCTGCCACAACGCTCCATTTTTTTCTCGCGTTTAGGTTCTTTATTTGTTGGGAAAAGCCGATAGAGGAAGACTGAGATTGTGAAGACCGATCCGGTTTAAAACGGTTTAAGTTTTAAGTTTTGTTCGATCGGAACGTCGAGGGTGAAATTTGGGTTTAATATTTTATTTGTTAAAAAAATGGAATTTGAATCAGATTAGGAAAAAAAGGTTTTAGGGTCGGACCGGGTCGGGCCTGACCCGATCATCAACCCAAGCCAGGGCAGGCCTGACCCAGCTGTTTTGGCATTTGGGCCGAGAAGCCCAAAACCGCTGCCTGAGGCCCGTTTAAGAACGGCCCGCCTTTATAAGGTCAAATTTTAGGGTTTAACCCTCATTCCTCCTCCTTCTTCGTTTTCACTCGGCCGACTCTTTCTCTACACTCTCTCTTCCTCTCTCCCCACGCCTCACGTCCCCTTCATCCCTCTCCGACCCCGACCTCTCCCTCTCCGACCTTGCTTCTCTCTCACCGAGACCCTCGCCGCCCTTGATCTGCTCCGCCTCCTCACACGCACCGCACGGTCACCCGAACCCGTCTCTCTCTCCCTCGCCGAGCTTCTTCTCGTCCCGAGCCTCCTCTCCTTCACCGTTCTCTCCTCGGGAAACGTGTACCGGATTCTATGCTCGGGGCTCAAGTACTCGAACCCGATTTGTCGTGTAAACCCTCTTTTAGCCCGCTCGAGTCTAAAAGACAACGGTTGAACTTAAATCGAAACCGTCGTACCTTTTAAATTTAACTTTGAAACCAGTTTTAATTGTGGATTTATGTGTAAAGTTAGAGTCCGGCTTCGATCGAAGAGAAGATCGGAGGTAGCGAGCCAGGACGTCAGCAGCTAGGAGACGTAGCTCTCGGTTCGTCTTGAGGTAGGGAAACTAGCGGATATCGGTTTAATTGCGGAAAGTTACTAGTATGCATGCTAGGATTAATAAATCTAGAACGATCGTTTACATCAGATAATAACCGGACGAGTCTTAGTAACATGTAGGTTGTGATTCACTAGTTGACTGCTTGCAATACTTAGAAATTATCG
The DNA here is from genome assembly GCA_963921825.1 of Erodium maritimum. NCBI lineage: Eukaryota > Viridiplantae > Streptophyta > Magnoliopsida > Geraniales > Geraniaceae > Erodium > Erodium maritimum. The sequence continues at coordinate 153,887,777 of OY997588.1, forward strand.
TGCTGGTAGATCGGCCTTGTCGAGCCGTAGGTCGCGTGCTGATTGAATTGCCTGTTGTTGTTTGAGATGCCTGCTGTGTGACTTAGGGTCGGTAAGTTTAATAGACAAGATTTAGTATATCCGTTGAGCATGTTGTTGCTATGTGTGGGCGAGTGTGTCGTGCTTGTGTTGATATGAACCCTTGGATGTGATATGGTCGGGTGAGTGATATACCGACGTGACTGGTTGTGGTAACGATTGTTGGGCTTGGTAAGCCGTGTTTATTTATGGCATTGCGATGTGTATTATTATCTTGTTGTGTGTTCCGAGGAGTTTCTTCCGGTATGGTACCTACGACCGAGGGGGTATGCCGGTGTAGGGTAGTACGTAGGCCGATGAGTGGTCTCAAGTATGCGCGGTCCCCCGAGTAGTGGTTCCGGTACGATACCTACATCGAGGGGGTAGTTCGATGTGGGATATCTAGGCCGACGGTTACGTGTTCAGCGCTTTGCCCGAAGGAGTACCGGGAAAGTTGTGTCACCTGTTCTTTGCCCGAAGGAGTTCCGGGAAAGATGTCTAGGCCGATGGAAATTCCGGTATGACGTATTGATATTGTGCCCCGGTTGTTTGATGGGAAGATATCTAGGCCGATGATTTTCCGGTACGATATGATGGTGACGGGCTGTGGACAACCGACCGAGTAGGGAACTGCGGTACGGGACGCGTTTGTACTTTTACAGTTTACTTTATATTTGATGACGTGTTAATTGTCGTGCTGGTTACGGTTTGTGCTGTTTGGTTGTTTATGGTTGTGAGTGTGGTTTGATCTTGAGTTGAGATTTTTGGTTACGAGTTCCGTTGGAAATTAGTTGTGTGCTGTACTAGTATGCCCTAATTGGACGGTTACCCGTGGTAGTGAGCGCTTGCTTATAACCTTAACTACTTTTCCTACTGAGCGAAAGCTCACCCCTTACCTTGTTGTTTTTCAGGTCCTAAGCGGGTCGTGTGCTAGCTGGATGCTCGATGCTTGGGAGCTTGCGAGGGTCCTAGGCTAGTAGTCTAGAGACGTACTATTCCTTTTTATTAAATTGTTTTACCGTTGTTTTTACCGAGTTGTCGACTCATGGCATTGTAAATGTTTTAAAAGTTTGAATTGGAGACATGTTGGTTTTATCTTCGATTAAAATTATTACTGTTCTAGTTCACGTATCGAGTCCGATCAAAACCGGATTTGGGGTGTGATAGAGATGACATCCGAGTGCCGCTACTGTTGCCGACGTATTTTTGGGTACCACTAGTCTTAGTGTAGCCGTAATAGTTCGGACCAAGGTTAAAAGCTAGAAGGTTGAATTAACCTGAATTGAAATTCATTTAACAACATTTATAATAAAAAATGATACTTCACTCTAAAAAAGTTAATAATAAACAAAATTAAAGACGAGAGTTTGAAAGTATCAGGTATGATTGCACCTAGAAGTAATCAGGTTGTATATATGGGCTGAAAGCGCTTGGGTTGAAATGCTCCTGCATGAACAAGTTGGTGGGCATGTTGAGGTTTAACATTATTCGACCTCCGGTAAAGACGCATGTTGAGTTTTGTCGTCATACATTTTCGATCCGATTTTGAGAGAGAGGAAGTTGAGAATTCGAAAGTCAAAGTAGAGGGAAATATAGGAACTGTTGGTGGTTTGATGGATGGGATGAGATGATTTATATGTGGGGAAATTTTGATTTTTTATTTAATTCGGATATAATTTGATTAAGAAAATATTACCGTTACCGACCATAACTCAAACAGACGGATTGTTTTTGAACCAAAGAGGCTACGTGTCATCTTATGATTGGATGGCGCGCGACCCATGATTCGCTAACCAGCGAACCTCAAACCTGACCCACAATTTAGTCTGTCGGATCCGCAAAAACTGCTCACCTTAGCGTGCGACTCACGTTTCCGACTCACTAAACTCTGAGTTGGGGACCGGGACGCGGGTCGATACATTGTCCGTGGTCCATACAAGTAAACGATGGACCCATCCATCTACAAGTTTTGCATAGATAGATGGGTAACTATCTTGTAAAAGATATTTTTCACTCGTCTTTAAAAGAATTTTCGGGACAGTAGCTGCAAATGTGTTAGCCAAGCACTTGACTTCATTGCTCGGTTACAGTTTTAGCACTAAATTCGTCACGCCAAGCTGGTCCCGTCAAGTGTTGTGCAGAGCAAATGATGTTTAGCTCGGTGTTTACAAAATGGTTAACATTTTTCGACGAGCTTACACTGACATTTGGAGGTCCTTTTAGCCGCCCATGGGTGATAAGTATTTTCCGGATTTAATCTGTACATATCCAAAAGTAGGTTGGACCATGACCCGCAAAACCGCCGCCCTTAGACATAATGTAAAAAGATGAATTGTGTGGATCCGAACCGTGGTTTTTGCCAGGACTCGGACTAGATCATGGTTTCTTAGATCAAGGTGAGACATTCCAACAGACGTTGATCTATGGATCTTGGCATTGCGAACGGTCCTAGTTTATCGAGATTTTTGTACACCCTCCTAGTATAATTTTGAAAGCTCGAGCCGATAAATGAATTCCTAAAACATTTATCAAATGATGTATGACGTATGTATCTTTTCGATATGAGACTAACAAAATTAGTCCGAAAATAGATGTACACCTAACAAGTCTATATGACTAAAGAGCTGACCCCTGTGGGAAACGAAGTGAGCCGAATTACTCAACATCACTTCTACCATGCTCGGTAGCAATATGAATAGGTTTGTGGTCCTGTATATATATAAAGAGAAGAAAAAGACAGATCACATTCATGGATGGGAGTTTACAAGTCGACAACACATCAGATGAGGTTACTTTTCTGATTCAGATATGGAAAGTTGAACAGCACTAACTTATAAAGAAAAACTAAACCCACTGTTCATCCAAATCAGAACTTCACATGATCAATGTCTGAGTCTTACTGGATGTGCCAAGTGATGGAGATTCATTGGGCTTGGGCTTAACAGAGACACTGATTGAAAGGAATTTAAGAATTATTTAGGACTGAAATTGTAGGGCCCAATCCAGTTAAGGAAGGCCCTTCCAAAAATTCTCGAGGGCCCGAAGGCCCAAGAGGGGGTTTGGAAATAGTTTTCAACCAGCAATAGACGCGCCTCGGTTAGTACCTCACTAGCTGCGTCATTGCCCCAAGCGCAAAGATAATTTCATCTCTACCCACCACGCTGCTTTTATATCCGATCCATCATTGCTTAATCTTCAGATTAACCGATGTGGGACTTCTATTTGGAGCTTCTAATAAATGATGAGGAGCACACAGTATTGTTGGTGGTAATCACCGGCTTAATGTATGGATTATTGATTATCTCTGTGAATTTAGAGTAGTATATATGCCATAGGTGAAACTCGGTTTAACATTACTTTCTCTTGATCTAATTAGTATTTTTCATGTCATTGTTTCTAATTATTGTTACACAGAAGTTGTTACGTGGCTTACTCTTGCTATAGTCTTTTAAGAACATCCATATCGTGTGGGTTTTATGATTCCGATTATCTGATTAGTTAATTAAGGGCCCCAGGATGTGGCACTGGTTATGTGAGGCTTGAATTCACTAAAAAGTGAAGCGGAGATGTCGGTAAACTGGGTTTCAACAACGATTAGATTTAGTTCAATTGTTAGTGAATCTAAACCTGATTTTGTGCAAACTATGTCCATCGGATTGTAGGTTCATATGAAAAGGTATAATCACGCTTCATATTGTATTTGTTGCACACTGGATGATGCGTTATGACTGGTCTCTACCCTGACTCCTCTCATCACTAGTTAGAGCTATTCCATTGCCATTTTGGTGTTGGTAGCTCAATACAGATAAATGTTGCTTCACTCCTCTCACCACTAATGAGAGCTGCTCCTTTGCCATTTTGGTGTTGGTAGCTCAATGCAGATGATTGTTGGTTGACTCCTCTCATCACTAATTAGAGCTGCCCCAATGCTATTTTGGTATTGGTAGCTCAATGCAAAGTGAACACTTATTTGAGACATCTAATAGAGGAGAGGAGAGCAATTATTGTGGGATGGAAGAGTAAACTCTGTGTGGAAATTGTGCGGCCATAAAGGATTTAGTTCTTTTACTTTCCCCATTTGGCAATCAGTCTCATAACCTCCACTCATATCTGCTTCAAAACAGATGTATTCACTGAGATTCGAACCTTTGACTTCAAAAAAAACGAGAGCGCTGACCACCAGACCAACCCAAATGGACCCTTTACATCAGATATGTAGTTTCGATCTTATGTCTTCTCATGTATAGATGAATACTTGAAATAGATATACAGGCCCACTGTTGACTGATGATTGGGACTTTGGGGCGTAGAAAGTACGAAATAGCCAACCCAAAAGTTCAAGTGAATGTGATGAGTTTCTGTTTTTAAACATTTCCTATACTTGTGTACTAATAGTTATGACTAAAACTTAGCCAATCCCATTTCATCTTTTTTCTTGGCTTTGCAGAATTGTTCATCCACTACTAGTCTCTATCCGGGGGTCATTGACGGGAGGTTAGGAACAATAGGTATCGAGTCATTTGTGGTGGATGTGGCCGATGGAAACACCGGTTACTTCGTCGAGGCCCCGACCAGGTGCAATATCAAGTCTTTGGTAGATGTCTCAGAACGATTAGCTATACAGGACTGAACATATCCAATTCAAGCATGAGGCTAAGGGTGGAAAGTTTCAGAGCATAGTTTGCTTTTGAAAAAGTAGATGTGTCCTTCCAAGCTCTTGAGTATATAAGAAAAATGAATTGCTTTTATTCTTTCACATGAGAAGAATCATGGCCGATAGGGAGTAAGAACAAACATGTAAGTGAACAATAAAAGTTGTCCTTGTATTATTATTTTTTTCTATTTTATTTCATCTTTTTACAATTTGTTGATATGTTGTGTTTTGTTTTCAAACACTAAAATAATGATACCTTTTGCGCAACATGTGCGGCTGGCTTTGAGTAGATTTCCTGCTTACTGTTGAATGGAAGTCTGCGTCAGAATTCAATATTAATTTTTATTTTTATTTATTTTACAGATGAACACATTTACAAACTTATTACGATAGATAGTAAAACGAAATAAAATATAAAGTTTTGAATTTATTTTTCATAAGTCTTCGTCTTCGTCTTCATCTTCGCCTGCAAGGATGATAGTTGGAGCTTGAGAAATTCCAAGTTCGATTTTGATGATGTGTTGATATTTTGGAAAAATTCAGGCCAAGTTCGGACCCCTTAAACGTGAGGCCAAGTGGTTTTTTTTATCGGCAAAGCAAATTTAAATTGAAACTGTTCTTTAGAAGGAAGAACAAAGTTGAAATACAACCACACGAGCCATCACAAAAGGATCCTCAACCAAACATCTCTACAAACAGAGAGAACAATCCAGAAACAACCCTGAACAACCAACACCTCAGCACAATGAGAAATACAACCAAAAGAACAACCCATCAAGGAATCACAGAGAACCAAAAACTAAACAAAGGAAAATGAAGGTCTTGAACCGGATTTGTCAGACTTGAAGCGCAAAGTTTGAAAGCAGGCCTTAGAAACCAGATTTCTCCACTATTAAGCACAACAGGAACCTATAGCCACCACCAACAACCAAGAATACACCCTTACCCTAACCAACTAAAGAATTATACCTTCTCCATTTTCAAAAGAGTCACTATCCTCAAGGGAGAAAACAAAAGTCTTTAAACGCCGATGGTCAGCACCACTCACGGCAGAGAAGAACCAGCAAAAAATACCAAAACCCAATAGATTCTAACTATTTGTCAGAGGGTTTCCACAGGCGTAAGAGCCCAAAGGCCTCGCCGGCGGCCAACACCGATAACCGACGAGCCCGTCCCAGAGACAAGGTCGGGAACAGAGGAATATCCAAAGAAAATAGAAAGAACAGGAAGGAGAAGGAAACCGAAAAGGAGAGGCGAAGGGGAAAACCTTACCATCCTCGGAAGCCCTAGATCTATCAGGGCGGAGCCACCGCAGGAGAAGAGCCTGACTCCAGAACAAGAAAATCCACCAACCCTACAACGATCCAATGCTGGAAACGCGTCCCACAGCCGAGGTTGGAGAGTCGCCGACATCTTAAGCGAGAGAGCCCGCCGATGCAACACCGACCGTCGAAAAAAAACTGCAGATCCGCGATCATCCTCTTCGAAGGCGAAAAGGAATATCGACCCACGACCAGATCTAAATGGAATCGGACACGGCAAACGAAAAGGCAAGAGAAATGGGGCGTCCGGAACTCAACCAACGAGCAAACAGGAAGAGACGACCTCAAAACCGCGAAGATCTAAGCCATAGAAGACTTAGAAGTTCGTCCCACTTCAGATCTGGGAGGAATCAACTGTCGGCTAAGGAGAAGGGTTCCGAAAGGGGGGACGGAGCACGAAAGGGAAGAGGGGCTCGAAGGGATTGAGATGACACAAGAGCACGACCCTCGTCGGCGCCATCCATGGTCGTGAGGATTAGGAAGCCACCGGCGGATGAAGAGAGACTCGCGGCTAGGGTTAGAAGAAGGAAGGGGTAGAGAGAGGTCAGAGCGTAACTTTTAGGGAGAGGAAGAAACGATAAAGCCTTACATATCTTTAAATTGTTTGTAGAGAGGAGAAGTTGTTTTAAAATACACTCTAACTTGTAAAACAGGCTTTAAATGTTATTTTTTTTGTATAACAAGTCGTTTTTAAATACTCTAACTTGTGAACCCCACTAAATCTTTAGAACATGTACACCTTTACATGAGAGAGGACAGCAAGCAATTCCAGATCACGAACTCCAACTGATGTACAGAGATAAACGAAGAAGATTAAAGAAATTTACGACTGAAATTGTAGGGCCCAATCCAGTTAAGGAAGGCCCTTCTAAAAATTCTCGAGGGCCCAAAGGCCCAAGAGGGGGTTTGGAAATAGTTTTCAACCAGCAATAGACGCGCCTCGGTTAGAACCTCCCTAGCTGCGTCATTGCCCCAAGCGCAAAGATACTTTAATTTCAACCCACCACTCTGCTTTTATATCTGATCCATCATTGTTCAATCTACAGATTAACCGATGTGGGACATCGATTCGAAGATTCTAAATAATGAGGAACATATACTGAGCACTAATATTGTTGGTGGTAATCACCGGCTTAAGGTATGGATTATTGATCATCCTTGTGAATTTAGAGTAGTATATATGTCATAGGTGAAACTTGGTTCAGCATTACTTTCTCTTGATCTAATTAGTATTTTTCATGGTTTTGTTTCTAAATGTCGTTACAAAGACGTTGTTATGTGTCTTTACTCTTGCTATAGTCTTTCTAAGAGCATTCACAATGTATGGGGTTCATGATTCTTATTCACTGATTAGTGGATCGCGAATCGCAAGCCCTATGATGTGGTTATGGTTTTGTGAGGTTTTGATTTACGAAATAGGTAAATTGGGTTTTAACAACGATTGAATTTTAATTTAGTCGATGTTTAATTCACCAACAATTGGTTTAATCGATACAGATTGTGACCCCGATCTCGTGGATCTTCCAATCCCAGCAAACGATGACTCTGTGTCTTCAATCCGATTCATTCTTAACAAATTAGTATTCGCAATTTGTACAAACTGTATCCATAATCACGTTTCAGATTATAGGTCTATATGAAAAGTAATAAGGTCTAGCCCTGACTCCTCTCATCACTAATTAGAGTTGCTCCATTTCTATTTTGGTGTTGGTAGCTCAATGCAGATAAATTTTGCTTAAAGTGCTACGCCCTCAATCGACACGACACCATTAGCTTTTACACAAACTAACCTTCATATTTGCAAGGTTTTTCTCAAAAACAACTCTCTAACATTTATAAGAGCATCCACAACGCCGAGTGGAGAGCTGGCGGTGAGTAATCGGCGTCGGGAAGCTGACGGGGAGCACGTTGGCGGTGAGGACCGACGGTGAGCTCACCACCTCTTTACAACGTCAACGGTGAACAAAATTGTGAAGAAAAAGACAATTGCCATCAACTCGTTACCACCTAACATTGCAAGGTAGTGATTATTGAAACTGACGATGAACTGACAATAAAGTTCAAAAATTATATTTTAAACATTTTGCCAGAACCTTCCCGTCAGCTGTCGACAGAAAAATGCGCTGCTGTGAACACGGCCATGTTACGTGGGATTCGAACAATTTCACCATCCTATCTGAACGCGTTGGAGTGGCAAAATAGTAAATAAAACGAAATTAATATATCCGTTTGAGCTTTTGCGCTCTACATTTATTACGTAATAATAAGTGCACATTATTAACTGCAGCAGCTAATAATTCTGTGCGCATTTGCTATTGAGCTTCTCCTGCTCATAATTGACAATAGCGCTCTACTTGAAGACAGAGCTTTGCGTTTCTGCTTCATCTAATCTCGTCGTCTTCAACCTCTGAGCTCTAAGCTCACTGCTCAGGTCAAGCTCGCTTTTCTCTCTCGATTTCTTCAACTTTCCTTTTCAGTTCCCACTTTTGTTTAATAAGCTGTAAATGATAAACTAATGCAGATTGGTTCTTAACTTGGAGCTTTCTTCTTGTATCGATTCCCAGATCTGCTTTCCTTTTTCCCGTATTCCAAATCTGCAACTATTTTTTTTGTATTGTTCTTCTTGTAATTAGTCTCACTCTGATCTTCTCCAATCTCTCACTGTAAAGTGATTTTTGTATCGTTTCTCTTGGGCCTGCATCGATAATTTTCTGGAAAAATCCATAAACACCGACATCGAAAATCCGTGCAAAATGCTTCGATTTCTCGTGTCTGTGTTCGTCTGCTTGACGGTCACTGCGCCGTACTTGCACCGTTTCACTCTCGCCAGCGAGGAAACGTGCTCCGGGATAGTGCCGATGAGGTACCGGAGCGATAAGATCTCGATCGCCGATTTCGGAGGTGTCGGTGACGGGATGACTCTGAACACCAAGGCGTTTCGGGAGGCGATTTATCGAATTGAACATCTGAGGAGGAGAGGAGGCACTCTTCTCTACATACCTCCGGGGGTGTATTTGACGGAGAGCTTTACTCTCACTAGCCACATGACTCTCTACTTGGCAAGAGGTGCTGTGATCAAGGCCACTCAGGTACTCACTCACCCACACTCTATCTAGATTTGTGCGATGTGCTTCAAACTATATTGATTGGATCGAAAACATTTCTATTATCAACTGAATCATGAAAAAGTTCATGTCATTGGTTGGGATTGTTTTAGTTATGTGTATTTTGTAATTTGATCAGCACATAGTATCATATCGGCATTATCAGCTCAATCTATTTTTGAGTAAAATGGAGAATTTGGGGGGAAATGATGGTTTAGTTTGGATTTTGGCTAGCTTGGCACTATACAGATTTGGTTATTTAGTGGCTGAACATCATTATTGCAATTTGTGGATTAACAGTGAAATGGGACTGTGGTGGATGGATCTCCATGAACTGAGTGGTCCAGGGATTAGAAATGTAAACATGGTGGGGATTGTTTTCAGCATGGCTCCATGTGCTCAACTCTTGCATTTATAATTATAATAGTATTAACTGTTTGTTATTAATTTGTCTGCCCAGCTGGATAATTGACTCCATGTGTGGGTTCTGTGATAGAATTAATTTAAAACACTGCAAATCCTGTTAGCATGTCAAGGCTGTGACAGCTATCCATTGTCTGAAACAAGACAATAGTCTCCTTGTTATTAAATACTAAAACATTAGTGTTTCAAGTTTCAGCTGTATGTCTGCTGGAAGAATGATTTTTATATAAGCCCACTCCAATTAGAGATCACTGTTTCCTTAAAATATTGATTAGGAACAATTGGATTTCCTGGTGTGTAAAGTCGTACAGCACTCCTCTTATCTGCTGATTTTGAAGCCTTATATTAGGTGGTATCATGTCCAGTCCAAAGCATGAGTCCTTAAATTGCTTTGATCTTGTTCTATGACTTTCTGAGCTATACTGTTGCATATCAGATTCTAATAATGTTTTAACCTGATTCGTAATTTCTTGCTTCCTCTTCTAGAACGAAACCTAAGTTCAAATATATTCACCAGTCAGCAAAGGCTTTGGGAACTCTAACTGAGATAAGATTAGATTATTGGATTGCAAGTTTCCCTTTTAGATTCTCCTTATTGCTGGTGGTTATATGTACTCTCTCGAGTGTTTCTTTCTCAGACGCTATTTTATTACAATAGGGATCCCTCATTTTTTTTACTTACAAGTTTAAGTTTCTCCCCTAAGAAGACTCATACATACCTTTCCATATCACCATGGATTGTTTTCGTGTATACAATATTGTGGAGTCTAATCATTCTGCATATGCTTTACTGAACAATTTCTTCCTTTACCAAGATGATATGTAACTACTCTTTGGTTCTGTTTCAATTATACTTTATGCAACTTTTTTCCTGATTGATCTTTCAGGACACATCAAATTGGCCTTTAATTCCTCCATTGCCATCTTATGGAAGAGGGCGCGAGCGCCCTGGAGAAAGGTATATAAGCTTTATCCATGGAGATGGGCTTCGAGATGTCGTAATCACTGGTGAGTATTTTGCTAGCATCTGCTGCATACCATGCATTTGCTTACATAGATTGGTAACTTAATAAATACCAAGAACATAAAGCTGAACTAATCTTGTATACTTCAATCTAGGGTGACTTTATTAACACACATCCTGTACTTTTGATTCTCAAATACGCACGGTAAAGGTGAGGGGTTTTCAGTAACACAATGTCACATTTGTTATTCATCAAAAAACCACGGAGTTCGTCTACTTTGTTCCAAAAAACCACTAATAAATGAGAAAGGTGACAATGTGTTTATGACAAAACCATCACCTATTGAATGTGAATCCGGGGTTTTTGATTAATAACAAAATGTAATAGTATATTACTGACAACCCCTCACCTTTAAAGAGTGTTTTTGTGAATCAAAATTCGTCAGAGAAATATAAATAACATTTTCCCTTCGTGTATATGCCAAATGCATACCCCTACTTTATGTCTGACACATTTTTTTCTTTCTTAGGCGAGAATGGAACAATTGATGGCCAGGGAGATGTTTGGTGGAACATGTGGAGGGGCAGAACTCTCAGCTTCACCAGACCAAATCTTGTCGAATTCATAAATTCCAAAAACATTATAATCTCCAATGTGATGTTTAAGAATTCTCCCTTTTGGAACATCCACCCTGTCTATTGCAGGTAATAACCAAGCACTAAGCATAAACTTCTTTAACAACTTGTTCAGTCTGTACAGTCCATGTTACAATATGCGATAACCTGACATCTTCTCGTATTTCTGAGCAGCAATGTCGTTGTTCGATATGTAACCATATTAGCACCAGCCGACTCTCCCAACACTGATGGAATCGATCCAGGTACTTAAATGCAATGCATTTTGTTCTTGTTACAATCATCTCAAATTGTGTTCTCTACAATTCATAGTTATGAAATCTGAGCTCTGTATATTTGAACTCATTGATACAGATTCAAGCAATAATGTCTGCATAGAGGATTCCTACATTTCAGTTGGAGACGATCTCGTGGCAGTGAAGAGCGGATGGGACGAGTACGGCATTGCTTATAATCGCCCTAGTTCCGACATCACCATCCGCCGGATAACAGGATCATCCCCGTTTGCCGGAATAGCCGTCGGAAGTGAAGCCTCCGGCGGAGTAATGAACGTTCTGGCCGAACACATAAACCTCTTTAACATGGGAATTGGGATTCACGTGAAGACAAACATCGGTAGGGGAGGGATGATAAAGAACCTGACCTTCACCGATGTTTACATGGAAAACACCAGGAAGGGGATAAGGATCGCCGGTGACGTAGGTGACCATCCCGACGAGAAATACGACCCGAATGCTCTTCCGGTCGTCAAGGACATCAAAATGAAGAACATCTGGGGAGAGAATGTACTTCAACCGGGTTCGATCCAAGGCTTGAAGAACTCTCCCTTTACTGGGATCTGCCTCTCCAACATCAAGCTTCATGGTGATACGACAAAACCAGGAACATCTCCATGGAAGTGCTCTGATGTTAGTGGATCTGCTCTCGAGGTTAGCCCGTGGCCGTGCTCGGAGTTCACCAGTGCCGATGAGACAGGTTCTTGCTCCTCAACCTTCTGAAGAATTAAGGTTATTATTATTATTCATTTGGAAGCTTTTTAAGTGTTTTGAGATCATTTACATTGCTCTTGTAAGTTGTAATTGACTGTTGTACCTTAAAAACATTTTTATTCATTGATATTCACAAACATATTGATATTTACAGATGCTAAGTAATAATAACAATCCACAAAAGTAAACAAAATTATACAAAGAAAATGAAAAACAAAACATATTAATTTATCAATGCATTGTAATTGGGGCTATGTAGCTTGTATTGTTGATGTCTCAGAAGTCTGTCAAGAACTTGCGAATCTTCCTCAGGAAAACATTTACTCTATCATGCTCGTTTTTGTTCTCGTGATTCTGTTGCTCGTGCTTTTCCTGATCATGCTCATTTTTGTTCTCCTGATTCTGTTGTTGCTCGTGCTTTTCCTGATCATGCTCACTTTTGTTCTCCTGATTTTGTTGTTGCTCGTGCTTTTCCTGATCATGCTCAAGATGTTCATGCTCGTTTTTGTTCTCGTGATTCTGTTGCTCGTGTTCATGGTGCGTTTCCTGACGATTTTGTTGTTGGTGGTGCATCCTCATATCGTTTCCGTTGGGGAGCCTCACCCACCGGCCAGGGACAAGTCTCGAGCGGTCTCGGATCACTGTCTCGACATCCATGCCTTCTTCAGACGGAATCATGCCGTTCCCGTGGCCGGCATCGCGGCCGCGGAAGCGCAGTCCCTCCTCCGCTCCGAGCACGTTGCCGTGCTCGTACTTGTGGAGGTGGTGGAAGTGGTGGCCGCGGCTGAACGGGAACGGGAGCCGCTTCTTAAAGTGGCGGTTCGCCGGACCGAAACTGATCACGGTCACCGAGTCCGAATTGGCGTCGGAATCGGAGCCGGTGGTGGCTGCTTCTCCTCCTTCTGATGTCTCGGTGATCTCCACATCCCAACCGATGATACCTACGGTGTCTACCTCCGCTTCGATTTCGGTTTCGGATTCTGGCTTCTCCGAGGGGAGGAGGAGAAGGTTCGTTGCGGTGGCTTTAACGGTCTCCGGTTCCTCAGTCACGGGTTTCTTCAGCAGATCGAACGGAAACCTCGCCTGAGCGACGGTGACGAGGAGGAGAAAGACGGCGACGGGTACGGTCACTTTGGCCATGGTGGAGAGATGAGGAGAGGAATTTGAGGCTGAGTTGTGAAGAAATTATCGGGGAGTGTTTGTGCATATAAGGTTGGAACTTTTGGATAGAGCATGAAAATCGGGCAGGTCGGGCAGGTGGTTATGTTCTAAATTTGGCCGGAGAGTTGATGAAGTTGGGCAGCGGGTAAGGGAAGTACCGTCCACGTTTGTTGGAGCTCCGGTTAATATGGGTTCTCTGTAGTTTTAGTTTACACTCTATACCGAGACCAAGACTCATATCTGATTAAGATTATCTCCACCGTACATTACATGCTATAAATGTAGACCTTTGTTTTGCATTATATTCTTCTTCCCCGATCAAAAGAATAAAATATTTTTTTATTTATTAGCAAAACAATGTATTAAAATTCTTCTCCTTCCGAAATAGAAAAAGAAAAACAAAGGGAAAGACCATTGAGAACCCAAAACAACTGAACTTCTCTCTAGAACCTAACACAAGGAAACAAAACCCGAACCAGAGCAAAGCCAACAAACAAGACTCTCAACCCACTCCTTCGTCTAGATCAAAATCCGAAGCGTCCTCCAAGTTCTCAAAACCATCTTCAGAAAATGGCCACGCGAAATGATCGGTAACGAGACGAAAACTGTAGACCTAAACTGGAAAAAGGGGCGCGTGTGAGGCGCGTTCTTTTTTGCTTACCAACAGTAACTTTTTTAAAAGAATAAAATAACTTATTCTTTCAAAACAAAGCAAAGCAAAACAAAAATGTGATTTTTATCCGTTTCTACGATTATTTCTTCTAAAACAAAAGTTTTGTCGTCTCGCTCTATTCGCTTACCTTCTGATCACCTGTCAGACTACATATAACTTTAGTCGGATTTATTGGATTTTTCTTTCAGCATTGTAGGAGGTTGGACGAATCCATTTAGATATGCTCAAATATACAATTAACAATACTAAACATGTTAAAGTGAACTAACCTGGAGTTGATTGTTGGGTTCCAATACAATAAACAAGACAATCATTGTCCACTCTCCACAAGAGCCTCTGACTTAGCCGGTGAAGGCAATAATCGGAAGCCCTTGAGGGAGAGTGAGCAATGCATTGCATGCCATAGGCGACACTGAAACGCTCTGCAATACAAAAACAGTGTTTGTCCACTCTCTCCAAAGACTCCAAGCTCGCCACGTAGCTCTCGGCCTTGCTAGAAGCCTTTGAGGGAGAGTGAGCAAACCAAATATGCCTTTTCTCTTATTATTATTGCTCTGCTTTGTTCCTTGCTGTTTTCTTATTGGCTCGGAACCCACTTTTATAGGCCACCAATACAACGAACTTGGGACAAAAACATTGGCTATTTTGCAGGTGGGGTCTACATATCTTTGCCACTATGACATTTATTTGGAGATAAGAAACGTATCATTAAAAAAATACATAAAAACAATAATGTAGATTCTTGGGAAAAAAACAACACCACGTCGAAAATACCAACAAAATCCAAAAGACTCTATAAAGGCCGAAAAAACAAAGAGACAGTCGCATTACTCAAAAAGAGAGAAACACTCTAAACTGAGAGAAGAGAGGAAGGAAAAGTTTAAACATGCTGAAAAAAAGCATCGATCAGGGCCTCCATCCAGCAACTACTAAGCAATGACACTTTCTCTTCCGCTTGGATTAGCATAAACGACCCAAACTGAATTCTCCAGAGAATGATAGAAGGATCGGGGACCGGAGCTCCTTGAAAGATCCTAGCGTTCCGAGCTATTCAAATGAACCATAAACCGAAAAAAACTAGTTGAGATCGAGATTTGCACAGCTGACACACCCCACAGATAGAAGACCACTAAGATATGAACAAAACATGAGACAAAGGGAGAGCTGATGAAACCCTCCACCACTAGAGAACCAAATACCAAACATGTCAAGCTCAACCACAAGTAATGAGGAGGTGAGATGTGTCCTTAGTGTGTCTATCATAAATAAGACACCTCCATAGGCCCATCGGGATAAGGAAACCTCTCGCCACCAAGAAGGATCTAGTAAGGATGGTCTCGAGAACGACGAGCCAAACAATGGATTGGAACTTAAGAGGAGCATTACTCTTCAAAACTATAGAAAGACCAGTTAACAGAGTTCAATCTGTCTGCGTTAGAAAATGCATCAAAAGTTATCGAAATCGATAAATCATGAGAATCCATAGACCAATTCAACCTGTATCGGCGGAGATGAGAGACCAAAACTCTTGTCGAGCTCTAGGCGAGGAAGGAGCATAAACATTAATGATCGTAACTGGCTTTTCCGAATGGGAGATGTTCTCTCGACCAAAAAACTGTATTTCCTTGCGATAAGAACATAAGGACCTTGAACACCCGAGTGTTCCTAATAGATATAACACCGCTCGAGGTTCCAATTGAGGGGCGAAGGTGAAGTCGTGCTCCAGTCCAAACCCACAGGACCAAATAGTGGAGACAAAGACTCTCTCCATCTTAGATTTCCGAATGATGGGACAAATTCAAAAGTTGAAGGGTTGGAGTAACAATATCAGCACCATGGCAAATCACCAGATTCACAACGATCAACTCTCATCAGGGAGAAGAACCGTTTCTTGCTACGACCATATCTAAAACGAAACGCCAGACAACCAAACGAACAACTAGACACGGCTAGACCATAACCACAACGATCAACACCCGAGAGGATGTAGAAGAATGTCTCACGACCAGAATTGAAACTAGTCACCTTCGATAGATCTACAACCGAACCGAACTCCTTGAGATTGTTGTCACCACAATCCCCCTCCTTACTAAAGTAACGATGGCCAGAACAGCAGCCACAGAGGCAGGTTTTGTAGATGACCCGGCAGAAACCATGAGTAGGGAAAAAAAACAACCAAACCTCGTCTAAAAGCTTCAATAAAATGCATGCTGGGAAGGGGGCCACCACATCCTCCTCGACAAACACCGGCCGGCCAGAACAGCAGCCCTTCTAAACCACAACCTCAACTGCTGGATGAGGAAGAAATCGAGGTCCGACGTTGAGACGACCATACACGAAGAGGAACTCTGATGAGGTAGCGGAGCTTCGACTAGTAGAGTCGGCAATAGGAACCTTGAGCTAGACCCACCAGTAGCAACTCTGACGATGCTCCTGCAGAGCATAGCTAGAGACACAGCTCGGACGAGTCACAAACCCCAAGCTCCAGGCCGGAACACTCAGATATGGGTAGACCATCCAGATCTAAGCCTTTTCACATACCCAAGGCAAACCTCCGACGAGTTGGCGACGAGATAGTGAGAACACCAGAAGGAACCGGTCATTGGAGACACAGATGGAGACGTTAGAGTGCAATCACCCGACACACAAGCCGGAGTCAGACGAAGAGCGAGGGAGAAGAGGAAAGGAAAGAGAGAAAGGAAGGTGGGCAGGGAAGGGATCCGCCAGAAACAACCACAGCCGTGGCCGTTGTCTTCATCGACGTGAGCGTGAAAGGGGTGGTGGCGGGTTCAGGGCTTTAGGGTTAATAGCAGCAAATCTGCTTCGAGAGAGAAAATAGATGTTTTATTAGTGAACTCTTCTCCTTGTTGTCGGCGTTTGACTTTCATTCATGGCTCGACCTTCGAGTCCACGATAACAATCTTCTACTTCCACCCAGACGTTCATCATATGTGCAATGTTTTCGACGTTCCATATCTCTCTCGGTCCTCAACCTCCATCCACGATGTTTCGTCCACTACGTTCGTTATCTGCGTAACGTTTTAGACGTTTCATATCTCTCAACTTTTTCAGTTAGAATCGACAGTCGGCGGCCGATTTATTGGCTAAAACCCAATATCTCTAGCCTTTAGGAGACTCCGGTGCTGCGGTCGATATTTCGTTATCGAAAAAAACGGTCGAATTTATCGTCTTATTTAACCATATGACGAACACATCTAACATATGGCTTAGCAAATAGATCAAACGTGTATTATAATATAACGAAAATGAACCAAGAATCAAAATGAGATCAGAGCTGCCGGATTTGGGTACGGATGAAAGAGTTAAAAGTGGGGTTGAGAGCAGAATAACAATAGGATATGGCCCTTAAGAGGCTCGACAAGGCAATTTATTTCTATAATTAAAAACGAATAAAGCATATATCGCCGGTGAGTGCATAAATGATGCCGTTTTGACATTCCTCTCATAAGTCGTCTCTACAGTCAACAAACATAGATTTTGTACCAAATCATTGACAGCATTTCGCTAGAATGATCGCTAAGTTGACTGAATTTATACTAATATACATTTAAGCACGTGCAAGTAAATATCACAAACCAAAGTCAGCGTTTGTGACTCGTATTGAGGGTTATTTGGTCTTTTTTTAGTCCATCCTTAAAAATATGGGATGTTTTTCGGATTAATGATTATTTAGTCCTTTTTATTTAATTTTAAGATTTTGGTCCCCCAAAACATATAATTTCTTTTTGGACTTTGAGGTTACGGGTCAATTTAGGCAGACAAAGATGTTTTTGTCCGATTAGATTCCATAAAAATCGACTCCAACAAATACAAGTGTCTTATCGATCTAGACCCCATAAGCTTGCCCCGGTTAGGATGTGATATTTTACCAATCCGATCGCTCCGATGAGTCTAACGAATCACCAATTTGGTTGATTTACTTGCCAGTGATCACCCTTATTTGTGATGTGTGAATGATGACCTCGTCTACCGATGGTAACAGGGCGGGTTTTATGATACTCGTCCCTGCCTCGTTCAACAAATCTACACCCCGTCCCCGTCCCATCCTCGATCTTGCCTCGCTTGAGTCCAAGCTCTATGCAAAGTTCAGGCATCTTTCTACCACCGGATCATTTGGTATTTATTGGCTAACCATTGCATTTCTTTATATAACAACATAGCGGGGCTGGTTCGGGACGGGAAAGACCAGCCCCTCCCCAACCCCCGGTCAAAGACCCGTTGATCCGGGTTTACCCCGTCCCCGATCGGGTCGGGGACATCGGATTCCTGTTTGAGGCGGGTTTTTTTTGCCATCCCTAACCCAGTCTTCATGTTGGATTGGGCCAAAGCCTACGAACGTGGAACTTGTATCCATCACCCAAACTCTTGAGACAGACGGATGGGATTCGTTAGCCCACTACTCGGCCCATTTAGTCTCAATCGTAGGCCAACTCATCTTATTCACACGCGTGAACGCAACAATTCAATCTCTCAATGCCTTCTTCACCACCACCATGTGGCGCCAAAACCATTACAGTAATTAGGTTTCGCTTTCACAGAGATTCAAATCGGCACTATTTCACATTTTCTTCTCGTCTTCGTTTCGATTAGAAATGGCTTCTTCTTCTTTCACCTCCTCCGAATCGCAGTCGTAGTAACCAAGGCGAGGACCGAT
Source organism: Erodium maritimum (assembly GCA_963921825.1). NCBI lineage: Eukaryota > Viridiplantae > Streptophyta > Magnoliopsida > Geraniales > Geraniaceae > Erodium > Erodium maritimum. Next base: position 153,906,435 of record OY997588.1, read on the forward strand.
ACAGTAATTAGGAGTCTTTGCTCATGGCGCTGGTGCTCCTTCCGATTGGATGGTTAGGTCTTTCTAAACTTCTGCTTGTTCATAATCCTGCTCTACCCTGTCACGATTCCAAACCTGAATTGATTGGAATTAGAACCGATTGAAACAATGGCAGTATCCAGAGAGGTACTAATCCCTATTAACTGAGATTGATTTGCCACATTTATGAATTTTGACTCACAATTGAGCTCTGTTGAGGGTTATAGCATTGTGTTAGGTCAAAAATCAATCAATGGAGACAGCTAGTTCCTTATATTATATTGTAGTTCTTGTGCCATATTTACCAGAAAACAGCTAGTTGTTCTTTTGTTCTTCATTGTTTCCGGATCACCTTGATAAAACTCACAGCTTAGTGTTATTGCTAAAAGTTTTGGATGTGATGTCCCAACTTCTATGTGTAATGTATGCATGTTTTTTGTGGTTGTCATTACCTGCACTTGGGGTGCTCTTGAAGAATCCCACCAAGAAAGAAAGGGTTGTAGTCTGTTCTAGAAAATTCGGAAGATGGATGGAGTTGACACTTAATATACAGATTATGTGTGTGAAATGTGGATAGTATGGAAAGGTCAGGGGAAGGGACTCAATGTGTTACTTACTGATGTCCCATGTTATGAAGAGTTTTTTTGTGTGTTTAATGATGAGTACGAAGAGTTCATGATTATGGCAATGTTATTTTTACAAAGTTGTGTACGTGGGTTGGAGTGCACTTTTTGAAAGAAGCTAAAAGTAGTGTCTAAGCTCATCCACTAACATATGCAACCCCAACTTCCCTATAGTGGATGTCAGAATTGAGATACTTGTCTATGCAATCATCCAGGTAATGTGTGTATTTTGGTGTGTTGCGCATATGTAAGCAATTTTGAGTGGGAGCTTATGGACATGACTGAACAAAAAGATCTTTTTTTTATCAGCCACGAGTACCAAGGTTTGGGCTCGACCTTGCTTATGTAGAAGTAAGTGAGCACCAAAAGTTTGATTCTTAATTAGACTTAAGATTGATGTGTATCAAGAGGAAATTGGCTCAAGACCTCCTTTTATGTAGTAATGATCTCTAATTTTGCTTTTTGTTGTTGCCTAATGACATGATTAGAATACCACTTCCATTACTGTTTTATAGCCTTAGAACCTCAACCGCATATATCCTCATCCTCTGTTTATAATTTTCCTAGTCCTGAAAGCCATGTCCAATGATAATACAGTTTGTATGGACAGGGAGAGAGATAGAGTTAATGCATTGACTATATAACTACAAGTCAAGTCAAGTTTTAGAATTAAATTTCTTTTGAGGGTTCACACCAGCCAGTCTATAGATGCAGCAGCTCTTGATTACTTAAATATCCCCTTTAGTTTCTTTCTATAAAAAATCCATTTCCTATTTTTTTGCAAAGAATTTGCAACTTCAGCATGCCGTTGCAATACTCAAATCTGCATACTACCTAGCTTCCTTATTGCACTCAGAGTAGCTAGTCCTCTTTGATCAACCCTTATCTTTCCTAGATTATCCTTTTTTGTCTGTCACCATTTGCTAAGCAAGTTATATGGATCGTGAAGATCCACGGAATAAAGCCAAGATTACTGGTACTAGTTCCCCCAACTCACAAGGTACTTCTGCAAAAATTTCTTGATTATCAACTTCCATCACTCTTCTGTTTTTATTTTTCATATCATGTTTTATATGGGCTCGATTTTTTATTAAAAAAATACCCTTTCTAAGAAAGAAAGAGCACAGAGATAAAAAAACGACCTCAGAAAACGATTCATATCGTATCATGTTGAATTCTTTTCTTTCAGATTGAGAAAGAGAGATAATTATGCAGTGTGCTTATTTGGTGTGTTGATGCAGATGTAAGCAGTTTGGAGTGGGAGTCTATAAACATGACTGAACAAGAAGAGGATATAGTCAACAGGATGTACAGACTGGTCGGAGATAGGTATATAACTATTTTTTTTTGTTTTTTTTTGCAACTTCGTCGCCTAATAACATGATCACCACGTCTGTTACTGTTCTAAAGGCAAAAGAATTACACGAGTTTCTGGTTTTGTGCTCTTGTTTTCTTTTCACAAACATATAGTATCATAATATCTTCCTTCTAGAACACAGGAAAAGATGGAATGAAACAAGGTAGTTCTACTTAATTTTACCTAAAGTCACTAGCTTTTTTCTTCTGCATAATATTGATGGCAAAATAAAGTGACATCTACAGTTAAGCGATTTTTTAAGTAGCGGCACTTATGATATTCGCATACAAAACGTTCATCTCTTTCACTCACACAAGTCAGAACACATGTGTCTTCATATAAAGCTAGATGATTGGAAACAATCAATAAGATATGTTCAACAGTTCAAGACACATCCATTTATTGCACTGATAAACACAAGTCTCTGGTACATTAATACTCTTATCAATCCTGAGCCTGGATGTTACTGTCGCCAATTACTTCATTAATCCTCCTCTTCTTGCTATGTTGTTTCTCAACTTTGTATATACATGATACCATTGAAGAAATTGAAAAAGAAAGGATGGCTCTTGTTAGTTTCATGAGTTATATTTTTACTGAGTCATTTAAATAATTTAATTTTCCAAGTCGTTCCTGGCTCACAATATGAATCATTTGACAATGATCTATAAACAGGTGGGACTTGATAGCAGGACGGGTTCCAGGGCGCAGAGCCGAAGAGATAGAGAGGTTCTGGATGATGAAACACTGTAAGGTGTTTGCTGAAAAAAGAAAATAGTTCATAGATAACGCCAAGAGCTCAACTCAAAACGAAGCTCTGTGCTTCTTCCTTTTTCTTCTCACATACCCTTATCGATGTCTTGGTTGGTTGATGAAACCCCGATGATCATTTGGACCTGAAATTATTTTAATAGATAGTATATTATATATGTCACCGTGTCAGTGAGATTTATAGCAATATTAGATGATAGCAATGTGGTTTTAAGTGTGGTGGTTGGGAGCTCCTATGTTCGTTCTGTATCGAAATTGATTATGGATACACCTTGAATCGACAACGTGTCATCTTCTTATTATTTAGGCTAAATTTCTTCTCCAGAAGTTTATCTTGAATGAGCTTAGAGGAAATGACAATTCATTACCCTCAACTATACATGATTTACAATTCAATATGATACAATTTATTATACGTTAGTTAATAGTGACGGAAATCATCAGTTTTCTAATAACGTGTTATTCAAGTGTATATAAATTGGTGTTAAATGTCTAAAACACCATTTTTTTGTGATACTAACACAATGTATAAATTGGTGGGAAAATATATATATATATATATATATTTCAAAATTAAGCGATACTAACACAAAGTTCATGTCATTATAGTACATTTTTTTCAAAATTTTCTTTAGTAATTATAAAAATGACAAAGTATTTTTGATATTTATCTTTACATTAAACTATACAGTGCTAATGATTAAACACAACCCTAAACAATAAACACTACTTAATTACAAACGATTGGCGCTTTGTTAATAAGTACATGGACTTCATTAGTAGTGTGTGTTACCGTGCTTTCTCCCGTAGAGGATTCTCTCCTCCATTAAGGTTTGCAGTGCATGAGGTCGCCCAGGACAGAGAAAATGACCTTCCCCGCTACTCACTGGTTCCTTTCCTCTCAACGTTATAATCCCAACCTAGAGAGAAAATAGCATCACCATTTTCACTATTCTCTCATGGGAAATATGAGAGAGGACTCAGCTTTTCATATTTCAAGCAAGTAGTTCTCTAGTGTTTTGGCTTGTTCGCCGGAGCTCTCTACGGCGGCGTTATTTTACCTTTCTCGTCATCCTCCACGCTGCTTGGGGTTGGGGTTGGGTATGGGAATCATGCGCGTGACAACTTCTTCACGTTGGTTCCTTTCCAATGCGAGGCATTGAGGTCGCGGCTTATGCGCAGGAAGATCATCAGACAGTGGGAGAAAGTAGCAGGATACACATTCACTGAATACGATACTGGTTTTGTTCGCTCATGGAAGACATTCACAAACTTTGTGGTCTCTGACCCAAAGTACTTGTCATCCGCAGGGCCACCTCAATGATACTTGGGGCATTAAGCGAGAATTTGATCGATGTCTTTTTTTCCTATGAAAATTATAATAAGTAAATTTGTTCATAGATGTATTATACTAGATCATATTGAGAAAATAAGCATCAACGTCTATTTATAACACTAAAAAGTCTAAAATAGGTGACAAAGATTAATTTTTAACAAGACACTCTCGATGGATAGGATTTAATGTTTATATTTCTATATATAAAAAAACTCAAATATTCTATATATTTTCATGTCAAGTTTAGATATAATAGGTTCAAATAGTTCTAAAAAATTACACCAAATTATGTTACCTTATGTGTGAACTCGTGTATAGATATTTACTATCATCATCTTCTAGACTCTAACTAGTATTAATCATACATAACCAAAGATAAGAAAACCGTCAGAACCAACATTAACGACACAAGGTAGTATCTAGGTGAGAATTTTCTAGCACTAAGAACATTTACTATCGAAACCCACCAGTTAACCAATACAAACAAAATATGACAAGGCCAACATATTCTCTCGGTTACCTCATGGTATATGTCCAAGTTCATTTAACTATTGTTTCTCTTTAACACTTAAAGAAGCTTATAAACAAACTCGTGCATATTGATTCTTTTGACTTGTGACTAAGAAATCACAAACAAACAATCGTTCATGTTTGTTAGATATATATAATTGAGCCTTCAACTATCAGCTTGAACTTTTAGTTGAGTTGGTCCTCTTACATGGTATCAGAGCTTAACTCCTCACAGACTCGGGTTCAAACCCCACTCTTTACAAAAAAAAATTAATTTCTTGTTTATTTATCAAATTTACCCATAATGGGTCAGCCCTTATACTCCTTCTACATGCCACTTCTCAATGGGCTCTCCAATTATCTCTTAATAAGCTATCTTCAAATCTCCTCTTAATGGGATCCCCTACTATCTCTTAGTGGGTCATCTTCAAATCTCCTCTCAATGAGCTCCCCAACTATCTCTTAATGGGCTATCCTACTCAAATCTTCTCATCGGGCTTCCTACCTACCTCCTAATGGACTATCCTCAGATCCACCTCCAAGTCTGTAAACGGGTTTGTCCGTGAAGGCGCGTGTTAGATATATATAAGTGAGCCTTCAACTATCAGCTTGAGCTTTTAGTTGAGTTGGTCCTCTTACAATGTTCATGTCATTTGGTCTTTCCTCTTTCTTGAACATCTCTATTTCCTGTGTGTAATAATTTCTCTGTAGTATGGACTCTCCGTTGAGCATCTCTATGTCCATTATTGGTAAACATATCAATCTTTTATGAGTAAATCATTTTCTCTAGAGCATGGGTAATACAACTCCATATAATAGGTATATAAAGTCATTTATACTATTTGTATTCTTTACTTGTAAAATGAAACTTACATACTTATTGCATTAATTTTTTTAGGGTTTCTTTTTATTTTGAATTGTATTTTAGTCTTGGTTTCTTACACAACCTTTATTGTTTGTAATGTATATTAGTACCCCCGAGTTTCAATACTGTTAAACCCAACGAGACTCATTCTTCTAGTCCATTAATTCCATAGATTATTCTCAGATAAATGATCCTATTTTTTACTAAACATTTTAGTTCAAAGTTAGGACATTCTAGCACAAGTTATTAATTATGTCATGTTTCTCTTCTAATAAGACAATATTGATATTCTTGAAGACTCGTCTTTTGATACATATCTACATTTAAATGTCTAAGAACTTTATTTATAAAGTATCAAAGAAGTAGGATATATCAAATCAACACTTACTGGATTTCCCATACAGTTGCTTCACATTTTTTTTACTCTGATCATAAAAATCTATATTCAATAATGGATTTTTTTTCTAGTTTCAATATGAGGCCTTAAGGGATTGCTTAACTCGCTTAAAGCTTGAGCCGACCCTGGTCATCCGACATTGTATGGGATGCTTATGTGGAAACCAATGATCTGAAGAGCATAGCAGATGTCTTCGGGCTTATCAAACTCCATTGATTCCCCCTTCCTATATTATGTGTTAGAGTATCTAGTGTTAAGTCAATCTTTTGTTTCTCCATATGATTACTTATGTACTACCGTCGTTTAGCTACTAAGATATGTCAATGTCCATCGAATACCCATATCTAGAAACAGAAAAACTGACAAAAGGGTAGCTCCAACATGGCGTTTCAATTGGGTTTATTTAGTGACTTAGAGCGTAGGAGATGGAACATCCTCCATTGTTGTGAGGCTGTGATCCACCATCTCCACAACAGTGGAACCAGTTAGGTAAGGCAAATGGGTCGGGGGAGCTTGACTATAAAGTTCATGATAAGGAGAAGATTGGATTGCCGAGTGGTATGTTGTGTTATACCAAATTGATCCACTTGGACCAATCCTTTGGACAATCCAAACACATGCATCTTAAGTAAGTCTCGATTTCAATTTGTCCATTTGTTTGGGGATGGTGCGCTGAGGACAGATTTTGAGTGATCTTTTGCAAGCGACAAAGTTTGCGCCACAATATAGAGAGAAAAATCTTATCCCTGAAAAACTTGACTAACAATGTACTAAAAGTCAACTGTCAAATCCGCACCCAAACTTTGAAAATTTGTCAAATAGTACGAATTTCAAAACTTAATTACCAACGACCATTAAATACTGTTAAACCTGACTGTTTCCGTGAACAGTCACGTGAGTCATTTTGTATGTGTGAAATCACAAGATTGCCCTTTCATTTTCTTCTCTCTTGAAGCCTCAATTTGACTGTCTCACGTGTTTCTCCTCTCTTGTTAGTTTCAAATACCATTTTAGAGGGAATTATAAGCGATTGGAAGTTTTGAATTGATGGTTTATCTCAATCTAAGAAGCGTGATAGAGATTGCAAACATAAATAGCTCGAGAATAGAGTTTATGGCCCAAAGGATCATGTGATTTGAAGTTTTGCTCGGTGTGGATTTTTAGTTCATGATGTTGTTTAGGAATCCTCATATTCTAGAGTTTATGAGCTGAAAATACACAGATTATAGTGTTCCTGGGCTAAAAATCCCCAAATTGTAGGGTTCCTGAGAAAACAATCCCCAAATTGTAGGATTCCCGAGAAAACAATCCCCAAATTATAGGGTTTGCTTAAAAATCCCCAATTTCTAGGGTTTACTCGCTGAAAATCCCCAAATTATAGGGTTTGTTTAAAAATCCCCAATTTCTAGTGTTTACAAGTTGAAATTCCCCAAATTCTAGGGTTTGTTGTAAAAACCCCCAAATTCTACGGTTAATGAGCTGAAAATCCCCACATTCTAGGGTTTATGAGCTGAAAATCCCCAAATGCTAGGGTTTATTAGCTGAAAATCTCCAAATGATAGGGTTTATGAGCTGAAAATCTCCAAATGATAGAGTTTGTTTTAAAATACCAAAATTCTAGGGTTCTTGAGCTAAAAAAAAACAAATTCAGAATATAAAAGTGATAATTTTTTTGTTTGGGGATGGTGAATTGTGCAAGGATGGTGAATGAAACAACTTATTTAGAAGATGCTCTCAAAGACGAACAACGAAAAAATGAGGCTCTTCAAAACGAAAGAATGAAGCATATAGCTATTTAGTTCATGTTGTGTGAATTGTGCAAGAATGGTGAATGCAGTTTTATGTGTTGGTATGTAAAGAAAAGAGGAAACTCCATGTTACCACGTTGTATTATGGTCAAACATCGAATCATAACCCACAACTATCAAAATTGTCATGTAGCACAAATTTTGAAAATCTAATTATCATATAGTACCAATTTTGAAAAACTAATTATCAAAAACCAGAATAGTGTTAAAGTTAACTGTTTTGGTCAAATAATGAGCACATGCATCTCATATGACTGTTTTGAGGTTATTTCTTCATGAACAAACTTCTTCGGATTACAGTAAGCTGGTACTAGATCGGAAAACTTTGGAATGTGAAGAGCTAAGTGTAAGAACCGCCCCCGGTCGACCCCAGTCGAATCGGCGAATTTTGGCAAAGTTTGACTTCCGGCCGGAAAAGTCAACCGATGACTCCGGGATTCGTTCGGGACCTTTTCGGGGCCCAAAAATCTTAGCCGTCATCACGGTTAGCTTAGTTGGGCCATTTCCTTTCGTTTGACTGTAATATTGGAAAAGTCAATTATCGGTCAAACTTGGACTTTTTATCGACTAAAGCCTAATTAATTTAAAGTGCTGGATTAAATTAAGGTCCAAGTGGTCCCTACATGGACACTTGTCCATGCTAGATTAGAAGAGAGGAAGGGAGGCCAAAATGACCCTTATACCTGCACTAGTTGTCCTTAAAGGGATAAGAACTAAAGGGTTTTTGGTCTTTTCCACTTCTACGTCTTTTTAAAGCAAATGAAGACAACAAATCAGCTCATTCTCTAGTGTTGTAGCTGAAACTTAGAGAGAGAGGAAGAGAAGAGAGCTCCCATGGAGTCTTGAAGAAGAAGCAAGAGAAAAAGAGGCAACTTTGATCCATTTCCTTACCTTTTCTTCTCCAAAATCTTCTCATCTTCATCATCTCATCTTCCTAGAAGTTTGTACACTCTTAACTTCTCATTTCAATCATTTTCAATTCATGGGGTTATTGTGAGTTTTGCTTAAACTTGTAGTTTTTGAGTTCTATGTTGATAGATGGTGTTGTAGTGAAGTAGGTGTTTGATTTATGGAGAAATCCTTGAATTTTGGGTTGTTTTCATGTTGGTTTTCTCTTGGGTATTTGTTGGTTTGATGATTCCTACCTTGGGTAATGGAGATTTGAAGTTATTTAACTGTTTTGGAGGTTTTGGATGACTGAAAATGGATTTTTGGGAGTTATTTTCGAGAAAAGGAGGTTGGAGGAAAAGACGGAACTGGTCTGGACCGTCACAGATCCGTGACGTCATCTGTGACGGGTGGTTTCACGGATTCGTGACCCGATCCATGGCAGGGCAGTTCTGGTCCTTTTTGAATCCTCTTTGGGTGTTTTGTTTTGTCGATTTCAAAAGGTTGTTTGTAAACCAAACTGTTGGGGTTTTTTTTTTATCTTAGTTGCTTGTCTTGTGTTAGTATTGATTATAGTTTTAATTGTGATCCAAGACCTTGAACCCGAGCTCGACGAAGGAGGAGACCGTGGGAACCCCGTGGGAAGACGGAGAGGAAGCTAGCCCGGACGTCAGCAGCTAGGAGTATTGTTCGGGGAGAGTTCGATGTAGGGAAAAGTCGTAAACTCCTTTCTTGATTAATTAAATGATAATAGTATGCCTATAGGATAATTAATAAAACTGGAAAGGTCCTAGTTTGCATATAGGATGTGCTTCACTAGAATAACCGCTTTTAATTATATAAATAACCGGACGAGGCTAGGATGCATATAGGATGTGATTCACTAGTTTAATCGCTTTCAATATTTTGGGAAATTGTTGTGCTGGTAGAATGGTCATGTCGAGCCTTAGGATTTCTTGTTGGATGTAATTATTGTTGAGTATTCGTTCTTAGTATTGATGCATGCTTAGTCTTTAGGTTAATATAAGAGTCATAATTAACTAGTCCAATTGTGTTGATTATAATGTGAATGGTTGATCCGTGTTATGATTGATTGAATGAATGATTGAATGTGATGTGGTTGTGCCTCGGGTATGACCGGGTGAGTGATAGACCGACGGAACGTAATTGGTAAGTTATGCCGGTAAGCGTGATTGATGGTATGAACTCTATGTGGTGTGTTGTGATAAGATTGTCGTGTTTGGTAAACCATGGTTGAATTATGTTTATACTTGGGATGTTCTTCTCTTGATGTGTGTTCCATGTTGAGTTGTTCCGGCATGGTACCTACACTAAGGGGAATGCCGGTGTAGGGTAGTACCTAAGCCGTTGATTTATATTATTTGCACCCCGATGCGAATTCCGGTATTTATATTATTTGCACCTCGATGCGAATTCCGGGAAGACCATCTTTGTAAAACCCCACTTATTTTTAAAAGGGTAATAGTGTGAAATCAGAAACATTAGGGTAGGAAATTGCAACAAGTATTGTTGAAGAGAAATATCAAAAAAAGGGGGAAAAGGATAAACTGGACTGAGTGGGATTGGGCCAGCTTGGGCCCAATTAGTTACACGCGCGCCGGCCCACGAGCCTGAGCCAGCCCAAACGCGCGAGCAAAACCTCACACGAGACGCTTCCCCTCCTCACTTTCACGCACGAAACCCTAGGCGTCGTCTACCTCACGCCCCATTCTCTCTCGCGCGCGATTCAGATCCAGCGCCGCTTCTCTCTCGCGTGCAACCAAACCGGACGCTCACCGCCGTCCTTCCTCAAGCCACCCTCACCTTCTTATCTTCTCCTCCTCCTTCGTTTACGTCCACCATCGACCACACAAGCCAGAAACCCCCTCGCCCTTCTCTTCTTCTTCCTTTGCCTTCTCCCTCCTCGATTCGAGACTCGACGCCGTGAAATCGGGCCTCGCCGCACCACAACCCAGCACGGTGAGCTTTCTTCCCAATATTTCTCACCTCCCCAGTCACTTTTCCCCTGGAAATCGAGCGAGAACAAGCCCGTATTGACCGAGTTCTGCCGGAGAAGGAACGGACGGAGCCACTGAGCTCCATGCTCTTCGAACCGCGCCGGCGAACTCACGCAGCGTCAGATCTGGGCGGAGAACTCCCTTCTCTCTCCGAGTCCTGACGCCACCACCGCCCTCCTCCGAGCTCCTTTCTGCCGTCGCCGCCACCGGAGTAGAGCCGCCGCCACCATCACGATTCAGGCCAACCCTAGCCACGTCTCTGGCATGGGTTTGGGCCACCAAGCCGTTTGGGCCTTGGGCCGGGCAGAACCAAAGACGGGTCAGGCCCAGGGTCTGGGCATGGATCAGAGCCGAGTCTAGCTCGGGTCTGGACCGGGTTCGAGCTCGGAACCTGGTCGAACCGGTTTCAAAGATTATTTAATTTAAAAATCAAGTTAATTAATTATTCCATTAATTTAATTTGGACAATTAAAGGACTAATTGGACAAATCAGAGAACTTTGGACTACCGGGACTTATTGGACCCTTTTATCTGTTAAACCCAGACTCGAACTTGGACTTCGTCCGAGAAGACGGAGTTGGCCCGGTCGTCAGCAGCTAGGAGTATTATTAGAGGAAGACCTTGAGGTAGGGAAAATACTAAACTCCTCGTGTAAATTTAATACTTAGTATGCCTATTAGGTTAATAAAATCGGAAAGGTCCTAGATTGCATATAGGATACGAATAACTAGAATAATCGTCTTTCAATTACTAATAACCGGACGTGTCTAGTATGCATGCGTAGGATGTGAATAACTAGTTTAACTCGCTTTCAATACTTGGGAAATTGCCGTGCTGGTAGAAAGGCCGAGATGAGCCATAGGATTGGTTGTGGTTGCCACACATGCATTGCTTGCTTAGTCTTCAGGATAAATTAAGAGTCTAACGAACTAGATAAATCGTATGCTTGAATGATTGAATGATTGAATGGATGTTTGAATGATTGAATGATTGAATGAATGATTGAGTGTAATTGATTGCGCCAAATGGTACGGTCGGGTGAATGATAGACCAATGGATCGCGATTGGTAAGTATAAAGGTATATGGATCCCTTTGGTGTGTTGTGATGGAATTGTGATTTGCTAAGCTTCGGTTGTATGATGTATTGGCGTGTTAGTCTCTTATGTGTGTTTTGAGATGATTATCGAGGTCTGGTATGGTTCCCACCGTAGAGGATTCCGGTGTGGGGTAGTATCATAGCCGATGAATGGTTTACCCTGCGGGGAATGATTATTGGTGATCCGGTATGGTACCCACACCGTAGAGGATTCCGGTGTGGGGTAGTATCATAGCCGATTGATGGTTTACCCTGCGGGGCATTGGTTATTGGACCATGCAGGGCATTGGTTATTGGACCTTGCGGGGCATTGGTTATTAGACCATGCGGGGCATTGGTGGTTGGACCCTACTGGGCAATTGGATGGTTTACCCTGCGGGGAATGGTTACTTGCTGATTCACCCAAGTGTATGCGTCCTGCGGGAGCATTACCTTGGTTCATGATGACATATGGTCCTTTGGGGGCATTTCCGAGAATTCCAATGATAGGTGTCCCTCAGGGATATTTACCGGTAGCCCGATGTATGTGCTCCCTCTGGACCGAGGGAAAATATGACATGACACGAGTATTCTTGTGGATCGGAGTATGGGATCTGACATGGCACAAGAACCTATTCGTGGATCGGAGTATTGAGGATTCGAGATGTTGGTGTGATGTTTACTTGTTCCCATTTTAGTAGTTTTCAACTATTTACAGCGCTTTTCACTTATTCTCTCTTTAAGTTACCGTTACCTTTAAGAATGTGATATTGTTCTTATCTTCACCCGTTGACAGCATCTTATTGATTAAATGTATTAATTGCAAAATGTGTCGTCGTGCTAAGGCAGTTTTATTACTAAATTGGAGGTTAACTATTTATGATTTTTCCTACTGAGCGTAAGCTCATCCCCTGTTGTTTATCCTTTGTTTGTACATGCTTGCTTGAGGTTTAGTGGACTCGAGGCTCGGGAGCTTCTGGATAGTCAGGGTGTTTAGCTTAGAGACGTGTTGGTCATCTATACTGAACCTCATATTTTACGTATTCTATTTAGAGCATTGACTCTTATTTACGATTTTGAACATATTACTTGAGTATTTGATCGGAACCTATTTGAGCATTAAATCGGTTTTATTATTATTTTGTTACTATTTAATTGTCAACTTAAGTCACGTCTCGAGTCCGGCCAAAACCGGATTTGGGGCGTGACAATCTTCATTGGCTGCTCCATCACCTTTCTCTCCTTCTCCATTTTTTTCATGTTCAAAACCATCGTCCTCCTGATCAGATCCTTCATCCTCTTAACCTTCTTCATCAGATTCTTCACTAGAGGAACTTACAGCATATTCAACTTCTTCAGCAATTATTTCCTCTGTTTCATCTCCTAACAACTCATTGTCCACAAGTTCTTCATCCAACATATAATCAAAGTCCTCATCTGAGGGTTCATCCACTAACCTTAAGCCCCTATCTTCCTCTTCCCCATCTAGTAAAGAACATTAAAATTCTCACAGTTAGTATATAATAAACATCAATATCATGAGTCTCACAGTTAGTATATAATAAACATCAACATCATGAACTAATATGATTTGGACTTATTTTTGAGATCTTGGACTTATGTCTGAGATCTCAGAATTATGTCTGATATCTTAGAATTATTTCTGCGATCTCAGTTGAGATCTTGGACTTCATTTTGAGATTTTGGAGTTATTATGCATCAAAGGTTTGATTTACAAGCAAAACCAGTTTTTCAGCAACCCCAATGAACAACATTGCAGAGAATATGAACCATATGAACAACATTCAAACAACATTCATGGAAAATTCAAACAACATGACAAATTCATGGAAAATTCAAACAACAAGGCTAGCTAATGAAGCAATTTCAGTACAATTAATTTTCCCAATCAATTTAACCCTTAACAGAATTTAAACAACAGTTCATGAAGCAAATTCATGAAGCAAACCTAAAAAAATCCCAAAATCAGGTCGAACTCACACCGGATGAATCGGAGTGCTTACCTCTGGATGAATCGGAGCAACAGAAGTTGATCAAGAGCTGCTCCACAAAAATCGATCAACTACTCCACAGAGCGCTGCGACTCTGGCGTCGTTCGCAGAAGAAGATGGTCCGAAGATGGTGGTCCGATTATGAAGGTCTCGACGAAGAAAGTGAAGAATGAAGAATATGAAGCATATTGAACCATATGAACCATATTGAACAAACAAATTTGAGGGCAAAATAGAACTTCCACATCCAACACTAACGTCCGTTGCCTCTATTGTGTGGAATGAAAATTAAGTTTTGGTCAAAGTTGGTACATGAGAATATTAGTTTGATTGGGTTATGATTTGAGAATTTCCAATAGTTTGGAGGTAGGACTTGGACTAACCCCTAACTAATATTCATTTTAACTTATTCACAAGAAATATATTTGAAATTAAATAGAAGAAGACCGCAAACAAAAATCTCTCAAATGGATTTTTAGTTTTTTTAAAAAATCTTTTTCTTAATGTGTGAATTATTGAATATGTTACACAGCATGTAAATTATTAGCTTTTGAATAAGTCATAAAAAAGAGCATAATAAATTTGTACATGTGGTCAGCAAAAAAAAAAACGAATTGTTGAGTAAATTGCAAGACCCTTTTTTATATATAGATATTTTGAAAGACCCTTTTGATTTAACGGGTTGGGGAGATACGATTCAATTAATTGAAAGTATTGAGGTGAGTGACTCAAGCATGATTAAGCTTAACCCAAATCTAATCAACTGTGTTGAGTACTAATCATAAGTCAAAACCAAGTTTGTCCCTCTAATAGCCCAATATTTATATCACATTTCCATCAACAGATAACGGCAAAAGAATATCGTTAAGTATTTATTTTTTGTTAGTTATAATCTATTTTCTTATGATAATTACAATAAAGTGCACTTAATTTGTTTCTTATTCTAATTTGTGTAAGAATGACAATTTTACTTTTAAAACCTGAAAATATGAAGAATAACTAAATTTTCCTCTTCTTTGTAAGGAAGATGTAAATTCTCGATTTTTTTACATTTCTTTAAATTTAAAATATCAAAAATAAAATCGTTTGGACAAATTTACCTGAAATATAACAAAAATATAAATTAATGACATTTTTTTACAATTATCATATGAAATAGCTACAACTTGCAAAAAAGTCTATACCTCAACCACAACCATTTTTTTTTTTTGCAACTTACCCCTTCTATCAATAAACTAGTTATACTATTACTAACTACCAATAAGGTATTTAGCTATAAATCTTTAGCATGTGAGAGTTTAAGGAAGCTGATAAAAAGAAAAAAGATCATAGTCTCTCCCTCACCCTTGCCTCCCGAACCCATCCAACGATCCAAAGCCTCTCTAGACAGCGTTTCCTCCCCCAGAAACGAACACTATAGGCAACCACCAGGACACCCAATAACACCAGTAGAGAAATGGAACCCTCAAATAAACCCCCGAAGTAGCTAGCAAATAAACAATCCAAAACCCTTACCCTTGTATATCCAATCTCTTGTCTCCGATCAACACCTGTAAGCTAACAAAAATACAAAAAATCCGTACAAACCACGCAAGTGATTGATCCCATGGAAAAACTATGGTGATTAATCACCGAGAGTAAGAACCAACAACGACAATCACGAACCCTAACCGTCGTATCCCCAAAACCTTGACCATATTCTCTTTTATATTAGCATAAATATGAATATCTAATTTAGTTTAGGAGATTATCAATAAAAAAAATTTGAAACGGAGATTATCAATAATAGCAGATAGGGTTAAATATCGAAACTTACTCTTAAGTATTGGTCACGAACACTATACTACCCACGTTTTTAAAATGAACACTACACTACCCTTAAGTATTGGTCACGCGATTTTGTTAGTAAAAATGGATGGCATTTTCCATTCCGTTAGTCATATGACCTCAAGTGTCATATAATATATGGTAAAATGACGTTTCCCCTTAATTATATGACCTATACACATTTTATAAGGAACGTTACCATTGTACCCACGTTATTGTTCCTTATAAAATGTATAGAGGTCTAATACTTAAGGGCAAAAAAAAACGTCATTTTACCATCCATTATATGACACTTGAGATAATATGACTAACAGAATGGAAAATTCCGTCCATTTTTACTAGCAAAATCGTGTGATCAATACTTAAGGGTAGTGAAGTGTTCATTTTAAAACATGAGTAGTGTAATGTTCGTGACCAATACTTAAGAATAAATTTCAATATTTTACCCTAGTAGATAACCATTCATATCATTTTCATTACGTTGGTCCACAAGTCAACCGTACCAACCAAAAACGTGTTTGGACTTGTTGCTCGAGTCTGGAAGTACCGTACAGTTTAATACTACCAGCCTATGCTTTGACCAAATTAGCATCTAATCAGCAATTAACCCATCTGTTTTAATATATGTTTACGAATAATAAATGTAATTGTATCATTGACCAGGACTTTGAGCATTGATGTCATGTCATGTGATGGACATACATAGTGGGGCTTTGGGGTGAGAGCGTGCCCTTCACGCTCTACTGTCCCATGTTCTCAATTGGCCCGTAGCTTCCTACCAAACATAACACACTATTGAGTACTTGTCATTTTCGCAACTTCCGTGCGTTTTTCCACAATAACGCGGTTTACATGAACCCACCCAATCATTCATCTTCATACACCCCAAAAAGAATAGTGTCCAAAATATTTTTAGGTTTTAAATAAATTTTTATCTTAAAATATTTGGTCACAGGCTGTTTTCGTTTCCGTCGCTTTCGTTGTCATCTTCCCCTTTACTGCCTCTGTCTCCGACCCAAACTCATTGGACTCATTACCCAAGTCTCGACGATTAGTTCGTGACGCACCCGCCCACTCAGGGCCTTCGTGCAGGGCCCTTCCAACCTCCTCCGCTGGATCGGGACCCTGACCCCAATGGAGCTTAGGAAGAGTGGAATCAACGAGTGATCATGCCAATAGCGGCCGGTGAAAACTCGACGACGACGTGATGCCACCGTGGACCAATGATAAAAATTATTGTTGCCCCAAACAACCAAGCAAGGTCTGCCACGCAACCTCACTGGGTCTAATGAGTCTAAGGATGATCAGCGTGGTGTCCATAGGGATGCACACCCTGTCCTGCCAAGGGCAGAGTCATCTTCTCATTTTTCTTGTGTTCTCCCAGAATGCCCAGTATTCCCTCAGATGTTCTGAGAAGGTATTTGCCGAGAAATCAATTTGTTTATCAAACACTACAGACATTTTAAAGTCGAGTCAAGAAAAGTCTCTCGTGCCACTCACAAAACTACGATAAAAACCAATATTCTTGTTTCAGAGTCAACGTCTTGAATCTTATGTATAAAAACCAGTACCCTTTCTTATATTTCTACATTCAGTATTTCTATTTCGTGTATGTTTACTTTTGATTTTTTCAAGTTTTTCAATAAAATCTATTACAATGATAAATAAAGAACTATTTCAAAAGTATTAATCAACGTTTTAGACATGTAAATGATATGTGACCAATTTAAAAGACATGTAATGATTTGTGATCAATTCATAAAAATATGTAAATGATTGTGATCAAATCATAAATTATGTAAACAATCCGTAATTAATTGATAAAAATATGTAAATAATATGTGATCAAAATTTAAGGTATTTAATTTGATATTTTTAGATTTTGAGTAGTCTAGTATTCATAACTAATATTCATTTTAACTTATTCACAAGAAATATATTTGAAATTAGATAGAAGAACTATGTCGTGCAAGGGTTCTCAAGCCCCCGGTAAATCGTTTGGACAAATTTACCAAAAATACAACAAAAATATAAATTAATGACATTTTTTTTACAATTATCATATGAAATAGCTACAACTTGCAAAAAGTCTATACCTCAAGCATTTTTTTTTTTTGCAACTATCCCTTCTATCAATAAACTAATTATACTATTACTAACTACCAATAATGTAGCTATAAATCTTTAGCATGTGAGAGTTTAAGGAACAAAAATAATGACACTGCTGGTTGAAGTGGAAGCTTCTCAATTCTGACTCTACTGCATCATGATTCATGAACAGTATATTTTTCTATTTGAATTATGACAAAAAGTGAGTAGAGGGAGTGGAAGTTGAATCAGTCAGCAAATGGACCAAAGACCAGTCTCTGCTGAATCACTCGTTTTCTCTGGTCAAACTTTCTACTTTGGAATTTATAGTCAACCCTCCCCATTGAGCTGAGAGCATACCTTTAAGTATCCATAAATCCAAATCCTTCCTTCACTCTGCTTCCTCAGCTCCTCCTCACCACTTACTTTCTTCTTCCTTGAACTCTCTACTCCTCCAAACTGTAACTGTAACCCATCAGTTCAAAACTCACTTTCTGCCCCTTCCATGGTTGTAACTTCTTCTTCTTCACCATATTTCTCTTTTGGGTACCTCTGGCTTCGGATTTGGCTTCGGTTTCTGGGTTGCTCTGTGTTTCCTATCTTGAGTGCTACTTCCTCCCATCCTGAAGAAGCTTCCACGTCTATCGGGTAAACAGTTTAGCTTCGGTTTGCTGCAGAGACATTAGGGGCAATGGAGAAGTGGGAGCAGAAGACACTGATAAATGAGCTGCTTCAAGGGTTGGAGCTGGCCAAGCAACTGCAAGTTCATCTGAGTTCATCGTCTCACCCTGAAACCAGAGAATTATTAGCTAAGAGGATATTGATTTCGTATGAAAAGGCTCTAATGATTCTTAACTGGAATGGGGCAATGGGACAGCAACTGATTGCAGAAGCAACAGCCAATGTGCCCGAGTCCCCGTTATCCATTAACGGGAGTCCTTGGAGTGACAACCTTGATGAGGGTCATCAAGAACACAAAGATGTCACAAAGAAGAGGTGAGACTTGATCTCCAAACTTACAACTCTGTTTCCACTGTACTTGTGGTTACTTGCTAATGCTGATGTGAAATGTTGGTAATTTTCAGGAAGTTAATGCCCACATGGACAGATAAAGTGAAAATCAACTTTGAGAATGGATTCGAAGGACCCCATGAAGATGGCTACAGTTGGAGGAAATATGGGCAGAAAGACATCCTGGGAGCAAAATATCCTAGGTACCAAATATTTACCTGTCTTAATCTTAGAGCATCTACAACGCACCAGGCGATTTAACCAGGCGAATCCGGACAAATACCCATGTGTCATGAGCCAAGTGGCCACAAGGTTGGCGAATTGAGTTCGCCAGCGAATTCCCAGGGCGATGAATCCTTCGCCCCAGAAGAGAGAGAATCGCCTAGAACTGGGAAAAACCAATTACTGTACAAGGCACATATAGAGAAGTGCCTTGGCTTCAACATAGTAGAAAAATTTAACAATGTACTCGTTCCATTTGCAGAAGCTACTACAGATGTACCTTCAGGAGTAGTAGGAACTGCTGGGCTGCAAAGCAAGTTCAGAGATCAGAAGATGACCCATCTGTTTTTCACATCACCTATCGAGGGAAGCACACCTGCAATCACGCCAATCAATCCATTCAAGCACCGGCATCACCAGAGAAACAAGAAAACAAACAAGACAATCATCATAACAATCAACAGCTGAACCAATCACAGGAGGCTCTGTTTAACTTTCGAGCCAACCTGAGAGTCAACACTGACTTGGACAACAATGAAACCAGTTCTGCCTTACCTTTCCCATCAACAAATGAAAATTATACCTTTTTGCCTTCAACTGTGGACAGCAGTCATCTTTTGAGCGGTTCTTCTCAGGCTTTTTTCTCTCCGGACACACCTGAAACAAACTACTTCTCACTGCCACTATGCCACATGAAATACTTTGGAGGTGATCAAAACCTAGGATCTTCTGCATCTGATCTCACCGGCTTAATCTCAACCAACACTTCAGCAACAAACTCTCCAATTGTGAATTTGGATTTCTCACTTGATCCGGTGGAGATTGATCCTTATTTCCCATTTGGCAGCCCGGGTTTTTTCTCTTAGACTAGCTAAGAGCATAAGATGTATCATATTGAGGCTGCAGCACACTAGATTAGGTTATCACAGCTTCTACTAAGAGGGAGACTTCTTGTAATACTCAGCAAGTCTAATGATATTTTTTAATTGCAGTTGTAATTACTTCAGGATATAGAGTAGTAAACACTGAAATAGAATAAATTATCCAAAATGGAAACTAAAACATGTTCCTAGTAAGAGGAAATAGGGAGCCACTCAAATGCAACAGAGAATTCAAATAAGAGAATCTGCTAAGACTTGCATTACTCAACAGAGTAATTAAAAATAAAACTCAAGAAAGTGTTAAGTTAACCAGTGGACCATAAAAGTGCATATATAATTCCTTCAAAGGAAAGAGATTCAAGTAGGATTATCAACTTCTACGAGGAAATAGAGCATACTATCCAAATCATAAACTTAAATATTGAAATACACAAGATTAAATGCTGCAGTAATAAATAAACTGGAAGCCCTCTGAAGGTAGATGAACAATGTGATTAATAGTACATTCATAACCCATAATAGCTTTTAGGAGTTAAAATATCAATGCATGAAGTACAAGATACAAAAAAATGATGCTGGCTGGAAATGGGCTTGCAGTTGAGAGCAGAGGATGATGACTGTGTAGGAGAAGAGCACTAGCAAGAGATTACTGCAGAAAAGGTGAGACTCGATGTATCAAAATGGTGAAGGGTAAAAGAGCTACATTCAAGTGATTGCATAACGGGAATGACAATGGAACTTTATGAAAAAATCTAAAACCATTTCCTTACCAAGATGCGAGGCTTCTTCCCTTGGGTCAACAACTTTAGATGTCAATCATTTTGCATTTTTAGCTTTCCTTAGAGCTTGCATCAACCCCATCACAATAAACAAGTTGGTAAGAGTTAAGAGAGACTCAGCGCCACCGTGCAACCAGTCCACATTAGACAAAGAAGTACCATAATTGACCTTAGCTGTTCGGTTCAACCAAATGCACTGAATTCAGTTACGCACATATGTAAAAATCCAGTTAATGGGAACCAAAACACGATTTTCAAAGAGATTAGAAGTTACCATAGATTCCAGCTGGAACTGCTCACGAGCGTAACCCGGAACAAAAACCCACAAAAATTGTATCAGTAGAGTTGAAACAAAAGCTGTTCAGAGTATAAGGCAATGAATGGGCTGTAGCATGAACGATACAATGAACATAAGTTGCAAAGCTGAAGAAATTACAGTCCACTATCCTAATCAGTAAATCCTAGCAATTTGTACCCATATAGTTCCTTAATTTGCACTGTCAATGAAAAGTTCGATTTTACATCCATAATGGGTCACGTTCGGTCGTGCCCTGCACATGCCACCCAAAATTTTAAAAATGCCACTTTTACCTTTTACACTAAAATAGACTTTTTATTTTTTTTAAATTGTTCCTCAAATATTATGTGTTTGCAGAAAACGCCTCTCGAATATTATATGTTTGCAGAAAATGTCCCTCAAGTATGATATTTTAACAACTTGTAAATGAGGGTAAATAGGTATTTTCTCCAATGTGAGGGTAAATAGGTCTTCTTCTTCTTTATTTTTTTAATTATGAGATGAGTGGTACAAATGAAGGAAAGTATAGGGGTACAAATTGCTAGGGCTTTTTGTTTAGGGACACAAGTTGCAAAACATGAGGGTCAGTTTTTGCAATTATCCCTAAAATTAGCACTGAACACAAATTTGTCTATGAATGAGTTTCTCAATGGTTACCAATTCACCCAAATTCATCCACGATTTCAGTTTTCCCCCAATTTCTGGAATTCCAAATCACAGTTCCACTACATACAAATCGAGAGAATGCAAAACTTTATACACCCAATTTCTTAAGAAGTAAATTCAATTCAGAAGAGAATAGAAATGGAGGTAAATTGGGAGCTTACTGGTAGCGCCAACGAAGGCGAGCAAGAAGTAGAAGCCGAAGAGGGTGAGCTTCGGAGCAGACTTGGATTTGGTGATGAAGTACAAAAACCCGATGTAGGGGAAGAGAGACACTGCGAAGAGCTGTGAAGCTATTCCCTGAGAATCAATGGTGGGTGCCCATGGATCTACAGGCAGTAGAGACCCACGCACGACCCTTCCTCTCCTCCGAACAAATCTTCTCTTGTTGTCGCAGCTCGAACCTCTGGAATTTTTGCGCGAAAATGTCCGGAGATTTCGCGAGGAAGAAGAAGAAGAGCAGTCCAGATACGTAGAAGAGATGCATAGAGGTTGCAGACAAGTGATCGTCATTATCAGCACTGCTCCGCAGAATGTATCGAATCGTCTGGAGGTAGCGGAATGGATGGTCATTATACACTGTTATGGAAGACAGTTACATTGGATGATCCTGACCGTTGGATCATAATGTCATACCATATTACTTTAGTACTTCTCCTAAGAGCACCTGCAACGGTCGTGGCAGGCGTGTCGTTGCAGGGCCTGCGACGGCTTGCCACGATTCGCTGTCCCGACTAGTCGTGGGAGGCGTCGTGGTAAGGGGTGCCGTTGCAGGATCTTGTAACGACTCGTCCAGTCGTGGTAGTCTCAAGGCTGGTCGGCGAGCCAATTTCACGCCGACACGTGTCAGCAACGAATTTTAAAAAAAATACAAACAATTTAATTTAAATGCAAACAGTGGCTACCTACTACTAGTCATGGTTTGCTATTGAAGAGATCATAGTAGGAGGGAGTAGTTTGGAGGAGAAAGATACTCAAAAATAAGCTCTGCCATAGATCCATACCACAAATCATAGTATATCATTGGAGATGCTATAAAAGGTACAACACATGAGCGAGTACATGTCAAACTCTATTTTTACGTTGATAATTGTAAAGGCTAATTATAATTGCACACCTTTAATTTAGCATAATTATCTGATATATTTTTAACTAATATACACCCATATGTTTTTATGTTTAACGATTTATCGTTCAATTTTCTATTTATTTTACTATTCACTGTTTTAGAAATACTCAAACATCTTTAGTTATGAAAATCGTAATGATTAAGTTATATTGGCCCCGATGTCACGAATAATGGCCCCGATATCCCGGACTATCTTGTCCCGATCATTCAAACATACGGATTTTTTGACCTCAGCATCCCACCTCAAGGTCAATCACCCGACGACAACTGCCTGCTAAACAACAACGTCGATAGAACAACTAGAACCTGCTCGATAGTATTCGAAATTTACATTTCACGAATGCATACCTCTCCTCCAATGTTTGCTTCGTGCAGAATCACATCAAACCAATTCATTATTAAGTGTTAACTAAACTAATTTATTTTTTGAAGCGACTAAATTAATTTATTATTCAGCACAAATCCTAATTCAAACCCTTGGTGTATCGAGCCATAAGAATCCTAAAATACAAATCCTTATTAAATAATGAACCAAAAATAGCCAAAATTATGTTATTTGCAACACCTTGGTTTTAATGTACAAGTCATTCGCAGAGGTTACTTGTTCGGTCACAGAAAAGAAGTTTCAGATTTAAAAAATCGTAAAATATGCATTCAAACATACAAATTTTAAGAAATTAACAGCAATATCCACAATCACATACATTAAACCAAACATTCATAATAGTACCAAATTGTTTGAAACGAATTCAACATCCTAACAAATTTAAAAAGTCAGTAAGACAATGTCATTTACCATTAGATCCTCCTCCATCCTCAGGTGGTTGAAAATGAAGCAGGCTGGTCTTATACAGCTCCAGAATTTGGTTGACCTTGTCGAATTGCGCGTTTAGAGCTGCATGTTGTTCCTCCTGTGCTATCAATCGGGCCACATGTTCAGCATCAATAGCGGCCTGTCTTTCTACCAACTGATCCACCTGGGCATTCACTTGCTCTTGGATACTGGCCCGCATCTGTTCTTGGATCTCCTGAGAGATTTTCGTCAAAGTGGCGTTCGATGAAGACGCCATTTGCTTAGGCGTTGGGAGGACGCCTTTCCGGCCACATCCTGGTTGCACGCTCCCTTTCCTATGCTTGCCCAATTTGACAGCTAGAGTCTCAGCCTGGAGCAACTCCGACACAATCCCGAGGGATGAGGCCACTCCCAACTCTTGGACATCGTCGATTGCAGCTTGGATGAGTTGCTAATCATAAACGAAAGATAATTTAGTTAAATGATTGAAATGGGAAAAAATGTAGTTGAAAATGTGAAGTGCTTACTCCTTTGAGTGCGTTGTGCTTGTTCTTGTCGGTAGTAGAGTACGCTTTCTGACAAGCAGTCAAGAGCGGCGTCTTGTTGGCTTTGTCCTTGGCCTTGATCGCTTCGCTATGGTCGTGTATCGAACAAGACCCTCCTCGATACGTGGTTTGGAGCTCAGCCCGAGCATTAACGGCCTGCTTGGACTTATTCTTGCATTTGAAAAAGATAATGTAGTAATTAGTTACAAAAATAAAATAACCAATTGATTTGCATAATCAGTTAATTCATTACCTTGAAATCCTCGGAGTTGAAGTGCATGAGAAGCCACTCCCACTCGTCCGGGCGGTTCTTAAACTCTTGCGGAAGCGGGATCACTGGCTCTGGATTTTCAGTGGTCGCCATGGACTCCATTTTGGCCTTTCTAGATTTATTGATCTTGTACTTCCAGTCCTTAAACCGGCTTCTGCATTCCTTGTGGATCCAATCGCGGATTTTACTGTCCTCACTGTCATAGAGGTATAGACACTACAAGACAAAACCAAATTATTACGAATACGGTTACAAAAATCAAAACTAAAATAGAAAAATACTACGTGGAGCTTCTTTAGCAGCAGCTTTTGGTGCTCTACATCAAGTGCATCCCATTTTTCGGCCTTCATCGGCACGTACCCCCGGATGAGGGACCCGATATCTCGGGTAACTCTTTTGTGGGTGATTCGACGGCTTCTTCGGGCAAATAGGATGCTTACCGACGACACTCCACTCGAGGGCCAACTTCCCCCATACTCTTGCACCGCCTTTTGTGTCTTAGCGGTTGTGACAAAACCCCTCTTCCCACCCCTCTTCTTCTTCTTCTTAACGGTGGTGTTCGACAACTTACCCCCTTGAACGACATCAACACCATCACCCTCACTCTCTCCATTGAGCTCTATAACAATAGCAAGGGCGACATCTATCTTTTTATGCCTCGCCTTCCGTACGTACCAGACATCTTCCAGAGCGTTGTTGGAACTCGATGCCTTTCTAGCACTAGGTCCTGGTCGAGAAGAAGCTGCTGGAGGAAAAATCAGAGGCGCCATCGTCGGCCTCGCACGTGTCGATGCGCTGGCCTTCGAGGAATTTTGAGTCCGCTCGATGGTGTCAGTACCGAAAGCCTCAAAAACCTTTGTATTCCTTTTATTTGGCAACATCCTGCATTTTAACAACAATAAAATTATTAACAAAAATTTGATCACATGTGATCTCGACCAATAATGCATTGATCATTTGTCTAAACAAATCTAATTTAAACCTAGATCTAACAATTAAAGCAAAATAAATCTAATTCTTAAAACTAGCCATTCAAGACATCCCAAATCAAACCAATCTAATTTAAACCTAAACCTAACAATTTAATCAAGATATTAAATTCAATAAGACGGAAATGATATCAAATTAAACCCTATATTTAGAAATGGATCCCAAATAAAAACATTTATAACTTAAGCCTAGTAATTGAATAAAAATTCCTACATTTCGTGTTCTTAATTCTTAAATCAAACTCAAACCTAAGTATTTTCATGTATCTAAAGCTTGAAGAGTTGCAACTAAAGCTAATAGTAAAAGAACTGTCATGTACCAGCAAAACAAATTCTATTAACAAAAAAATCTGAACTCAAAACATAAGGTTGTTAATCAAAGTGAATTTCTACAAATCCTAACATTCATGATCATTGCAAATCTTTAAGAATTTATACAAATTCTAAATCATAAATGTACAAAAACATAACCAAATAGCATGATAATACGATTCACAAATTAAATATATTTTTAAAACATACATAAATCAATTGTTTATGATATGCAAGTTAGTTTTACAAATTCTTTGGTGAGATACTATTGACTTCAAAGTAATGTTAAGCACAAGCAAAACTTATACACAAAATGTATAAATTTTGTAATTTAAAAGTTGGGTAAACTTCACAAACGCGATTATCACAACACACAAATATATGTTTATTTCATCCGACTCACTTATGTATTCAATGACGTCGCAATAGTAATATTCTTTTGGGACATCATTGGATAATGTTGCAATAGTAACTATCTTCTGCGACGCCATTATGTTTTCGTCGCCAAATTAAAATTTGATGTAGTGACACTAACCTTACCACAATTGTCATATAAACTTAAACCAAATATTTAACAAATAAAGATTAAGTAGTTGGTTTATTGTCCCACAAACGAGAGGTAAAATTCACAATATACACGTTGAACACAATATTGACCTAGGAAACCGAACTAAATAGTCTGAAATTCCATGTATATCCACCCTTTCATCACTCTCCATAAGACCTAATATCATAATAGACACATTGACCAAACTTGCCTTGGTCCGAGTCTATTGACCATGTCCGATAATATTCTACTTGACCTGGGAGTAATCCATATACAATGGAAATCGCTCTACTATATATGTATGAAGCTCTGGAGAATTTGTTCGAGATTGAAGATGCAAAATTTCCCATCATTAAATTTCATTGCTCAGTTTCACAAATTTTGTCCTATATCATACAATCTGCCCAAAATTTGCCCTAAATTTCAATACAGCAATTTTGCCCTAAATCCTAAACCAATTACCCTAAGTTTAATCACAAACTTATATAAATTCCTAATCATAATCAGAACACTAATTTAATCCCTAAATTAGAAGAGGGACTAAAATTTGAACAAAGTGCATTATTTAAATGGGCCAGGATGGAGGAACTTACCTGGACAGTGGAGGGAGATGGACGGAGAGGATAGGAGGCTCAGGGCTCGGGACTTGAGGGGTCCTCGGTGGAGGGCTCGGGGCAGTACT
This sequence comes from Erodium maritimum, assembly GCA_963921825.1. Taxonomy (NCBI): domain Eukaryota; kingdom Viridiplantae; phylum Streptophyta; class Magnoliopsida; order Geraniales; family Geraniaceae; genus Erodium; species Erodium maritimum. The sequence goes on from OY997588.1 coordinate 153,933,151, forward strand.
TGAGGTCTGAGATGGAGAGGGAGGAGGGATGGTGGTGGCACTGCTAGACAACGTCAGGGGCGGCAGCATTGATCCACGAGAGATAATTGGAAATTCATCAGCAGAACTATCACTATCGGAGTCAGAGACATCACTGTCGTCGATGTTGTCCAAAAAGAACTCACTCATATTGCTTAGGGAGGTTCCTTCTACTGCCATTTCGTCCTGAAGACATGCACGTTTACTAGGTTGAGTGTTATCATCAATACAACAATTATGGTCCTCTGAGTCTTGTTTTCTTTTTGGTGTGTCGCTTCCGCTCTCTTTAGTCAGCCATTTTGATAGAGAAGTTTGAACACATTTTTTAGGCAAAATGATATCCAAATCAGAATCATCGTCACTATCACTGATCTCAATAGGAACACGATCTTCATGCCCCTTGTTACCTGAAATGAAAGATAGACTGTCAAGACATTTATGATCATCACCGTCTCCTTGAAAGAAAGCAAATATTACAACAAGTACTAGCCCATTCTTGCTGAGGCCTGAACTAACAATGTACAATAAAAGAAACTTTATTTATAAATCCTTAGAACTTTGTCAAGATTCATAATTAAAATACGTTCATACTTCAAAATACCACCAAGAAGCTCTAATTACAAGTAAAACTGAAATGCAATCATAAATAAAATGCAAGTAAGCCTAAGTAGAACATAACTGTGAATTAAGATATAATCACCCACTAATCACTAATCCACTATTACCTGCTTGTGAATTATCGAAATCTGCTTTTGGAGAATGTCGTGTTTGGGCTCTGACTGGACATATGTGTTCATGGCAATCAGATTCGTCGACTTCTATTTTCACACGGGCAAAACTGGAATCACCATTGTCAAGAACAATGACATTGCAGTTGGAGATATCTGTTTCCACTTTCACGCGAGGAAGCTCGCAATTATCATTTTCAGGAACTATGTCATCTAACCTAACCAAACCAGCTTCAATGCTATTCACAACAGGAAGCTCCCCACATCCCTTTCCATTGAGCATTTCCTCCAACGGTTTCCTCTCCCTGACCTGAAGTTGAAGGAGTGAAGTGAAGGAGGGAAGAAGGGTCAACAAAGTACGTGATTTAGTGAGGGTAAAGACGTAAACTCGTCTGTTAAATTTAGAACAATAAAATAAAATAGATAAAAGAAGGTCATGAAGGTCATTTTGCAAATTATCCCGTATATTTAGAAAAACAGTCAATTATATCAAAACAACATCCCAAACTGTCAAACCTAACATATTGAAGAACATACTTAGCCCATGTATAGACAGAAAAAATACAAATGATAATACTATGGAAAAGTACTTCAAAAGAGTGGGATAAAACACATAGTACCATTTCGTTGTTTGGTTCAGCAGTGGGGTTTTGGGTTGGATCAGCTTCTCTCACCCTCGTAGCATTTGGGGTTTGGTGATTATATGGCTCACCAACTGAATGATCACTACCGGAGTCAGAGAAAGCATCACTGTCATCAATGTTGTCCAAAAAGAACTCACTCATATTGCTTAGGGAGGTTCCTTCAACTGCCATTTGCTCTTGAAGACATACACGCTTACTCAGTTGAGTGTTATCATCAGTACAACAGTTCTGGGTCTCTGGCTCTTGTTTTCTTTTTAGTGTGACGCTTTCGCTCTCTTCAATCAGCCGTTTTAATTGAGAAGTTTGATCAGATTTTTCACACAAAATGACTTCCAAATCAGAACCATCGTCACGATGTCTGTGCCCTTTGCTACCTGAAATAAAAGATACAGACACTGTCAAGACATCTATGATCATCTCTCCTTGAAAGGAAGCAAATATTACTACTAGTACTAGCCCATCCTTGCTGAGGCATGAACTAACTATGTACAATAAAAGAAAATCTATTCATAAATCCTAAGAACTTTGCCAAGATTCATACTTTATCCCATACATCCCTTAAGATGCACACCACCAAGTTCTATCGTTTTCATGAATCAGATTATAGGTAAAACTAAAATGCAAGTCAGCCTATGTAGAACATAACGGTGAATTGAGATATAATCACCCAATAGTCATTAATCCACTATTACCTGCTTCTTGTGAATTATTGAAATCAGCTGCTGGAGAAGGTCGTGTTTGGCCTCCGATTGGACATGTGTGTTCACGGAAATCAAACTCGTTCACTTCTATTTTCACACGCGCAAAACTGGAATCACCATTGTCAGTGACATTACAGTTTGACACATGTTTCCATTTTCACTCGAGGAAGCTCACAGGCACCATTTTCAGGAACCGTGACATTTTCCCCCAAACCAACTTCAATGTTATTCACAGCAGGAGGCTCCCCAAATCCCATTCTGTTGTGCATTTCTTCCAACAACTTTCCCACCTCAACCCGAATAGCCATTGTATCTTTGTTCATCAACCCCTCATTTTCATCCTTAATAGCAACCTTATCTAATCTCAACTCATCATTCTCCTCCTTCAATCGTAAAATCTGATGTTTCAACTCCTTATTTTCAGCCTCAATAACAAACTTATCCAATCTCAACACATCATTCTCCTCCTTCAATCGTTCTGTCTCAGACTTCCATTTCTCCTCTCTATTGATAAAGATCTGATGCACATCATCAAAGTGCATTGGCCGAAAAACAGTCTTCAAAAATTCCATCAATTTGGAGATACTAAGATCATCCCCAAGACCCACATTACCTGTCATTTTAGCTACAAAAAAAAAACTTTTTTTTGTAAATAATAACAAAATAAAATAAATAAATAAAAAGTGGGTTGCATAGCACTAGCAGGGTCGTTTGTGTATGCCTTCCTTGTTTTGACATTTTATACAAAATATGAACCCTAAAGTAGTTTCATCTACCTTGACCGCAAACAACACAAATCTGTGAGCAACTAGTTATAAAAATGGATAATATAACTCTGTTGATGATCGAAGGAGATGAGATCGTTTGAAAGTGTACTTAATGCAACGACTTGTCTACATTATTCTAATGGAAGTGATTTCAACATATTTTTAAAATAATAATATTATATTTTGTTCAAAAAGAATTTTAAAGCGTAAGCACCCAAATGATTTCATGGTAGGAATAATCAAGTTTTTTTTTTCCTTATATTACTAAATAAATTGATACATTTCATTGTTTGCAGAAAATCTACTACATTCCACAGATATTTCACTATTTTAGTAAAAGCTTTCAAGGGAAAAAGAGCTCCTATTGATTTTCATGAATCATGACAACAGTTCCACAGGACGAACCTGTGAGTGAACTGGTGTTCGGCGTCCGGCGGTCGGAGGTCGGAGAGGAGCGTCCGGCGGTCGGAGGTGAGCGGCGTTTGTGGTTGTCTTCGAGTTCCGAGCTCCAAGTTTTAGGAAAGGCAGAGAAGAAGAGAGGCTTTTGGGTTTTGCGGTCTGAGACTTTTGGGTTTTACTTTATAAACTTTTAGTCGTTTATTTTTTTTTTTTCAAAAAGCTGAAAAAATCCACCCCGTTGACCCGGGTGTCGATCGATGATTACTCCCCGACCTGCCAACTTATCGCTCGATCCGTCCGCCTAATTCTCGAAAGTCGGACTCGTTGATTTGGGCTGTCTGACTACACCAAATCGAATCGGCCAACAAAAAAATGACACCTAAACAAAGTCTAGGCATAATTTTTAGAACACTAAAAATAACATAAATACATACCAACATCATTTTTATCGGTAATCTTTTTAATCAACTCCCTAATTAATTTGCATCATTGTGATTTATATGTTTTAAATATTCGTAGCAAAATGGGAGCAAATTTAAATGTCCTGATCAAGTATGTCATTCTTATATTTCTCAAAAATTGTTTGGCAATCTTTTGGCGGGAATAATATTCGGTTGTTATTTTTTTGGCGGGAATGATATTAGTCTGTTATTCTTTTGGCGGGAATAATTTTAGTTTGTTACTTTTCAACTGTAATGTGTTTTTTTCTTACTTTTCTCTACCAAAAAAATCATTTTTTTTGTTCCTTCTAGCTTCTACCATGCATCTCTATTCTTTGTGTTTATTTATTTTGTTCCTTCTACCATCCATCTCTATTCTTTGTATTTCATAAGCTCTCAGCATCATTTTTTTGCTTGTCGTGATCATGTGTAGTTGGAAAAGTTGAACCACTACATAGTGGGCTCACACAATTAATTGATCAATAGGAGAGTTGAAATAACATGATAAAAATATGAATTTGGTATCTTGTAAATGTTTTAAAATCAAATTACATAAAAAAACTTAAAGTACTTAAATTGATATATAATTGAATATAAATAACGGGAGATACCGATGATTACCAAGAAAAAACAATATTCAAAGTAAACACGTGCAACAAAATAAGCAAAATAGTTTTAAGAACACAAGACTATCATAAAGGTGAAAACATCCCTCAACTCATATAATTGTAACTCATTTGTCGAAGCACACGAAAAATGTTGTCGGGGTAATACTATGATAGCGGTCAAAACCATCAATACAGTTGTCGATGACGGAGAGTACGGCGGAGCGTGCCCATACAAGATAAGGTGTGATGCACTGTTGGACTGAGTATTCCCCAGGGGTCTAACTGAAGTCATCTTTCCTCGAGTGGTAAATGAGGGTCCTAAAATATTGAGCCGCTAGCTTTCAAAATGGTATGGGTGAAACTTGTCGACACTTGGTAGAACCTCTGCCACCTAAAAACTGGTTAGGAAGTGGTGTCAGTTGCCCTCTTACGGGTCCTAATGATACTAATGGGACATGCAACGGTTTTTGCCACCTTCCACATGCGTCCAACCAACGACCTGAGGTCCTGTTGACCACTGCCCATGTCAAGGGAAGTTAGTGGCGCCGGTAACACCACCGACATCCCCGCAACCACGACGGAGGGTACCAAATAAGCCACCATACCTGCAAGGGTGTGCAGGCATCCGACCCCATGACCGCCTCTACCTCGCCTCCCAATCCACCGAAAATCAATCGAGATCCCACACCCGTCCTCCCCCTCGAGCCTCGATCTCCCTTTCTTTGGTCGTCATTGATCAACACTAAATAATTTTTTGATATTAATGGTTCAAAAAACTGTTAGATAAGAGGATAATCACCTCTCATTTGTATTTTGTAATTAAGTGATAATGTAAATCATGTATTTGAATCATGATTAAACATTGTATTTATACCCTTACCTTTAATGAGAAAAGCAAGGAATTACATTCCAACAAAGACTAAACCAAGAACTTTTAAAACAGATGTAATTAACCATTAAACCCTCATCAATTGAGGTATATATCACATCCCACAATTAACCATAATAAAAAATATATATAAAAAAGGACCCATGAATGGTTGAAACGTCACCTTTCCTTGTCTATTATTCACAAAAGTTGCATAGACACATCGCGCACACCCCCACCGGCTTATATACCTCTTACGGTCACTAACGACAAACACAATCATCCAATAAATAAAAAAAACTTATTTCAAAAAGTCCTTAAACTTAAAGGGCACTGTCCCAAATCCGAGCCACCTCAGCCAATGCCAACGTGGACGACCCCCCAGGACTCAAGGCCTTCTCCGAAGCTTCCTTAAACCCTCTCATCCTCTTTCGAATAGCCTCCCCTTCCTCTCCCTCCATCAGCTCCCTCACGTGCTTCGCAATCTGCTCCCTCCCGACCAACCCATCCTCGTCCACCACCACCCTCGTCGCCACCTTCAACTCCTCGCTCAACAGAACCGCGTTCATTTTCTGCTCCGCGTAAAGCGGCCAAGCTATCAACGGCACGCCGTGGACGATGCTCTCGAGGGTCGAGTTCCACCCGCAGTGAGTCATGAACCCGCCGGTCGAGCCGTGGCTCAGGACCTGGACCTGCGGGGCCCACGACGGGACCACCAGGCCCACTTCTCTGGTCCGGTTTAGGAACCCTTCCGGTAAGAACTCGAGTGGGTCGTCGGCGCTTCTGGCGGTGAAGTACGTGGCGTTGGCGGCTTTTTTGCTTGGGCTCTTCAGGACTAAAATAAACCGTTGCTGGCTCATTTCAAGTCCCAAGGCGAGTTCGGTTAGTTGTTCCTGGGAGAGGGTCCCACCGCTACCGAACGAGACGAATAGCACGGACTGGGTTGGTTGGTGGTCGAGCCACGTCAGGATCTCGGAGTTCGGGATTGTGTCGGCTGAGCCGGTCATTGGCCCGACCGGGTAGACCGGTGGGTTGGTCGGGACTCCTTGGTTCAACGCGTTGATTGGACCCGGTTCCAAATCCGTGAAGCTGTTGACGAGAACCCCAGCCGCCGACCGGTACTTCCTGGACACGTGGAGGGTCGCTTTGTACGCCTCGTTTTTTCGGTCCTGAACCGGGTCGGGTAGGTCGGGCCCGGTTACCGGCACGCACCCGGGTAGCTTAACCGGCTCGGGTAGGAACCGATACTCGTCCGGGAACGACTCGTCGAGTCTCGGCAAGGCGATGACGAACGCCAGCATGTTGGCCGTCGACGGGAAGAAGATGTACGACGGCACGCCGAACTCCGCCGCCACGTCGAACCCGTCGGTGCCGAAGAGATCGACGACGAGCGCGACAAGCCGGGTCGACCCGGCGAGTCGCCGGAACGAGTCGCGGAAGGAGGGGAGGGAGCGGGTCAGGCTGAGCGTGATCCGGGTCTCGATGCTGACGTCGTCGGGGAGGTCGTCGAAGCTGACCGGAGGGAGGAAGACGGAGGAGATGGCGGCGGGGAGGGAGCGGAGCACGGAGCGTTGAGGCTTCATGGCGGACCCGTCGGTGGGGATGATGAAGGTGACTCGGAAACTCGGGTGGAGGAGGGTGAGTCGCTTGGCGAACTCGGCGAGTGGGATCAGGTGACCCATCCCGGCGGTGGGGACGATGGCCACGTGGGGAGGCTGAGTTGAGTCCATGGTGGTTGGAAAAAGATAAGTGTCTTTTGGGTGATGATGATGATTCTCTTCGGCCGGGTTGTCAAATTTATAGACCGTGAGACTGAGAGGGAGCCTAACGACCGGTCGTTTTCGGCGGTCCTATGAAGCAACCACAGATTCGTATGTATGATATGGTGAGGTCAGGGTTGACATAAGCATTAGGTAATAATTGGACCATATATAATCAATGTTGTAAGAATTTCCGGCTGGAGGTGCCTAAGCGCTGGAATGGGCTATGCCGACCCGTTTTTTCCTCTTAGGACCATCCAGGCCGTTTGGGTGGAATATGAGCGATAAATCTTCTATTCGATCGATTAATCACCGCTTGACCGATTAATTGAGCTGGTCGGTCAAGCGTCGGATCGGATTTGTAGTTAAAAAAATAATTTTTAACACTCTACAAACCAAGTGAAACCACAAAATTATGCTAGTTGGTAGTCATACTTATTGATATTTTAGTTTAGTAGAATATTTATTTTTTAAAATATATTTAATGTTCGGTATTATCAATATTTTTATATAGTATAATATAAATTTTGATAATATATAATAAAAAATAATAAAATAATGATCCGATTAAACTTGGATTAATTCCCGCTTAGCGCCTAAGACTCATTTCCACCTGATTAACGCTTAACGTTTTATACAACGTTGTATATAATAATGTACGATATAAATTATTTTATGCTATATATTCGGGTCCCGCTTTTGGACAGGGTTTTGTTTCTTTTTTATAATACATGCAGGGCAGTTGCAAGACAAACTGTAGCCGTCAAGTATATAAAATTGTGGTCGCAGAAGGCGACTAGCAGTTACTGCCATTTTAAATCCTAATTTTGGGTTCGTTCACCAAATAATAATGTGTCGTTCATCAAAAGAGTAGATTAAGTAATAAATCAGTAATAAATATTAAACTAAACAACGGACTAAAGCATAAATATCTGTTTGTCTAAAAGACTAGAAGAAAATGTTTTAAGCTTTTTTATTCTTGTGTAATATCAAATTGTCGGTTTAAAGAGTCTACCGATAATTTATACTCTTTTTCCTTCTCTCTTTTTAATTTTTTTTTCTATTTATTTCTCTTTCCTTGAAATCCCCAAACACAAAACTATTTGGCATGTTACTAGGATGTGTTAGATAGTTGAAAATATATGTAGTTAGATCATGTCAATCACACTCCTGGAAAACTAAATAAAAACGGAATATGAAGACATGATGAAGTAAAGAGTGAGCATTTCATTCCGAGATGGAATTATCCGTTAAAATCGGTTTAGTCAATATCATGGACTTTGATATGTGAAATACGGGTTAAATATTTTAATCAAGTGTATTGTGGCCCGGATAATAGATCACGCTATCTAAGGCATCATTGGAACCGCAACCGACCGTGTGTCGATCAATCTTAATATATTTTGTTAAGAGTAATTTATATTGTTTTTATAGTTGGACACCTACTCAATTACCTCCCGAGATAATCTTGTTAATGTGTCCTTAGGGGATTTTAACCCATAAGTAAGTTAGCCGCCTCTCTCGCTGCTCTCCCTGCAGCGATCTAGGGTTTGGTTTTTCGGCAAGAGACGATGGACAATTCAGCGGCGCGTCTCTCGAGCTTGTCTGGCGATCCGTCCGTCTGGTGTGAAGTGCTGGAGGAGGACGTCGGGGTAGATGGTACCGTGGAGATCGAGATGGGCGTGGGGGACACGAGCGGGGAACCGAGGCTGGTGATCGGGGACGTGCAGACCATGGACGGCCCCTCGCCGGCCGTTATGGGGAGGGTGCTGGAGATCCCGTCTGGCATGGCCTCGCCGGTGCAGCAGACCGGGATAGGAGCAAGGGCAGACGGAGTCGTGTCGAGGCCGGTGGTATCGCGCGGACCTTCGCTGGTACGTCTCACGACGACGAGGGGCACGGAAGGCCCGATGCTATGTGGTGGCTGGTCCCACACGGCGGCGGCCCGTATTTGCCGGACACCGACGCGAGGGCCACGGCCGAGGGTTGCGAGGGGCGTGGATGGTGGCCGGACGCGAGGAGTGGCGCCGGAGCCAGGGGACACGATGGTCCGTACAACGGGGGTGGATGAGTTGCCGCAGGTGGTGGTGATCTCGTTGGCGACGGATGGACTGTCAGAGGAGCCGGCGGCGGCTCTTGCTTGGAGGCGAAGCAAGGGCAAGGGGTTGGGGCAAGAGGACCCTGCTGAGAACCCTACTGGGCCTGATCTGGGCCTAGGAGATGGGCTGGGTCGCATGGTAGGATCAGATGGTGGCTCACATGTAGCAGCGGCGGGGGGCCACAAGTACCCCCGCCTGCAGGAATGAGTCCGAGGTGGCCCGGGGAGGGGTGGGTCGACTTTGACCCCTTCCCGGCGGATGGATGGCGTTGGCACCATCTTCAGTCGATTCTTATCTCCCCTGCCAGTCCGGAGTCAGCATTCCCGCGTTCAGGAGCCCTACCATTATCAATCAAGGGAGGACGACGCACGCTGACACACCGGGGGAGATGTAGGTCCACCAGTGTTCCCCTAAACGTGACTGGCTCGCCTCGTCCCAATTGGAAGAAGCATGCTGTATCGGTGTCACCAAACGCTACCGCAGATATCCCCTTCGTCCGCAACCAATCACTAGAGCCGAATTTATTGCTTTTCGTTTCAATTCTGTTTATTAGTTGGTTTTGCTTATGTAGGTGGAGTAAGGTTGAGTACCCACCAAACTATCTTATTATGATCTAATACAATTGCAATGGTTATTCTCAAAAAAAAAAACCCCCATAAGTTATTTTTCGATCTCAGTTATATTTGAATTTGCTTAAATTTATGCTTTTGCAAAATTTACAAATTCAAAAAAACGTGTGAGTCCAAACCAGAACCGATCCATTAAAAAATAGATTCCTAATTTGTACTCAAAGTCATCATGATCCTTAAAACTAGAAACAGATAAAACAATGGACCTGTCGTAACATTCAGATAGAAACTGGCCCAGCCAGCCCATGCACGCCCATAAAGACAATATCAGTGTCTCCATATGGCCCGTTTATTAAAAATGGGCCATTGGGTCAGAAGCCCATACCCCCTTCTTTCATACACCTAGGCCCATGAGCTTCATTTCCTATCATTTTAGCTTAAGCTTTCTATGAAACAATATTCCTTGTTTAATTCAGGATTGTAACAACTGAGTAAAACCAAGCTTAAGTCAGGTGTCTTTTATTGAACGTGCACGTGATCATAAAACGAGGAATGACACAACCAAATTGTTACACGATTTAATTACAGTAGCACGTGCGGATCAGAATGAAACAATCATATTATATGTACTAAAGTACACTAAAGCTAGAATCCCAAATTGGGTAAAAGGTGAGGTGTACTTACACAACAAAAGTCCGGCAGATAAGGACACCTGTTGCATATTTACTCACCGATTTTTAGGGTGCTTATCAATAGTGGAGGATTCGAGTAGGGGCGGAACTAGAAACAAAATCCAGGAGTAACTAAGATCATCTTAAATGGTTTGACACTAGTAATGTCAAGGAGTAGTTCATGATGTACTTTTTGGTTTCCTGACATGTTTCTCCAATGGTCTAGTGTCGAGAATTATCTCTTCTCTAAAATAACTCCTTGACACGGCGTCGCGTCGTTGCAAGAATCAGCAACGACCGACTGGCACACCCCCCTTGGCACGACCGTTTGACACAACGAGCCGTGCCAGCGAGTCGTGTCAGCGCCTCCAACGACCCACTGACACGACCCGTTGGGGCTGCTCTAAGGTAGAAGCAAAAAATAAAACTCGACGTGTTTTCACGATGAATTGAACTCATGTTTGGTTGGAATTATCCAAAAACTTTATACCATTGCACAAAGTTCTTATATGTTAGATGTTTCATAGGATAAGTACTACCTGATTCCGCCCTTAGATTCGTGTGCACACTTTTGGCTTTTATAACTGTCCACTGACTTTACATCAAAAGCTCGGTAAAAACAATATTCTCATATCTCTCCAACCACATGCAAACGGAAGGAGCACCTCTTGAATTCGACCAATTTAACAAACGGATCTACTAACATGAGTTTTTTGGCGAATTGTTTACATGTGAAACGAAGGATTTTTCATTTTGTTCCGTTCGTCCATTTTGTAACCGCGAAGCATGTGACTATTCATTCTTATTCGCTGATGTACTAATCGCCTCAAACATTAGAGATGTTCCATATCTAAATGAACACACTACGGTTTATCCACCTTCAATGTTAAAAACCGATGTAAAATTTTTGGCTCTTTCTTTTTGAAATAAATATGAAGTACTGCATCTTAATCTTGAACTCGCTTATAAAGATCTCAAAACCGTTAATTTATTTTATTTTATTTTTGTATTTGGCATTAAACATATATGAGTGATCCTCAAAAAAAAAACATATATGAATGTGTGATGTCATATCTCAGTTAAGAAGAAGATTCATTTAAAATTAAAACAACACAGCGATTGCTTTCACAATACTTCATTGATAATCTGATTCTGACATCAATGAAGTTCATTAACGAGGAAAAAAGCACAGATATATCAAAGCTCAGAAAAACCCGAACAAAATTCCAATAATAAAAATAAATAAATAAAACCGAGGTGGAATTAAACGCAGAGGGTCTCGAAGAAAGGATTGTTCTACAGAATCAGACGAAAGAAAAACCCGAGAATCGGATCCTATATACAGAGTTAGGTTCAGAAGATCTACAGAGCACACGAAATACCCGAAAATCGCGCAGACGCCGCCTTCCTCGTAATCGAGTTCATCACCGGCGAGATCCCGATGCAATTCCCCTCCGAAACCTCCGGAATCGGAGTGAGCTCGCCGGCCCGGAGCCCGGAGCCAGAATCGGAACCCTGCTTCGACGACCTGAAGACGGAGCGTACGAGCTTGCGAAGCGAGCGAGAAAGCTTCGACGACTTTTTGCCGCACTCCGCCGCCGGCGGCGGCGGCGGAGGGCGGCGATTGGACAAATGCGGCATCGAAAAGGACCGGGAGGAGGCGATGATGGCCGAGTCGAGCTGGCGCTTCAGGGACTGGAGCTCGAAGGAGTCGTAGAGGCTGCTCCCGCAGTCCCACACCTGAGATTTGGCTCGATTCTGAGGCTTCGTGAACGGTGAGAGGGATTGAAAAGAGATTGAGCTCTGTTTCTCGGCCATGGCGTTGACGATTGTGTGCTGATTTTGGAATTGATTAGGGTTTTGGGACGGAGGAGGAGAAGAGAATGTTGTGGAAATTCGATGGAGGGAGAGTGGTAATTATGGAGGGGATGGGAGGAATTGAAAGGCGTTGGTTATGGTATGGGACGTTCTGTTCATCGCGAGCGTTCACATTCGCTGGGTAGCTCTGCATTTATGGTTTTATTTTATGTTATACATATTTAGATTTTGGTAGATATGGTTAGTTAGTTGCTACTATTTTTTCTGTTAATTTGTTGGGTACGTCAACCTTAATGGAGCTGTAAGCAATCCTCAAAATCTTTTTGAGTTTATCACTTGAATTTCAAGTTTAAGTTTAAACGTTTGGTTTGTCTAATTTAAATTTCAAGAATTCAAAGGATAACTTGATCGGTTACCAGTTATAATCGGGACAATCGATTCCAATAGTCGGGCTTGAAAAAAATGGTAGTTCTAGATGTCGAGATGAGAACAACGAAAACAATAAATAGATGTCAAAAAAATATCGTGCTTGAGAATATGAGGTGTCACGACTCGTACTAGTCATGGAGGCTGGCGCAAGCATGTCAAAGCATGATTCAACCAAAAAAACTCAAGTTGCTAGGTGGAAGTCATCACATGACCAACATATCCACACTTTAACACTCCCTCTCATATGTGATATGTGAGGCTTGCACGTGACATATTCCGATATTGAAGAGAGGTTTTCTAACACATGCCCATCTTTGATACCATGACAAAGCCCAATTCAACCCTGAAACTCAAATTGATAGGTGGAAACATCAATATGTTTATCAAGTTATAAATACATCTACACACTTTAACAGAACAAATCACCTTTCAGATTGAACGGGAAAAAAAATAAAATAAAAAGGGGTCGCGTGAAATACAAAGGGAAATTGACAAGAGGTGAAGATAATGACTCATGGGTGTACCTATCAATTTTATTTAAATAAGCCTAGCGTTTTGGAAACCCTAGTCAAACCACTTTCATCTTTTATCGAGTTTGTTAGTGCATAATCGTTGTGGATCAAAAAATTTGACAAGTAGCCAAGTAGGTGTTTGTTAATCAATTAATCGGTGATGTTCTCTCTATATAACCGAACCTTGATCGAGATCAACTCCATTCTTTAAAATTTCCGCCAACACCAGTGCCAGAGATTCCTCCTTCGATAATCCCATTGTCGATTCCGACCAAAATTCAGAGTAGTTTTTAACATACAACTATATCTTATTTGATTATTGCAATTAACATAACCTAAATTGCTGGATAATCTTTCTAAAAATAATAAGCATGTCTAAATCGAGGAAAAATAAATTGCCATATATGTTAAAACTTAGTGTCAATAATACAATAAATAGACGTGTAGTTATTGAAAAACTAAACTCTGAAATATAGATTATAAAATTTATAGAGTGTTAACATGATTTAAACTTAATATAATTTCACTGACTTATTCATATTAGCATCCATAACTATCAACATCTGAGTTTAGCGGGAAATGCGCGGGAGTTCCATGTGAAGGAGTGATGGAACCGTAGAAACTAAGAAAAAATTTAGGTGTTTTGCACACAAACAATAAATTAAGTTATGTTCATATTTATTATTCTCGCAATAAAATACAACATTTCAATATTCTTTTTTTAACATGGAGAATTTAATTTAAAAATCAGAATAGTATAACGATGGAATATCATGATCGAATGATTAGCTGGAGCTGTTCACAATTGCTCGTGACGAAACGTTTTTGTGAAGATCGTGCTGACCTGATCAACTTTCTTTGGTTGACTTATCCCCATGAGTTAGAATTACAGTTCTGCCATTTTGTGCAGTTGATATAATTGAAAAAATGTAGAGAAACAAAGGGAACAATTTCATCCACGCAGGTTCGTTAGCTAGTTGTTGGCGGGAAAATAAAAAATTATTTTTTATTGGCTTATAGTTCGTTATTCCAATTAATACCCTACAATCATATACTCTGTTTGTTGGCTTATGGTAATTCCTTTTGTTCACATTTTTGTTTTTAACCGGGAGGTGAGAAAAGGTGAGGAGCTCCTAGGCCGCACTCCTCGCCAGCGACCTCCTAACCAGCACTCCCTGTCAACAACCTCTCAACCAGCTCCTAGCGAGCTCCTCGTCGACGATTGCTCCCAACCGGCGATTGTTGTGAAAATCAACGCCTTCATGCAACCTAAACCGTCGCCTGAACCGATTTACACAACCCTAGATACAAAAGTCTGGAATTTTGGCGGGAAAGGTTCACGTAATGCAACAGCTTAAAGATAAAAAAAAGTAAAAAAAATAGCGGGAAATCGAATAATGGAGTAATTAAAAATGGGGTAGAAGAAATAAATACAATTCACACGCATCCACACCTTCTGCCAAAAATCTTCGATGTAGACCAGAAACACCACCAACAAAAAAACACGACACGTCACCGGCCACCTATCATCATCTCCATGATGACATCATTCCAAGCATCGATCGGCCCAGGCAAGCACCAATGCAAGCAATCATTCTGAACCGTCGCGTTCCGATCCTCCGCGAACGGCCGAAAATGCCGGTACGGCCCCGGGTGTCCGTCAGGCCTCAGCAGAGAAAGCTTCAACAAATCAAGCAGCCTAAGATCAACCCCGTTCTCAACCGCCCTCCGCCGCGCGTCCCCAAACTCCGACAGCTCCACGTCACGTAGATACCGATGCAAGTCCTTCAGCTCAACCGACCCGTCCTTCGCCGGCGCCGTCGCCGGACAGTTCCCGGCGCTGTTCCACTCCCCGTTCTCGAAGTGGTCCGGCGTGGACGTCCTGAAGAGGACCGAGCCGTTGTGTTTGGTCGTGGCGATGAAGTTGAGAGCGGATCTGAGGGCTTTTCGGTAGGCGAAGTCGAAGCCGAGGTTGGTTAGGTTTCGGTTGGAGCAGTTGTGGCAGCCGAGGATTGTGTTGTTGACGTGGTAGATTGCGGTTTTGAGGAACCATTTGCCGCTGGAGATGATGACGTAGTCGAAGGTTTGGTAGAGGTCGGTCCAGGTGTGGTCGAGCTTGTCGAGGTGGAGCTGGGCTTCGGCGGAGGAGACGCCGTTGTCGTCTTCGAATATGGCGGCTTGGACGAGGAAAGGGGACCAGAGGACTGATATGGTGAGGTTGTGTTTGGGGAAGAGCCATCTCTTGGACTTCCAGGCAGAGTCGTGGTAGACTTCGATCGCTTGTTCCACCTGAAATGAGAACATTACTGAAACCCACACAACATGTAGTTGGTGTGAAACAAGAATTTGAAATAAGAGCTCGTACAACGGCTACGCACCACTACACAAACCGAACCAACGATCCATGATTGAGCGGTTCGTAGGTTGCGTGTTGTGGAGCGTAACTTTTGCGGTCACGAACTGCTAAATAACGGGCCGTGGTCGTGGCCCGCGATCTGCCAACCACTATTCTGGTTCGTGGTTCGTGGGTCGCTGGTCGCGCGCCAATCACTCACGCCGTGACACGTGGTCTCTTGTTTTATTTTTAATACATAAAATCAAAATTAAGCAAAATATGATTGGTTCACTCACAACCTGAGCCCCTATCTGGTTCTCACCACTATAGAACACACTTAATTTAAGGGGTTAAGAACCACTATTTTGTTGGTTTGGCACCCGACCCCCTTACCCGACATCTTGCGTTGTACGTGCTCTAACTAATATTCAACTTGCAAGTTTCGTTTTACCCAATTTCTTTATTTGTTAATCTAAAATGACGGAAATACCTTTTTTATGAGAATATTTCCGTCCATTCAGACTTAAAAGGTGACCGAATTGGGGTAAATAAACCCGAGAGAAGTGAAGGATGGTATGAAACTTAAGGGTTATTGATTGAGAAATGTCCGTACTCACGAGTAGGGAAACTAGATTTCTACCCATGATGCATGTACACGCCAAGTTATAGTGATACAAGTCACAAAACCAAGTCAAGCCAAAACACTCAAACACAGGTGTGAGCAACAGTCGGTATGATAGGTATTTTCTTATTATTTAAAATTCCAATATATGAATGTATGATTTTCGGACGAAAAAACGTTGGGAAAGAAAATGTGACCGAAAAGTATCGTTGAACAAAAATTGGGAAAACCATATAAAACCGTCTACTTTTTAATGTTTGGGATAACCGTAAAAAGTTGTGGTGGACAATGCGCGTTTTACAAAAAATTACAATCAACTATTTTCCATCTCCAAATCCACTAGCGAGATTATTATTTTTTTTGTTGAAAAAAATTGAAAAATACCCCTTAAAAACACATACATAACGTATAAATGAGGGTTACAAATAACGAAACACATATAATTTAAATGATAAGAATGTCATTTGAAAAAGAATTGACATCATGTGATTATCACCTAACTAAATTTCGATAAAAATAACGGATTTATAGACATAAAATAAATCATAGTGAGTTTTTGTAACAAGGCATATAGTTAACCTTAGGCTTTTACAATTATCGCTTATTTTACGTACCCCTGCGCAAATCAAGGCTAATGAGGAATCACCGTAACAAATACGACAAAGACCCTAAAATTTCTAAGCCTATACAGTTCAAATTCAAATCCAATGTTCAATCATGCAACAACTAAGACCGAGCCAGAGAACGTACCGTGGAGAGCATGCACAGCATTGACTGAACATGATTTCGAGATATCGAATCACCGATCAGTCCCCATGTCTTATTCCTCATCAAATCGAGAAACCTCCTTGGATCGAATCGGGGCAATTCACAGTTCTTCGGATCCCATCTCCAGTAGAGGTACCCTGTATCAGGCCGTCCATTCCTCATACAATTCTGGTGACCTTCGATCAAGAGGCACGTCTCATTGGTGTACACTGGCCCCGACGGGTCTGGAACCCAATCTCCAGCAAAGAGATCACACTTATCCGAAACTATATCTGTTTCAAAACAGAGCTATGTGTTATTAGTAAGAGCTCAACTTCAAAATGCAATCAAAGAAGACCTATTCATCAAAATAATTGAGAACCATACATCATAAATTTGCATAAAAATACTATTTGCACTCTATGTATTATCAGTAACATACTGTGATATTTCATTATTCATCAAAAACTCACGGATTCATAAGTGATGCTTGGATCGGGAATACATAATGTGTTCATGATCAAAAAGTACATAGTGATTCATTTAAAACTCACAACTTCACGCTGAATATGGTATATGTTAGAATATAATTATAGTTGGACTTTCAACTATCACCTCACGGACCCGGGTTCAAACTCCACTCTCTACAACAAAAAATCTAATTTATTTTCTATTTATCAAATTTGTCCAAAATGGGCTAGCCCTTATCACTCTTCTCAATGGTCTTATCTCTCTTCTATATAATTCACCTCCAAACCCATATACAAGTTTGTCCGTGAGAACGTATGTTAAAATATAACACGATGTGTGTTGCCGATCAAAAACCCACATTTCCGATGTGATTTTGAGGATTAAATGTGTTAACAAAGTTTCCCCTGCATTCATTGAATCAGATCAAAACCCAAAAAATTCTCAGCATTGTGAATGAGATCTCAAATTGTTACAATAAAAAGCTCATTCATCTGATAATTGTCAATTCAAAGAGCTTAAGAAAAAGACATAATAGATAAGATTAGAAACAGACAAATTCGAATACCTCCGTGACTCGTCCGATTCTCGCCTTCCTGGACATCCTCAGCCACCGGCGGCGGAGCCACCGGTGTATCTGAAACCGGCGGTTGCGCCACCTGAACTTCGATTCCGTCAACACCCAGAGACCCAATTGGTCCCGGAACCTCATCTCCGACCCCAGAGACCGGCGGCTCCGCCGCCCGACCTTCAGCTCCAGCGACACTCACCGGAGAAGAAGCGGATTCAAACGGCGGTTCTCGTGATTCTTCGGTTCTATCAATCAAATGGGTCTCTAAATCTGGATTGAAACCGACGAATACCAAACGAAACGCGAGACCAACGAACAGAGCCGCGACGAGGAACTGGACCAGCCAATGCTTGTGCTTGGAAACGGACCATAGCTTCCAATTGAGCATCGTTTCTGGTCTATTTCTCAATCTCTGCGTCTCTCTCAGGCTCTGGGTTCCTAGTAAAACTGATAAGGCCAAGCTTTTGCTTGTTTTGTAGCTCCAACTTGGGAGTTGCTTGTAATGGTTACGGGTTGGAGGAGGTTGGGACTTGGGCCCAATGTCTCGAATTTTGAGTCAATTATGGTAATATTGAGGATAGATCTAAATCGGCCGACATTAATCTCTTTTCAGAGTTTCTGACACTCTTTTTTGCATATAGACTGTAGTAATGTCAAGAGAATCAAACGAAAAGGATAAAATATTAAAATGAAAACCACTTTTTATTTTTTTTTAAAGGTGAATAAAATATAATTATTTTAGAAATAGCGGTTAGGAAAAAAAACAGCTTGACTGCAGCCTTTTCATTATTTATTTTTCAATTATAGTATTCGTTGAATCTACCTTATGATTTTTTTTGGTAAAGAAATTAACAGGTTCAGATTAGATAAGTCACCAAATGTATGCTTTCCCAATTAAAAGAATAATGAGTAAGATTCGTAATGTTGATTTTTATTTAAGCATAAGAAGAGTTCTTGTTATTAAATCATGAAAAGGGTAGGCATAGTATGAGACGATCTCTTCGATTCGATCGTTAATAGTTCCTTGCTTGTCTTTCGTTGTTTTGTTTTCCATTTTTTTTTTGTTCCTTTATCGGAGTCTCGGATCTCCGGTAAATATGTTTATTTTCTTTGGTGGCATGTTCAGTCGGACCTCTCTATCGGCGGATTTTTCGGATCGCCAACAAAAAAGATCGACATGGTAGTTATTTTTTAGGTGTTGCGTCGCCCTTTTCGAGATCTATCCTCGCGCCGGTCGTTCATCGGGTTCCGAAGAACGACCGGTTGATGCAACGCTTATATTGTTCGGTCTGTAAGATTTATTAATCTATTAATAAATCTTTCTTTCAAAACAAAAAGATTCGAGATGGTGACCCTATAGCAAAAATGTCTGGTTATTTCATGTGATAAAGTAAGGAATCTATCAATAATCTCATGAGGTAAGCCATTTGTCACTTTTTCTAACTCGACCCGGGATGACTTGTTTTGTCTAAATTGCACCTTGATCCCTCAACAGGTACTCTTAAGAGAAGGAGGGGAGTACTGTCACGCCCCAAATCCGGTATTGACCGGACCCGAGACGCGACTTAGTGAATTTTAAATAATAACAATTTAAAAACTTGAAGTTCGATAACGGTAAACAAAATAGTTCAAAGGTATTAGAATTTCTGAGTCCTACGCTCAGTAAAATACATAAGTCCGAAATAACCGTTCGTCACTACGAAAATAATAAATAAGCATAGACCCGGACCCTCGCTAGCCCCATGCTCTGCGATGTCCTCAACTCCAAGTCATGACCACTACTTGTAGAAAAACACGGTAAAATAGGGGGGGTGAGCTTGACGCTCAGTAGGGAAAACCGTCAAACCACCTTATCTCGAAATCACCAAAATGCAGTTCCATACTTTAAAATATAATAAAGGTTTTAACACAAAACAATCTTGAACCAAATAAAAGCCAATAACCCTCTTTAAACTCGGATACTCAATGTCCAACTATACCAACACCGATTCATAACCCAATTTAAAAATAAACCCCTTTTTAATCCCGACGTTTACCCGACCACCCATACTAGCTTCAGCTCAACACCATCCAATCTCCTAAGGCACACAACGAAAGGAACAATCCAATTCAGACATCCAATTACGTTTCTAAACTAACTTTTTAACGATTAAAAAGAGAAAATGACAACGAGACATATAATCAACTTAACCAATCTTCACTTTACCCGACCATAACTGTTCCGAGATTCCACATCCCAAGCCCCTACACAAACGACTTAAGGACAACCACAAATACGACACTTTAAATTACACGGAAGCCACACACATGAATTCACCAAAAGACAAACAAATCGAGTCATTCACGGTCACACGCAACTCATAACAAAGAAGAACACCCAAAGTCACAACACAACAATACTCAGTCAATTCAAGCAATTCAAAATGAAACGGCTCGTAACCATCGCACGGTCTAGGGAGCAACTCTCTCGGCCCGGCGTAACCGCACGCAACTTCCCTAACACAAAGTCAGGATAGGCGGTCGACCTCATCGCGGACGCAGCGTTTTACCGATCGATGGAAGGCAGGGAAATCGCCTCTTCGCGGCCTCATCTCTAGCGGTGCTCAACACAGCGTTTTACCGAGTGCTAGTCGGAAGGTAGGGAAATCACCTCTTCGCATGACACAGCGTTTTACCGACTCACGGTCGGAAGGTAGGGAAACCACCTTTCTCGTGTACCATCGTACACCAAGCCTCACACTTTACCGCTCACTCACCCGGAAGGTACGACTCACCTTACGGAAGTACGTCTCTCACACTTTACCGGCGGCGCAACAGAAGGTACGACACACCTATCGGGCACAACTCATAACCGTTATCACCAGAACAATCACAACCACACTCACCATCACAATCACGTCAGTGTATCACTCACCCAACCATTTCACAACCAAGGATTCACATTTACACAAACACGACACACTTGCCCACGCACAATCACAACATGCAATATCGAGTATAATATGCATCATCCCTTAATTTACACTCACAACTGTTCCGTACTGACCATCACTTACTGACACCCTCTCGGACACACACTTAATACAACTATCACATAACAGTCACAAACACAGTCATATTTCAATAATAACACCGCCAACAGGCACATACCATCACTTACCGACACCACCCTCCACGTGGTTACCCCACCGGCTTAACCGGTATCCCTGACATTCCCAATCCAACATATCAAGTAAAATAGGGAAAAGCACTCAAATCACCGTTCATGCGTTCTCTAATCAATTCTACTCGTTTTTGTGTTCGTTATTTATTAACCGTTCAAACATCAAAGGTATACACAGATACATTCAGCACACAAGTCCTACGGGCGCAACATGGCCCGATCCTACCAGCACAATAGTTCCAAAGACAGAAATCGTAAATGTTCGCAGTTTGATACGTCGACGCTAGTTGTTCGTTTCCTATATGCATACTAGTTCTTTAGCCGGTTTATTAGGTTTCCCTATATGCATACTAGTAAAACCGTAATAAAGCGGATTCGAGGTAATCCCTACCTCTTGAAGAGCCGACCGTTGCGTCTCCTACCTACTGACGTCCTGGCCAACACCGGTCTTCTCCGTGCTCGGGGTAACGGCCTGGTTTACAACAAAAGAGACGTATCAATCCCGGTCCAACCCGTAACAGTCCTCAAATTTGATAATTAAATCCAATAGTCTGTTTTGTCCAAAAGTCCACGTATTTAATATGATTTTAAGTCAAATATTTATTTAATTAATTCAATCAATCTGCCTTGACCCGTCCCGGCCTGAGCCCGACCCGAGTCCAGGTCTGAATCCAGTCCAGACCTAGAACCCGGACATGACCCGAGCCCGACCCTGACCTGGACCCAAACCCGGCTCAGGACCCGGACTCAGATCCGGTCCAGGCCCAAGACCCAAACCAGATCCGGGCCCGAGGCCCAAATCCGATCCAGGTCTAGGTTCTAGCCCGAACCTTGTCCAAGGCCCAACTCGAGGCCCAAGTCCGTTCCTGGCCCGATCTCAACTTGTTCTGGTCAGAAAGGGGGCTAGGGTTCCGGTTGAGGTTCCGGCGACGGCGGCGGCGGGACTCGAGGGGGAAGGCGATGGTGGTTCTTGACGGTGAGGGGAGGGTGCCATAACACGGGGAGAGACGGAGGAAGGGCGGCAGCGCCATTTCCGAGCTTCTCAGCTCCGGATCTGACGGCGGTGTCGTCTCGCCGGTGAGGGAAGACGGATCTGGACCCCGTGGCTCCGGTGACACCTCTCCAGCCGAGAACAACCACGGCGAACTCACGTGGGTACAGATCTGACGAAGAAGGAGGACGAGGGAGTTGGAAAGGGTCGGACAGAGACTCACCGTCTCTGGTTCGCGCGATTCCGACGACGTGGAGCTCGAGAAGTCTACGGCGGCGTGGGTTTCGTTGAATCGAAGAAGAACACGGCGAAGCAGAGATGTGGTTCTGGTCTTTTCTGGGTTTCAGAGGACGAATCAGACGAGGGGATGGAAGCAGATGAGGGAAGATGAGGACGGCGGGGTCGGGGAGAGGTCGGAGAGGTCAGGTTCGGGCGATTGACGGCGAGGTTCGCGAGAGAAGACGAGAGAAGGGTTCTGGTCTTTTTCTGGGGAAACGTGCGTGAAAATGGAGGAGAAGAGGCGCTGGCGTGGTTTTGTAGTTAGGGTTTCAGAAGGGTTGGGCCGGTCGTAGTGGGCCGCGCACGAGTGGGCCTTGCCCTGACTCGGCCCAAGTCCGGTTGAGCTGACCCAAAAACAAATACCACATTTTTTTTCCCTCTTTTTTTAACTCTATTCCAAAAAGAACCGTTCATCAACCCACGACGTTCCAACGAAGAATTTAAGGTGATAAATTTCTCAATCTTTACAAGTACGCTAGATAGATGATGAGATATCCAGGAAAATGAGGAGTAGTGGGATTTGGACCTGCCAGATCCCAATGAGACTAAACGTGCCCCCTCAACATATTCTGCCCTCTCGTTTGGTACACATTGAAACTCCACCGTCTCTTGTTGACACTCTAGAGGAGACAACACGTCTTCCATCATCGATCATGCCTGCAAATCCAACCGTTTACCCCCTTTGTGATCTAGAGACTGAAAATTTATTAATCAGACTGAAAAAATATAATACTTTTTTCAATATAAAGACAACAGATATTCTTAGAGCACCCACAGTCGTGGGCGAGGAGCAGCTGGCGAGATGATGTTGCCGGCGAGGAGGAGGCGGGGAGCTGGCGAGGAGCAGGCGAGATGCTCGCTGGCGAGGACCACTGGCGATGTGCTTCTCGCTGGCAGTCCACGCCGGCGAGATGAGATGATGATATCAGAAATATTTTTTGTCCAATTAAAAAATGCTTGGTTTCAATGCTATTTGTTTTGAAAATTAAACCTCACCTATATTATCCAACAAATATCTGTACGTACTAGCGGAAACCTACACAAGCTGATATGGACCACATTTTGGCGGTTAATGAAGCGCGCGGATTCCCGGGCATGCTTGGAAGTCTTGACTGCATGCACTGGGAATGGAAGAACTGCCCAAAGGCCCTTCGAGGGTCACATTCCCTAAGGGACCACGGTAATCGACCAACCGTTGTCCTTGAGGCGGTTGCAACTCGTGACTTATGGATTTGGCACTCTTTCTTCGGCATGGCGGGGTCGAACAACGATTTGACGGTCCTGAATCATTCGAAGCTGTTCGCGGACGTTATCAACGGTTGGCAACCACCGGTTGCTTACACGATAAATGGTAATGATTACTTTCCTTTGTATTACTTTCCTTGGTTTTTATTTTCCTTTGTGTTGGTTTCTTTTTATTTGCGTTGTTTTAATGAGTACCTCTATCCTTTTATGTTATCGGGCGTTCCATCTTATCGATCTTTAGTATTTTTTCTATTCAAAATCTGGTTTTAAATAAAAAAACATTAAAAAAACTAAAATTCTTTGCATCTCGCTGGCGCCTCCTCGCCAGCCCACTGTAGAGCTCGCTGGCGGGGAGCTGGCGAGATGATTTAATCCAACTACTTTTTTCCATCTCGCCGGCGTCATCTCGCCGGCAGCCGACGAGATGACTGTGGATGCTCTTAGATGGTCTACATAATAATTTATATTAAACAAAAAGAAATAAATAAAACTAAACAAATAAGATTAATCTTTTGATGTGATGTGTTAACTTCAACTATATTTGCAAATATTCTAAGATCAGCCGGAGACAATATTCTTATATTTATAAATATATTAGTCTTTTGCCTTATAATACAATTTTTCGTAGATATAAATGGCTTGGTTACAGTTCCTTCATGCACAAACAAGCCTGGCCCAGAAACTTCTGAACCCCTGTTGAAGCCTTTTACCTTTCTGGCTCTTTTCTTCAGTAACTCTTCTCTTCCGCGTGTACAGTGGACTTGATGGGTCCTCATCACCAGTAACGGACCTTCTCAGTGACCGGACTGAGATCGAGAATGGCTCGGATCCACACGATGAGAAGTGGAAGGCCCTTGTGTGCCGTTCGATGAGATGACCGACCCATGCTGCTTCAAATGAGTCGTACAGTGGACTCCCACAGTCCCACCACGTCACTGCACCTTCTTCCTCTCCATCAGCCTCTGCTTTTTTCTGATTGTGCTTGGAATAAACCCCACACATGGAGGGATATGTGTTTTGTGGTCTCTGGAGTTTACCAGAAAGAATTGAAACCAAAATGGAAGTGGCTAATGGGTGTTCTTCTCTAGGCTTTATTTAATTGTAATTGTTACTTTGGAAATGATGCTTGTATACGAGTTTGAGCAACGGAAGTGATTGGGTCGATTTATTATATGTGGATAAGTTATGGTTCACCTACATCTCATCACATGTACCCTCATAGATTGGGTTGGTTAAACAATATACAAAAAGTTTTAAATATATAGAAAAAGATATGTGTAGGTTCGATTTTAATGTAAAACGTTTTGACTTGTAATTTGTTTTTTCTTATCAGAGAGAAAAAAAATACATAAATAGAAAGTGGTGCACGAGTCCAAAATTAGGAACCACAAACCGAAGTTCAAAAATAATGATAATCGACAAATAAGAGGTAATAAAAAGTGAAAAATGATACGTAGAAGCGTTCATCCCAATCATGAACAAGAAACTAAACCCCGAAGACTAGTGAACAATGTCATAAGGGGGTCATAAGGGGATGTATAGGGTAACTCTAATCAGATTAGTGACTAGTATTACAAGGGACCGTATGAGTACATACTCTAGCTTTTAAAAATCTATGTAATATATGCCTCCACCCGCTTTACGTCTCCTCCACCGACAATTGTCTTGACATCCAAACGTAGACCTCGTTGATGATAACTCTATTCTCCTTCTTTCGTTCTTCTCTTCGCCTCCTTTCTTTGGTCACTGGACTCAGTCTAAAAGTCGGGGAAGTGTGTTCGTCGTACGACGTCGACAATCCTCTTTGGTCATCCTGTTCTGAACATACGGGGCCTCTTCTAGGGATGTTCGTGCAGACAGTAATCTGGTCTTGGCGAGACTCGCTCCTTCTTCGTCGTGACTCCTCTTGGGGTCATGCTGGCCATCGTTTGGTGGTGGTGGGTCTCGCTCCACCTTTTTTTTTATCAGAGAGACGGGTCTCGCTCCACCTAACTACTCCTTGGATCATCGTGGGAGCACGTGGCCATCCACGCCTTGGGTCTTCGGAGTTTCGAGGTAGACAAAGCTTCCTTTTATCAGTCTTCTCTCCTCGCCTCACGACCTCTTAGGCGTTAAATTTGGAAGCCCATCCCTTTTGCTAGAGTTAGTTCGTTTCGCCGGTGCTCGTTTTTGGTTCGCAAGAAATCAGGGTGGTTGGTCCGATCACCCTCTCACCTGCCCGTTCCTGATATTTTCTTGACGCTCTGGGTTATTTGCTTTGTTCTTCTGTTTCTGCGGAAGGCTGTTTTCGACAAGTAATGGTTGGGTGTTTGGTTTATTGAAGATCAACCGTTGGAGAATGAGTGGGTTTGGGTGCTTGGGTTCTCAGTGTAGATCTGGTGGGTGACTGGTCAACTCGTTAATGATTTTGGTGCATATCGTCGTCTCATCCTCTTCAGTTTCCTTTGCCCTTTTCCCACCATGTTTAGACCAGTTTCATTTCGTTCTCTTTGTTGGTGAAGAGATACATTTGGAACAATTTTAACTCTCCCTCGTGGATTTCTTGGAGTGTTGGCTTTAGGCGGGTTAACTCGTTTATCTGAGCTAATCGAGTTTCTTATTGGGTCAGGTTCGAGGTTCTTGTTGGGTATTTGGCTCTCGTCTATTGCTATATTTGTCCATGTGGTTCGACTGAGTTCGGTTTTGAGTCTCTTTTACTTGTCCCTCTGACGATGATTTTAGGGTTTCTCATATCCGACTTCCCTTTTGGATCACCCGATGGTGCTGGCTTCGATTGGGCTCTTCTAGTGAGAGTTGCGTAATGCTTGGTGGTTCCATCTAGGCTTTCATATGGTAGTGACTAATGCTGAGTAACGAATTTATTTTAGTTATTTTTATTTTTTATTAATTAATTTAATTAATTTTATTTAGTATTTAATATTTTAAAACAAAATTTTATAAATTCAATAAAATATCAATTAATTATTCAATCTCTGCATCTTTACAACTCATGAGTCTCATAGTGTAGAATACAAGCATACAATTTAATTTAAAAAACTCGCATTACAATTCAATACAATTACTCGTATCAATCAACTCGTGAATTCCTTACACGAGTCCCTCATTATACATGTTCTCCAAAACCCAAATAAATCTATGCAAGCCCATTTGAGATACCCAAATAAGACATTAGAAAAGGATGTATTAGTATTACGGCCAAAATCTCCCCAAAACCAAATGGACACTTTTTTTTTTTAGGGAAGTATAATTCATTACTCAGAATCAGATGCCAGTAGCCCTGGAATAGGGTCTGGCAATTGATTCAAATTCAATACAAAATGAACTCAATCGAAAGCATTACGAGCCAATTCATGTGCTACTCTATTGGCTACTCTACGGACATGGTTAACCTGCACACCTGGTAACATCCTTAAAATAGCCTTACAATCATCAATAATCCCTCCCAAAGGAGAAAGCAGACGAGCTGGATTATTAATGGCAAGGACTACTCCAATACAGTCAGTCTCAATTGTACCTGCTAACCATTCACTATTCCTCACCCATAACAAGGCCTCCTTCACTGCACAAGCTTCCAAGATCTCAGGGTCAGTAATGTGAGGGAATACAAGGCATCGTACTCCCACCACCATACTCTGACTATCCCTACAAACAAAACCACCTGCACCCCCCTGTCCGGGTACCACTGCTCCATCCGTATTAACCTTTACAGAGCCAGCCACCGGTTTGCTCCATGTATCAAGCCCGACCGGTTGCACAGGTCCATAAGGGTAATGATGTGTCTGAGCTACTTTCCACTCCGTCTGTAACTTGATCGCTGCCCTATATATAGCCTCAACTGAAGTGACTTTTTCATTCCAAACTCGATTATTTCGGGCCTTCCACAGCTCCCAGCAAACAACTCCAACCAGTTATGCATCCTCTCGAGTGTAGTTCGCCCAGTTATGAGCTAACCACCCTCGAATCGAATCAGCTTGGCTCAAAGACACATTTGGAACCCTACTCCACATATCACAGGCAACTGGACAAGTTATTAAAACATGGGTATCATTCTCCTCTTCACCGCAGACCCCACAAAGTCCTGAGACATCCACCCTCTTGGATCTAAGACAGATACCAGTTGGTAATATCCCAGAAGCTCCCCTCCATAGCATATGAGAGACCTTTGGAGGGATCTTTAAAGACCAAAGTGTCCTCCAAAACTCGTCCCTACTATTCGGCCCCCATCTACCTGTGCTTACCTGAATCTCCTTGTAAACCACCTTCACCGAATAATCTCCATCTCTAGTACCTTTCCAGTACCAAGAATCAGAATCACAATTTAAACTGAGGGGGACTTTGAGCACTGCCTCTGCATCTCTCTCTGAAAGAACCCGCTGAACAAACTCCACATTCCATTCCCGTCTACCTGGCCATAAAAGTCTGCTCACCGGCCAGAACTCCATAGGACCGTCCACATCCTGCAGATAACCGGACTCCGACCCTGCCCACGGAGCTCCCATAATAAATGTCTGATCCCCCGACCCAATTCTCTTCCTGATGCCGCTCCTCACCACCTCCTGAGCAGCCATAATACTATTCCATATAGGACTGGAATTGGGCTTCCTGACAGCATGAACAAAATCAGTCAAAGGATAATACTTTGCCTTCAACACTCTACTGACAAGACTTTCCGGGTTCGACACCAAATGAACACTTGGCATATGATCCATCACATCATCTCCAATGAGACAAGACCAACTTCGGCCTCTTTTCACAAAATATACCAGATTAACCTTTCCTTCTCAACCATAAAAATGAACATGGAACATTTCTCGGTTGTTAATTTAAATCAAAACCTATGTCAATTTTTTTTAATCAAAACCTAACCCATTTCAGTTGATACCCAAGGCATTTTATTAGGGATAATTACCTTGAAACATTTTAATTTTCAAATCACTACTATAACTTGTAAGTTACTCTTTTCGTCCAACTTTAGATATAAACGACGGGCATTGATTTAAAAACCGGATTTAAGAATATTATACTGAAAAAATAAGTTGAAAAACTACGACAACGAAGAAAAAAAATACAAATTATGACAACAATTTGAAAACCGAAATGTTTTTAGATATCATGTTGAAATCATCCGTTTTTTATTCTCGACAGAAATAAGGTTTTCTTTTCTGTTCTTATGGATAAAATAAGTCATGACCTGGTTAATTTTCAACTCCCTTTTCATTAATTTGCAGACCAGATGTATATAATATCTACAGTTGGGTTGCACAAACACGGTCGAGGAACCGACCAGTATGTATGTAAGTGGGCCTGAAGAGAAGCATCTGGCAAGTCAAGTATAATGAGACTGTGACATTTCCCCTATAAAGAGTGATCAATAGATGAAAATGAAAATGGTCCAGACTTAAAATGGCAACTACATGTAGCCTTCAACTAACTCCTTTTTCAATGCCTCTCAAGACTTAGAATTTGGCTCTTGCTTTCTTCTAGGGGTAACATATTGCAGATCACGCTACCGAGATAAGATGAACAAAATAGATGATAAGCACGATCTGATTTTTATCTACTTTTTATCCTTATTTAGTGACAAATAAAGGCTAATTACAGGCTAAAATAACACGATATTTGTGAGTAAGTAATAAGTATAATTCATTCTCGTCCTATTCCCATTTTTAGAACATTTCGTTAATATAGACAATTTTTTTTTTATTGAATCGTGTTAAAAATAACTTTTCCTGAAATGGTTATGATAATAACGTGGATGAGAGTGTAAGTGAGTCACTTCGAACTAATTTGTGAGATTTTGATATAAAAAAAAAATATTTGGCTTGGAGTGAAACAAAATTTTAACTTGACTTGTTAAATTTATTTTCTCTATAATTATCCAACAGAATAAAAACAAAGTGTATTTTGGTAATGTTAAAATAAAATACATATTTAGTAAACATTGAACACGTTGACCGACTAATCTATTGAGTTTTGAAATATTAGATTTAAATTCGGCTTGTTTACTAAATAATTCAATTTTAAGTTTTAATCTGATTTAATTCAATTATATATAAAACTCAAATGGAATATTTGATAAATTGAATCACTCATTCAAAATTTAAATAATCACTATTGAAGGACAAACAATTATATAAAAAGTTTTGAGTAGAGTGTTCCTCCTATAAACGCTCTCAATTTCGGAAGCCATTTTAAGGTTTGGAGAAATGGAATATCACAACAACGACATTAGTGGCAGGGAGAATTGATACGGGGCAAGCCTCACGGGTTGGTGGCACCCAAGGCGTTGGTTCTCGACCACGACGAAGAGATTTTCTAGCAACAAGCGGCTCTTTTGCATTTGGGGCAATGGGTGCGGATGTGAATGAGTATTCCTGGTGTCCCCCTTGACGACGCTATAAACTTTTGGGCGACGAACTTCTCCGGTCAGATCTGACGCCGCCTCTTCCAAATGCAAGGGCAGAGGGCGACATGTAGAACCCGGGGGAACCTCTTGTGGTCACATGACTGTGGTAGGATCCACGGAGAGGGTCGGTGGATCTGGATGAAACGCTGAAGATCGTGAAGCAAGACACGCAAGGCTTTAGACGGGGTCCTCGTGGCCTACCAGAGGTCATGGAGGGGCTTGACAGTCAAATGGGGGGACTGACGATTTTGGAAGTGGTGGTTCCTCCGACGAATGTTTATGGCCGAGGGGTGAGTTTCGCGTATGTCTAGATTGGGAGGATGTTGACTCCGAAGGCTTACTATTGGAAATCCTGCGTGGATTGGCTCTCAGAACTATGAAGGATACCAGCGCTGGTAGCTCGGCCTCTAGAGGGATGAGTAAAGCCTTTTTGTTCCATATAGCAAAGGAAATGGAGAAGATCCTATCCGAAGAGTCTTGGGAGTTCCAACGAGCTCTGGTGGTGCTCGTGGACTTCCGGCAACACATGCGGCCACGAGACATTGCCTTCACATATTTTTCAGTGCGGGCACAAGTTACTAGCCTTCCGGTTAGCTCAGATAAGGGAGAGCTTGGGGACTTGCCTTGTAGTGGACGACGATGCAGATAAAAAGATTTATGACGACTTTATGTGGATTAAGGTAAGGCGGAGGATGGACTTTAAGGTACCATTATTACTTAGACTAACGTATGATTTTTTACTTGAATATTTCTTTATTGTAATCGGATGGGACACATGTCCAAGGATAGTCCATGAGGGGGGAGAAGGAGAACGAGGGCTCACAATAAGAGCTAAAGTGAAACCCCATGGTAGTCAGATTCAGAAGACGCCGGGGAAAGGTCGTCCTTAGGGTACAAGGCCTTTGGGTGGTCCACGAGGTCTGATCCTTGAGAGACTACGAATTAATCTATTAGTTGATCCCAACCAAATGGATTAGAAGGGCTAGAGCAAGATGGTAGAGGAGACAACATTTGCGTCTAATTGAGAGAGAACGCAATACGTGAGTCATGAGGATGACAACTCCTCCCCTACTTCATAAGAGAGGGAACATGCCGTCATGGGGATGTCTCTTCCTCCCGCACAAGCTAGTGGTGGGAACTAGGTCATTTATGGGTTTCAGAAAATGACCGATTGTGGATTTTCTGAGAGTGGAGTCAGAGGGCTCCACGAATCGGACGAGGCATTGGGGTAATCAACGGGGGTGGGAAACACCCTCGCCTATCCCAATGTGTATATTGGGAGTCGGTTAGAAGGATACGGGTACCACCTCCTTACCGGTGGCACGGTGTCGTTGGATTCAACACGTACCAACAAGACATTTTCCATCCGTCTTGCGAGCCAGCACCTTCACGTTTTTGGGGCTCTCACTGACTATCCGAGTGAGGACGACGACCATTGATTATGTAAAGGAGTATCCAACCTATTTGTGCACCTCCATATCTTAAGTTCCGGGCATGACGGGTCAGGCCCGTTTTATCAATCTCTAAAAACTATATCGATAGTTCCGCCTGCTACCATAATTATATCTTGTAGAAAAACGTTTGATTCTTATGACCGATTTCAATTTCTTATAGTCTCATAATGTTTTAGACTTTATATTTATTTTAATTTTCATTGTTGTTTTAGTTCATGGACTCTATTATATAATCGTTTACCGATTCTTGCCTGCAAACGTTTCTCTGTAATTTTTCTGTCTATGTTTAAAAGCAAATTTACCATCTTGGTAGCAATTTTAAATTTTATGAGTATACAACCAGAAATTTAACGAGTAAAAATAAACAATCGTCTGATATGATATGTATATGCCTCGTTGAATACAATATTATATTTTATTATATAAAAAATAAAACCTTATACGAGTTGGATTAAACAAGTGGCGGTATACCATAAATGCCCCTACCGAGCGCGGCGACCGTACAAACGGTATCCAAATCACACAGGAACGAAACCAACCACATAATTGTCATTTTGCAACTGCGGGAACAGAGCTTCCTCTCCATATATATTAGCTTTCGCTCTTCTTTATTTATTTCTTCTTAATTTATTGGCACTGCGCTCTCGTCGTCTCCTACTCTCTTCTCCAACAGGCGCGTCCCCAAACACATTCACTCCTTGCCCTAATCGCCGGTCAATTCGTCCGCCGTAAGAGACTCGGCGACCGTCATAATTAGGGTTCCGGTAAGCTTGATAGGGCTTCAATGGCGTCGGAGGATGTGGTAGGGAAGGGGAGCGAGACTGCGGTTTCCACGATTGTGAATCTCGCCGAGGAGGCGAAAGTGGCTCGCGAAGGAATGAAAGCTCCCAGCTACGCTTTCCTTGGCATATGCAAGTCTCTCGCCGCCGGAGGAATCGCCGGTGGAGTGTGAGTTTCTCCGTTTTGTTGTCGTTTTGGTCGTGGATCTGCTGTTTCTGGTTTTGGCGGCGAATTTTTTCTGTTTTCGTTTTGTGTTTTGATCGTTTTCTCCATTTCTGCTCATTTTTGTTGCATGTGGTGCTGTTTTCTTTTTTGTTGCTTTCGTTTCTGACTCTTCAGTGATTTTGAATGTTCTGTGTCCGTGTGTGTGTTTCTGATTTTTGCCCCTTCCAATTTAGTGTTTGTGGCATGCTATAATTATTATGTTAGGCAATGAATTGATGCTTATCTTACAATCTATTAGTATCCACTGATATTCTCTTTGTAGTGTGATCTCTGTCCTTCTTACCAGTGAGTATAATCGTCTGGATGAGAAAATCTTCATGCTTTGTTTTTATCGTTTGATTCTTATTCTGAATATTTTAGCATCGTCCAATTTTCATGGAAATTTACCAAATTTCATAGATTTAGGTGGTATTGGGAACATTACTTTAATGTGCATCTGATTTTCGCCTTTTGGATTTGGTGCTTACCGGAGGCTTCCCTTCAGAAATTGATTACTGACCTGGATCAACGGACACCCCGGAGTATGTTTAGGTTAGATTGGTACTACCAGTTTAGATTAGATCAAAGGACTCACAGTGTTTTCTATCACTCACAAGCTAGGGAAATAAATTAGTGTGTTTCTGAATGTAATCAACTGGAGAAATGGTGACTCAGATGTGGTGGCGCAATCACAGGATCTCTTTGTGTAATATAACCAATAGGATTTTTGTTTTCTCGAAAAGTTATATTTCTATTTGACGTGCTTGAACTGGATGCTAGATTTAGGTTACCCGATCTATATTCTACTTTCTAAGCGGTTGCCAGGCCTTCGCTACAAAGGTTTCTACAGGACATAGTTGCAATGACCTGACAAGGTTTATAGTTTGTTTATTCATATGTTGTACACTTCCTATTGCAGGTCACGTTCAGCTGTTGCTCCTTTAGAAAGACTAAAAATTCTGCTTCAGGTTATATTTGAATTTTCTCTTTGTTTCATTTTTTATATTGTTGCATCTCACATGTATCTTTTTCTCCCTGTGTTTTCTGTATACTACTCAGTTTAGTTGAAGTTACTTAGATATTTTTTGCCATATGCAGGTCCAGAATCCTCATAGCATAAAATACAATGGAACAATTCAGGGCTTGAAGTATATATGGAGAACTGAAGGACTTAGAGGAATGTTCAAAGGCAATGGCACGAATTGTGCTCGCATTGTCCCAAACTCAGCTGTCAAGTTCTTTAGCTATGAGCAAGCATCTATGTATGCATTGGTCCCTCCACTTTTTCAATTGTTATCCGCCATGGGTTTAGCTTACTTTCCCTTTATATGATACATATCTCTTCAACGTTCATTTTAGCGAGCATTATCCAGCTCTTACCATTTGATTTTTTGGTCTTGGTCATTTACTAAAATATCCTCTTCATTTTTTCCTTCCTTATAAACAGGGGAATCTTATGGCTTTACCGTCAGCAACCTGGAAATGGTATAGCATTTTTGTATTTTTCTTCCTGCTAGTTCATTAATTTGTGTAATAGACATACATTTCGATGCTCACCTGGTTGTTGTTAAAGTTACATACAATATTTTAGAGCAACATAACATCTAGTTTTGAGTCAGGTGGTATGCAAGATTTTGCAAAAAATAAAGGTCGTATTAGACTGTCTGAGAAAACCTGGGGGTTGTGGATGCACATGTGCAAGATAAATGCCAATGTAGTTTCAGGACGAATCTTAACATTTGATGCTCCGCTTTTGATGATAAAAATATAATATTGATTTTTCATCATGTTGGTCATATGATTTTTTGGGTTAAATTGTTACGATTCTGGGTTGGTGCAGTTTTGTAAGCTAAAATGTGTAAAGATACAATATGTAGTCCAAATGGTTTAACTGTTGCATGTGTTTATGGCTTATGGGGCTGTGTAATCTGATATTGTAACGTTTTTTACTCGGATCACTGATGACCTGTCATTTTTCTTCAATCATTCTCGCAGAGGAGGCTCAGCTCTCTCCTCTTTTACGCCTTGGAGCTGGCGCATGTGCTGGAATTATTGCCATGTCAGCAACATACCCAATGGACATGGTACGAGGTCGGTTAACTGTCCAGGTAAGCGTCTGAGTTTCCATTTATATATATTTTGGTCCTTAAATCTTTGCATAGAGAAGGTGTAATCATTTTATCTATCACTCTGGTGAATAACTTTATGCATAATACTA
The DNA here is from genome assembly GCA_963921825.1 of Erodium maritimum. Lineage (NCBI taxonomy): Eukaryota > Viridiplantae > Streptophyta > Magnoliopsida > Geraniales > Geraniaceae > Erodium > Erodium maritimum. The sequence continues at coordinate 153,967,665 of OY997588.1, forward strand.
TTACTTTCAGACAGAAAATTCACCTCGTCAATACAGAGGAATCTACCATGCTCTTACAACTGTCCTTAGGGAAGAAGGTCCACGAGCTTTGTATAAAGGCTGGCTACCTTCTGTCATAGGAGTGGTAAGTAAACTATTAAGTTGGTCCGTTAATGGTCACCGCCTTACAAGTTCATCTACTGCAAAGTATTTTTATCAGTAACTGTATAAATGTATTAAGATATGGGCTCAAGACCACCCTTTATGTAGAAGGGAAGTCTATGTTTTCCAATTGACCCAACGCGAGTTGGTGAGAGATCAAAAGAGAGTAGCCCAAAGAGGACCAACCATAGTTGGAGAGAAATAAGACCTACCGCTGTTGGGACTCGAACCCTGGTGTCATGGACCCAAGTTCAAGCGTTTGACCAGTTGGGCAAGCAAGCGTTGGTCATTCACTGCAAAGTTGTCGGACTCCATATTCTAATGTGCTATGTTACACTGCATTTATCTTGGTCTCAGCTTCATCGGTTCACTCCATCTTATGTCATATTTCATGGTGTTTTTAGGTACCATATGTTGGGCTCAACTTTGCTGTGTATGAATCTTTGAAAGACTGGATGGTCAAAAGCAATCCATTTGGACTAGTCGAGAACAAAGAATTGACAGTGACAACAAGGCTTGCATGTGGAGCTTTTGCTGGAACTGTTGGCCAAACAGTTGCATACCCACTTGATGTCGTTCGACGAAGAATGCAGATGGTTGGCTGGAAAGATGCTGCTTCAGTTGTCACTGGCGATGGAAGCAAGACTCGCCTTGAATACAATGGTATGGTCGACACATTCAGGAAAACAGTTAAGTACGAGGGATTTGGAGCATTGTACAAAGGATTGGTCCCCAATTCAGTGAAGGTTAGTTTACTAAATAGCCTATGTTATCATTCAACATGGTTTCTTGATTTACACTCAATTACATTTACATATGTATTGCTCAATTGCATTAGCTACAAAGGCTTGCATTTAGGTTGATCAATTTAATAGATATTGCTTTCTTTCTAGTCTCAAGTTAATTATATAATTAGGATGATAGCAAGAAGGGACCATGCACTATTTTTTTTCCAGGTTGGTATCTCTGTCTGTAAATCGTTGCGGGTTGTGGCCATGAACTTATATTTTGTTACACTGTCAATTTATTCCAAGATGACAATTTTACCCTTGAAATCTTAAAGAAAAAGAAAAAAATACAGAAATTCATTTTTTGTTTGTAAAATTCTACTACCATAATTTAATTTTTATTCTACTAACAATCAAGTTAATCAAATTCTGAAAATTTATATTTTAGTTTTAGTTTAAATTTGTAAGGGCAAAATTGTGATTTTAGAACAATTTCATACAAAATGGAACAAAGTAAAAGTTTTGGTCCACAACCCGCAATGATTTGCAGTAAGGGTACCAACCTGCAAAAAGTCGATGGTACGACATACCTTTTTTGCCATTATCCCTAATAAGTAATAAGTACTTCCTCCATCCCTCAATGAGTGTCCTATTCTGAATTCTGTAAAGCTTAAGGATGAGTCAAGTCATGGTTTAATTTTCTCACACCTGCATATCCTACTAATACTATGTGGCAACCCTCTATTGAGTGAAATATATTGATATATCATGTATAATTATTTTTTTATAAAGAAGGAAAGTTTACACTTAATTTGGGGTATTTAGTATAGGATCCTTCGTTGAGAGAGTGTAACGCTTGTTTTCTTCTTCTTTAGGTGGTTCCGTCTATAGCCATTGCCTTTGTGACATATGAGGTGGTGAAGGACCTTCTGGGCGTTGAGATGAGGATCTCTGACTGAAGCAAGAGATACTTCTATCTATTTGTTGAACTCTTGTGCTTATGTTTCCGAGCAGTAGGAGAAGGACGTTAGAAGGTATAATTCTGGCAATTTATTTCATGAAGGTGTGGGGACACTTAGAAACCTCTCTTGGGCCACACTTATATTCCTCTAGTTTATTCTTCCCAGTGCTCATATCCAAAGTCGCTAGCTTCTGATTCATGTTTATTCTATATGGCAAAAATAAGCGTTTCTTAGTAAGTGATGAACTGGTTGCATTTTAATAGTTTTTTAGGGAAAATTTATCAACCCAGCTCTCTCTGCGGTGGTTGGTTTATTAATAGAGTATTCCGCACCTTATTGAGCTATTACTGTTTTGTGTTAACATCGTGCTAGAGAACTCTATTGGTTTTTCAATAAGTGGTTTGTATATGAAACTCGAGGGACACACTTTTGTTGTTGGCCATTGTTTTTGCTCTTAAAAATTTATCTATTGTGACTTCGTGAATTAATTAAAAAAATATGTATTGTACATAAACGCATTTTTATGTTGTTATAATTATGTCATGTTTTTAATTGATTAACCAAATGTAGAAGATCAACAGTTGTATGTGTTTCTGGACATGTCGCATATGCATGGCGTGTATGGTTATAGGACTAAAAACCATTAAATAACTGGAGTATTGCTGAAATAGATGTCTTTTCTTCGGCACTCTTCATCAGGAGTGAAATATGTGTTCCTAGGTTTCAATTGATACTCATGTTTTGCAAACTCCTACCTTTATTTCAATATTAATGAGAAACACAGAGGTCACGATGAACAACCTTTGTTAAAATAAAGATCCGATTACATTCATTATACAAGTTTCATCGTGTTCTTTGTACAGGCCAACAAGGTTGGGACCGATATCCACACCGGTATATACTATTAGGACAGGTGATCTTCTGGGAAGTCCAGTGTTACACCGCCTTTCATTTATTTTTGCATATAAAAACATATATTCGAAATTTTTTTGGAGCTTATTTGTCATTTCAAACATGAATGATAATTTTATTTTCGACCATTCACGAACACGACAATTCACACTAACAAATGGTTAATTTAATCTAAATATAGAAGGAGAACATGATGTGGTTTAACTTCGTTTCTTCGTGTCTCAGCGGCTCCAATTATATGTTCTCGTTGTCTTATACGAGTTCTTTGATTCGTACTATATAGTCGAACATCCTGTGGTCAACAATGCTATAGACAATTGTAGTTATATTTTTTTTCATCATATATTTATGGCGAAATGCCATGTCACCGCATTGTACTAAGCTCAATTACCAAATCATAATCCAAACGTAAGAAAAGTATTACATAGTAACAAGTTATACAATTAGTTTTTAAAATGTATCAAAATCTGTTAAGTGTGACTAACTTCGTGAAATATCAGTCACATGCTCTAAAACTGTCCTAAAATGGCATGTGAAAACTTGATGTCATATCGTAAACCTTTCGTTTATTCTCAAATCATAACATTTACCTATCAACTTTTCCTGTTACTCACTTAACAACTGTTAAACTTGAGGGCGGAAAATGTAATAGGCTGCGGTCAACGTTACTATATATTACTTTTCATACGTATGAGTTAGGATTTAGTAATAAACGAAAGATGTGAGTGCGGATATCGAGTAACCTCTATGCTTACATGTGTATACTGTATACTATGGGTAAAGTTTCTAAGAAGTAACTAAAGGCTTATTTCTTTCATTCATGTGGTCGAAAATCCATGGTGGCCAGGGGCGGAACGAGAGGGGATTAGGGATAATGATAATTAGTCTGATGGTCAAAGGCCTCCTTGTATTCCCCCCACCTGAGTTCGATTCCATCATTTGGAACACCCTTAATTCTTCATGTTTTTTTTTTCTTTTGGTTTCGGCTGGGCTTTTATTTCTTTGGACTGGTCTTGGCTGGGTTAAAATACAACCTCATATTTTGCTTAAGTTTTGGGCTCTCGTTCCTTTTTCATCTTCAACGCCACATTTTGCTTAGGTTTGGGCCCACTCCTTTTTTATCTTTCTCCATACAGGTTTAGGTATATAAGTTATGTCTTGATATTTTGCTTCTATACATAAATATATACGTGTAAAAAGGTATATGCTTCATAAATTTATTAAATATAAATATAAATTCCTACCAGTAATAAATAGAAATTCTTATTTTGTTCATGTGCTTGTTAGATTGGTTCTGGAGGATAGACTATCTGAGTGTTTTATTTTTTTCTTGTTTTTCATGATGCCTCCTAAATAAAGTCTTTTATATTAAAAAAAAAAATCTTGTTTTGTGTATAATTTGTTTAACTTGAATATAATTAATTCATGAACCTAATGATAGAATACATTATCAAAACTAAATTAGTAAAAAAAATCTTAAACATTGTATTGTATTATTAAAATATTCAAAGAAAATTTGTTTTTCATGATGCCTCCTAAATAAAAAGTCTTTTATATTAAAAAAAAAAATCTTGTTTTGTGTATAATTTGTTTAATTGGAATATAATTAATTCATGAACCTAATGATAGAATACATTATCAAAACTAAATTAGTAAAAAAATATCTTAAACATTGTATTGTATTAATAAAATATTCAAAGAAAATCTCATATTTTAATCATAAATATTTTTTACTATATAATAAAACATTAAAAATTAACATATTGCCGTGTGTTTCCACACCTTTCCTCGTCACAAAGGGTTGGATCTAGAGAGGTTTAAGGTGTTCTATGAAACATCTTATACCAAAAAAAATTGATGGATATTTGATTTTTTTTTCACTTCAAAATGCTCAATTTTAACTCCAAACTCTGATAATATAAAAATTACTAAACGAACAACACAAAATAATTTTATTCTCTTATGAGCAAGGTTCTAAAACTCGTTAGGCGCTAGTCGGGCGGCTAGGTCCTTCGGGGATTAATAGGGGACTAGACGGGGATTAGTCGGATTTGTATTTTTTATTTTTAATAGATATATTATTGTATGTAGAAACAAAATATTGATTTCATTAAATTAAAAATGGTAACAAATATTTAAAATACCTAAAAAATAACACCAAACAACTCAGAAGTACAACCCCTAATATCATCAATGCCAAACAACTCTATATAACCATCTAATTATTTTAATTGAGTCAGTACACTACGCAAAATTGTTGTAACCGCCTAGGCGGTTCGGCTAGGCGTATGCGGGCGCCTAGGCGACGCCCAGTCGGGATTTTTAGAACACTGCTTATGAATGTAATTTGCAATTTTTTTTTTACATATTTGATAATTATCAACGGAATACCCTACATTTAATTCTTGGTTCCGCCCCTGACGGTAGCATACGATTAATTTCAATTAATATGATATGTGGATTCAAACCAAGTTAGTAAAATGTTTTTGCATCTACAATTGTTGATATATAACAAAAACGTTGTGATTAACGATTTTGGATGGGTATCATAAGTTATCGTATATATATATATAATACTTCCGCTGCTGTTATCAAGTATCTGCTGTAGCACTTGGCAAATTTCAGATCCTTTGAAGTTCCGGGTTCGATCCACGGCAGCATAATAATTTTTTGCTATTTTCATATCTCCACCATATGAGACAAAACAACTCAACAGGGTAAGAGCCTCTCCAACAAGGTATTATTACTACCTTATTAAGGAACATAAGCTAGCTTATATACTTGTTACCAATTACTAACTACAACTTCAACGCATAAGGTAGCTCTCACATGGTTTCCACATCCAATTCAAAAGTGAACAAATGAATCAGAAGGTATCAACCGTGTCATGAATACGATAACGTTTCTGTGATAAAAGAATAGTAAAATACTTATTCTGCTGCCGGGAATCGAACCCGGAACTGCATAAGAACTGAAGATTACCAAGTGCTACAGCAGATTCTTGGGAACAAAATTGAAAGGTTTATATTTAACATAATATTAAGAACCCATCCAAAATTATAAATGACTATGTTTTTGCTATATATCAACCATTTCGGATGCAAAAGTATTTCCCTGACTGGGTTTGAATCCACGTTTCATATTAATTTAAAGTAATCATGTGCTCCAGCGCATTTTCGACTTTAAACAATACCCAGATTCTATAATATTGTTTGTTCACACCATAATCGATTATGTGGTATAAATTAAAGAACTCGTATAAAACAGGGAGGACGGATAATTGGAGCCGCGAGGCAAGAAGAAACGAAGTTAAACCATATATGTCCTCCCATTTTTTTATATTTAGATTAAATCAACCATGTGTTTGACTGAATTGTTGCGTTTATGAATGACGGAAATAAAAATATCATATAGATCAGAAATGACAAATAAGCTCTAAAGTCACATGTCTTTTGTTTTGTAAAAAATAGAAGGGGATGTAACATGACTTCCAAGAGGCCGCTTGTGCTAATACATACTATTAGGTTCTTGGGTTCTTAGTTTCTGCTTTTCTATCTTGAAATTTTCTTGTAATTGTGTTGTTTTGTTATGCTTGTATGCAGTGGTGGATCTAGCTTTTATAATGAGGGGGCACCAATTTTTTTCTAAGGATAACCCCGAATTCTAACTGTGTCATAAATGTCATTTTGATGTCTTAACTACACGTACCTTTTTGTCATATCTCCGGAACAAAATGTGGTTTTTTACAAAATATGTAAAATAACACAAAAAGAGTTTTTTTTTGTAATTTTATAGATATACAAAAAGTGAGGAAAATCATCGAATACGAACGTTATACCACTTTTTTGATGTCATTTTACATGTTTTGTAAAAAAAAACTCACCTTTTGTTCAGGACATGTGACAAAAAGGTGTGCATAGTTAGGACTTGCGAAACACATTCTTCATTAAGCTAAGATTCGGCGTTCTCCCTTGTTTCTAATAATAATTGACATAAAAAATATATAAAACAATATTAAAAATATTAATATCGTATAAAACGATAATAATTAATAATTATTACAAAACATGACGTCAAATATTCATATTCTAAAAATTTTGTAAAACATTTTCTCGTCAGTACAATAAAATATATATTTATTGACATATACGATATTCATTGGCATATTACTCGATTTCTCCTTCTTGTCGAAAATTGTGGAGTTCGATGATAATAATTTCAACCCTTAAACAATAATAGACCGCAAAACTTAAATTAATGATAGTTTTGAGTTTTAAAACAACGACATAGATTAAAATTCGACACAAATTATGAAACTTATAAAATATAAAATAAAAAAAATTACGAAAATAAAATAAAAAACAATAATTTAAAAATATAAGAAAATTAAAGTATGAAATTAAAATAATAATAATCATAAAATAGACTTTTATGGAAAGAAAAAAGAAAAGAAATTAGATGGTAACATATTGTTTAAAATTTGAGGGGGGCACTTATACTAATAATATACAATTTATAGAAAGAAATAACAAAATTAAGGTAATAATACTTTTTTTTTTTAAATTTGAGGGGGGGGGGGGGGGGGGCATGCCCCCCTAGGTCCTTAAGAGATCCACCACTGCTTGTATGGTCTCTGTAGCTAGTATCATTTGTCCTCTCTTTTCAACCTTTGAAAAAAAGAGAGTTATATATTGTTTTACTGATCAAAAAATAAATATATACTATACTAGGATGTACACGGTGTGAAAGTGTGCCAATCTATGAACATCTACACGACTCATTGTATGTTGTATTTAAGAAGCGAAATGTAAAACAGAATAATTAAGTACAATTTTGTAGTATACATATATTATAAAATATTAAAACCAGACCACCGTAATTTGCCTTGAGTCCTACGAAACTAATAGCCCCTGTGCTGTTTTAAAATGTTGCCAACAACAAGTATATTTAGCTCGAAGGTGGAGTATTGGCTTTATAACTGTTGTTTTTTTTTCTCGGTGAAAAATAGGATTTATATAAGTATGTAACTCAAAAAAAAGAAAGAACAAGAGAATTACAAGACCCGGAGACAAGAGATATTACAGCAATATGTAATTACAAACCTGTAAGAAAAAAATATAGGGAATTGATTTGATAATTCCTTATTTAAATGTTTTTTTGCTTTTTAATTGCAATAAAATGCAGAAAGTAATGTGCATATTGGGCTGTATTAAACTGATACATGTTTTCTTGTTGGGGAAACCCTATACTATGCTCGACATTTCGGCCACTTGACTGTGACATTTCAAAATTTTGTAAAACTTAGCAGGTAAAGGTAACAAAATATGTTTGATACTTATGTTTGAGTATACTTCAACTTCTAAAATGTACTCGAGAAATAACGTTAGCTCTCACCTTTACGCTTGTTTTATAAACTTTGAAAAGTCACCGAATATAGCACGTGGTTGGGTTACAAAGTTATTCTGTTGTTCTTTAATAACATCTCGGCGTTTTGGAGGGAAAAATTGTTTTTCGGCCTTATGGTGTTTCTCTCTCATCTCTCCTGACACTCGCATCTGCGTTGAACGATTTCGTTCGACGATTGAAATTAACACAAAATAGCTGATGTAATCGCCAATTTCATTGTGAGTAGATGTAGATGTTCTAAGTCATCTGCCTGTTAAAGTAATTGGTTTGTTCAGAAATGCACAATTACAAAATCTCAAAATGAACATCTCTGAGCAATTTCCTCTGGCCAGGAAACTAGAGAACTTGAGTTAGTATGTTGCCCCCTGTTCATGTGTAGCAGCTTCTTCATTAGTAACGAGGCATGGTGGAGACGGAGGAGGACTAGAGTGAACATATCCCTCCCCAAAGGCGTTTGCACACTTGATTTCCTTCTCCTCCCTAGCTTTAACACGCTCTGTAGTCCATCCAATTAGCGATGGTCGCCTTCGAATTCTAGTGTTCTTCTCTATTGAAACATGATCTAAATAAAACAGCTGCAAAAATATATAATTAAAGTTAAAAACTAACTAATCTCACAAAACAAACAAACCTACTTTGTTCATACACATTGCCACAACTATTATGTAAAGTGTTGGATACTGATGACGACAAAAACATAGAATAAAGGGATAATTCCACCTTAGCACTCTAAATCTTTCATATTTCATATATAGTACCCCTAAATCTTTTTTGTAGCACCTAAATACCCTAAACTTCCATTAATTCATTCAGGGTACCCTAAATCTTTTTTATGCCACCTCAATACCTTAAACTTTTATTAATTCCATTTTAGTACCCACCGTTAATTTGGTTGTTAGTGAAGAGTATGAAGGTCATTTTACGTATTTTGGATGGAAAATCAGATGGAAAGTTAACAATGAGTATTAAAATGAAATTAATGAAATTTTAGGGTATTGAGGTGACACAAAAAAGATTTAGGGTACTCTAAATGAATTAATGAAAGTCTAGGATACTGAGATGATACAAACATTTTTTTAGGATATTCTAAATAGAATACGAAAGATTTAGGATACTTGTGTGAAATTACCCCTAGAACAAAAAATAATGTAAAAACGAAACTCACCAGCAAGAATGCCATCGGTCCAATGTACATTGTGTTTTCCTTACGACGGTCCTCCCAATTTTGCTTACTTTTAATCAAGCTATTCACAACATATTTGCACCAATTGTGATCTTTGATAGCATCTACATCTTCTATTGTGCTGAAGAAAGATTGATTGACAAACCCGTCTGTGCTCCCAAAATCAATCATCAACGTAACGAAAAAGACCATGAAACTTCTCTTGAACATATCCCCTCCTTCAATCTGTGTCAGCATATATTCAAAAAGATCCTTATGCGTGATAGAATCACTTTCTTTAACTTCCCTTCTCCACGCCGCGTGAATTTTCGATACTTCTTTGCCTCTTTTCTCGACGACTACCACTCTGCTGCCTCGAGGTATCCCTAGGGTACACTGGACGTCAAACTCACTAATGTGCAACCTCTGTCCCCGAGCAAGTTCGAGTGAGCAACTTAGAGGCTCGAACTTATCCACAAGAAAGTAACATAGGCGCGCGGGGAGGTTTCCCATCTCCAAATCTAAAATGCTGCCAAACCCTATCTCCTCTACACTTTTCCGCTGGTTTGGGTTCAATGCCTTGACCAATTCAACGAGTTTCGAAGGGGAAGAACGCGTTTTAATCTTGGGCAGCTTATTGTTAGACTTCTTGCTCGGATTAGGCCTACGCTTGACATCTTTTACAACCTTCGTCGTCTTTCTCATCTTTTCGTGCAACCCGCGGGTAGATGGCTTCGGTTTCCGTTTATGCATAACTGTATCACCCTCATCTACCCTGATAGATGCTACTCTTGCTAGATCTTCATTATCTTTGTTGTTGTTAACATCTGGTACTTTCAACTCACTCATATTTGTTTCCACTGCCACTTGCCCTGACTCTTGTTTTCTTTTTAGTGGGACACTTCCGCTCCCTTTAGCCATCCGTTTTGATCGAATTGTTCCCGAATCAGAATCATCGTCACTATCGCTGATCTTAATAATAACACAATGTTCGTTCCCCTTTTGACCTGAAATGAAAAGATATAGACATTGTCAAGACATTTATGATCATCATAAAAGAAAAAATATTCATAAATCCTAAGAACTTTGTCAAGATCCATAATTGAAATATGGGTTAAATATCGTAACTTACTATTAAGTATTGGTCACGAACACTACACTACCCACGTTCTCAAAATGAACACTACACTACCTTATGTATTGGTCACGGGATTTTGTTAGTAAAAATGGACGGAATTTTCCATTCCGTTAGTCATATGACTTCAAGTATCATATCATGGATAGTAAAATGACGTTTTTTTTGCCCTTAAGTATTTAACCTTTATACATTTTATAAGGAACAATAACGATGGTACAATGGTAATGTTCCTTATAAAATGTGTAGAGGTCATATAATTAAGGGGAAACGTCATTTTACCATCCATTATATGACACTTGAGGTCATATGACTAACGGAATGGAAAATTCTGTCCATTTTTACTAACAAAATCGCGTGACCAATACTTAAGGTAGTATAGTGTTCATTTTGAAAACGTGGGCAGTGTAGTGTTCGTGACCAATACTTAAGAGTAAGTTTCGATATTTAACCCTCATCATGAACTGAAATGTAATCATAAGTAAACCTATGCAGAAAATAACAGTGAATTAAGATATAATAACCCACTAATCACTAATAACCGTGAGGAATTGCCCGGAACGGGGTCATTTGTCTTCGAACCAGCTTCAATATTGCTATTTTCAGGAACAGTGTCGTTTGCTTTCCAACCACCTTCATTGTTGTTCACACCAACAGAGTCCCCAAATCCCTTTCCATTGTCCATTTCCTCCGATAGCTTTCGTTTCAACTTCTTTTGGCCAACCTCAATAGCAATCTTATCTAATCTTAATGCGTCATTCTCTTCTTTCAATCGTTGTATCTCGATCTTTGATTTTTCCTCTCTCTTCATCAAAATCTCCATCAATTCGGGGATACTAGGATCATACTTTTCCATTTTACCTACACAATTTCTTTTTATCAAAAACAGAAAGTGGATTTTTGAAGCAAATGCTTGAATTGACCATGGAAGAAAAGCAGAGGCTCGTAACAAGAAATCCTACAAACTGTCATGGTTCAATCAACCTAACTATGTCCAAAATAGAATAAACAACATTGGTTGGAATTCTATAACAGGAACTTTATAAACTTACTTGCTTGACATTTTAAACAAAAAAACAAAACAAAAAACAGGTTAGAGCATCCACAACAACCGTGGCAGGACGTCGTTGTAAGGGGGCGTGGCTACGGGTCGTGGCAGGATCCAGACACGAAGGACATTTTGCTCCAAAAACAACTATAAACTATGGCTCTTACCACTAGTCATGACAAACATAACACCTCTCTTCTTGACACTAGTCATGACAGACCATTAGAGATGCGCTTAGTTATGAAAATAGTTTCTTTTACCTGATTTGGGAGATTTGAAGAAGAAACCAGTTGAGAACAGAGTCGAGAACCGCATAAAAGAAAAATTCACGATTAGTTATGAAAATGGACATATATAGAGAAATTGTTATCCAACCCGTGATTTGCGGGAGATCCGGAACCCATTTTATTTGCTATCCTCTGTGGCCGTTCTCGGCGGTTACTCGCTCCACTATGCGACCGTTTCCGATTTTGAAGCATCTCGTGTCGGTCCACTACGTGACCCTGTGTCTCCGCATTGTTTGCCATGGAGCCTTTCCGGTTTCCGGAGACGTCGATGGAGTGAATGTGAAGCTATAGAAGAGATCTTCGAGTGATTGGATCGAGGGTTTACTAGCCCTCAGGGTTTTTTCAATTCTCTCCCTCCGCCTGTCGCGGCGGTGCCGCTCTCGGCGGTTCCCTGACGACGGCGATTCCGGTGCGATCCACAGGGTCGCGTGAAAATGATACCGATAGGGTATTCATTTCTCTCAACCATGGTTGTAAAAGTCCCCGCCTACTCCGCCTAGGCCCCCGCCTAGGCCCCAAAATCTATAAGAACGCCCGACTCGCCGCTTCGCCTAGGCCCCAAAATCCGAAAACTATCTGAATCGTCGTCCCATCCGATTAGTCAAAAATTTGGGACTCTGGTTTGTGAAATCTGACATTTGAAAAAGAGATGAAAAGATGAGAGAGACGATATGTTTGTAATGGTCTTAAATTTCATGATAAAAAGAATATGACACGTGTCCCTCTTTGGTGGTTCATCATTATAATTTATATTTTTATTAAAATAAAGAGTAAAATTAAAATGAGAGCATTATTTGGTATAGTATTTTGTAATTTGATACTTTATGTTTTTTTTATAGCATACAAGTATAGTTTATATTTTGAAAATTTGATTATATTTGTGTAATATATATTTATTAATAATTAAAAATATTAAAAAGTTAAATCCGCCTAGGCCCCGCCTAGGCCTCGACTAGTCCCCGCCTAACGCCTAGGGGTCCTCACCGCTCGACTAGCGCCTAGCGCAATTTGCAACCTTGCTCTCAACTCGATTCTCGGATTTTTTGGAATTTGGTGTAATTGTTGCTGCATGTGGTCAAGTGTGCTGCTGGTAAATTAGAATAAGAGAAAATCTCGGTTCGTTCTCTAATTAATCTTTTTTCGTGCATACATACTACAAGCCAATTTTGAAATCATGCTCCCCTTATATCACATTAGAAACCAAAAACGTCAAAATAGAAGGTTTCATTGATGGAAATGTCATGTGATAGAAGTCTTTCGGTTGGGGTAACATGTTTATTAGGGTTTGTCTCAACCGATAATAGTGTTGGTCGCCTATAACATAACTCTTGTCAACTCTCTTTAAAGGGATGTTAGTCTATGGAGTAAGGAGGGGGTTCTATTTATTCAACCTAACGGCGTATCGAGGATATGGGTTTGAGGGTTTGGAATTGGTTTTATAAGGTGGAGGTAAGTTGTTCCAGGTCACACATATGTTCTGGGTGCCGGGGATTTTGGGAGATGGAGATTGAGGTGTAGGAGCAATCTCAAGGTTGGTTTTTGTTTTCTGTTTTTTTTGGGTTGGTCAGAGGCCTGTTTGTTGTCTATGCCCTTGTTGCTATACTGTTTTTTATGCTTGTTTCAGTATTAGTTAGCATTTGTTGGCTTTAGATTTTCTCTTGGTGTTATCGTAATTTTAAGGCTAGTTTGGTTCTGTATCGTTTTCTTCATGTCTATAAAATTTGGCTGAAAAAATCATGTATAGCACCCATTGTTTGGATTGTTTGTTGTAATTTAAGGTACCTCAACATATTCTATTATGTATCTAGAGGTTTATCCTTGACCCTATTTTTAGATTAAAAAAACAGAGTATTTTTTTTTAATGGTGGTAGAATTTATCTACATGCACACACCCTAGGCCCCAAGCAGTACATACATTCACACATACCCAATTTTCAATTTATAATTCGAATGGGTGGTCAACCGAAATTAAAATAAATTATAAATCTGGGCATTGCAAAAAATTAGTCAAGTCTACGACCCCTCCTTCGTCTGTTCTCTGCGACTCTATGAGTGATTGATTGATAAGAAAGAAAGAACAAAAAAATATAACCCGAAAAGCCGTATTTCAAAATTTCAAATATAATCCTAGACACTCACCTATCCAAAGGCTAAACTGCAACCGCGTGCATCGACCGTACACACGTCCCCGACCATCAATAGAAACGGCTGAGATTAATCAATACAAAATATCATCGGCTCAGCTCCGACCTTTATATTCAAGTTTCGCGGCAACACCACATCTTCCTCCTCCGTTTCGCTCTCTCTCTAAGAAAATCTCAATTTCTCTCCGACGCCGGAGCTTCTCCATCGTCCTTGGTAAGTCTAGGATCTTGTGGGGCCCGCCATTGGTGAGTTGTGTACCGCTTCATCGTGTGAGTTAGGGTTTTTTGAGTAATGAGCAGCAAGGGTCTTTGAATGCTTTTGGTTTTGGAATTCTGGTGTGGTTTGTGAACTGGAGGTAGTTCCGTGAACTATAGTTCTGGGTTACTACTGATTCAATTTGAATTTCGGAGATTCGGAGCATGTTTGTGATTTAGTGAATATATGTTTTGCTAGAGTTCCAAGGTAATTTGAGAAATGTGATTTGGTTGTTTTGGAAATTGGTTTACTGGAGTGAATTGAGCCTATACTTTTCTAATAGATATGGTTAATTCACTCAAAAACCCACTTTCTTATTTTGACAAAAGATTTGTTTTTTTCGTGTAGCTAGAATGGCTGGCAGTATAGATGTTGGGGATGATCCTAGTATCCCCAAATTGATGGATTTTTTGAAGAGTGCTTTTGGTACGCATGTTGATGATGTGCAAGAAATTCTCATAAACAAAGAGGAGAAACGGAAAGTTGAGATACAACAATCTATAAACAGAGAAGAGAAATTGAAAGTTGAGATACAACAATCTATAAACAGAGAGGAGAAATTGAAAGTTGAGATACAACAATCTATAAACAGAGAGGAGAAATTGGAAGCTGAGATACGACGATTGAATGAGGAGATTGATGGATTGAAATTAGATAAGATTGCTCTTGTGGCTGTCAAGGAGGAGTTGAAACGTCAGAAAAGTACAGCTGAGGCTGCAGCTGATCTATTGAAGAACAAATATAAGCATTTGGAGCCTCCTGTTGTGAATAACATTGATCCGGGTTCGAGGGTATATGACACAGTTCTTGAAAATGGTGATTGCGAGCTTCCTCGCTTGAAAGTAGAAATAGATATGTCAAACCGCAATGACACGGTTCCTAAAAATGGTAATCCCAGTATTGCCCGTGTGAAAAGAGAGGTGCATAAGTCTGATTTCAGTGAACACACATATCCAGTTGGAGCCCAAACACGACCTTCTCCTAAAGCAGGTAATAATGATTGATTGTATCTAAATTCACGGTTATGCTCTACATAGGCTTACCTGCATTTTATTTATGATTGCATTTCTGTTTTACGTGTAATCTGATCATGAAAACAATAGAACTTCTCGGTGGTTTGCAACTTAAGAGATGTATAGGATACTTGAAATCAACTATTTTGAAGTACAAACCTGTTATAATTAATTATGAATCCTGGCCAAGTTCTTAGGATTTACGAATAGAGTTTCTTTTATTGTACATAGTTCATGCATCAGCAAGGATGGGTAGCACTGGTAGTAATATTTGCTTTATTTCAATTTCAAGGAGATGGCGATGATCATAAATGTCTTGACAATGTCCATATATTTCATTTCAGGTCGAAAGGGGCACAAAGATTGTGTTATTATTGATATCAGTGATAGTGATAATGATTCTGATTTGGATATCATTTTGCCTAAAAACTCTGCTCAAACTTCCCAATCAAAACGGATGACTAAAGAGAGCGGTAGCGTCACACTAAAAAGAAAACAAGAACCAAAGGCCCAAAACTGTTGTACTGATGATAACATTCTACCCGCTAAGCGTGTATGTCTTCAAGAGCAAATGGCAGTGGAAAGAACCCCCCCAAACAAGGGTGGTGATGGTTTCTCTGTTTCCGGTAGTGGCCATTCTGTTGATGAGCCATATAAACACCAAATCCCAGATAGTACGAGGGCAAGAGAAGCTGATCCAACCCAAAACCCAACTGCTGAACCAAACAAAGAAATGGTATTGTGTGTTTGATCCCACTTGTTTGAAGTACTTTTCTGTAGTATTATCCAGCCCAAGATCCATTAGGTACATTGATGGGTCGTTTGAGATGTAGATATGTTAATTCTCAACTGAGATGTTGGAGGGTTTAGGGTTTAGTCGATCGAGATGTAGAGACGTTGATTCTCGATCAAGATGTAGTAGGGTTTAGGGGTTCCCTTGAGATTTAGATATGTTGATTCTTGATTGAGATGTAGTAGGGTTTAAGGTTTGTTTCAATTGAGATGTAGATGCGTTGATTCTTGATCGATAAGTAGTTGGTGGTTGAGTAAATCTCGATCGAGATGGGATCCTCTGTTGGGATGCCTCTTGAATTCTCGATCCAGTCGGTCGAGCTCGACTACGAGTAGTCGAGATGTAATATGGTTTAGGGTAAATCTCAACTGAGATGGGATCCCTTGTTCTGATGTCACAGGAATTCTCGATATAGTTCGATCAAGCACGACAACATCAAGTCGAGATGTAGTAAATATCGATCGAGATGGAATCCCTTACTGAGATGTCACTGGAATTCTTGACCTAGTTCGGTCAAACACAACTACATAGGGTCGAGATTTAGTAGGGTTTGTGGTGAATCTCGATTTAGATGAACTAAATCCCGAGATTTGATCCATTTATATTTTAACAGGAATTCGTCTGTTCTAATACTTTTTTTTCCTTTACCAGGAAAGTTCATTGAAAATGACAGGAACCAAGAATCCACAATATAAAGGAGTTAGAAATGTAGAAGTATCCGATGAAATACCTGAACATCGTGAAGAAAGCTCAAGTTACACAAGTTTAAGGTCTTCAAATCCAAGTGCTTCTACCCCAATACCAACTGAAGTAAACATGCCTGAGTTGAGTCCGAAATTGAGTGAAGAGCAACACTTTGATTGCAGGATCACTATCATATGTCAATTTAAGAGTATTATAAACTTGATCAAAGAAGAATTGAAGGATGACAAGACCAACTTAGCTTTATTTCGACAATCTCCGTTTGGGCACTTCTTGGATGTTCCGGAATATCTTGAACATTCTGGTAAAGTGATGTGGGCACTTCTCGTTCGAGAAGCCAATATTGATCGAACGTCGGAGATTTGGTTCGTTGTGAACGGGATACCAGTAAGATTCTCCTTAATAGAATATGCTCTAATAACTGGTTTGAATTGTTCATCAGTCCCTACAGATATGGAAGAACAATTTGCCTCCACAACTTTCTGCGATAAACACTTTCCGGATAAAGATGGAGTAGTATATGTCGATGACTTAAAAGCCAGATTCAAAACATTGGTTGGTCAACATGCAGAATCGGAGAGGAGGAATGAAAGTAACTGGGAGATCATTAAGGTGGCAGTGCTCTTGTTCGTCACAGCAGTGTTGATCCCCCGTAGCAAATTTCACCTTCCCATCAATAAAAAATGGTTGGGATTGATTGATAACATAGATACGTTTAATAGATACCCTTGGGGTTCTGTGTCTTTTACATATTTGTTAAGTCAACTAAAGAAGATGGACTTGAGAGTTAAAGCACAGCTGTGTATAGAAAAGTCCATGAACGAGGGCACATTCACTTGTGCCGGTTTTGTCTTTCCTCTAACTGTAAGCAAATTGTCCTTATTCTTTTTGTAAATATTTATTTTGTTTACCTGCAATCTCTTACAATTTCTCTGATTTGTATATAGGTATTAGCATTTGAATGTTTACCGGCAATAGCAAGAAAGTTTGCAATTCCTCGTGATGTTATCTGTGAAACTGCACCGAGGATTCATGGATGGAAGACGACATGGAAAAGATATCCGTCTTACAATGATGTCAAAGAAGCACTCGGTCATTCGAAGGTTAGCAATTTATTTATATATATATATATATATATATTTTATGGATGAGGGTTTTATTGATTGCTTTGAATTATAAAGAATATAAATCAAAGGCGGTGATGCAACTCAGAAATGAAGATCTATCCGAAGACTGAAAAAAAGAAAAAACAAGGAATTGCAAAATACAGCAATCCTGATGACTTGTCGAGCAAGCAACCCAACACCGGAGCAATAAACGCTCTACGGGTCAAATCAGCCAATCCCGAGCCTGACACGCCTACGCTTCCGGCTTCCTCAAAGGCCAAAACTCCTCAATCCGAAGGAGGCTGATGCGCAGAATTAAGAAGCAAACCACTTTTGTCCATTTGCTTCAAGAACTCCCACTCCTTCTGTCTAGCCTTCCTTTTAAGAAGCAATTTATTTATATTTAAAATGACATTTTCAGACAGTCAGACTATAAAATTAGTCATATAGTTACTCTTTCTTTTTTGTGCCCTCAGGATGTAAGAACTCTACTTTATCCTAACGAAGGAGAAAAAGAACTTCCACACATTCAAGGACTTAGCTTACCGGAAGAACAAAGACCAAATAGGATGTTGGAGAAAGTGGTAGACGTGTTAGAGCGTGGAGGCTCTATTACATGGCATTCTGAGCAGGTGGTTACAGAAGACCAAGAAGATGCTAGGGCAGCACAGGATAAACAAGTTGATACTCGACGGGCAGATATCGTAGCTGTACTACATGATGAACTTGTTCTGATCTTGAAGGCTATGAGTAATCGCAATGAGCCATGACTATGGAACATCATTCTCTAAGTCAACCACGGTCCAGGCAATAAGATATTGCTGAAAATTACCATTTTGTACTATTGGAATTAGTATTTCCCTTTTGTACTGCCATCAACAACCTTTCTCATGCAAAGGTAATCCTCTAATGCTTGTTCCATATGTTATAAGAACATATTTGGATATATAATCTTTATCCGCTTTTATATGTTATAAAAACATATTTGAATGAATCCATCTCTTTCAATTTGTTAGGATCCACTGGTATTCTCTTGTGGTTTGAGCTTTCATGTCCTCTTTTACCTGTGAGAGTATAGTCGTCTAGTTAAAAAAGATTTCATGTTTTTTTCCATCGCTTGATTTTCATTCTGAACGGGAAAATTACTTTTAATGTATACTAATTTTTTCCTTACGGATTTGGTGCTCACCGGAGGCTTCCCTTTGGAAAATTGATGACTGACTTGGATCAAAAATCCTAATATCCTGTTAAGGTTTGTAATTTGTGTATTCATATGTTGTACACTTGCTGTTGTAGGACACGTTCAGCTGTTGCTCCTTTAGAAAGACGATAATTCTGCTTCAGGTGATATTTCTACTATAAATATTGGGGTTGAGTTTTCTCCTTGTTTCACTTTTCGTATTGTGGCATCTCACATTTAAGGGGTTTTCCCGTATTTTCTGTAAACTACTCAGTTTAGTTGAAGTTACTTTGCCATATGCAGGTCCAGAATCCTCATGGTATAAAGTATAACGGAACAGTTTGTATTCTTCATCCTGGAAATAGTATAACATCTTCGTATTTTTCTTCTTGTTGGTTAAGTTTGTTAATTTTGATTAGAGCCTAAGGGACTAGTCGGTCTTAGCTCTCTCCTTTCATGGATGCTTTTTTAATTTCAGGCATCGTCATATTCGTCCTCCTCATGATGTGAGCCAATGCCGTTGGACTAGGGCTAAAGAGAGCCCTGAATACCCGTTGAGGACAAAGTTTTGCACGCTGTTTCTCCGATGAACGTCCGGTACGAGCCTCGTCTCTCCCTTTGTCGTCGCCTTTTACGCAGCGACTACCAGATGGCTTTGGGATCCAGGGGGTGGGACGATAAGATGGTCTACTGTTCCACGTCACCCCAGGTCAGGTTACCTCGACAACTCAAGACGACATGTCGATCGATCTTTTTCGTGCAAAGCGTCCCACGCTGACCTGAAAAACAGGTTTGCAGCTCTTCTCAAGGATCTTTAGGCAACTTCGATCGTAGATTGATTTACTTGTTTCTGTGTTTTATTTCTGTTCCAACTCTTTGTACGCTCTAAGATGTTTAAGATGGAAATTACAATTTTTTTACTAGTCGAAGAGCACTGAAAATCCTACGGAGGTCTCGGACATATTTTAGTATCTAGGGTCTTTGACCCTATTCTGTAACGATTGATCGACATCATTAATAAAACGTCTATGTCTTCATGTTTCAAAAAAAGTATGAATTGGGTTTCACAATGTTACAATAAATCACACTGGAAACCCTCGTTACGAATCCATATATACTGTTCAGTTATCAGTAATAACCCGTCGGATATCAACACACTTTAGCAATCCAAAAATAGAGTTTGACTCATTCACTGCTTAAAGCATATATATCTTGATGATGCAAATTAAATTAAAAAATGATTAGAAAATTGTCGATAAAAATGACGTTAGTACTTAGAGCATGTACATCAAGAGATTCACGTACAGGGGATTAGGATTCGAGATTCATGTGGTAACTGAGATAAATTGTGACGCAAACCTCTGAAACTGAAGGAGCACCCTATCAAGGGGTTCATGTATGGAGGTCATGATTTATAAAAGTGTCGAGTGGATGCTAACTGAATAATTATTAAATTCATATTTAAAACAGTAATTATTAAATAAAATTGAAAATATTGATCAAATTAATTAATAAATAAAGAAATTAACTAAAATGAAAATTAAACTTAAACTTGTAATTAATATAAAAAGGAAAGTAAATAAAAACCAAATAATACATTCGCGATTCGAAGTGTAAATTAATTTTGGTAGTCTCGATTCGAAGTGCAAATCAATTTTTTTGTGATCAAAGATATTAAATAAATTATTTAGAACAATACGAACATGATGACTGTATATTTATAAATTTTGGACACCGTTTACACAAAATTGGTTAAAAAAATGTATTATTTTGATTAAAAAAATTGATTCAGCTTGACCACGTGTCGCGTGGCCATTGGCCACCAGCGCACCACGTATCAACGTCTCACGAACCACAATTATGGTTCGCGAGTCGGACCACGACTCGCAATTCACGCTTTGTGAATTACAGTTCGCGATTCATGCACCCAGCGCGAATCGCGATCCGGGTCGTTGCTTGCTCGATTACCTACTCTTAGTAGTATGATAAGTTTGTAATTACTCTCAATATGAAACCGTTTTTTTTTCCAATTAATAAGAAACCGTCTGTGTCCTTATCCTTTAAAACATATAGAAACCGTTATGGAGACAAACCGTTGCATTCCACTCCTCGTCTCTCCATCTCCTTGGATCATCGACCAATTTTCTCTCTCTCTATATATATATCCCTTTTCATAACTAATCGTGAATCTGTGCTCTCTGCGGTTCTCGACTCTACCCACATATCTATAGATCGTTTCTCCTAAACCAGGTAAAAGAAACTACTTCAATGTTCATCTTTTTTTCCTTCTATTTTTGTATCACAACTTGTTCCCGTTTAAATGTAGGCGTACGTAATGTTTCTACTATAGAATTTCGTAGAATGTCGTTCGTTCTACTTCGAACATAGTTAGGTTGATTGAACTGTCATAATTTGTAGGGTTTCTTAATTGATCAATTCAAGTACTTGACTCGAAAACCCACTTTTTTGTTTCGACAATTTTTTTCCTCTTTATATAGGTAAAATGGCAAGGAATGGAGGTCTTGGGGATGATTCAACTATCCCCGAATTAATGGGCTTTTTGAAGACCGGCTTTCAGCCAAGGCATTTTGATCATGTACAAGGGATTTTGGTAACCCGAGAAGAGAAATTGGAAGTTGAGATAAAACGATTGAAGGCGGAGAATAAGGAGTTGAAACGTAAAAGGGTGGAGGAAATGCACAATGGAGCGGGATTTGGGGGGACTTCTGAAGGTACGAAAGCAAATGACATCGTTCCTGAAAATGGTAACTCTAGTTTTACCCGTGTGAAAATAGAAACAGATGTGTCGGATACGGTTCTTGCAAATGGTAATTCTAGTTTTGCCCGTGCGAAGATAGAAGTGGATGAGTCTCATCCTCCAAAAGCAGAGGTTCTTCCCGTGAAAACAGAAACAGATGTGTCAAACTGCAATAAGGCGGTTCCTGAAAATGGTAATTCCAATCTCGCCCGTGTGAAAACAGAAGCGGAAGAGGCTCGTTCTCCAAAACCAGAATTCGATAATTCACAAGAAGCAGGTAATAGTGGACTAGTGATTAGTGGGTAATTATATCTGAATTCAGTTATGTTCTACAAAGGGTTACTTGCATTTTATTTATGATTGCATTTCAGTTTCATCCGATTCATGAAAACAAATGCAACTTAGGAGACGTCTTGATACTCCAACACCCGTGTTTTGAAGTAGGGGTAACCATGGGTCCTAACTAAGGTTTGTTTTGGCGATCCTAACTGGGTTTAACCTTTCATTACACTTCCCAACTGTGACATTTCCATTTTGTGCGCAAACTAACATTTTCCGTCTATTTTGACGATCCCGTTAAAAAATGCTACTGTGCACGTGACCAACACGTGTCAACAACATAACGGGATCCGTTAAAATAGACGGAAATTGTTATTTTTCGCAAAAAAATGTCAAGCGTAGTTGGGAAGTGCAAGAAAAGGTCAAACCCATTTAGGATCGCCAAAACAAACCTCAAAGAGGGTTAGGACCCATGGTTTCTCCTATGAAATATTATGAACCTTGCCCAAGTTCTTAGGATTTATTAATAAATTTTCTTTATTGTACATAATTAGTTCCTTTGAAGTAGACGGTGAGGATTATAAGTGTTTTGACAATGTCTATACCTTTCATTTTAGGTAGCGACGGGCAAGGACATGGGGATGGGGATTTTGATTGGGACGACGGCAATAATGGTTTAACTGAGTCCTCCACCGAAGTGAGGATGAACTTTGCCGCTGGCGCGCTATATATGAAGAGTATTATTCACTTTGAATTTCTCAATATTTCAGTAATTCTGAATTACAAGTATTTCTTACTCTCATTGTATTGAAAAATAAGAATTATTCAATAATAACTCTATATTGAGACGCCTATAACTTTGTAATTGTATTGTTGCTTAATGATATCTAGATAATTGATTGTGCAAAACACTTTTTTCTTTACAAAAATCACTAAACAATCATCAAACATAGACATATTTGTTTTTCAAGTCGTTAGATCAAGACCAGTATACAATAGCTAAACATGATTGATATATAATACACACTTTTTATCAAACATTGTGTTTGTTGTCACCAATTCATTTAAATTTTCCGTTGTTTATTTCATTTATTCTGATAACATTTTAATTGAAAGCTTCGTATCAAAATTCAAATCCATTTGATTGCCTATGCATTTGTTGTAGAAAATAATTATGTTGGGTTTGAGAGTCCCTAGCTCCAATGTTTATCTCAGCAACCAAATATGGATTTTATCAAATCTTTACGCAAAAAATAGTTTCACCATTTGTAATAGATAGCTCAATTTTGCTCAGTTGGGAGAGTTTGTGGCCTAGAAATTACTGCCTAAAATGGCTTTGCGGTTTAGAGGTCTCTTTTGTGGAATGACAACGAAGTCCGGTGATTTGTTTGGTTTGATTGCATCTTTTTTGTATTGGCTCGCTGTTTCTTGTGTTGTAAGCCAGTGTTTTTTTTGTTATTCGGTTCTTTTTACAATTTTTGTTATTTCGGAATCGGTCGCCTTAGCCTTGTATTATTGAAGGTAATCATATCAGAATAAATTTAATTGATTTATTTTGATTTGATTTTATTTGATTTCGATAATTAATTTAGACAATCATGTATTATTTATTTCCTTCTATGAATCTTGTATCATCCTATATAAATGAGCTTAGACTCTTCAATAAAATTGTCCAAAACTATTCTACTTCACTTTTTACATGGTATCAGAGCTTCCGGTTTCGATCCTTGAGAGTCTCTTATGGATCCGTAGCTTTGCCCACTTGTTAGCTTATGATTCTAACAAGTGGGCAGGGCCTTTGAAAGGTGTTTTTATTTTATTTCATAGTTTTATTTTGCTTCCGCATCTTTGTAATCAACCATAGCCGCTTCCACCTTCTATGATGTTTACATTGTCGATCACGAGACAAGATATTGTTTGTGCCGTCAACCACGGGATGAGATGCCCTTTGCACCGTCGGGCACGAGACAAGATGCCATTTGCACCGTCGGCCTCGAGACGAGATGCCCTTTGCACCGTCGACCACGAGACGAGTAGTCGTTTGCACCGTCGGCCATGAGACGAGATGTCGTTTGCACCGTCGGCCACGAGACGAGTAGCCGTTTGCACCATCCACCAAAGGCATTAGACGTGATCGTTCTATAGTCTCCTTTTTCAAGTTGGGCATTACAAATCTTCATGCTCCAACTTGAGGGGGAGTATTGAAGGTAATCATATCAGAATAAGAGGAGAAATCAAATACAAACCATGTCTTAACCTAAAAACTAGAGAACCAATCTAAGCCATCCATTTTAAGAATGGATGGATGAGATGCAATTGAGTAGTTGACTTGTTGACTGCAAAAAAAACAGCACTTTTTAATAAGTGGTAAGGGCTTTTTAGTAAAACTATCATGTTATTTTTTTAATCAATTCACTAATTTAATTTTTCCCGCTTCGTTTGAACTCCGACTGGCTTCAAACTTGCGCCATTAGTTTTTTTTTTTAAGGGCTTTAAATCAAGATCAGTCATGAATATATTTTGAAGCACGAAAAAAAAAAATTCGGTGTTGATTTTTTTTATAAAAAAAATCTGGGTAATTTTTATCAACACTTTGCTCTAGATTTACCAACACTTTTACACTGGTTTTATCAACACTTTACACTGGTTTTATCATCTCATTTTCCAAAACTGATCATGTTTTTATCACCTCATCGCGTGCTTTTTATGAACACTAGTTTTATCAACACTAAACACTAGGTTTATCATTCAATTACGTGTGTTTTATCATACCCATCACATGGTTTTTTTGAAGCACGATTTTTTTTATTTCGGGGCTGGTTTTTAAAGAAATTATATCTGGCTAATTTTTATCAACACTTTGCTCTGGTTTTATCAACACTTTACACTGATTTTATCAACACTCTACACTGGTTTTATCACCTCATTCTCCAAAACTGATCATGATTAGTTTATCACACTTATTATCAAAACTGATCATGATTAGTTTATCACACTCTACACTGGTTTTTATCATCTCAATACATGTTTTTATCGACATTTAGCACTAGTTTGATACATCCGATATAAAACATTTATTAGTGAAGATTTATCAACACTCAACATTTTTTTATCACTCCGATATACCTTTTTATTTTCGTGCTTCAAAATATATTCATGATTGATTTTGATTTAAAGCCCTTGAAAAATAAAAATATTGGCGCAAGTTTGAAGCTAATCGGAGTTCAAACGAATCGAAAAATCTTAAATTAGTGAATTGGTGAAGAAAAAAATGGACACTTGTCCACATGGCACCATGCTTTTACAATTATGCCCTTACTTGTGTGAGAAATGATGAAAGTGGCGAGTTTGGGTGAAATTGGGGTGATGATGTGGCATCATGGGGAATGTTGGATGTTAGATGTGTGTGGCTAGGATTGGTTCTTTCGTTTTTAGGTTAAGAGTGGTTTGTAACCGATTTCACCTCATCAGAATAAATCTAATTGATTTATTTTGATTTGATTTTATTTGATTTCGCTAATTAATTTAGACAATCATGTATTATTTATTTCCTTTTATGAATCTTATATCCTCCTATATAAATGAGCTTAGATTATTCAATAAAATTATCCAAAGCTATTCTACTTCACTTTTTATATGTATTCTTCTTTTTATTATACTTCCCTTTAGTACAATGAAAATTTCACATCGCTTATCTAAAAAAAATGTGTTAAGAAAAGAAAATCACAGCTAATCAATCCCAAGAAGTAAAACAGGTAAGTGCCTCGGATGAGATGAGTAAAAAAAGTCATTGTATATGGTGTATTAAGAGGACACATGCTTAACATTAGTAATTTGGTTGCGTAAGAAAGAGAGAAGGAAAGGGAATATGTAGTTGGTAAGAGCATTCTGGGGTCGATTAAGTCAGATCCAGGGTTGATTCGTAATTGTCTTGCATGGATGTCAGGTTCGAAAGACCGCTTTTGACTAGAATCGACAAGTGGCCAGAGAAAAACAACTGAGGGAGGGTCGAATCAGACTGTTTCAATTTCTCACGCATCCGATCAGGTAAGTTTTCTCAGATGATTAAGTTCCTTAATGAGGTAATAAGAATAAATCAAATAGAAACTATGCTTTAGTGTAAAGACCGTATAAACTCAGCTAAGTCATCTATTTTATAAATGGATAGATGAGATACAATTAAGTGGTTGACTTGTTGACTACAAACACACACCAATTTTTGGTAAGTTGTAAGGGCTTTTCAGTAAAACTACCATATTATTATTTTTTACCAATTCACAAATTTAATTTTTCCCGCTTTGTTTGAACTCCGATTGACTTCAAACTTGCGCCAATATTTTCATTTTTTTCAATAGATCAGTCATGAATATATTTTGAAGAACGAATTTTTATTTATTTCGGGGTTGATTTAAAAAAAAACTATATATGTGTAATTTTTATCAACACTTGACACTAGTTCTATCAACACTGAACACTGGTTTTATCAACACGGAACACTAGTTTTATCACATTTTACCAAAATTGAACATGATTTTTATCACCTCATCACATGTTTAGTTTTATCACCATTGAACACTAGTTTTATCACCTCATTATACCAAAACTAAACATGATTTTTATCACCTCATCACTTGTTTTTATATCACCTCATCACATGTCTTTTATCAACATTGAACACTAGTTTTATCAACACTAAACATTAGGTTTATCATCTCATAACTTGTTTTTATATCACCTCATCACATGTCTTTTATCAACATTGAACACTAGTTTTATCAACACTAAACATTAGGTTTATCACCACATCACGTGTTTTATCACCTCATAACTTGTTTTTTTTATCACTTTAACACGTGTTTTATCACCCCCAACATATGTTTTTTTATTTATTAATATTAAACATTATTTTTGTCAACACCGAACACTAGTTTTATCACCTTGATATGAAACATTAATTAATAGATTTATCAATACTCAACAATAGTTTTATCACCCCGATATAATTTATTTTTTTCGAGCTTCAAAATATATTCATGACTGATCTTGTTTTAAAGCCTTGGAAAAATAAAAATAATGACGCGCGTTTGAAAATAATCGGAGTTGAAACGAAGCGGGAATAAATAAATTTAGTGAATTGGCCAAAAAAATGGACACTTGTCCACATGACATCATGCTATCATAATTATTATCTTACTTATGTAAGAGATTTTTGAATTGTGCTTGAGTTTGGTGACTTGTGGGTGATATTACGACACCAAGATGAATGTTGGATCTTAACATGTGGCTATAATGAGTTTACACAATTTTTTAAAATAGAAAGGTTTTTAGCTGATTTGTCCTCGTAACGTAGTCATTCCTTAATTAAACAATTACTTGGAAAAGACCATTGGACGTCATCACACCACACTTTTAACCCTTCCCAACGTCCTCATTGTTATCACACCTTTTTCATTCTTATATATACTTTGATTTTTCTCTTTTTATTAGACTTATTTTTTTCATCATCATAAAAACGAAAATATAATGTATTATTTTTAATATATAGACGGATCGTTGCATTATGACATTCCATAATAAGAATAGACCGAATTGATCTAATTCCGATTTGTTTAGTCCTTAATTTTAGAATTTTTATGTCTAATTTGATCTGATTCAGGAGTTTGTTGTTGGTGATGTAGTGGGTATAGGCTGATTCGGTCTATTCCGAGATTAACGTGAATAAAAAATGAATAAAATAATATGAAAAGTAAATTTTATTATTCCAAAAAAACACAACAATACTACAACGTCAAACCCCGATAAACAAAATACTCAAGAAGCTTGAAAAACCACCTCCATGCAGACAACCTCCGAGCAACCCGATTGGATGAAAGCTAGAGGTTTGAAAATCCGTTCATCCGACGCCATTTCGGGCATTCCCGAACAATCGTCCACCACTCATGCTTGTTGAATTGGTAGACGATATTACTGGCATAAATCCGATTGGCCTCAAGGAACACCTCGACATCGGTTGCGGTTGGGTCGAGCTCAAGTCGGGCTTGCAAGAACGATACCTCGAATCGCTCCACTCAAAGTAATATCATTATTGTTGGGCTTCTTGAGGTAGGTATCACCGAAGATGTTGATTACGGCGAAGAAAAATCGGTGGATGCACTAGAGGGCAGTTGTCTTTGCCATCTTCAAATACTCGTCTAGACTGTCGGTTGAAGAACCGTAACACAACATCCGTAAAGCTGTCGTACACTTTTGAATGAGTGAGAAACCGGGTCGCCCACGACAATCAACTTTTTGGATGAAGTACGCATCGTACTCTGACACCCCGTCTACGATTTTCAAGAACACAGATTTCACCATTCTAAAAACGTAGCCGAAACGTTTTAGTATCGTACAACGGGGCGGCTGCAAAGTAGTCAGAGATAAGTCGGTTCTGAGCATCACTTCGGTCTTTGTAAATGTATTTCCTTTTCTGCTTATCCCGGACGGAGTCAGTCATTCCTGCCTCGGCCTCCCTAACTTTTATTTGTATTGCCTCCAACATCTCTTCCTCCGCTTTTCGCATCCTTGCACGTAACGTTGCGTAGTCCAATTCGCCGACATCATTTTCCTCACTACTCGATGAATCCATGAACACAAGACGGGATCACAAGAAATATATAGAGAGTGTGGACGATTTTCAGAGCTAGTTGGGAGAAATTCTGTGGGATTTGTTGTATTAGGGTGCAATGTATTTATAGCAATCCCTTTACATTTTATTTTTATTTTAAAAAAATTGGTCAACCGATTTTGTTGACCCATGCAACGTGGCATAATCATCGTGCCTTTTCTGGGTCTGCTTGTTGAAACGTCACTACGTTGCGCTCGGTGATTCGTGTGGTCAACGCCGATTCGTTCTATTCGACGACCATGCGATCGACAGATATGTAGATCGTGTAAAACAGACGATGAATCGACGTGACAACAAACTCTGATTTGTCAAATCGACGGAAAACATTATTTTTCTGCCCGATTCGACTCCGACGGGACCCACTACAGATAGCCTAAAGCACATTTTTTCACTCTCACTTTCTCTCCACAAGAACAACCTCCATCTCCTTTGATCACTGACCAAAGTTACTGACCCATTTTCATAACTAACCGTTGATTTGTGTTCTCTGCAGTTCTCGACTCTGCTCACAGTTAGTTTCGTGTTCAAATCTCCCTCAAACATTTCCCCAAAACCAGGTAAAAGGTTAATGTTTTGTTTCTTCTTCTATTTTTGTATCGCCCCTTGTCTCTGTTTAAAATGTAGAAGCAAGTAACTCTGAGGAGTATATAATGTCACTGCTATAGAATTTCCAGTTCATTCTACTTCGGACATAGTTAGGGTTTCTAATTGCGAGCATCTACTTTTCTTCCCTGGTCAAATCAAGTAATTAACTCAAAAACCCATTTTTATTTTTTGACAAAATTGCTTTTTTTTTTCTCTGTACAGTTAAAATGGCGGGGATGGGGTTGTTGGGGATGATCCTAGTATCCCCAAATTGATGGATTTTTTGAAGATTGCTTTTCGGCCTAGACATGTTGATGATGTGCAAGAGATTTTAATAAAAAGGGAGGAGAAATTAAAAGTTGAGATACAACGATTAAAGGCGGAAAATGATGAGTTGAGATCAAATAAGATTGCTATTGAGGTTGAGATTGAGGAGTGGAAACGTCTGGCAAGTACAGCTGAGGCTGCAGCTGCTCTATGGAAGAACAAATATAAGGATTTGGAGCTTCGATTGGAGAAAGATGCACTGCTTTCGGGGTTAGGGCCTCCTGTTGTGAATAACATTGATCCGGGTTCGAGGGCAAATGGCACAGTTCCTGAAAATGGTGATTGTCAGCCTCCTCGTGTGGAAGTAGAAACAGATGTCTCCAACTGCAATGACACCGTTCCTGAAAATGGTGATTCAAGTTTTGCCCGTGTGGAAATAGAAGTGGACAAGACTGATTTCCATGAACACAAACATCCAGTTGGAGCCCAAACACGACATTCTCCAAAAGCAGAGTTTGAGAATTCACAAGAAGCAGGTAATAGTGGATTAGCGTGTAGGGGTGATTAAATCTAAATTCAAAGTTATGTTCTACATAGGATTACCTGCATTTTATTTACGATTGAATGTCAGTTTTACGTGTAATCTGATTCATGAAAATGGTAGAACTTCTTAGTGGTGTTTGAAAGTACGAACCTATTTTAATTATGGATCTTGACCAAGTTCTTAGGATTTCTGAATAGATTTGCTTTTATCGCGCATAATGACGGGCTAGTACCAGTAATAATATTTGCTTCATTTCAAGGAGATGGTGATGATCATGAATGTCTTGACAATGTCTATATCTTTCATTTCAGGTAGCAAGGGGCACGAACGTCGTGTTTTTATTAAGATCAGTGATAGCGATGATGATTCTGATATGGAAATCATTTTGCCTGAAAAATCTGCTCTAACTTCCCCATCAAAAGGAAAACAAGAGTTAGAGCCCCAGAACCATTGTACTGATGATAACACTCGACCCAGTAAACGTGCATGTCTTCAAGAGCAAATGGCGGTGGAAAGAACCTCCCTAAGCAGTATGAGTGAGTTATTCCTAATCAATTAGTCACAAATTTAAATTGTGTTATTACACTTTTCAAACCAGATTTGTTCCAACTTATATATGTTTCAACTGTTTCCAAACTAATATATTGTGGTCAATTTGTACATGTATCATAGATTCCAAACCAAATATTCACATTTTCCCAAACCTGAATTTGTAGTTTGTGCTGATAATTCTGACTGAAATTGTGTGATATTGTTCTATTTTTGTTATATACTCAGATGATTCGGAATCTGAAGATATGATCCAACGGGAGAGAAAACTTAGGGGGGAAAATATCCAAGATGACGACAGTAACGAGGATGCTAGCAGTGATGAACTAGACCACCTACCGCTGTCAGTTGTATTGAACAAGGCCAGCAAGAACAATGCCATAAAAGAAAAGAAAACCCGTGATGACATTGTGGGAAAAAAGAGGAAGAGGAGTAATAAGTTTGCGCTTATTGCTGGGTGTCGTGCTCGGTTGCCAGATTTGAAAACACGAGCGTCTCCAAAGAAGTTGTTTTTACTCATCAACTCATTTAACGATAAGCAACGCCAGAGTGTTAAAGAGATCGGGTTTGGTCATATCCTTCATTTGCAAGTAAAGGAACCTACCAACTGCGCTGTGCTACTGGTTGGTGGATAATTTTGGGACCGCCAGTGTTTCTCTCGTGGTCAATGGAGATCAAAGGATTCGGATAATCGACCGTGAGGTTCACAGCACTCTAGGAATCCCAATCGGTCACCGGGAGGTTTTGTCTGAAAAGCGAGGTCAAGAATTAACCAAAGCGCTTAAAAGGTGGAGGGGTCAATTTGGAGGTCCAAATTCTATTATTACACCTCAAACTATAGTGGATAAAATGAAGACACAACTAGAAGGAGGTGACGAGTTCAAACGTAATTTTATGGTGCTATTTGTGACTATTATGATTGATTTCAGTACCGATCATCGGGCAAACCAGTCGTGTTTTAGCGCCATCACAGAAGTTGGCCGTATCAGAGAGTACAACTGGTACCAGTATGTTGTCAGGAGCCTCGTGGACAATAAGAAGAGTTGGCTTTTTCAAAGCAAGTCTACAGGAATGTTTGGTGGCCCAATAACATTTTTGTTGGTAAGTTATTTTATGTATGAATCATCTTATATTACTGTAATATTTATAGCCTTCTTTAGTTGCAAATATCTCACGTTTTCTAAATCAATCGTACTGAAATTCCAAACCATATTATTGCACTTTCAAAACGAGTTATACTGAGAATCCGAACCATGTCACAATATGCATTTGTTCTTTTTTTTGCTTATTTTTGTATCCAATGTGTTATTCACAATATGTAAATCTGCTCTTCATAGGTTTGTTACTAACTATTATATACTTGTACATTTCAAGAACTTATTAGTCGATCAGATCAGGACTGTAGACTTAATGTAATTACACAAACTAACATTTTCCGTTAAAAATGACATAAAATGTTAGAAAAAACACCAAGAACTAACTGTCATATGACTATTGAACTCAAAAACTAACTGTAGACTTGTTACTTTTTGGAGTTTTTCCTAACGTTTTCTGTCCATTCTAACGGAAAATGTTAGTTTGTGGAATTACCTTAAGCCTACAGGCCTGATCTGATCTACTAATAAGTCAACAGACAATACTTAAACGGTACAAGTTGATGATAGTTAGTTCCTAGTTTTATCCCAATTAACCATATTATATCATGCATTTGTTCTTTTTTGCTTATTTTTCCAACCAAGTTGTTATTGTATCCAATCTATATATTTTTCACAATATACAAATCAGCTCTTCATATGTTCGTTACAAATATCTCACCGTTTTTCAAACCAGTTATACTGAAATTCTAAACTATATTGCATTCTGCAGTTGTTCTATTTGGATAGGGTGTCGTTCGAGATCAGCAAGGTACCTCGCCAACACCCGTCACTAATTGGCTGGACAACAACATTGGTCCACGAGAGGGAGAAGAGGGAGATTGAGCTGAATGCCTTTGGGAAGGGGCATATCCTCCTTGACCCTCCATCTGTTGGCATTGATGATAATCAGCAAGCACCAAATAATAGGAGGGCGAGAGAAGTTAATCCTGCCCACAGCCCAACTGTTGAACCAACCGTTGTTAATCAACTAGAATACAGTAAGTTTTCACACAACGCTTGAGGCAAGCAACCAGTCGGTATCGTGTGTTTTATTCCACTCGTGTGATGTACTTTTGGGGTTAATTACCTTTAGTACCCATTTTCTATTGATAACACTCTTTTAGTACCCCGATGTATTGGTAATGTTCTGGACAAAATTTTGGTCAAGTTTACGCCATTTTGATGATCTGTGACCAATTCATATGGGGTATTAAATGTTTTGTTATCGATACATAAGGGATATTAAATAATCTGTGATCAATTCATAAAGGGTACTAAATGACAGTAACCAAAACAAAGAGACTTTGTTATTGAACGTTACAAAATACAGGGGTACAAAAAGTATGTTACCAATAGAAAAGGGACACAAAAGATAATTAACCCGTACTTTTGCATAGTATTATCATTTGTCTATACATGGTCTAAATATGTTCCGGAATATGTTAGGTTTGATAATTGTGATGATGTTTTGATATAATTGGCCGTTGTTTTATGCAGAATCTCATACGAAGGTTTCGTGCTGGGGGTCACAGTATGGCTGATGGTATCGTTGAGTTTACACGGTTGCTTCGTGAAGCACATGATACGTTTGGTCGGGAATAACGTAGAGAAACAAGCTGTACCACCTACAGATCCAACCCAAGATAGTTTTTGGAAGCAACCTGTGATCTAAGCTCTGTTTTCTTGTTATGCAAATATTCTAGCTCGCCCTCTCGCTCCTTCACTAATAGAGGCTAGTTTATGCCCAAGTTCAGCAATTTTGTCAAAAGGGAACACTTATTTTGGGACAGAAGAGCTAAATGTAAAACAGTTGGACATGTTTGAAAGCAAGTTGCAACACCTTAGCTTCTTTTTTGGTGAAGTTTTGTTTTTACCCTTGATTAAAACCGGATCGGATACACACCCTATCAGTGCAGGTCATACTCGATCGGGTATTTTCATTAAGAATAAAATCGAATATCCGTTAAAAAGAGAGGCTATTTTGCGAATATTTCAATTTTGAAGACTAGTTAGCAAAGAGTTCGGAGTTTTAGGGCTGTTTTGCAAATCAACCTGTCCTTTAAGCCTCCCTATTTGCTTAGCATGAGCTCATCCAAAGATCAATTTCAGGAAGAATATGAATTCACCTGTTTTACTCCTTTCGACTTGTTCGGAGTCAGCTTCATCATCTCAAAATTGAAATTTAAACTTCACTGTTTTTTATAAAGCGATTATTTATTATTCAATGCACCTAGATAGTAAAAAGAAAAGGAGATCAACTCATAACTATGAGGATCAACCAAACCAAAGACAAGAACAGACACCAGTTACTTGCTAAACAAGAAACCCAAAACAAAGAAAACATAAGGGTTAATCACCTTTGGTACCTCTTATCTATTGATAAGATTCCTTTAGTACTCTGATGCATTGGTAATTCTGGACAAAATTTTGGTCAAGTCTACGCAACTTTTATGATTTGTGACCAATTCATAAGGGTATTAAATGTTATGTTATGTGAGCAATTCATAAAGAGTACTAAATGTGTGTTATCAAAACATAAAGATTATTATTAAACATTATAGAGGAGAAATCAGCTAGAAACCCCTCTTATCCTAAAAACTATATGAACCAATCCAAGCCACACACACATAAAATCTAACATTCACCATGATGCCACATCATCACCCAATTCCACCCAAATTCATGTCACTTTCATCGTTTTTCACACAAACAAGGGCATAATTGTAATAGCATGGTGTCATGTGGACAAGTGTCCATTTTTTCTTAACCAATTCACTAATTTGATATTTCCCGATTCGTTTGAACTCCTATTAGCTTCAAACTTGCGCCAATATTTTTCTTTTTCCAAGGGCTTTAAATCAAGATCAGTCATAAATATATTTTGAAGCACGAAAATAAAAAGTTTTATTGGGGTGATAAAAACAATGTTGAGTGTTGATAAATCTTCACTAATAGATTTTTTATATCGGGGTATCAAACTAGTGCTAAAATTTGATAAAAAAACGTGTACTGGGGTGATAAAAAACAGATAATGAGGTGATAAAAATCATGTTCAATTAAAAATAAGGGTGATAAACTAGAGTTTAGTGTTGATAAAAAAACATGTGATGTGATGATAAAAACACATGTAATTTAATGATAAACATAGTGTTTAGTGTTGATAAAATTAGTGCTTAGTGTTCATAAAAAAACATGTGATGATGTGATAAAAAGCATGTTTGATTTTGGAAAATGAGGTGATAAAACTAGTGTACAGTGTTGATAAACCCAGTGTATAGTGTTGATAAACCCAGTGCATAGTGTTGATAAAAATTACTCAGACTTAACTTTTTTTTAAAAATCAGACCCGAAATAAATTTTTTTCGTGCTTCAAAATACATTCATGATTGATCTTGATAGAAAACCCTTGAAAAAGCAAAACTAATGGCACAAATTTGAAGCCAATCGGAGTTTAAACGAAGCGGGAAAAATTAAATTAGTGAATTGGTAAAAAAAAATGATAGTTTTACTAAAAAACCCTTACCACGTACTAAAAGTGCTGTTTTTTGTAGTCAACAAATAAATTGTATCTCATCCATTCATTCTTAAAAAGGGAAAACGTTGGTTCCAAACCTTTCTCAACGTTTCTTTATCACGTCCTAACCCAGACCAACGTTTCGTTGCAATTCCATACTTAAAAGGTTTGATTTTTTGCACAAAGTATAAAAAACTGTTAAAATGGTGGATGATGTTAGTTTTAATTACAAATTGTCTTTTATGCCCTCTTCTTCAACCTTGGAACCAGCGTTAGGGAACTCTGAAATTGCTATGGCTGTTCAAGCTCACTACCGATCTTTGAATCGATCTCTTCTGGGTTTTGTCCGTAATTATTAAAGGATCGAAGCAAGTGGGCTCATACCCTTCCAGAAAACTGCTCCACCTTCATTTTCCCGAACCCCTCCTCCTCCACCTTCCTTGGTGCTTCTATGATTAAATTAGGTTGTGAAAGAAGCATCATTTTTTTCCACTTCCAGAAAACTATGAATTTTTGTCTCCTTATCATCACTTATTTTGAATTCATATTCATACTTTTGGATTCAAATGCATCTGTCCTACCTTCTGGTTCAAATGCAACTTTAGAAATGTTTTGAGACAGTCATATATTCATGTTTTGTTTTAATTTTGTGTTGATTTACTATGAAAACTATGAAAACACCAAGCAAGGAATGCTTCTTTCACAAAGAAGGAGGAGAGGTTCGGGAGAGGAAGGAGAAGAGGTGGGTGTGAGCTTGGTGGAGGGAGGAGTAGATTAGGGAAGGGGGCAAAACTGTCATTAAAAAATTCCAGACCCCTCATGTGACTTGCACATGCTCAATGAGGTAACGGTGCAGTTAACTTTAACAGTTTTTTATACTTTGTGCAAAAAATCAAACCTTTTAAGTATGGAATTGCAACGAAACGTTGGTCTGGGTTAGGACGTAATAACGAAACGTTGAGAAAGGTTTGGAACCAACGTTATCCCTTCTTAAAATAAATGGCTTGGATTGGTTCACACGGTTTTTATGTTAAGCAGTGGTTTCTATTTGATTTTTCCTCAAACGTTTTAATACTTTAGAGTACTATAAATATGCTACCAATTAAAAAAAAGTAAAAAAAAAATAATTAACCCAAAACATAACAAACTGAAGGACCAAAAAACACAGGTAAAACTAATGAAAACATTCCTTCGCATGTGTCTCTCCCATTCGTACAAACCCAAAGAACTTACCAACTAGGTTTGGTCTTTTGCAATCAAAGCTAGATAGAACGGTTCCCTAGCTCTCACAAATTTTTGACAATTATACTGCATAAAGAACTTCCTGTTTTCAACAGAAAGATTTGTGGAATGAGAGTAAAACAAACAGCATAAAATTTGATGTTACTCGACAATTAACATTCAGACATACGAAACTGAAAAACATAAACATGCCTATCAGGTCAATATTTAAGAGCATACAAATAGCCAACACAACAAGCAAAGAGAACTTGTAATACAATTCTCCACGCTCCCTCTCAAGTCGTGTGTCTCTGTAGAAATTTTTCTAGCCCCAAACTCTATGATGTCATGTTGCCTGCACCGCCGTCCACTACCCTAATCATGTCCTCGAAGTCTTCATCGAAGGTCATTCGTCCGAAATTGATCAGGAAAAAGCGAAACCTTAAGGGAACCTCCCCTGTTTCGCAGTAACACCACCACCGCCACCGCCACCGCCTTTCTTCCTTCCACCTATTCCTTGTTTGTGGACAGACGACTATGGTGGTCCTCTCCCCAGGGCTTGTCACGTCGGGTTCTGTTTCGACTAAACTAAAACGGCGTCTTCCTGCCAAATCCTCCGTCAATGCGCCATCACCTCAATCTGGTCCACGGCCCCCAACCACAGATGGTCTTGTTTCTATGGTTAGGGTGGCAGCTAGGGATCCAGACCAGTATGCCTCAGTGCTTTATATAGACTTGTCTCTCTTGCTGTCATTAATGGGTGTTCTTCAGGCTGGTTTATAAATACCCTATGAATTTCACAAGAGGCTGAAAGAATAAAAAAAAACTAATAATTTTTTGTATTAATAAATTAAAAGGATTTTTTTTTACAGTCAAAAGGCTGAAAAGGAAAAAAAAAAAGATTTAACTTTGTTTCCGTTGGCGCTGACGGATAGCCGTTAATAAGCTCATCAACGATGTCTTCCGCTGACGGTTCCTTTCCACCAACGATTAGATGCTCTTAGAGACCATAAAACAGGCAGAAACCATTATGCCGAGAAGGGATCGCCAACTATCAGTCATATACCGGCAAGGAAACATCCCTACATTTCTTTCCGATCTGATGGCCGACGTCAGTATTCGAACACTCAGAGCACCTCCAGCGGGTCGTTGCAGGCGCTGGCACGACTGATCGTGTCAAAGGGTCGTGTCAGGGGGGTCGTGCCAGCCGGTCGTTGCAGAATCCTGCAACGACGCGTAGTCGTGGTAAGAGCTACTTTGAGGAGAGAGAAGCTCATTTTGTTCCATAAACAACCTCTTAATATGGCTCATGACACTAGTCATGTCAGACCATTGGAGAAGTCATGTCAAGAAGTCAAAAAACACTTTCTAATATGACTCCTTGACATTAGTAATGTCAAACTATTGGAGATGCTCCCAATCTAACCGAAGCAATAAATAAGAATCACTCAATGAAAAATCCAACACTTGAGTGTAAATCTTCGTCGAAGAATCTGAACCAAAAATCTCCATATCCAACCACTCAATCTTTCTGGCGGTGGCTACATCATTTGAAATGCGTCTGTTAAGAAACGTTTAAGAACCCTAAACTCTGCAGTAAATTTAACATTAATTACTTGGAAAAGACCACTCGAAATCATCACACCACGTCATAAACGAAAATATAATATTATTATTTTAAAATCAAATCACCTCCATCAGAATAATATAATCACATTTTTGACTCATCTTCTACACAAGAGCAACCTCCTCCATCTCCTTTATCATCGACCAGAGTTACAAATCCATTTTCATAACTAATCGAGGCTTTGTGGTCTCTGCAGCTCTCGGCTCTGCTCACAGCTAGTTTCGTCTTCAATCTCCCTGAAACATTTGCCCGAAACCAGGTAAAATGTTCATGTCTTTTTTTTTTCTTTTTAAAATGTCGAAGCAAGTAAGTTTAAAACGCATATAATATCCCTGCTATAGAATTTCCCGTTCAATTCCACTTCGGACATAGTTAGGTTGATTCAAGGGAAAACACCAAGAAACAACTATGTTCCGATTTTATAGTTCAAAATACAACTATAGAGTATTTTGTCGACCAAATCACATCGTCTCGAAACTTAAATTCCAAAAACCATAAACATCGGTCTAAAAATAGACGGCTCGTTAACCGCGTGATGGGAAAACACCAAAAAACAACTATGGTTTGACTTTATATTTCAAAATACAACTATAGAGTTATGACTGAAACTGAAGGCATTTTGGTCTTTACACCTACGATGTTAACGGGCGTCTATTTTTTGACAGATTTTTATGGTTTTTGAAGTGCAAGTTTCGGGACGATGTGATTTGGTCGACAAAATTCTCTATAGTTGTATTTTGAGTTATAAAGTCGGACCATAGTTGTTTCTTGGTGTTTTCCCTTGATTCAACCATAGATAGTTTGTAGGGTTTTTTATTGTTAGCCGCTACTTTTCTTCCATACCCAATTCAAGCAATTAACTCAAAAACCCACTTTTATTTTTTGATCAAAGGTTTTTTTTTAATTCTATAGGTAAAATGGGAAGGAATGTGGGTCTTGGAGATGATCTTAGTATCCCCGAATTGATGGGTTTTTTGAAGACTGCTTTTCAACATAGACATATTGATGATGTACAAGAGATTTTGATAAACAGAGATGAGGAATTGAAAGTTGAGATACAACGATTGAAGGAGGAGAATGATAAGTTGAGATTAGATAAGACTACTATTGCGGCAGCATCTGATATATGGAAGAACAAATATAAAGATTTGGAGCTGCGGTTAGGGAAAGATGTATTACTTTCGGGGTTAGAGCCTCCTGTTGTGAATAACTTTGATAGGGAAAATGACGCAGTTCTTGAAAATAGTGATTGCGAGCTTCCTCGTGTGGAAGTAGAAATAGATGTCTTCAACTGCAATGACACAGTTTCTGAAAATGATGATTCTACTTTTGCTCGTATTGAAACAGAAGTGGACGAGACTAATCTCTATGAACACACACGTCCGGTTGGAGCCCGAACACTGCTTTCTCCTAAAGCAGAGTTTGATAATTCACAAGAAGCAGGTAATAGTGGATTAGTGTTTAGTGGGTGATTATATCTAAATTCACAGTTATGCTCTTCATAGGCTTACCTGCATTTTATTTATGATAGCATTTCGGTTTTATGTGTAATCTGATTCATGAAAATGATAGAACTTCATGGTTAGTTCCGGCCTCAGCAAGGATTGGCTAGTACTAGTTCAGTGATAGTTCGATGATCATAAACGTCTTGATAGTGTATATATTTCATTTCAGGTAGAAAAGGGCACGAAGATCATTGTGCTGTTATTGAGATCAGTGATTCTGATTCTGATTTGGAAATCAAATCTGCTCAAACTTACCCATCAAAACGGGCTCAGAACTGTTGTACTGATGATAACACTCAACCCAAAAAGCGTGTATGTCTTCAGGAGCAAATGGCAGTGGAAAGAACCTCCTTAAGCAATACGAGTGACTTCTCTTCGGACAACATCGAGGACAGTGATGGTTTCTCCAACTCCCATAGCGATCATTCTGTTGATGAACCATGTAATCAGCAAACTCTGAATAATACGAGGGCGAGAGAAGCTGATCCAACCCAGAACTCGATTGAGGCATCTTCAATTCCAAGTGCTTCCACACTAATATCAGCTGAAGTAGAAATTCCTCGGTTCTGTCCTGTACTGAGCGAAGAGCAACACTTCGATTGCAAGATATCAACCAAATGTGAATTGAAGGTTATTGCAAACTTGATCAAAAAAGAATTAGAGGATGACGAGACCAACCTGAATTTATTCCGGGAATCTCCATTTGGACATTTCTTGGACGTATCAGAACATCTTAAGCATTCTTGCCAAGTGATGTGGGCACTTCTTGTTCGAGAAGCAGACATTTATCGCACGTCGGAGATGTGGTTCCTTGTAAACGGGATACCAGTAAGATTCTCTTTAATGGAGTATGCTCTAATCACTGGGTTGAATTGTTCACGACCCCCCGAAAATATGGAACGACAATTTAAGTCGACGAGTTTCTGTGATAAACACTTTCGGGGTCAAGATGGAGTCAGTGTAGATGACTTGAAAGCCAAATTCAAAACTCTGGTTGCTCGGCATAGAAAATCAAAGAGGAATGATGCTAACTGGGAAATCATCAAGATGGCGTCGCTCCTGTTCGTCGCAGCAGTATTGATCCGCCTCGACAGATCAAGCTATCCCATAAAAAAAAGTGGTTGGGTTTGGTTGATAACCTCGATGTGTTCAACAAATACCCTTGAGGTTTTGTTTCTTATGAATATCTGTTAAAACAACTAATAAGGAAGGACTTGAGAGCTAAAGCAAATGTGCGTCAAGGGCCCAAAAAAGACCGAACAATGGTTTATGCCGGTTTTGTTGTTCCTCTAACGGTAAGCAAATTGTCTCTATTTTGTTTGGAAATATTTATTTCGTTATATGTAATTTCCTACAATTTATTTTCAAGTAGGTATTGGCATTCGAATGTTTACCGGCATTAGCAACCGAGTTTGCAAGTCCTCGTTATGATATCGACCAATCTTTACCGAGGATTTGTAAATGGAAACGACGTGGAGTCGCTCACCTAGTTACACTGTTGTTAAAGAAGCACTCCGTGTTTCAAAGGTTAACAATTTATGTATATTTAGAATCATATTTCTAAATAATTAAAGTGTACATGATTTAGTCGTATATTTATTCATTCTTCTTTGCACCCAGGATATAAGAACTGTCCTTTACCCTAGTGAAGGAGAATCTAATCTTCCATACATTCAAGAAATTAGCTTTCCTAAAGAAGAAAGACCGAATATGATCTTGGAGAAAATGGTAGCGGTATTAGAGCGGGGAGGCTCTATTGCGTTCCCTTCTGAGGAGGTGGTTATGGAAGACCACGAAAATGTTCGAATGGCACCGGATGAAGAAGTTCATGGTGAGACCGAGGTTCATAATGACGGCCGTCCTGCTACGCCATGCTTTGGAAAGAGTCCTTCCGCACCACAGAATGTTGGTACATCTGAGAAGGTCGAGTTTTCAAGAATTAAAAAGTATTTGGATAAGCAAGCTGCAACTGTAGTTGAAAGCTTAAGGGGAGAAATGAATGATCAACTTGTTCGAATATTGAAGGCTCTGAGCAATCGCTACGAGCCTGGTGAAAACTCGAATGCTGAACTGAGAGGAGCTGATCTTAGCGTCCCCAAATCCTTTTGAAGACTGTTTGTTATCAAGCCAAGGCATTTTGATGAACCGAGAGGTTATGTGTATTTTTTTTGTTCTAAATATCTTTGGGAATATGACAGGTTTGATAGTTTGGGTATTGCTTTGCGATAATGAACTGTTGTTTTAGTTATACAAACGTTATGTAAATGACATGCAAATCTCTTGGGTTGATCCTGAAAATTCATGAGTTGCATATTGTTTCTCCTCTGTGTTGGTCTAGAGGTTGATTATTTTAGACCTTTTAGCATATGTAAGGGAGGCAAATAGGTAAGGTGGGTGAATATGATCTTTTTGCTTTGTCGGGACGAAAGCGAGAAGATTGGACGATTTCCTCGAGCGAAAGAGACGGGAGCTATAATCTTGACGACGAGCTCTACCACGAACATGGTTATCAAACCCACCTTTCGTTAATACCACACCACGAACATGGTTATCGAACACTCCACAAAGCTTCTAGAATTCATTCCTTAAAACAATAATAGAGGACAAAAATGTGACGACAGTGACGTATATTTTAACAAAACGATTCGGATCAACCCTATAAGCTCAAACTACAGTCTCTTGGACTCGACGTAGTTTCTTAGATTCGATTTGTAGTCTCTTAGACTCGATTTGACTAACGTCCGAGGTACTGAAGAACCCCTTGACGACAACTAGGGTTTTATGTTGATAGATATCTAAAACATGTAGATCTTGATGATCCAAATTAAATTAAGAAGTGATTGGATAATAAAAATGACGTTGGTAGTATGATAAAATAATGGATAAGTTTGTAATTTTTCGTGATATGAATTTGTTTGTGTCCTTATCCTTTAAATAAAAACATATAATATTATTATTTTAAGCATATTAAAATCACCTCCATCCCTCTCAAATAAAAAAAAATCACCTCCATTAAAATAATATAGAGACAAATCCTTGCACTAAAGCACGTTTTCCACTTTCACCTTCCACTCTCACTCTCTACACGAGGACAAGCTCCATCTCATTCGATCAGCAGACCAGCTTTACAAATCCATTTCCATAACTAATTCAGGACTTGTCTTCTTTGCGGTTCTCGACTCTGCTCGGTGCTCACAGCTAGTTGCGTCTTCAAATCTCCCTCAAGCATTTCCCCCAAATCCAGGTAAAACAAACTACTTTAGGGTTCATGTTTTTTCTCCTTCAATTTTGTATCCCAACTTGTTTATGTTTACAATGTCGAAGCAAGTAACTTTAAAGCGTATGTATCTACTTCGAACATAGTTAGGTTGATTGAACCCTCGACAGTTTTTAGGGTTTCGTATTGTGAGCCTCTAATTTTCTGCCATGGTCAATTCAAGCACTTCCCTCAAAAACCCACTTCCTTATTTTGACAAAAGACATTTTTTTCTCTCTGTATAGCTAAAATGGCAGAAAATGTGGGTCTTGGGGATGATCGTAGTATCCCCAAATTGATGGACTTTTTGAAGACTGCTTTTCGGCCAAGGCATTTTGACGATGTGCAGGAAATTCTGATAAAAAGAGAGGAGAAATGGAAAGTTGAGACGGAGCGATTGAAGGAGGAGAATGATGTGTTGAGATTAGATAAGATTGCTATTGAGGATGACTATGAGGTGTTGAAAAAACTGATTTTTTTGGTGAACAAAGATAGGATGGCTATTCAGGTTAGGGAGAGGAAGCTGTTGGAGGAAATTCACAATGGAACGGGACTTGAGGAGGCTGAGGTCAAGCAGGTTATATTAAAGATCCTTGAATTGGAGAAGGAGAAAAGTATAGCTGAGGCTGCAGCTTCTCTATGGAAAGACAAATATAAGGATTTGGAGCTTCGGGTATCGCGGTTGGAGAATGATGCACTACTTTTGGGGTTGGGGCCTACTGTTGTTAATAACGTTGAAGAGGGTTCGAGGGCAAATGACACAGTTCCTCAAAATGGTAATTGCGAGCTTCCTCACGTGAAAGTAGAAACCAATGTGTCAAACTGCAATGACACACTTCCTGAAACTGGTAATTCCAATTTTGCCCATGTGAAAATAGAAGCCGAACAGGCTGATTTCGATGAACACACTTGTCCAGTTGGAGCCCAAATGCGACACTCTCCAAAAGCAGATTTCGATAACTCACAAACAGGTAATAGGGGATTAGTGATTAGTGGGTGATTATATCTCAATTCACAGTGTTGTTCTACATAGGCTTACTTGCATTTCAGTTTTATGTGTAATCTGATCTGATTCATGAAAATGATAGATGTCTTGGATACTTAAAGAAAAGTTTTTTGAAGTATGAATCTGTTATAATTATGAATTTTGGCCAAGTTCTTAGGATTTATGCGTACATTTTCTTTTATTGTACGTAGTTAGTTCACGCCTCAGCAAGGATTTGCTAGTACTAGTAGTAATGTGTGCTTCCTTTCAAGGAGACAGTGATGATCATAAATTTCTTGATACTGTCTATTTCTTTCATTTCAGGTAGCAAGGGGCCCGAAGATCATGCTTATATTGAGATCATTGATAGTGATGATGATTGTGACTTGGACATCATGTTGCCTGAAAAATCTGCTCAAACTCCTCCATCAAAACGGATGAGAAAACAAGAGTCAGAGGCCCAGAACTGTTGTACTGATGATAGCACTCAACCCAGTAAACGTGCCTGTCTTCAAGAGCAAATGTCAGTGGAAAGAACCCCCCTAAGCAATATGAGTGAATTCTTTTTGGACAACATCGAGGACAATGATGGTTTCTCTGACTCCGATAGTGATGATTCTGTTGATGAATCTACACCTGTTGTAAAAAAATATCGAAAATGGAATGATGCTATGGAGATGGG
This sequence comes from Erodium maritimum, assembly GCA_963921825.1. Classification (NCBI taxonomy): domain Eukaryota; kingdom Viridiplantae; phylum Streptophyta; class Magnoliopsida; order Geraniales; family Geraniaceae; genus Erodium; species Erodium maritimum. The sequence continues at coordinate 154,012,212 of OY997588.1, forward strand.
TATAGCTCTTGAGAAAGATACTGAGCTCTGTATGGACGCTGTTTGTGCTCTCTACAGACAAGAAATCTTGCCTATGGGCTTGACGTGTTCTAAGCTTAGAGGTTTCATCCCGTCTGATGCACTGAGGTATGATTCAACTGTTTCCATGAGGAAGATGGATTGGAAATTACCATATTAGTATGCATTTTCTCCCCTCAAATAGTTGCTCATAATTTTATACTAATTGGCTTGTTGTTGCTAACTGAACCACCTATCATATTAACTCTAATATATGATGAATCTGCTTACGTATAATTGCGGAAGAAAGCTTAATTATTTTAGAATACTTGAGCGTCAGTGTCAAACTAGTGCATATGCCCGTGTTAATTAATGGAAGGGAACATTGTGGATATGTTAATTCAAAATTTCAAGGGCAAAATCATCGTTTTGAAACAAATGGATAGACTGTAACAAAAATTTAACTTCAAGGCACTTTTTTTCCATTATCAAAGAAGGCTATGATTTGCAAAAAGTGAATATAGTACAGGGCACTTTTTTGCAATTATACCTTAATCATATGTTGCACACAGTTTGAAATGCATTATTGGAGCCCCTATGTATTAGTCCTTTTGTTATGTTCAGAGGGATGGGTAAGAGGTGACCCTAAGGCAGTCAACTGTATATGTCATCTACACTATTAGCTTATGATCTACGAGTTTGTATGTCTACTGATTCCAGGGGGATTGAACTGGCCAAGTTTCTCATAAACGGAGACAAACAAGGTAAGCGGGTGAAATCTGTCAAGGAGTTGATGGAGCATGACAAGAAAGGTGTTGAAGATTGCAAGAAGATAGCTTCTCGTGTTGAACACTGCATACAGTTGTTTGACATCTACAAGAACCAAAAAGATCCGTTCTTCCCGTCTTAATATGACTGGCCGACTACAAAATGGCGATCCCAATGCTTCAACTGGGCAGCCATTAGATTTCAGGACTCAATGAGAGTTGTAGGGGTTTTCATTGCTTGAGCTCCATGTTTGTAGTGAACCAGTTGGGCAATGTAAGTATGAAATGTCGTTTCCTCGTCCTATTTTATTTTGTTTGGCATTGCATTTCCGGGTTTGGATTGCTTTTGTATGAGTAGAAACGAGAAGCCCCTTATTTATAGGGATAATGGGAGGAATGTATTATGTATCTTAAATTGTTTTCATGTAGTTTTTTAGCTGTGTCGTCTATAACGGAGTTAAAACCCGATGGAAAGATTACACTATCCCCACAAGAAGGGACTTGAAGAAGGCCAATCACTCCTTTGTAACTCCATTCAATCATGTCATTGTCATCACTTACCAATTTTTTTATTTTAAAAAAAGATTTTTCTGGAAAAAAGAAGAAAACAATAATGCAATGTACACCGGAGACATGTCATGTCAGTGGCGGGCTAGTTGCTATCATTCATTTTTCTCGTCCAAGACCGGCTTGTCTCCTCCACCACAAGGTGCTTCTTGTCCTCAGCTGAAACGTTGTCGTTTTAGCGTTCACCTGTTACCAGTTTATTCAGTCAGCCATTTTGTCTTCTAGCGGTCTCTGTTTGTGTGGGTCCACTGGTCGAGTGACGTGGCAGGCGGTAGCCAATGACCGAGCTGAAAGTGGCCGCGGCAATGTGAAGCCCACGTGGTATGACGGTGGGCTCACCCACAGAATTGGGCCGTCGTGGGCCGCCCAACGTCACTGGTTGCAATGATGGTTTTTGGTTTTTACGATCTCACACGTAGCGACATTATTGGTTTCGTGGCGTTTACATGTATTTTCGCAAAATTCTATTTATTTATTTATTTATTTATTTCACGCCACTCAGCTGACGTGGAAAAAAACCACTGGCTACGCTTTTTCCGGATGTGTGAAGCTTCATAGATCTGAAAAAAAAGGATGTATTTATTATTATTTTTTCAACTCTTTTTTCAGTGAAGATAATAAACGTTCTCTTTTATTTCTCTGAATTAAATTAATTTCACCATGTGCGTAAAATAAAAATTAACCGGCTTTGAAGTTTTGTACCGGACAAGATATTTTTGCCATTTCAGGCATATACTCGTTTGCTTCTTCACTTAAAAGCTTCTTATTTTCATGGCCTTTTGAAATCATTTTCATGATTCAGCGATTTTTCTTCCGATTTTACCTTCGCTCCACTGAAACTTAACCATGTGTATCTCGATGAGGTGGTCTGTTAGAGCATGTACAACAGAAAGGACCTTGGTCAGGGAGTGGGAGTGCAGACCTTGTGCTGACTGGACAAAAGTCAGGGAGTGGGAGTGCAGAAAAGCGGGTGTTTTGCAACAGAAAGGACCTTGAGGTCCTGGGAGTGCAGAACAGTGCTGACTGGATTATTATTTGTTATTTTCCTGTTTTATTTAATTCGTAATCAGAAACCGTTTAAATTGTTTATAATTTAAACAATTGTGGAAATAAATAATTAAGGACAAACAATAATTAATAAATAAATTCAACACGAATATAAATGAACTTCTAATTTTATTGAACCCCTTTTCATACAACCCAAAACAAACCAGCTCCAAGAGCACAAACGACTACTCGTCGTCGTCATGGAAACCAGCTCCAAAGCGATCTCATAAGTGCTCCATAAGATCTTGTTGGAGTTGACGGTGGATCTCAGGATTTATGACACTTTATTGAGCATCCACTCGTTGCTGGTATTGCAATGGCCCTCCGTGGTGCCATCGTTCCGGTGGTGTCCAATTCGGCATTTCTGGAGGTTGCGCCCACAACAACTCCTCCTCCCCATACTCGTACCGGTCGCGCTCATCCTCTACAATCATGTTGTGTAGAATTATGCAAGTGTGAATGATATCAGCCAAAGTGTGTTTGCTCCAACTACGAGCGGGACGGGAAATGATGTGCCACCTTGCTTGAAGTACTCCAAAAGCCCTTTCAATATCTTTCCGAGCACCTTCTTGGCATCTAGCAAACAACTTCTCTTTGGGCTCGTAGGGATGCCGAATAGTCTTCACGAACTGTGCCCATGCTGGGTAAATGCCGTCCACCAAGTAATAAGGTCGGTCGTACCGATGACCATTGATCTCGTACTCAACAACAAGTTCTTGGCCGTAGTAAGCGTCTTGGAATAAGTGGCTGTGGTTGAGGACGTTGATGTCGTTGTTCGATCCAGCCATCCCGAAAAATGCATGCCAAATCCATAAATCACGGGACGCTACAGCTTCAAGCATAATCGTCTTCTCCCCGTGGTGACTTCCCCGTCCATGGGCTCCCTGCGCTTCGGTTGGGCAGTTCTTCCACTTCCAATGCATACAATCAAGACTCCCCGCCATTCCGGGAAACCCTCGACCATACCCTTCTCGGAGTAAGCGGTCCATGTCAGCCGGTGTGGGTGTACACTGATACTCGGCTCCGAATACCTCAATGACGGCCTTGCAAAACTTACGTAAACATTCAAGTACGGTGCTTACCCCAATGCGCAGAGTTTCGTCCAATGAATCGGCCGATGACCCATACGCAAGCATCCGTATAGCGGCGGTGCACTTCTGCTCCGTTGATAAGCCCGGCCGTGAGGCAGCGTCGGGCCTCCATCCAATGAAGTAAGGGTCGTGAGCCTTCACCGCGTTCATAATTCGTTGGAAAAGTGGTCTGCACATACGGAACCGACGCCTGAACATTTCAGGGTCATATAGAGGTTGTTCGTCAAAATAGTTCGCCATCAATTGGATGTGGGCTTCCGCACGATTTCTGTTAATCTCTCGGCGCATTGGTTCCCCACGCATGGCCCTCTGGACCCTTGGCATTACTGCCTGCATCTGCCTCTCCATCATCCGCCGGAAACGTCGCACAACTGGCTGCATTTGGGCTGCCATCTCCTCATATGTCGGCAGTTGGGCTGCCATCTCCGCATGCGTCGGCATCCGGGGAGCCAGCTCCTCGTACGTCATCTCCTCAGCGTCGGACATAACATCGTCGTCGGACATTTTCGAAAATAACGAGTAGGAAGCGAGAATGAAAGAGTGAAAATAGAGAATGGTGTGACAAAAATGAGAAATGGGGTTGGGTATTTATAGGGATAATTTTATCTGATTTTTGAATTAAAAAAAAAAGTCGTTGGAGTGACCGTTGCCAACGGTCGAGACACGTGGCGCCACCAGGAGCTGCCAGCGCAGGCTAGGGAGCGAGGGCGCGTCCAGCGCGCTCGGCCAGCCATCGGGGAGCGGGAGCGGGAGATCGGGGAGCGGGAGCGCGGAAAAGGGGAGCGGAAACGCGAATTTTCGCGTCTGCAGCGGACCGGCCAGCGGGGAGCGTTCCCGACGCGCGCGGGGCGGGGAGCGGGCGCGACCCGTTGTCCTTGCTCTTACCGGTAACGTTTGATTTTTCTCTCGGTTATTCTTATCCACGTTTACTTGGCTGTGATTTTCGCGCTGTTTGGTTGCCGAGAAAAGTGGAGAATCTTTGTGCAAATTGGGGATTATTTATTTTGTTTGAGTGTTGTGGTTGTTTTGGTTTCGTTGAAGTGGAGAGCTCGATTCAATTTCAGTTGACATTGGGCGGTGTATTGGGAGGTAAAGCGTTGGACAGATATTTTTTTCGGTTTTTTGTCTTATTTTTTCGTTGATTACTGTTAGAGAAATCGATCAATGGCTGTCAGGTTATGATATATCCGATTTCGATTTTGTTTGTTTAAGTTATTGAATTCGTTTCAATCTAAGGTTCAGGTTCGGTTTGATTTTGTCATGAAAAATTGCTGATTCAGTAACTGGTGAAGATTGGGGGTTATTGCTGGTTCTGTGTTTGTTGCTTGGTGTTGCTAACTGTACTTAATAATCACTGTTGAAATTTAGGGGGTTTTAGATTGAACGACTTGATTGTGGCCATTTTGCTCATAAATTTCCTGTTCTAGAATTGCTTTATTGAAATTGATTATAAATGGTTTGTGTTTTTTTTGTTCAGTGATGAATTCGAACACTTGATTGTGTGAAGTTTGATTGGACAATATGAATGGACTGGGTGATAGGGTGATTCCGTCTGATGGAGCTGAAGGTCCGGAAATCCAAAGCAAAGAGATGGAGTTTGCTTTGAGACCCGGAGGCTGCAACATGTTAGAATCACAAGAAATGCTTATACCTAGTGATGGTAACTTTTCCAGGAACTCACAGTTTAGAGATATTCTGAATGGCGAGAATGTAAATAGATGTGTAAATTCAGTAGATGCATCGGATCGCCCTTCTGCTAGTGGCCTACTCATGGATGATGGAGAGGCCATGGTCCAGGAGTTAACTGTCAGAAACTACAATGGTGCAAATATAGCAATAGTTGGTACCTCAAATAACAAAGACACTAAGCCAACAAGGCAAAGCCAGCGGCACCGTGTTTCTCAGCTTGTGGGCGGTTCAGGAAGTGGGAGTTCATATCCCAATATTGTATACAGAGACAGTGGTCAAGCTGTGTTAACTGATCAGAATGTGACAAATGCTGAAAATAAAGAGGCTGTTGCCAATGTGCTTTCTCATGGAGGTATCCGGACCAAGATTTTGTCTAAATCAGCCTTTTCTGAGTTCTTCGTTAAAAAATCACTGAAGGGTAAGGGAATCACATGTAGAGGCCCGCCTCGTGAAGTCTGTCATGCTGAGCCTAGTGGGCAAACTAACCCAAAGGCTGTTGATGGTACTATGGTGGCTTCTAGTATGCCACCAAGTTTGTGTACCAAAATCGATACTCCGTTGCGTGTTACTGTAAGTGGAACTATCCCTTGTATTAAAGATGGTGTTACTTTGAGAGAATGGCTCAAAGTTGGGAATCGTAAAGTGAACAAGCTGGAGAGTTTGTATATATTTAAGCAGGTTGTTGATTTGGTGGACTGTTCTCATGCTCAAGGAGTTCCCTTGCATGACGTCCGACCATCTTGTTTTAAGTTGTTGCCATCAAAGCTTGTTCACTACCTTGGATCACCAGCAGAGAGAGAAGTGTTAGAGAGTGTCATGGATCAAGGTACATCTAACCCAGAAAATAGCATGATAAGAAAAAGACCGATAGAACAGGAAGCTAGTCAGTCCATGGGTTTTGGTATCAAGAAGCAGAGGTTCAATGAGAATGCAAACATTAGGCGTTGGCCTCTCTTCTCCTCAAGATCTGGGTTAAAACCAGGAACATATACTGATAGCAACATCAAAATCACTGATCCTCAAGAATCTCCCAATGAATTGTGTGAGTATAATCGAGTTGCGGAGCATGGAGACCGATACAAGTCAAGAAGCACGCATATGTCATATACAGCTCAACAGCACTTGACTTATGGAAGCAATCAGTTGGAAGAGAAGTGGTATAGAAGTCCCGAGGAGCTTAGCGGGAGAGGCTGTACTATGTCATCAAATATCTACTCACTGGGTGTTCTTCTTTTTGAGGTTTGAAGTTAGTTCTAATTATTTTTGCTATATTGTGTAAATGATTTAGATTGAACTATCTTTGTTTCATTTGCTCATGATTTGAGGTAATCCTGAATACTGGAAAATTTGGTTTATGTTCCGAGTTTAAATTTCATTGGACTTAAGGAGGAAGAACAATTAAATTTTATCTTTTATGTTAGAAATGTGGCCCTTTTAACAGCCAGTTAAAAATATTAGAGAAGTTTTAGGATAATTATTTTATTCTCAATGTTGGATAAAATTATTAACTTGAATCCAATAATTCGGCTTGTGCTTGCAGTTACTTGGTCATTTTGTCTCTGAAAGAGCACATGCTGCAGCAATGTTCGATCTGCGTAATAGGATTCTTCCTCCAAATTTTCTATCAGAAAATCCCAAGGAAGCTGGGTTTTGTCTGTGGTTACTTCATCCTGAGCCCTCATCACGTCCCACAACCAGGTACTATGGGACTCATTACTACTGTATATTTGAGGTCTATTAATTCTAATTCAACCCTTAAACTGTCCTCATCCTGTTAATCACATTGCTGATAAGTTTCAGTGATGTAAGTATCACAGACTATGAACTGTATGCGTTTCAGTACGTGTCAACTAAAGCAATGACAAGGCACTGCTTGACCAGTACTGATGATATTGATCTAAGCATTACTAATCTATGCTTATTAATATTATAATAAATGGCCTGATTTCTCCATTATATTTCATGCAAAAGTGGTTCGTAGTTTGGGCTTCAAGAGTATTCTAATGATGTGATTTTTGTTGTATATTAGGGAAGTTCTACAATCTGAAGTTATTAGTGGATTGCAGGAGGTCCGGATAGAGGATGTATCATCATCCATTGATCAGGCTGAAGCTGAATCAGAGCTATTATCGCATTTCCTCGTTGAATTACAGGAGCAAAAACAAAAGCATGCTTCTAAGTTAGCTCAAGACCTAGAGTTTCTAGAAGCAGATATTAAAGAGGTTGAGAGAAGGCGCATGGAAAAATTCCCCTCAGTTCATCTATCCTTGCAAAACAGCTCACTTGGTACAAGGGAAAATAGGTTCTTTGATGAACCATCAGGTTCAGAATTGCCCTCTGCATTATCCTATGTCCAGATAACAAATGAATCAAGGTTGCTGAAGAATATCAAACAGCTTGAAAGTGCTTACTTCTCTATGAGGTCCCAAATTCAGGTTCCCGAGGGTGATGCAGCAACACGCCCGGATAAGGATATACTTAGAAATTGGTATCCTACACATAAGGATGAAGAAAAACATTACAGTGATCCCTTAGGAACCTTCTTTGATGGGGTGTGCAAGTATGCTCGGTATAGTAAGTTTGAAGTACGAGGGATCCTAAGAAATGGTGATTTCAATAGTTCTGCTAATGTGATCTGCTCTCTGAGTTTTGACCGAGATGAGGACTATTTTGCTGCTGCCGGGGTATCTAAGAAAATAAAAATATTTGAGTTCAATGCGCTCTTTAATGATTCTGTTGATATTCATTATCCAGCAATTGAGATGTCAAACAAATCAAAGCTAAGTTGTGTTTCCTGGAACAACTACATCAGGAACTATCTGGCGTCAACTGACTATGATGGTGTTGTTAAGGTGTGCCTATCTGTTACAACAAAACTTATGTACATTTGCTATGCCATTGAAAAAAAAATGTCAATTCATCTGTTAACCTTGATTAGCTATCCTCATCTTCCTCATAATGTGGTTTTCTTGGATTAGTTATGGGATGCAAGTACTGGTCAAACGTTTTCTGAGTACACTGAGCACCAGAAAAGGGCATGGTCTGTGGACTTCTCTCGTGTAGATCCCACAAAATTGGTCAGTGGAAGTGATGATTGTTCTGTGAAATTATGGAGCATCAATGAGGCATGTTCTCTTTTTCTACTTCTTTATGTACAATTCACAGCACCACCCGCTCTTGTTTCGATGACCAATTCTAAGCATGTTTCTTTTTAGGGTTATTTGCAAATGTTTACCAAATGAATTGCCCACAAACACATGTATACACTTTGAATTCCCACTGACAGATACGTTTTCCATTGACAGATGCTGCTTACCCTTTTTTATCAGCAAAAATAACGGTTTTTGATAACCCTAAACCCTTACCCTGTTGATTTGCCCACAAAGAATGCATTTAAGTTCATATTGCTTTCATCTCTTTGTGGGCAAATCCTCAGGGTAAGCTTCCGTCAGTAGGAAAATTCATGAGGGTAAGCATATGTTAGTGGGATTTTAAACTTCGAAGGGTATGCATGTGTTTCTGGACAAATCATGAGGGCTGACATCTGCAGTTAACCCTTCTTTTTTATTAGCACATAATTGTAATTGTGGATTTCGTGATCTTTAATGAACATTTCCCCTTCCAAAAAATATTTAGTCCCAAACAAGAAGAAAGAAACATGTTTTACTTACTCATGGGATGATTAGGTTAAGGAACAGAACTCTTCTTTGTATGCTAAGTGTACTGTGTATTGGGCTACAATGGTAGTCACTGTTTGTCTTAATCCATCTTAATGGCTCTTTCTTGCTTAGGCTGAAGCTTTCCGTAGTTAAAAAGCTGATGAAATATATTTCTTCATGCAGAAAAAATGTTTAGGTACCATCAGAAACATAGCCAATGTTTGCTGTGTTCAGTTCTCTCCTCACTCCTCGAATTTGCTGGCCTTTGGGTCTGCAGATTACAGAACCTATTGCTATGATCTTCGTAATGTTAGAGCACCCTTGTGTGTATTGACCGGCCATCAAAAAGCTGTCAGCTATGTGAAATTCTTGGACTCTGCAACTCTTGTTTCTGCATCCACTGATAACTCATTAAAGCTTTGGGATCTCAACAAAATCAGTTCGGACACTCCATCTACTGATGCTTGCAGCTTGACCGTTGCGGGACATACTAATGAGAAGGTTGGTTCTACTTGTATTGTTTATTGGCGCTGAGTATATAATAAGAATTTGGGTTAATTGCACGTAACTACCTTTACGAATTTCCCACAAACACATGACTACCCTTTCGAATTTCAAGCGTCGCCATTGTACAAAATAGCCAAAAAAACAAATTGTCATGTGAGTTTAATTTTTTATAAGAACTACACATTCTCAGTCTTCAATCTTCCGATTTCAACATGGTCCCGTAGAGTGAGTAGTTTTGAGACTTATTTAAATTTACAGTCACATGTAAGTCATGTGATGAAATTTTTGGTGATGGTTTCCGTCTATTTTGTATGATGGTGACACGTGAAAATTTATAAGGGTAGTCACATGTATGTAGAAAATTTACCATAGGGTCATGTGCTTGTGGGCAATTTACAAAGGCAGTTATGTGCAGTTTACCCTAAGAGTTTATTTGTTATTTACTCATAATTCATCTCTCTGCTTTCTCAGAACTTTGTAGGTCTATCAATTGCCGATGATTATATAACATGTGGATCGGAATCAAATGAGGTACTTTGTTTATCTCGCACTTATGTTGACAAAGATGAAGAATCTTACGGTTTCTGATCAGCGTAAATTTCATATCTTAACTCATAAGCAGAGTCCTGAATTGTTTTAAAACTGTCCAATACTTTCCCCAGGTGTATGCTTACCATAGATCCCTGCCTATGCCAATCACTTCCCACAAATTTGGATCCATTGATCCTATAACCGGGAAAGAGACAGATGATGACAATGGCCAGTTTGTATCAAGCGTCTGCTGGAGAGAAAAATCAAGCATGGTCGTTGCTGCCAATTCAACCGGGTGCATAAAAGTCTTGGAGATGGTTTAAGGCGACGCCAAGAAGTAAGCTTTATTGAATATTCTTTTGGAGGCATGCCATTTATGTTGAGACTGTTAGTTTCAGTGAAGATTAAGAGAACCTACAAGCTTGACAAATTTAGGTAATGTATGTTGTGACCGGGGATGATGATACTGTAGACGCTGCCTCAACGGTCTGATGTAAAATTTGGAGATCACAGATTCAAGATAAAACTAATTCTTTCAGGAACGAGGATAGCTTATGGTGATGCAGATTTGGAGACTTGTTTGATCTTATTTAAGCTAAGTGGTTGTGTCATCAGGAGACTGAAGAACTCATCGCCATGGTTTGGGGTATTTGTGCTATATATTATTTCAGTTCGGAGAGTAAAGGCGATGTCCCGTTTACCAAGCAAAACATGATTAGTATTAGAGTAGTTTTGAGTCTTTTGACATCCCAAATAAAACCTGTGTCATATTAAACTGTATCTAGAAATACATGTTTTGAGTAAAACCTGAGTTAATTGTAAATCTCCATACAAGTTGATGTGTATATTAATATTTTTGAAGGCTCTTGTGTTATTTTACTGTATGTATGCCTTTGTATCTTTTGTTGTTGAGTGAAATGTTGATATTATGATAAATTTTGATCTGTCTGTAAACTTAAATCAATGGTAGAGAATAGATCAATCTTATATAATTGGTAGAGATCTCAAAACATTAAAGGGATGAAGAATCCTTTTTTCTTTTTCTGTTGTTGTGAAGACCACTGAGTAAAAAGATATATTTAAGGATCGATCGATTTACAAGGATTGAAATTTATTGCATATATTTGTTAGTTTAAATACGAAAATGAACTAGAGTAAGTCTATTTGTTTAGAGATCGAAATTAAACATTAATTTTTAACAGGGATAATTGGTGCAATGAACTATGCGCATTTTGCTAGAACTTATGGTGAATTTTTTTCGGTATGTAAATCTACTAACGGGATTAATTTTTTACAAAAAGTCTAAAGTACTCCATCAAAATGCATACATAGGGTAAAACTGTCATTTTCAAAAAAAAAAATAATGTCACATGACTAAATTTTATTACGGACAACGGATTTGTATACAAAAAATAATCACCTTGAATTTTGACAACAAAAAATAATATACCGGTAAATTTTACAATTATCTATTTATAATAAGTTTCTTCAGTCTATTAATAATTTTATGTGAAATTATTTAATTATTATATGAAATTAACTCCTTATTTCGGCCCAGTTACGATCTGAAATGGGCTTTGATCTGATCCATCAGTATCAAAATCACTTGAGAAATTAGCTACCAAGCAACAAGTTGAGACTGCAGAGGTAGAGCTTGCATACCGACGGTGAAGAAGACGATGCAGTGGTACTTCGTCGCCGCGCTTCTAACCATCCTCACCAGCTCTCAGGTCAGCCATGAGAAAACCCTAAGAACCTTTCTTTGAGCTCCGAATCTCAGTGTGTGCGCAATTTCTGATCTGTCGGTTTGTTTATGATTTTTTTTTCCATCTCTGAGTCTCCTTGTTTGAATCTGAGTTGTTGTTGGAGTTCTGGCCCTTGTTAGCTTCGCCTGAGCACGAATCCTTGTTTATTCTCATGGCTTCTGTTCATTTCCAGCTCAATTGTTGCTGATCTGTGATTTATTTTCCATTCTGAACACGCACTTCAATTTTTGTTCTTAGTAGTTGCATTATTACCATTGTTATGATCCATGGAAGTGATAGTTGAGTGATTTCAAAGATACAAAGCAAAGCCATACCGTCATTCTCATTCTGATGAACAAGCCTCCTTGCATTGCCGACCATCGATCTATCAGCTCCTACCTCAGAGCTTGAATTAAATCCTCTTAGGAAGAAGGAGAGAAAACCCCATTTATTCTTTGCTTTTGATCTCATGTTCTTTTCCAAATTACTGAATTAGAGTGAGAGAAGGTCATGCTATAGCTATTAGATTTTACCTATAATTTATGAAAGAAAGCATTGCCACCGTATTTGTAGGCGGTACTTGCATCCATTGAAGGGAAGAACTAAAATGTGCTTGATAAAATTAATGTTGTCTCATACTCTCATTGTTTGTGCGTTGATTTCTCATTTCTTTATCAAATGGCAGGGAATTTTGACAACTCTATCCCAAAGTAAGGGAGGGTATAAATATGACTATGCAACAGTTCCATTTCTTGCTGAAGTTTTCAAGGTACTTTATGTGGCTTTTTTTTGGATATTAATGCATGCCCATTTTGCTTTTAAGCTTTATTTTGCATACAATATATTTGTATTCATTTTCTAGAGTGTACTCACTCTTTTGAGCAACAGCTCATTGTCTCCAGTGTACTTCTTTGGAAAGAATGCCGAACATCACCTTCTACAAGGATGACTACAGATTGGAGGAGTGTCCGCCTATTCCCTATCCCTTCAATCATATATCTAATTCACAATAATGTTCAGTTTGCTACCTTGACTTATGTGGATACATCCACATATCAGATAATGGGTAATCTGAAGATTGTCACCACTGGCATACTATTCAGGTGCTTTGCTGCAGATTTTAAGCTTGCTTCTTTGGTTGTTTTGCAATTGGGTTCCCTCGCACCGATTACTCGTTTTTGCTATCTAGTATTTGGTTTATGAATAGATAGAATAGATCTTTAAATTCTCATTTCTTTTACTAGGCTAGTCTTGAAGAAGAAGTTGTCTAATCTGCAATGGATGGCAATTGTTCTATTAGCTGTTGGAACAACCACAAGCCAGGTAACTTTTGTAGAAAGCTGTTATAAGTGAATGCTTTTACTTCTGTGTACATGTTGCATATGTAAACTTCCATGGAGAACATGCTTGCTACAAATCTTGAATACTTCATCTGCTCTGATTTAAATTGTAGTTTCAATTGAGTGATTGTTTCTCTCACCACTGTAGGTCAAAGGTTGTGGAGAAGGTTCATGTGAATCTGTGTTCTCAGCACCGATTCAAGGTTATCTGTTTGGTTTGCTATCTGCATGTCTATCAGCATTAGCAGGTGTCTACACAGAGTTTCTGATGAAGAAGAACAATGACAGCTTGTACTGGCAAAATGTACAATTATATACGTAGGTATCTTTTCTCTGCACTAAAACTTACTTTTCCAGATTGAACATTAATTATCTGATTTTCTCAGTAGGCATAATTGCACCAAGTCTAACTAACTTCATCTATGTTCTTCGTCATTGATCTATGGTGGAACTGGTTTTATGTTGATCTTGTCACAGTTTCTCAACTATTTTATATCCATTGAGATCATTCTCATTTCGACAATATTCTTCATTAAAATGTCCTTGCTTGTATTTTTCTATTTCAGGTTTGGTGTGATTTTCAATATGATACGGCTTCTCCTGGATGATTTCAGTGGTGGATTTGATAAGGGACCCTGGTGGCAGCGTCTCCTTAATGGATATAACATTACAACTTGGATGGTGGTTCTAAATCTTGGATCCACTGGGTTGCTAGTTTCCTGGCTAATGAAGTATGCTGATAACATTGTCAAGGTAACTATTCAATTTACTTTGGGACTGATATCGATCATTTATTTGTCATGAGCCTTTTGGGAACTTCTCTGTGGAGATATGCAGTATTATTTGTCAAATTTAATATTTCTCCTTTACATTTATGACTATTTTATTTGTTAACAAAATAAAATATGAGGCTGGTAATGCATTATAAGCACTGCATCATAGTCTGTGTAGCGGTCAGCTCCACATTTTCTTTATAGACCAAATCAGGTTTATTGAAGCATTTTGGGCTCAAGGCCTTGCTTATGTAGACATAAGGGAACACCAAACAGCTTTATATTCTTTACGAGTGATGTATCAAGCAAGAAGTGGCCTCCCGTATGTAGAAGAGATCACTAAATTCTTAACTCCCACCTTGAGAGAGGCCCAACATGAGTTAGGCAGAGAAATAAGTGAGGTACTGCTGCTGTGACTTGAACCCTGGTCTCAAGACCCAACGCCTTGATTTCTGTAATATTTCTGGGAGGGGGGTTTGATTCAATGAACTTGCATACGGCTACTAAATGTTACTAGTTTTTCCTGGTTCATGGGACCAGCTTGTTACTAAATAAAGGCTAATCCATGTTTTGTAATTACCAGAGGTTCCTTGCTTAAATGGCCGTGTTTAAAAGTCTATATTATGTCAAGATAGCCAACGGAAGTAACACGTATCATTACCTATGTTCATTTTGCTTACTTCAGGTGTACTCCACATCGATGGCAATGCTGTTGACCACTATCCTATCTATATATCTTTTCAGTTTGAAGCCTACACTACAGGTTAGTCTTCATGTGTATAATACCCGGATGTAGATAGTCCCCCTATAATACCCAATGAGTGTTTCCCGTGTGTTTAACTGATAATCCTTGGGGTTTTGGATGTTGTTGCAGCTTCTGCTGGGTATTATCATTTGTATGATGTCACTACACATGTATTTTGCTCCAGCAAAGATGCTTGTGGATTTGCCGCCAGCAGCAAAAACTGACCCCGAGAGTCTAAAACTAGTTGCTGCTGAACGAAAATCAGACTCTGGATCTAAGCTATAACAGATCAATGAAACTGATGCTTGTCATCAGGTGCCTCATAACACATGGAAAAAAAAGCTTCATCAGAATCATCCTTCACTCATGCTGATTATGATCCAGAACCAGGTATTACTATGAGAAAGTGAGTTATGCTAGTTGATGAAGGTGGTAAACTGAGTAGTGAAAGAGATAGCTATTACAATCATTTACTCAAACAAATTGAACTGTATATTAGCATTCTTAAATTTTGAGTCGTCAAAGAAAAAACTATTTGTATATTTCTCTCGACGTGTGCATGTGAACTCTACAATTTACATTAATATCTTTCTTGGTCTGATTCAAAGTGGAAAATTTAAAGGCTTTTCTATGTTCTCAAGATCGATGGATAAGATATGGATATGTGTGTGAGTAGAGTGTAAGAACATATAGGCACGTGACAATTAATTGTATCAGCTTTGTTTCTAATGTTGTTTTATGTGTCTGAACTGAACTGCAAACTTATGCAAGTATTCATCCGCCAGTCCAAGCACTACAACCTCAAATATATGTAGGCTCATATTTAGGTACAGTCCTCACTTAGAAGTTAGAATACAAACAAACAAAATTAATCTGAACTATTGAATCAGTATATCAAAACGGTCCATGATCTTTAGAAGGGTTTAGATTTATTCATGCATATTTAAAAGTCATGTCATCAATTATTATTATTTTCGTATCCGAGTCTATCATCTTGACTGTCTATCAGTTAAGATTGATTCATACTTACATAGACTGGCAAGGGCACAAACTCCTTTTAAAATATAAATTAAGAACTATCTCCTTAGACCATCCACAGTGGAGGCTGTTTCAATTGTGGTCAGAATCGACAAAGTCTGCAATGGAAGGACAGATTCGGATACGTAGAAGAAGATGTATGGTTGAGGGAGGAGAGAGGGGTTGAGGGAAGAGAGAGATACATAGGAGAGAAAGTAGAACACGAATTGACATTGAAAACAATCAAAGACTCGAAGGAGAGAAAATCGTCAGAAGAGAGAAAATTGTCAGCTTTTCCATTTTTTTGCTTCATTGGAAACCAATTCGACGTACGTATTGGCCTCCATTGTGGATGGTCTTATGCTAATTGTACCAACAGAAAACACTTTTGATTGGGTTCCTACCGAAGGTTCAACACTTCGTATTATACAACCTGTTCGAAGGAATAGGGGTGGGCATCGGTCGGGGCCCGGCAATATTTTCATTATCCGTAACCCAAACCGGGAGGACCGGTTACTTGAAATCCATAACCGTCACCGCACCGGGTTCCAACGGTAAACCTAAAAACCGACCGTCATGAAGCCGACCGGTTACGGTTTTTAATCGGCCCATTGGGCTTTCTCTTGGGCCTTCAATTAAAGCCCAAAATATATTTAAAAAAAACATCAATTTCTCAAATAACTAGAACAATAAAACCAATTTACAACAAAAACACAATCAGTTATTACTAGTAATTTTCTATTAAGTTATTACATCAAGAAAAAAACATTTAAAAAAAAGTCTTTAATCTCTAAAAACAAAAACCTTCAAGTTAAATACATGTCACAAATAATAAATAAATGATTAAAATGTATGTTTATTCCAGTACAAAGATTTAAATTCAAGTTCATTACAATCAAATAAAACATTGAAATTTAAAATCAAATAAATTCATTAATACTAGTGTCAACATTTAATTTATTTTAACTTGAACAACCAATTTACTACATGATTCTTTATAGACAAATTTATGATTAAAAGTAAACTAATCTCTTGTATTTTACCTCTGTTAATCTAATACTAGTGTCAACATTTAATTTAAACCTCTTGTAATACTATAACCATCAAATTAGTAAAACAAAACATAAACATTTTAATATACACACCTAAAACCGGCCGGTCGGTTTTTTATCGGTTTGGAAAATAAAATCCGTACCCACCCAAAAAGCTATCGGGTTGGTATTTTTTTTACTGTAACCGTCGCCGGTGACACCGGTTCGGGTGATTCCGGTGATGGGGACGGCCGGTGACGGTCGGTTTTCAGTGATGGCCGGATATTTGCCCAGCCCTACGAAGGAATATGCATCCTGAGGATCGACAAAAACATACGATGGTTCATGTGTAAATAACATAAAGTCCGCCAACGGATAATTCTATCCGTGCAGATAGACAGTACAATATGTAACAAAATGGCTTATGAAACAAAATGCAGCTGTTCAATAATCTAACAATTCAACAAAAAACTTCTGCTGATAACACATAACTTCAACATTCCTTTGTAGATTGAATTACAATGCAAGGATCTGTATGTTAGAATTTCAAGTATTGACAGTTGTTCCCCAGATAAAGCAAAAAAAATGTTTACTACAAGTTTCTCATCAATGGCCATCAGAAAAAAAAAACAATCAAAGAAGACATTTGTCAAAACAATCACTCCTTGGTGGCAGGTTTTGCTCCTTGTTGGCCTTCATCTGCTAGTGAGAACTTTGTCACTTTCTGCGTAGAAAAGTATAAAAAAATATGAGAATGATCAAATATCAAATTATCACGCTTATACACAATAACAGAAAGAAGAAGCAGCAAAGTAAAATATTTCTGTTAGATTACACACCACTGACTCAAAGTTCATGAAACATTGCCTACAAAGGATAATGAAAGATCCCCTAGTTACAAACCTTCCACAAACCCTTTATTAATAAGCACCTTTAGGAGTTACTTGAGAAAAGATCTGGATCAGGCAAGGAAGAGGGTAATAGGATTTGAGTTTTCATGAGTTAATAAAATGTCAAGGTTAGTAAGAAACTTTACTTCGGCTACTCTTCAGAAGGAGGATAAACTTAGCACTTGTAGTGTTAAAGCCAGAAATTGTTACAAACTCCGGTAACTATTAAAAGCAAATGTGCTAAAGCTTAAAGAGGTGAGCATGAAATTGAATATGTGATTCAAGGGAAAGGATTGGCCAAGGAAACAGAAGATATTCTGCAAAGTCTGTTTAAGCACCGAGTCTTATTTTTCTGTTGCTTGAACACTAAAACATAGACTTGTGAAATGACAGTTTTTGTGGAAGTAATTCTAGAAAACATATCTTCACAGCTTGCCTTTTTAACATTCCATTGAAGGAGATGATGATTATACGAGCTCTACCCTAGGGCAAACTTCACATAATATCCCCAAAATAGATATGCCAAGGGAATTTAACAAAATAACAGACCATCAAAAGGCTATGTTCATCGAGGCTTAACTAAACTCCGATCCAAGAACTATTTCATACTACATAATCTAACACAAGGATCTTCAAACCAAAACGGAATTTCAAGCAAAATCTAGACTTCTACAGTTGCATATTACAAACTCAAAACTATGATATATATATATATATATATATAGTTTTTGATCAGCAAGAAACCGGGAAAATCCTACTCTAGCCTATCCATTCCTAACCTTCACCCACACCTGCTCCCAAGCAAATGTACCCACTGGGATTCGAACCTTTTGACCTCAAAGAGGCGAGAGACCACCCGGCCAACCCAAGTGGGTTCCCTATTGGTCTTCTCCATCACGTTTAGGCGAACTTACATATCTCAATGCCACAGAATCAGACATACCTTAGGTTAGGAAAATACATATTAAGAGGCTCTGAAAAATAATTATACAAATAAAGACTTAAGTACCATGCATTGAATTAGCATAGCAGTATTAACAAAGACTTAAGTACCATGCCTTGAATTAGCATAGCAGTATTAACAAAAACTTAAGTACCAAGCATTGAATTAGCATAGCAGTGTTAACAAATTCTAAGGCAACGGCATATCAAGTTCAATAATTTGCTATTATTA
The DNA here is from genome assembly GCA_963921825.1 of Erodium maritimum. Taxonomy (NCBI): domain Eukaryota; kingdom Viridiplantae; phylum Streptophyta; class Magnoliopsida; order Geraniales; family Geraniaceae; genus Erodium; species Erodium maritimum. Next base: position 154,030,782 of record OY997588.1, read on the forward strand.
AGGTTAAATTGTCGACCATCATTACTCAGAATTCAGAAGAACAAAAAAAAACACAATAAGCAAATCCAGATTTTCAGAAACTAATTCTACTTCTTCACCAACAGAAACTCGCACAACACCTGTAATAAACTCACTTGCTTCGAGCAATCGATCGTATTTGGGGCTAATTGATCGATAGCAGAGGCACCAGAAACAGAATCGACTAGACGCTCATACAGTGAAGAGGAATCAAATTACCTTCTTTAGGACGCACTCGCGCAAGGATTGCAAGAGGCGATTGCATGTTTCCTGATCGTAAGGCGATTGAGTGACGCAGTTGAGCAGATCCAGAGCCTCCTCTGAGCACACGGTCTGTGCTCCAGCTTTTCCCATGGTTGCTTTGGCAGGGTTCAGGGTTTATGAATTCTTTGACTAAGAAAAAACGCAGCCTGGTTTTTTCTTCTGCCCTGTTTGGTTCTCGAGAAATAAAAGGGAACAAAGTGCTCTTCTAGTTCTAGCAGCTTCTAGGCTGTGGGCCTGTTGTTTTCGCCGAACCCACTTTCATTAAACCCACTCTTGACTCTTGAGCATATGTAGTAACAAGTATATATATCTCTTATTACTGTCATCTGTTATTCTAACAGATTTTCTTTTTGCTATATAATTCAAAACGGCTGGTTATGGGCGCTAAGTCTAACCGGTCAGTTACCCGAACCGGTATGGCAAATACAAAACCGGACGGGAGTTCTCGGTACGGGGTAGCTTATCGGCACCGATAATAATCGGGGCGACCGGGTATTGGGTGTCAGGTGGATTGGTCACCGGGTTTTTTTGTGTGATGAACGAACTGGTCGTTTTGATTTTGGCCTCACCAATCCGGGCAATCGGTCAATGAGCACTCACAAATCTGCCATGCTATCCTCCTTATCGGACCAGTCATGCCTCACCCAGCCTCCTTCGTGACCTCGGGCTCCCCTCCTTCTCCTGATCGCATTCCACGTGGAAGACTCTTTGACCACGTGGAGGCCATGCCATTTACCCGCCTCCCAAAACCAATTGCACTATCTACATCCCTAGTGTTCCTAACCAACCAAGGTCTAGTCTCTCCCATTGTGCCCTCAAGTCTCGTAACCGTGGACGACAAGGGGGGATAGGTTCACATGTCTCCTTTCCCTTCAAATGTGTTTGTCAAATCCCCTCGACAGCGAAACTGAGCCCTATCCCCTTCCCACTGTTCCCTGTGTTTGTTACCTTTCCACCGCTGGTCATCTCAAGTATATTAGTGCCATGGAGCGGGCATCACAACCCACTCCCCCTCATTGTCTCGATCGAAAATCCTCCATCTGGTGATCCATCTTGAAGCCTGCCTTTTATGGAGGGACTAAGGGCTTTACAAGCGACCTTTGATTCCACTATTGTGGAGGTAGATGAGGAGAGGCTGATCTTGATCCTAAGGACAGAAGCAGATGACGTAAGAACCGCCCAAACGAAGTTTGGTTGCTGCTCGGTTGTTCATGGATAAGTCGTTTCAACGGACGACACTAGAGGGTGTTATGGTGCGGACATGGGGTGTTGATGTTGTTGTCGTTCAGGACCTCGAATGGGAGATCATGGGGTTTTATTTCTCCCTCTTAGGCAGCAAAGGTCTGTCGAGGAGAGCCATGGTGTTTTGACCAAGCCCCTATCCTCCGACTATCGTAGAAATCCAATCATGACCAATCCAATCACGATGCCATTCCTCCTAATGTAGATGTGGGCTACGACTTTTGATATTCCCTCGGGAGATTCACGGAGGCCACATGCACAACCATTGGCGCTGGCCTTGAGAGTTTTGTTGCTATGGAGACACACTATCATAGTCAAACCTAGGGTGGCTATATCTGTGTTTGGTTTTGGAAGGATATAGCAAGCCCCCTCCGGAGGGTCGTATGCTTGAGCATCTCGGTGATTCTTGTAAGAACCGCCCCGATCGACTCGGTTCAAACCACGTGACTTTAGTCGAAGTTTGACTTTTGGCCGGAAAAGTCAACCGATGACTCCGGGAGTCATTTGGGACCTTTCCGGGGCCCAAAAGGCTTAGCCACTATCACGGTTGGTTTAGTTGGGCCGTTTTCTTTCCATTGACTGTAATATTGGAAGAAGTCAAACCGAGACTTTTATCGGCCAATTGTGACTCGATTTAGAGCGAAATCCGATAAATTTGTGTGCTGGAATTTATTTAAGCTAAGGGTGGTCCACACATGGACAAGTGTCCATGCTTGCTTGGAAGGGAGGAATTGAGTGTATTATGACCCTTATGCCCTTATTAGTTGTTGTTGGGAAGAGATAAGGTAATGGAGTATTTTGGACACTATCCCCTCTAGGTTTAAGACCCAATGTGAGGCTCATTTCAGCACAAATACCAATGCAGCCGAAATTGGGAGAGAGAGAAATGAGAAAATTGATTTTGGAGGCTTGAAGAAGAAGAAAGGAGGAAAAATGGAAGCTTGAAGCTATCTTCTATCCAAATCCCTTCTAAAACACTTGATTTCTCTTCTACTCTTCATCCTCAAGGTAAATCTCTCATCTATTTTCGTTTCTACAACTTTTGGTTCATGGGTTTTGGTGGAGAATGGAAGAACTTGTTGGGTTTTGAAGCTTGAGTTTGGTTATTGAGGTTTTGGAGGATTTTGATGATAGATGATGGTTTTAATTCGTGTTTTGGAGTTTTGATGAACACCCATGGTGGGTTTTGAAGTAGAGACGTTTAGGAACTATTTTTGGAGCTTTAAAAGGTCATCCATGGAGGTTTGGAGGGTAAAATTCGTGAAAACCCGAAGCTGGAGGAAGCAGACGGGTGAGCAGTACCAGGTGTCACGGACCCGTGACGGGTACCGTGACGGAGGACGTCACGGCTCCGTGAGGGAGACCGTGACGGCGCCAGACACGGCTCCGTGAGGAGATCCGTGACGGCCCAGTCCACGGATCCGTGACCAGATCCGTGGCAGACCAGTCTTGGTCCCTCTAAACCCCTTTTTGATCTTTTCGTCTACTTCAAGAGTATGTTTTTTGGGTCTTTGCTTGCTTCTTGGTTAGATCTTGATTAGAGTTTGTTTGTGTGCCAAGACCTTGGTGTTGCATTCGAGAGACGAAAACCATTCCGGGACCCGTGTGAAGAACGGAGGAGAGGTGAGGCGAGCTTTACTGCAGAGAATCGTTAGAGGAAGACCACGAGGTAGGGAAAGTCTTAATTTCTTATTTAACGCTTAGTATGCCTATTAGGTTAATAAAATTGGAAAGGTCCTAGAATTGCATATAGGATACGAATAACTAGAATAATCGTATTTCAATTGCTAATAAATGGATGTGTCTAGTATGCATGCTTAGGATGAGAATAACTAGTGTAACTCGCTTTCAATACTTGGGACTTGTTTTACTGGTAGAGAGGCTCTGATGAGTCCTCGAATTAGTTGTTGTGTTATGATCACATGTTTGTTTGCCTAGTTAAGGATAAGTTAAGAGTCTAATGAAACTAGTAAAATCACATGATTGAATGCTCCGTTGAATGTTTATTTGATTGAGCGATTGAATGTCTACTTGATTGGTTGAGTGATTGCGTGTTGAATTATTTGCTTGATTGAACGGATGATCGAGTATGACTGGTTGTGCCAAATGGTACAATCAGGTGATCGATGTACCGATGGTTCGTGACAGGTAAGTATACGGTAAGTGTGAAGTGCTAATGGTTGTTTGTGTTGTGATTCAATGAGTGTTGATTGATGGATAAATTATTAATGTGCTTCTCTTATTCTTATTCCTGAAATGTTTGATTGTTCGGTTCGGTACTAAACCGAGGGGGGGGGGGGGGGTAATCCGGTGGTGTTGTGGTGGTTGGAGTTTGACAGATTCTTCGTAGTAATGGTTGAGTATTGGCTTGTCGGGTATGGTAACCTCACCGTTGAGAAGTCCGGTGTGGGGATGGTTTACGGAAATGATTAAAGGTGATTGAGTATGGTACCCACACCGTTGAGGAGTCCGGTGTGGGAATGGTTTACGGGAATGATTGGAGCCGGAGGGCATTGATTATTGGACCCTACGGGGCATTGGTTATTGGAGATGGACTTCTCGGGACAGTTGGTTGGATTACTCTGTAAGAAATGGTTACTGTGGCTTCACCCAAGTGTATGCGTCCTACGGGAGCACTACCTTGGTTCCCTATGACTTATGGTCCTTTGGAGGCATTTTCGAGAATCCCGACGATGAGCGTCCCTATGGGATGGTTTCCGGTGCCTCGATGTATGTGCCTCCTCTGGACCGAGGGAAAATCTGATATGATATGGGTACTCTGGTGGATCGGAATTATGGGAACCGATGTGATCCCAGAATCTATCCATGGATCGGAGGCTTGAGAAAGCAAGTGGTTGGTGTGACATTATTTGCTCCCATCTAGTAGTTACGATTCGTTTATAATATTTTTATGGAATCTTTTAAGTTACAATTATCTTTGAAAGGGCGATACTATTTTATTTACACTGATTCCATAGCTTTTCATTGTTTAATAGTATTTACTCGTTTCCAGTTGTGATGGTATTCTATTTTATGATAGTGTCCTCTATTTATTCTCTGGGAAGTTATCGTTATCCTTGGGAATGCATTATTGTTCTTGTCGCATTCTATTTTTGTATTACATCTTTTGGTCTAAGGAGTTTTAAGCACTTTTGTGACACTGGACTAAAGCAGCTTTATTATTAAATTCGGAGACTAAAGTTGTTTACGATTTTCCCTACTGAGCGTAAGCTCACCCCTTCTGTTTCTCTTACTGTTTTACAGGCGTACCTGATGTCTAGAGAGGTCGAGACTTGGGAGCTTCAGTTTGTCTTGGGGATTGTCCTAGAGCTGTGTTGGTCTTTTGTACTTATAGAACGGGATTGTCCCAGGACCTTTTGAATATTACACCACCGTACCTATAGAACGGGAGGCTCGTGCAACCTCTGGACACTCTCGTAATTGGGGAGCCCGTGGGAGTACTGGTTGCCCCTAGCAATGTAAAGTAGGACCACTTGACTAACATGGGCGAGTACTAGAGTCTAAAGGCCCTTGGATGCCTCCAAGACCCATAATGGTGAATTGAGTCAAGACAACGACCCGACCCTCGAGCACATCCAACAGGGAATCCAACCCGTATCAGAAGAAGATGACTCTCGAAGACCCCCCGCCCCCCCTACTCGATGAGATTCTCACTACACAAGAAGCGAACTCTGCAAAACAGCCTCGACAGGTGTAGTGAGTCCCCATAGGAACTCTGCTGTACCGGAAAGGAATTGTACCTCATATTAGAGGGACCTGAGAATACTCGGCCCCAAACCTCCTCCTTCCCCTAGATTCCTCCTCAGGTATTTGTCGTTCATAATCTCATGGGGTCTCTTTAACAGGCCCGACGAACATTTAAGGTGCCACAGCTCTAACCGATTCGAGCCAAGAGAAGTTAGCATAGTCTACACAGTTCTACAGAGTAATACTGCAAATAGGGTTATCCCTCTATTTTATTAATCGGACTATCCAGTGTTTCTACTCATAAGATTGTCATTCTGGGCTTGTCCAACACTATGTCTAGTCCTCATTTATGTTTCCATTAATAATATTCTTATTTTTATGATAAAAAAATATATTATTTCATTTAAAGAAATATCTCACTTTTACGAACCAGATCGACCAGGACTAATGCCGAAATAGTATATATAAAAAGTATAAATGAAACGAGTGAGGGTATAGACTAAGGATGGAAAAACGTCCCAATCCCGATAGAGACACGACGTCCCTGCCCCGCACATAGAAGGTTTGGGGCGAAGATTTTTTAAGCGGAACGGAGTTAAACGAGAATTTTGGCGGAGCAAGAGAAACAATCCATGCCCCGTAAGGCACCCAACACCATTATTTCTAAAATAAATGATACATCTTCCTGCACATCCACTTATTATCCAAAGCATTATAATTGGTAAGTATATGTTGTATTTAAATAAATATAAACAAATGTGGATGTGATGTTCTATATTTTTATGACTCACGTGAGTGTGGGATGAGAACGGAGCGGGGAATACCCGTTCTCCGCGAGGCAAGTACGGGGTGGATAATCCTTGTTCCCTCCTCATTGGCATCCATAATATAGACAAGCCAGAGACCATCTCCGAAAACAATGAAAAATCGTCTACCGTCTCCCAGAAGACTACCAAATGCATGATTTAGCGCGAAGTCATTCTCGTCTCGATTAAGTTTCACTAGGTTGTCTGAATGCATGTCGCCTCCAAGGGAAGGCTCGTCAGGTACTGGTTGGGGGATGATAATTGGTTTAGGAGGGACCAGAAAGATGGCGACTGAGGAGTGCGATTAGCCTTAGCCAATCAGGAAAGGGGTGAGACGTTCCTCCTCTTCTATTTCCCGCATCCTCGTGGGAGCTTCACTTGATCTTTAGGACCTATGTCTAATGCCTCACGATTCTGTCTCGTTGAGATTTCAAGTCAAGCCAAAGTGTATCGGAGCCACCGTATTTCTGCCCGAAAACACTTAAGATCTCCGCAGCTCGTCTAAGTTGTATTATTTGTCACGAGAACCTAAATAATACACTTTGACCCTCTTGACTTAAATTAAATCTTCGGTTTTAGTAGTCTCTCTTTCAATGGAAAATTTTGAACCATTAACAACCAGTCAAGAAGAATAACAAAAACAAAATATGCCATACGTCAAATAAAGCACCCCCTAAAATGGTCAAGTGTTAATCTTTTAAGGAAAAAAAACATTTCTGTAGCAATCAAAAGCCTTAAACACCAAACCCAGCAATTTTACTCTCTTCTTCCTCAATATTATGTTCTTCGTCGAATGCTACAAGTAAAAATAAAATAAAAATTACTTGAGTTAATCAACAAACGACGGAGACATGTTGAAAGTGGAGAACATGAGATTATTGTTCATCGTCGTTGTTGCATCGGCGGCCGGTCTAATCCTGACGGCGAGAACAGCAAGCGCCACCATCACCCACGTTGTCGGAGGAAACCTCGGATGGACCGTCCCCGACAACAAAACCTATTACGATGATTGGGTCAAGGGAAGAACATTCGGTGTCGGCGACAAGCTTCGTAAGCTCCTATCTCTAATTAATTTCTTTTCCCATATCGTTAATTTAGGTTTCAGATCATGTTTCTGGTTTTATTTTGATCTTAATTACATGCAGTGTCGTTTTAACCTAAGATTAAGAGATAATTGCAAAAATACTATGCAAGTGTTCATATTTTGCAACTTATGACCGCTATTGCAAAAGAATATTAGGACTTTGTCTTTATATAAGAAATATAAGTATTTGGATTTTTTGTTGTTTAATTATTACATTGATAACTCAGAACATAACGATAAGTGAAGATGGTTTCGGACGTTGTATCGTTAACCGATCTTTTGTTTGAAACCACATATATTATAGTCGATCATCGGAAAATAGTTCGAAACTTTAAGATTCCGTTAATTGACTGTGTGAAAGGTCATGTTTGTCCTTAAAAAAAGGACGGTTAAGGTTATGAAACGGCGGCGGACCTTTTATGAAAAAAGAAAAATCAAAACTTTAAGCATGCCTTGTTTTTAAAGGATAAACTTAATGTTTTGTATGGTCGGTTAACGATTTTGACGTTTCGAACAAATTTTATTAGTTTTAAACCGTCTTCAACTGTCGATTGTTATGATTTCAGAAGAAAAAAGATGTTGGATGAAGAATATGACGTCAAAATAGACTATAATTCAACGTCTCAAATAAGTCTCTATTATTATATTCTAAATGATGTAGAGCGCCTAGCAAAAGGGGAGTTTTTTTATTATCGAATTTGTTGATTTACAAGGAATACTGAACAAGACAGATTGAGTTTCAAACTCGTTTTTATTTATAAATTCTCAAAATCTGATTTACAATCAAAACCTTAAGTGGTAATATATCAAACTAAACCCTAAAATACTAATACAATAGGGAAACTAAACCCCAGAGTCCTAATACGAATAAGAAAAACTTGAAACCCTAAAACACAGAAAATAAACACCCTGACTTCAAAAATACGAATTTTCCCCTCCAGATAACTCCGGATAGTCAAAAAACACCGTCGATCATGAAAAATCCATGAGTTTTGCTCGGGATCCCATTTCAATCGGATTCAAAAACTGATATATTTTCGGGTTCTCCAAATACTACAACATTACGTCTCTAATCTGGACTGGATCACTAAACATTTGAACTTTAAATGGAAACAATAATTAAATTGCAAGAAAAAGAATTACTCAAATACCATCTTACAATTACTCATGAGACTAACAATGATCCTGCAGTTTTCAGTTACAAACCGCCATCAGACAACGTGATGATGATGAAGAAGGAGGACTACGAGAACTGCACGCAAAAAGACCCGATAGACTCATGGTACACCGGCCAGACCGTCCTCGACCTCGACCGACCCGGCGACTACTACTTCATGGGCGGTGTTGGCCTCCACTGCGCCTTCGGTGCCAGGATGCATGTCCACGTCATCGACGGTCCCGGAAAAGCCGGCGTCGGTGACTTCGATTTCCATTTCTTCCCTCACCGTCAGCTTGCCCAGGCCTCCGAATCACCGGCGTCGGCTCCGGCTCCTTCCGACGGCTCTGTATCCGCCGGAGGCCCTGACGCCACGGCGGCGGCTTCTGGTGGTCCTGACGCCGCACCGGGTGCTTCTTGTTCTCTCCGTGTAATGGGAGTGGGATACGCTACTTTGCTTTCGTTTTTGTTGCTTATTATTATGTTCGTATAATTAAGAAGATGATTATTTGTATATTATTATTAGCTTTAGTGAATTCGAAGATAAGACAGAATTGTCGGTATCTATATTTAAGCATCTATATATACAAGACAATGAGGAATAATTATTATGGTGACAAATCTTGTTTTGTTATGTTAAAATGTGAGTCCCACATCGAAAGTGTGTGGATAAATTGACTCATTGATATACATTTTGATTCTTCTATCCATTAGTTCAAATTTTTTGGTTGGATAAAGCTTTAACATGGTTTCAGAGTTGGCTCACGACATGTTTGTCGCCTCTACCTTGTGATCTCCAGCCCATATGCAGATGTCCAGCTATGAGTATGACTCATGTTTTTGTTGGTACTTACTAATGAATTAAAACCTTCACATGTTATCAAGCCATGTTTGTACAGAAGTTTTGATATGATTCACGTGTAAATATGTTAACATGAGATGGAGAAATTATGGGCAGTGATGATTAATGACCCACCAAACACGACCTAGATCGTTTGTGAACAAGGCCATTTCCAGATCCATGGACCTGCAACAAGTCCATCTGGACCAAGCCCACAACCAGGCGGGCCAGAGACGCTCACGTGGATCCGCTAACAGAGACTATTATCAATCATGTTTGTAATAGATCTGAATGGACCACAACAACATGGAGACGCACCCCAGGCATGAGCTGGCTCGAGCCAGTGGGGACCGGAGGGACCAGATCCAAAGGCCAACTAGCTCAGCCCGACCTAGCCACACTTGCTCTGTGAAACGATCAAGGAACCGTTAAAACCCAACAGGCCCGACCTGACATGACGTGTACGGTGGGGATGGACAGAGAGGAGGTCGCAGAATCATTGAGAAACAAGATCCTTGATCGCGACTCCAGGATCTGAGTGTTTTGGAACGTCGTATCGGATCCGCCAGTGCCCTCCTGTTCCTTCAAAGGCCACGGATTGTTCATCCAGATTGATGACGTGGAGCTAGTGAGCTTCGATGGTTGTTGCTAACGTGAGCACGGATAGATTCTGGAACCGATGTTGGTAAGAGCATGTGCAGCCTTAAACGTAGAGAAAACCTGAATGTCATGCAATCCTAATAGCCATTTCGTCGATAAATTATTTGTACATTCACACTTTACAAGTCAATTTTAGCGTTATCGTCATCCATATAAGATTCAACGCCGAAAGAAGAGAGAGAAGATAGAGCGATGCTATAATAAGAAATCGTCAACTGAACCATTGAAAATAAGTCGCGAACCACGCATGCTCTTACATGTATGAACTGTTCACCTGGTAATATATCCAACTAGATTATGTGTCCTAACAAATTTTATGTTGTTTTGATACACTCTTATTTCTTTAGAATTAAAAAGAGTGATTGTCATGTATATCACATGAAGATATACGTATAATATGGTGAAACACACAAAATAAACTTACTAAAGTTTTGTTAAACAATAATATTATATGCTCCAAACCAGTGATGGAACCAGAAAATTATTTTAGGGATAGCCATCGACAGTTGATAAATATATTAGAAAAAATAATGATATCAAATTAAATGTTTGGTATAGATGATGTTTGTTATAATTAAGACGTAAACGATGTTTGTTAAGTTGAAATTTTTTACCGCAAAATTAAAGTTAGTTTTAAACTTATAGAACATGGATAAAAATTTCTATGAATTACATGTGCCTATAGGTTAACAAAACAAATACACATGAGATTACACCATCTTCCATTTCTATTCTATTTTTATTTCTTTGTGTTTTATTCATCTTTTTTTAAACAGGGACCGAGGAAATGTATTAAAGCCAATCATCAAATTACAGGGTAAGACTATTGGTTTTGAGCTCCAGAATATAATTAGGTCCCTCATGGATGACCCAGTTTTCTTGGACCTTTGAACTAATATTTTTTTATCATATACACAAACGAAGGGAATCCTCGTAGCACTATCTAAACTAAACAAAACCAAACATAATAAGTCCAAACAAAAACCAATAATCCATGATTGGTTCTATGGACAGAGAAATAAGGAGTTCATCCACCGGGGTCACCCGATCCAACTTCTTGGGGGCTGGAAATGGTCCCTCCCGCTTCTGCATGCGATAATCGAAGGCGTGGCTTTTTCGGGGATTGGCCTTCCTAGGAGGTCTGGGACCGACGGTTCGTCGGAGCTCCTCCCAATGGGACATGCAGTGGGTGGAGAGGGCTATGGAGTGTCTCTCCAGTTGATTTCGTGACCTAGGATGGTGGTACAGTTGTCCCCGACATCATCAGGGATTGATGTGCTTCCTCCATACCAAGTAAGGGGAAGGCAAAACCATGGACAATGCTTGGCTTCATGGATGGGCTCGGTGCGATCGGTAGATTCACCATGAGATGCGGCGGAGAAGAGAAGGAGAAAATGGGTGAGAAGGTTTTGTCCAAATTGTTAGTCTCTGAGACTCGGTCAAAGAACTGTTTTATTTATTTCAATCATTAACAAATAAAATATAGTCTTATTTAAACTCTAAACATTATATTAAATTTTTTATATATTTATAAATAATAAGAATAAAAATTGATAAATATAATATAAAAAAAGATATTGGTGTAACCAATCATTAAGAATACAAAAAAATTGATGGTATACATACACACATAAATCTATCTTATAAATGAGAAAAAAAGGAAAATGTGTGCTTCTGATAGCAGTTAATTTATACAACAAATATGGTAATATGTTGGGTTTAGGGAGGTGAGACTTGAGAGGGTGAAACAATAATAAACCGGAGGTGTCGTGTTAGATAAATTTTTGTTAGTCCCAAAAAATAGTCCAACTAAACAGTAAATACAGAGAACCTATTACCATTAATCTATTTTCATCTTTGTTTAGGGGTAGCCATGGCTACCCCTAACCCCCTCTGGTTCCGCCAGTGCTCCAGACTGAAATAACAAAACATAATATGTATAAACAGTACAGTAAACACACACAACACGCCTACATCATATATAGTTATTTATCCAAATTCAAACTCAATAGCTAAGACTTGGATCTCTCACGTGTCTCTTTTGAGATGTCGTTTGGATACATAAAATGTTGTATTTGATAATACTAGTTTAATGATAGCCTTTGGCTAATATATAGTTTGAATGTCTGAGACACTTTGTAGAATGTCCCATTATGTGTTGTGCATATCTTTTGGTCGTGACCAAGTTGGATCATTTTGATTCATCTTATAATCATGTCGTTTCAATTAAAGCTTTGTCCAATCTTTATAACTTGGACCCTCATAAATGCAACTCTTAAATGTGGTTTTGGTTTCTTAAGAATGTCCCATAGGAACAACATTTTTCAAGTCTTCGATAACAAAGTCGATTAATCACGGTTTGAGTTTCTTAATTAAGGCCATAAATGTTTTCTTCTGATTCCAAAATCTTAGGAATTCTGAAGCCAACAACAATGTAGGGACACGAGAAGTAGAAGCACAGTTCTCAAGGTTGAAATGGCGTTGACTCACGCTTGATTTGGGGCACGATTAAATAAATAGGCTTTGACTATACCGACGGACAAAAACGGCTGAGATAGGACCCGAGAGCCGAGAGGAGCCAACTCCACCCAATAAAAGAAAATAAATTTAAAAACCAATTGAAATATATAACCATAGACCATAGTGTGACCATGGCCAGCGATACTGTCCTTTCCAGACATAATCATCATAGTATGTATAAGAAGTACTATTTTTGTATAATTGTGTTCCATTCACAAGATCGAGTACTAGGAAACATACGTTCCGATTGGCGCTTGGAATTTCTTTGGGTCCATTATTCAACATATAAAAGTATAGATGAACTGTCAAAATTTTGAAGGAAAATCACACACGTAGACATTCTACGGTGGAGGCTTCTACGCGTTGAATAAGGGCGTTGATTTGGCACTCTTTTAAGAAAAAAGTCTAAAATATACGATTTTGTCGATTCGATCGTAAAAAGAATTGATGGATTCGTCAACCGTTTATTCGGGTCTAAGCTACGATTCTTTTATGAGGAATCGCCGCGTGACCCAAATAACTTAAATATACTTTCGGCCCACTTTTTTCCACAAATTGAACATATATTTTCAATACTTTTCGTCCAATTAGACTAGGATTAGACCTAATCTATCTCGACCCATTGTAGATGACCTTATGATATGTCACGGAAGAGTTCGATGAAAGGTGGTTTTTGAAAGAAATAAATTGTACATATCAACGATTAGATCAAAATCTAATGACACAATAAAACATGTTTGGTGTACATGTATGATGTATGGTTATGAACACATGGAGACAAAACAATAATATCATTAATTGAACTAAAATATCATGATCAAGTAGTTAAATTATCATAACTATGAAACTAACTTATCATAACTAGATAACTAAGTATCATCGGGAATGTTTCAGTAACGTACTTGTACATGTTTGATAATAATCTGATGTTAGATTTATGATAGTCCAACATCAGATTATTCCATATCGAATTATATATCTTCATCTTAATAACAATAGTTTTAGAGCACCACACTGTGTGCATCATGAGAGCGAACCACGACTCGCGAATCGCACGGTATGGATTCCGTGATTCGCGATTCGAGTTACGAACCATAAACCCATTTTGTAGTTTGTGGGTGCGTGTGTGTGGGTAGAGACGGTTCGAAAGAAACCCTAATAAGAAAAATTCTTGCAGAACCCAAAGAAAAGGTGTAAGGGGTAGATATAGAAATTAGAAGCATAACTATGATATAAGTCATAATAATAACCATGCTCATAACTATAGCATAAGTCATGGTAATAAGTAATAACCATGGTCTTGTCTCCTAGCGCTGCTCAAAGAAAACACCCTAACAGGTAGTTTACCACTCTTTAAACATTGTTTACCTAAATATTATCCTTTTAAAAAAACACTAAACACTGTTTATCTATAATATCCTTTCGTAAAACACTATTAAGATTTGTCTGACTTTTGGGGGGCCAATATGTTGCAGATGGTGAGAGGTCACCAAACAAATGATGTTAGCAAACTTTGTGAATAAATATGAACCAAAATAGATACTTAGATACAATAACTAGATTAGTCAAAATCCAAATTCTAAAGTTCACTAAACACTGATACGATTCCAACCGCGTGCAACCCAAAACATCTACATAACCCCATTGTTTCTTTATTGATTTATTTTAATGAAGCCGGTCACGTGTCCAAACACGTGACTCCACAGACAAACCAGAAGGAGCAAAAGCAAAAGACAGAACACGGAGCCATGTACGTACCACCAATAAATCAATACATTAGACAAACCAGTCCGTCACCGTTACCGTGACGGAATTTTCTCAATATCTCACGTTTAAATATTTAATTCAACACATTACTCGTGACTAAAAATAAATAAATAAAAACAGAACCGATATTTCGGTTCCCGCCGGTACAAAACTTGCCGAAAAGCAGGCAAAAACAACGGCGAGGAGAGAGAACCCGAAACTCTCAAATCGCTAGTAACGGGTCGGAGGAAAATAAATCGCCGATGTCTTGGAAATGGTCGTCGCCGTTCCACCTGGAGAACCCGAAATCTTCATTCTGGTGGAGAAAAAGATCGCCGTAGTCTTCGAAGAACACGCCGTCAGGCATACTAGTATCGGCGAATAAATCCGGTACCGGACTTCGGAAGTCAAATATATCGTTCGGGAAGACCGAGTCAAGCGTCGTCGAGTACTCCGAGAAATCGGAGAAGTTTTCCGACAAACTTTCCGATTCGCACGGCGCTTCCTTAGCGGCGCTTTGCCACTCGGTCTCCTCATTCGAGGTGGAGCCGCACCGGAGGACGGATGTGGGCGAGCACACACGATTACTGTGGGTCTGAGAATCATCGGCAGAGTTGTACCCGGAGCTCCTCGCCGGCGTGGAGTTGAGAGCAACAGGTGGGTTAGCGAAGTTGGTGAGCGCGTCGGGTCCACGCAGCTGGATAGCCGCGTTGTCGTAAACCATGGCGGCTTCTTCGGCCGTATCGTAGGTACCCAACCACAGCCGTACACGTTTCATCGGGTCCCTAATCTCAGCCGCCCATTTCCCCCACGGCCTCTGCCTGACCCCACGGAACTTCCTCCCAGCCTGCACCTTCAGCGACGTCGTCCTCGCCGGAGAAACCTCTTTCTTCACCTTCCTCCGGCAGGTCCTCGACGACCTGCTCCTCCAAACCGCCTCTTCCTCCCTAGAACACGACTCGATGGCTATCTCGTTCACAAACCTCTTCACACGCTGACACCCAAACCCCTCCTCGTCGCTCGAATAGTCGGTGGCGTCGCCGTCGGTGACCGATATCCGAACCACCCGAGGTCTTATCTCGTGGGTCGGATCCTCCGACCGCCTGAGCTTGGTGTGAGTAAAATGCTCAGTAACCTTCACCTTCACAGTACTATGATCCATATCCATTGCTAAATCTTTCTGGATTTTTCTCTGCTGTCTCAGACTGGCATTGATAGTGGAGCAGTGGGACTGGTAGTGAAATAGAGAGCGAGAAAAGCCGAGATTCCTTCGGTAGAGAGAATAAAAGGGTAAAGCTGATCAACCCGTCAAAGAGAAGCTGAGAAAAATAAATAAAAACTAAACAAAAAGACCCCAAAAAAGCTCGTGAAAGGAAGAGAAATTTCAGACGAAGGCGTGCGAGAAACAGTGGAGGAAAGCGAGAGCTCGGTACGGAAAGGGGCGAGTGAGGCACACGCACCGGTAATGGAGATTGAAACTGGAGACTGAAACAGGTACCGGAAAGGAAAAGTTTCGGAATATAAATGACTCGGAATCGAATCACCACCACCACCACCACAACCGTTAGCTATACAGAGCTTTCTCCTTTGTGCTCTCTGTCACTGACTCAGGTTCTGAGAACGAGGCTCTGCTATTCTAGCGAGTACAGAGTACTGGAGAGCGTAACGGTTTTCTGTTACTTTCTCGGGCACTTTCCGGGAAAATTCTAGGAAGGAAAATCAAAATTCAGAAAGTATTGAAACGAGTGAGAGAGAAAGGAGCAGTAGATTCACACTCGATTCCGTTTCTTCCTATTTTATAGCACACCAAAACCGCCATTTATTTATTATTATTTTTTAAAATAATAATATAATTTCCATTAAATCTTTCTAACGGAAAATCCGAAGAAAAAAAAGTGAAAATGACAACTCATGAGATTACCGGCGGGAACGGGACTCCGGCGGGAGAAGATACGGTACAAGCCGCCGCATCAGGCGGTGTACGTGTGATGTACGTGGGGCCCGCCAAGTGGAAGGCGGAGATCCAATGGAGTGGGTGCTGACTCGGCAAAAGATTTCTTCTCGAGAACAGTGATGTTCAGGTCACGTGAGAGACCTCGCCTTTGACTGACTTAAAAAGGATGGTAATAAAGAGGATTAATAAACCATTAAACACGATTAATTACTTGTTTAACCACTGTAATCGTTGTTACTGCTTTTAAGTACGGAAGCTGGTTTGGGTAATTTTGTTTTGACCGACCAGACCGTTACAGGTGAGTGGTGAGCGTGGTGGGTGGCTTGGTCGGTTCGTAATAATTTTATTACAGTACCGTTTTTATTTCTTTTTATCTAAAATATGTTTTTCTAAATAGTAACAGTACATGTTACAGCTATGACTAACGTGGCAGGCAGCCTAGGTTTTTGGAGCCATAAGTAAGATATTTTTTCACAAATATAGTATCTTCTGGGATAATTGTAAAAATGAGATTATGAAATAATTTATCTAAAAATAATGATTTTACCTTTATAATTTATATTAAAAAATATTTAGCAATAAAATAGACCATATTTCCATGTCCCTTATTTTTTCTATTTTATAATAAACAAACAATGAGAAATTTCAAAAACATAAAGAATTAAGTTCGATGTTCTATAATTTTTATTTTTATTCAAAATGTGTTAATTTAAAGTGACATTCCACAAACATATAGGTAACACAAGTTCTCATTGAATTGTTAGAAAGCTTAGTTCTAAGTTTGTTCGCATTTGTTCGTGTCTTTTGATTTAAAACTGTTAATAAATAATAATAATATTAATTTTTATAATTATAAAAAAAATTATAATTTTTTTATAAAGCCTATTTTTAAGAGTCTACGTGATTGGTAATTAAGACAAGAAATAGCTCAAATATTTAGAGTCAACTTTTGATGTTTTCAAATTCATAAGTCAACTCTTATCACAATAATAATTTCTTCGTTGCAGATTAAATGTGTCTGCTGTTTTAAATAAACCGATAAGGGGTGTTCTCGTAATTTGAACCCTTAACACGTAATTAATTATAATTAAAATTAAATTTTGGACATCTATATATAGCCGACTTAAAATTGAGGCTTTGATGAAACAGTAGAATAAATAGGAATAAATATTGGGGGCATGGGATAAATTTTTTTTAAGGGTGTTATAGAAGGGAGCGTAAGAGAAATTAAATTCACGTGATCAATTATAATTTAGTAGGTGTTATGGAAATGAGAAACAACTAGTGGGTGGATATGTAGTTATGAACTGCAAGATGTCAATTTTTTTAATTCAAATTATTAAAAAATAGTTATTACTTGAATTCAATTGCATATTGAAGAGAAAAACATGGGCACAAACCGTTTTAAATTGTTATTTACTTTTTATTATCAATCATATCCCAAAATAGTTGTCTATTACAGTTTATCTAACGGTTTTAATATGGTCGTTAATTTTGTATTCCGTCATTTATACAAGGGAATATTGTTGATTGTCGTCTAGTGTATTATGACGATCAAAACAATGATTTGACGAACCCTTAAAAAGATTTAAGCTATAAAGACATGCTCTTATTAAAGAATACGGATAAGACAACAATCATAACGGAAGAAGATTTAATAGGAGACAAAAAGAAAACAAGGAATGACGGATTAAATTGATGTAAGTCGAAATTGCAAAGATATGATGCGTTTTTATTTTTTTTCAATTTTTAAATTTGTATGATGATTATGAGTTCATCTATATCAGATAACTCAGCCAAAACAATGTAATGTTAATTCTCAAATGTGTGATGATTCAATACTAAAAGAGAAGCTCTATTTGTGGGTGTTGGCACATCTTACTGGTATTTCTGTTTCGGGAATGGAATATTATCATTTATCGTATATGTCTTTAAACAATGGTATATTATTATCTCTCGATTCACATCATAACGACCTGACCGTTAAAACTCAATATAGTTTATGGAATTTTAAAACGTTACGATCGATAAAATAGTATTACATTAACTTTTATAAGCCTTTATACTCTCAAACTATTAAGAACAAATTAATTATAATATAAAAAGTTTTGCCTCAATAATTGTATTAACATCATATTGTTCTTATAAATAATTTATACGTGAATACGTTATAATAATTTTTTCTTTTGTACGTAATCATCTTGAACGCGTGCCTCCGCATCTTCATCTTTAGTGATATATCAAATATCATATATGATAAATTATTTAACTTTTAAATACGTTATCATTTTCTTTTCACCATTTTTTAGATTATGCTTGTAATTTCGTTACCAGTCCATTTTTGTTCTCAAAAATACAAATTCATCACCCCTTGAAACGCCTGTACAACCTTTAATACGGTGTAAGTTGTAACGTAGCCTTGTATGAAAGCCACTATAGCGGTTCGAAAAATAGGTATGGCTCTCAAACGTTATTTACAAGTTTTTTTTTGAAGAGCGTTATTTACAAGTTGACCACTGTATATATATATATATATATATAGGTATATATATATATTGAAAAGACCACTGTATAATTATTTTGTCTTATTTTTAGGCTCCTCCTCGATATCAGAGCATTTCAGCTTTTTTCTAGTTTTCACGCAATTTCTTTACTTATTCATACTTTTAAATATTTTTGATAAATTTAAATGTAACATGGTAATTATATATTATATAATATAAACATACGTTGAGATGGTGTATCATGTACATATTATCATAAAATAAATACAATTGACGCTTTATTCAAAAAAGAATAATACAATTGACGCTTAAATTAATGTTTATGCAAAAAAAAAACTTAAACACACCAAATGGTTAAGACTCGTCATTTCACGTGGAAGATTAAGTGTTCGACTTTGTATTAGAGGATCAACTCAATTAAAAGATCAAGCCAATAGTTGAAGGTCCAATTATAATTATATTCTAACATGCGCACTCACAGACAAACCCGTCTCGTTTATGGATTTGGAGGTGAATTATTTAGAAGAGAAGATAAGCTCATTAAGAATAGAGATATAATGGCTGGCCCATTAGGGCAATTTTGATCAATGAAGAGAAATTAGAAATTTTTGTAGAGAGTGGGGTTTGAACCCGGGTCTGTGAGGAATCAAGCTCTGATACCATATTAGAGGACCAACTCAACTAAAAGCTCAAACTGATAGTTGGAGGTCCAATTATAGTTATATTCTTACACTTTGTAATAATAATTGTATTATTTGTAGGTGTATACTTGTTGTATGGTCTGTCACATCGTTTCTGTTTCGACATGAAGGTTGTAATGTTTGTTTTGTGTGTCCGACAAATTATATGTATATCTCCACGTTGATATATAATATATGGCGATAATTCCTCCTAAAAAAATTAAAAGAATAATTTGATTCATATATAATAATTGATGTGTATATTTTGTAACCTATTTAAGTAGTTTAGATGATAAGATTAGTTGACTTATAGTAAATTTTAAATGAAAAAATTGTTATTTCCCAGACATATAGATAAGTATACATTTTTTTGTAACAGAAATAATAATACATAACAGTAATTGCTGGTGGATATAGAACTATTTTTCTAAGACCTATCTGATATCTAGTAAAGCATGTTAATATTCGGTGATTCAGTGGCTTGTTAAGCACACAAGAATTGGATCATTGGCAAAAGGTTACTTGAAACTCCCTCAAAAGGCCAAAATATAAGGATCCACAAACAAAGTCAGGTGATTTTATCGGGTTATTGGTTTTCGGTTAATATAAGAGTTATCAAATGTTGTAAAAATCCCTGTCTGGAGGAGCCTAGGCCCCGCCTAGACGCTGAAATGGGTTCTGTCAACTCGATTTATCTTTCTAGGGGGCTCCAGGCCGTTTGGACGGAATGTGACCGATTAATCCCCGATTCGGTCGATTAATCACCGCCTGACCGATTAACTGAGCGGGTCGATTAGACGTCGGGTCGGATTTGTAGTTAAAAAACAGTTTATAATCTTCTACAAACCAAGTGAAACCATAAAATTATGTTAGTTGATAGTCATACTTATTGATATTCTTTTAGAATTTGTATGATACTTTTAGTTTAGTAGAATATTTATGTTTTTTTAATTTATTTAATGTTTGTTATTATTATATTTTTTATATATTATAATTTAAATTTTGATAATATATGATAAAAAATAAAAATAATTATAATCTGATTAATCCCCGCCTAACGCCTTAGGACCACTTCTCGTCCGACTAGCGCCTAACGTTTTTTACAACCTTAGTTATCAGTCACGTGTCGTATGACAAAGTGGTTGCAATATCTTCTTTTTTCTCATTTACATGCATGAACAAATAGGTCGGAAGAAAAAAGTAATTGTTCATGAGATAAAATCATTCGGTAAAACACTATTTTTAATATGTTCCTCAATCGATCGAATTTAGTTATAGTTAGAGATGCTCTAAGAGTAAAGAACCAGTCCACTTGTCTCTTGCATCACTGGCTATGTCCACTTGATTCGTACCACAAAGAAAAAAACTACTTTCATGGTCCACATTTCAATTTCATATGAATTAAATATTGTAGTTAGGTTTAATTATCGAGAATCGTTTATCAATATATGAAACCCTAGATAGATATTTTTTTATCTACTTATTTTATTTGTTTGATAAAAATTTATAATATTATATATCAGAAAATAATAGGTATTCAGTTTTAAACTAATTTTTTATTATTATTATTTCTCTACAAAAGTTATATCTTTTATATTAGAGGTATTGAGTAAAATTGGATCAACAACCATAATATTTACAAGTATGATACGTAAGTTTGTAATATTTTTTGTGTGTATTAGATCGTACATTCGGTTTGGAGCCTGTACATTACAAACACTCCTCTCTTAAATTTCAAAAAAAGTTATACATGAGCATTAATTTTAATTCGCTTTGCTGATAAAAAAATAACATTAATTATATATTAGACAATCAACATTTATTCTATGTTTGAGTGAAAAATACTCTAATTCTATATATTAGACTTCCTAAGATCCAAAACTAAGTTTGTCATGTCCGAATGTTTTAGTCTGTGTTGTTGGGTATTGAGGCAACAACAATCCAAACCCTTTCGAGAGCGTTCGTCTTGTGGGTGTTAGGTGTCGATCAATGAGTGGTTGTTGAGCTCTTAATGTCGCAGCTAATTATATTTAGATCCAGATGAAGAAAATAATTCAGATACCATTAAATCATAATAATCAACCGATTTGTACCATGCCCAGTTTTGAATTATTTCACAGCTATTAGTGATTACCAAGTACCAACGTGTTTTGTATTGTCACTTACAAAAAACATGTTTTGTACCGTCAACTACTTTTCATTGAACTTCGATTATAAGGTACAAATAAATAATATTATAGATTCACATGATATTTGAATTTAATCTGCTCTTGTAAATATGAAATATCAACCGAATGCATCATGATCACAAGCGCCTTGTACTATATATAACTTAGAATGGTAGTCTAAAAAATATTTTGAAGTATGTATTGTGTCCGAATGAAAACTATGTTCGTGGTGTCATTCTTATAGCCGTTCGAGGTTTGGGCGTCTTTGTTGTGTGTTTTTTATGATCGCGAGGTCTTGATTGCATCCTTGTGGTATTTTCGAAAACAGTGACTTATGTCATTTTTCTTGATATAATTGTCTTTATTTTAAAAAAACATGCATCTTTTGATAATTGAAAATTTTATCATGAACTTGCCTTTGATGGTACTTTATCTAATGTTCTTTATTGTTAATTTTACCCTTTGAGAAGAATAGGTAAGAAGTAGAGAAAAAAAAATCCATGATTTTATTTTTCTTTGTTTGTCTAAAGAAAAAGAGAGAGAGACAAAATTCTGATCCTTTTTTGTTTTGAATTTACTGTTTTCATTAAAAAAAAGTTTAAGGATAGCAATTTTAGAATGAATATACAAAATGAACAAAAAAATACAAGTTCGTTACATTTTTTATAATGATAAAAGAATATGACTACATATAGTTGATCGACCACTTATATTAAAATTTTGTATTAATCCAACCAAATAATAGTGTGTCGCTGTTGTTTAGTCGGATTATCGGATAAGGCGCTCCTCCCCACCTCCTCCTTCACCCTCTCCTACTCCCTTGCACTATCTGATACTTTAGGATTTTGCCGGCAACGGGTGTGCAACCACCGCGGGACACAGTGGATGCATGCCTCGTGGCCATTCAAGGGCTGGTGGGGGCGGTCTTCCTTGTCGGGGACGTTGGCCCCTTGGTTGTTCTAGTGTCGATGAGAGCGGTTCCGACCATGGATGATGTGCAGTACCGGTACACACATGCCCTCGATTTTGGCTTTATGGAGCTCGATCCATACTCATCAGCCCATAAGTTGTTGGAAGACTCGTACTCAACAACGAGGTTTGTACAACAGCCTCTCCACGAGATATGACCCACCGAATGTGTTGTCAGGTAGGCTGATGGAAACCCACCTCACACCACCTTATGTCGGGTACCCCTGACTATCTTCTAGGAAAAGGGATAACTCATATTGTTCAAACAGTTCAAGACAACCATCAAATAAAATCTCTAATCTTTTGTGTCCGACAATTATTCTTTGTCGTTTCCTCTACTTTTCCCGTGCTTCCTAATAAGTTTACTTATGTGGCGTATAGAACCGATACACCTACTTGCAACGATGTCTTAATAGAAGTCTTACCCCGCCTTCTGAAAAAAAAAAGATAATTACATTTTGCAAATAAAATAAATACATGGGTCTACTTTATTGCAATTTAATTTTTTCTGCTGGAATCTCTGTCCGAAGCCCACCACGTACATAATACCCGTATGGAACCATTCATATGAAACCAAAAAACACAAGTACATCGAACTCGAGATAAAAAATAATAATAACTTAATAAGACACTTCATGGTTTAACTAAACCGTGATATCTCTATCATTTCTTAATTATTTATCATGTTTTTAAATTGGATGGATGGCTCAACTTTACCTTATATATATAATGTAAGTGAAGTTGCAAGTCAATTGTCATCATCCCAATAACTTGATGAATTTTTTGAGCCACAAAATAGAGAGGTACCCAATTATGATAATTATTATTATAAGTAAGTAATTTATTAGTTGGTATGTACTCGAGTTTAACTTCCTATTATTTGGTAATCATAGTGTTTATGAAATATATGCCCAAACAGACGGTGACAATACTTACATTTACAAATCCAAAAAATACAATAACCAAGTAATTAATTAAATTAGATACAGCTCTCTCCAAAAATATAATAGCCCACTAATCCGAATGGAGCCAATTACACCATGTCAACTAGCCCTAAACAATGACTTTGAACGCCACAAATTTGGAAGTTACTTATGTGACTTTACACTTTAAAATAAGTCTCGTTGTTAGTAAGGTATAGATATTTAGTATTAGATGTTAACTTTTGGTCGCTATGTAACTTATGAATATGTAGTATTTGTAATCTATGTGTTTCTAAGTATTCCATAAGAAGAAAGAAAATATCTTAAGGTATTTAATGTTTATGTATTTATATTGTCTGAGACTGTATTATATACCCCTTTCATAATTCGGATTTATATTTATTTTAGGGTCATATGAAGAAACCTATTTTCTTCTTTTTTGAGTGGAAAATCAATATTATATATTACACATCAAAACGTCCAACCAAAAAGGAACACAAATAGAGTTTAAAACTGAAACAAAAAGGGATAAAGGTCCCAACAACTTGAGTCCCAACTGAAAAATAAATTGATTGAATATAAATGCTTAGAAAATCGAAGTGTTCCACTGAAATGTTCGGAAGACAATGTTACTGTTAGTGATATGGTTAAGAGTTTTATGACGAAATATCCACATGGAACGAATAACATTCACTCCTACAGGACGTGGAACCATAACCCACGTCTTATTATTAATCAAAGCATGTTAGCTTCCAAAGAAACCGATACAGCGGATCCAAACGAAAAACTAGAACAGAGCCGACCTATTTCTGAATAACGCCTTGGCGGACTATTAACTCTCCCGGGTTGCCAGCATGCATCCTCCTCCCTAGAATGATAAATACGGGCTCTATAAACGCGAGAATGTTGTCCTCAAAAGTAGTAGGAGAGTACTGTGCCAAAAATTGGTGGAACCACTGTCACCTTACATCTAGTGGGGCGGTGTTGCTGGCCAACCCCCATTGGACCACGAGCTCCTCATTGACCAAGGCAAGGGTTCTTGAAGCCCTGTCGATGTTCGATAAATGCCCTTAGAGCGTGCAAAGCCTACTGACCCCAAGACATGGTCCTCCTCTGCCGGACCAGCTTCTGGACCCAATGGACCTCCAAAAATCCCCGGCCCACAATTGGATGGGCCTCTAAAGATACACGGCGCATAGATAGTGGGGCTACCCTATCCAAGTCCAGACGACAGCCCATTTCCTGACCTCATCCGCCCTGAGACCCGAACCGCATAGTTGAAGCCTTAGGTCCCACAGCCAGATCCTACTGTCGCCGCCAGCCACGCGAACCAAGGTCCTCCGTCCCGACTGTCTGGCGCTGACCGTGGGACTCTTGGACACTATATGATCTACTGTTATCGCCAGATCCTTCATCATCATCCTTCCCTAAAGATCCCCAACGCCTCTTGGGTGTCGCCGACACAGGTACCCTACCTGTTTCTCCGTCGTGAAGGGAGGCATATCAAGATCCACTCCTGCCCTGGGAGAAGAGGTTGACGGGTTTCCCCCTACCATATTCACCGTCCCACGACGTTGTCGCGATCGTGGACCTCGCGCCAGGGTCCGTTGAACAAGGCCCCGCATTTGGCCCATTGGGCCTCCGAGCCGAAGTTCCCTTCCTCCTATCGTTGGCGAGATCGGAGAGGAACCCCCCGCCGCCTACGCCACAGATACCAATCTTGCCTTTGTCGCCATATGGATCCTAAACGAACCCACTGCCAACCAAGAGAGAGGGGATTCACCAAGTTATTCGTAGAGTTTGGTACCGGCCTCACTACTCACGAACAACAATGATGTCTTCATCGAGAAATCGTCGTAGGAAACACTGTCGTCGTCCATGTCATGGGTACTCGCTTTTAGGGTTGTAGAGAACGAGAGCACGATCGTATTTTCTAGAAACCTACCATTATGGTCACTAATAAGAAGTTACCTAATATTTTAAAATATAAAATAAAAAACCTTGTGTTTTGGTCACATGTAATTCTCATGTTTTATGAATGAGTCATAATCATTTACATATTTTTATAAGTTGTTCATAGATCTTTTATATGTATTATTATAAATTAATCACGTATCGTTTACATGTTTCTAATAGTGACTAATACTTTAGACTGTGTTTTTACTTTTAACCCTATATTTTGTATATTATTTGTTTTAAACCATCCCATGGAATGTTGTCCAATTAAAAATCTCTTTTCCCGACATACAGTCGTCAAATCATAATTAAGAAGTAGTAGACACTATTTGTAGGACGATCCTCAAATAGAGCTTCTCATTGCCTTTATCGCAGCATTCTCCTGTAGGCACATTTGATGTACTTCGGTGACAAAATATATTTTCAATTTCTTAGAGTTATTTCAATAGTTAGTTGTTTCTTTGGGGTGATCTGTTTTGGGACTGTACCCCTGAATATTTTCCTTTATTAATATATATCCTCGTTACCTGAAGAAAAAAAAACAACAACCCTGTTTTGGTTTGATCAAACGTGGGCGGGGCACTGCAGCCTAATGCATTTGGATATATTCTAATTTCCCATCTTTCATGCAATATCTTTTATCTCAAAAAAAAAGGGATTAAAGGGCATAATTAGAGAGAAATTAAGAGCACCTCCAACGGG
Source organism: Erodium maritimum (assembly GCA_963921825.1). NCBI lineage: Eukaryota > Viridiplantae > Streptophyta > Magnoliopsida > Geraniales > Geraniaceae > Erodium > Erodium maritimum. Next base: position 154,056,683 of record OY997588.1, read on the forward strand.
TCTTGTCTACCCGTCGTGTCTGGCGTAGGCACGGCCCAGACACGACGCGTAGACACGACTTGTCGTGCCTGGAAGCCGTCTCTGCGGGGTCGTTGTTGCTGGTCGTTGCTGGTTTTGGCAACGACGCAGCCGGTCGTGTTTGGCGCCAACGGCTAGTCGGTTGGCCAGTCACGACCCGACACGTGGCGACGCCGACTCCCATAGTGCCCAACAGTTTTCTATAAATTCAGATCTGCCCCAATTGAAATCTCACTTCTCCTCTCTTCTTTCAAGCTTCTATTCATTTATTCCTCTCCAAATCCTATAGTTTTCCATATTCTATTTTTTTCGATGGTGAGTGTTTCGACGCTAGACGAAATGAAGCAAATGACAGAAGAACAAATAGACGCCGCGGTGGATAGGTATCTGGAGGCAACACAACAAGCATTGGAGGATCAACTGATGGCAGCCGTACAACCAATGAGTGAGGATGATGATGAGGCCGAAAGCTCATTGTCGGCGTCGAGACCCAAGCGGAGAGTGATTGAGCGCAACCGCGAAGATGCACACGAAGGGCTGATCCGTGACTACTTCGCGCCTCAACCGGTGTAAAGCGACCAACAATTTCGGCGACGGTTCCGGATGTCGAGGGACATGTTCATCCGGATCATGAATGGTTTGAGTGGCCGGTACGCCTACTTCCGTAACGGAAAGGATGGTACAGGGAGAGCCTCTTTCACTCCACACCAGAAGTGCACGGTAGCACTTCGTCAGCTCTGTTATGGAAGTCCAGCCGATGCTTGCGACGAGTATTTGCGAATGGCGGAGACCATTGCGCTGGACTGCCTGAAGAAGTTTTGCATTTGCGTCATCAAGGTGTACGGGCGGACCTATCTACGACGCCCGACCGTGGACGAGACAAAACGGTTGTTGCGAATCAACGAAGAGCGCGCTTTCCGGGGATGTTAGGGAGCCTGGACTGCATGCATTGGGATTGGAAGAACTGTCATGTGGCATGGGCTGCACAGTTCGCAAGTAGAGACCACGGGAACGTCCCCACAATCATGCTCGAAGTCGTAGCATCCCAAGACCTTTGGATCTTGCACGCTTTCTTCGGGACACCGGGCTCCAACAACGACATCAACGTGCTCAATAGGTCTACACTATTCTCCCAAGTAGTAAAAGGCTTCGCCCCAAATGTGAAGTTCAAGATCAGTGGTAGAGAATACGAAACCCCGTATTACTTGACAAATGGAATTTATCCTGCTTGGGCAACATTTGTGAAGTCCATACCTGTTCCACAAACGCCGAAACAACGATACTTTGCTAGATACCAAGAGGCGTGTAGGAAGGACATCGAACGGGCATTTGGAGTTCTAAAGGCCCGGTTTCACATCGTTACTCGCCCAGGTCGAATGTGGGATAGGGGCTCACTCGCAGTGATCATGACTGCTTGTGTGATCCTACACAACATGATCGTTGAGGATGAGCGTAGGCCGTGGCCCACTGATCCGTTTGCAGATCTTGTTGTCCCGGACCATACCGTACGTAGAGGACCACCACCAGCGGTGACCAACGACAGTATCCTGGGCCATAGAGCAAGGATTCGGGATCGGAATGTTCATCACCAACTCCACGATGATCTCATCGAAAACATTTGGGCAAAATTTGGAGATGACAGCCGCAATTAAATATTAATTATCAATGTTAATGCAATTTCTGTTTTGTTTGTAATAAAAAAATTGTTATGCAATTCGTATTTGGGTTTAATTAACAGTGTCACAAATATGTGGGGTGCTTTTTTAATTTACTGAAATTGTGTAGACACTGCTCCTGACACTGTGTAGACACTATCATTAGAGCAGTGTCTGGAAACAGTGTCTGGAAGACAAAAACAGTGTCTAGACACTGCTGCTATACACTGCACAGTGTCTAACCATTGGAGATGTACTATTCAAGCTCATTTATCTGGCAACTCGACATCGTGGTAATGTCAGTCAAACGAATCTGAGTGTCTAAATATGTCTTCAATAGAGACAATTCCGAGCTCTGTTAAGTAGAGTTAATGGAGTGATTAATTAATTTAGGGTTTATAATGAACCCGATTTTCCGGGGCACAGGTTCTTTCCAAGTCCCGTGCACGACCTCTCTTAGATTAATTTGACTATATTTTTATATTTATTTAATTAAAATAACATCAACATGTGTCGATTAAAAACTCCCAAATACAGTGTTGCTGGGGAAAAGGAAAAAAAAAACTAGTTTGGAACTGAGATCACAGCCATGCTTTTAGGTGCTTTTTTTTTATCTCTAACTCTTTAATGGGGAACAAAACCACCGATGCCATATATTCGCATGGTTTCCGGATCTCTATTTTGGACTGTTTTATTGAACTCCGACCCTTTAAACCACTCCCTTAACTAAACTGTTTGGTACCCTCGGTTTATTTTTTTTTTGAACGATGGTGCAATTTTATTGTTATTGAAATAGATTACATAGATGTGGTCCGAGGGATAAAAATTTTGACCACGAGTGAAGGATTAGAATAGATGAACAATGGTTCTCTAACCCTTATCGGAGCATAACCGACGAAAACGGTATTTTGATGCCTTATAGGCCAGGACAGAAAGCGGAGAGGGAGAAGAGGGTACCGGAGATCCTGAGGGACCTCAACAGTAATAGTGATGGTGGGAGGCAAAGTATCGTTTTGGTCGGGCCAGGCTCTGATGCTCCCCTCCCTGAAGAAGTCATTGATTCTCTGATCGATAGGTATTGAGCCTGCAAAGACAAACTCAAACAAAATAACTGAGACCCTTCCGATTAACCAGAGTCATAATCGTGAAAGGGGACGAGGCGGTTGCGGTAGAGCCTGCTGCTGCAACTTCAGGGACTCCTCTAGGGACGGCGGCGACATCCGAGGCGACGACAACAGCAGCATCAGGGACGACGGCTGTAGAGACGGTAACCCCTGTGGTAGAGGAGAGACCGAAACTGATCAGGAGATGCTCCGTTGGTGGAGGGAGGCGGTCAACGTCGCGGTAGCTAGGGATGACTTGAAAGAAACCCTAGCAGGAAAAAAAACTTCACAGTATCCAAAGGGAAAGTGCAAAGGGGAGATCGGGAAGAAGAGAGTAGAAGAACCACAACATAAGCTATGACAATTACCATAGCTATAGCCATGGAGGTGTAGACGACGACAAGACTCTCAAAACTCTAACAGACCCCCTTTATTCGGGAACTTTATCATTTGTTGTAAGGGAAAATTGTATATTACCCTCGGTTTAGTTTATGAATGTGTTTGATGACTTTCGGATGTGATAATATGTTGGGAAGGTGATGAACAAAATAATAACGACGTTTTTAGTAACATTTGAAAGGCTTGTGAGGTTAGGAAAATAGTAAACACGTTTTAGTAACATTTGAAAGGCAAGTGAGGTGGGTGGGTGTTTATGTCATTTTCGAAAACGGCCTCGAGATGTAACAAAAGGGCAAGAGTTCGAAATAGGGCTATAAACTCTCTAGGCTTTATTACAGCTGGCTCTATGTGTTGGATAAGGGTATGGACATCCCCACTTTGTGTCCCTAGTTGCTTCTGCTTCACGCTGTACCTCTACTGTACCACTTTTTTTTTTTTTTTTTGCTTTTTATGTCTTCTCAGTCTCACAGCCACAGCCACAGGATAGCCTTACAAGACTGTGAAAGTAACAAAATAGACGAAAAGCTGATCTACTCTGTACGTTGAGCTTTCCGAACAATGGTTTTTCTCTGACAAGCAAATCTGTATCTACTGAGTGTACAAATCACAAACAAACATGGATTTGCAAGACTCGATAAAGGTTGGGCTTGACTTTTGTAGTAGAAATTAGCCAAATGGAGTCTTGAATTATCATGCTCGAGTTTAGTTTGACAAAAATTAAGTTTCTTCAATTTCTTTTTATAAATAAATAAAAATCATATATTTCATATACTATATGTTTTATAACAGAATAGTGGGCTGAGTAATTTATACAGAAAAACGAAGGAAACGAATAAATTCATATTTAAATTATATTGAATATGAAATGTATAATTAAATTGATTTTAAACAAGTCGGTAGCTAACAGGCTGAGCCTTGAAAGGTTAAGTTGGAGTTCGGTTTGAACTCGTGTTCTCGATTATGACAAATTTGATTCAAATTGAATACTTGACAGATCAAACTCGAACTATTTGTTAAGAGATCGCCTCATTTAGACCCTAACGATTAGGAATAAATTAGGATCTGCTTATGAAAAAGATGTGACTACATATCAATACAGTAGTCTGAAGGCATTTAGGACAAAAGATATTTGAAACCATTCTTCATAACTTGGATAAATTCCCATACAAACAATAAAAGCAGAAACTGTATTGAGGACAAGTCCGGATCTCTCCCAATTTCGGTCCACATTTTTAGAGAGATCACACACTTCTTGATTACATATTATATTAAAGACCAAACTCACAGGGAAAGTAGTCCTCTAACCCATTGCATACTTCTGGGTCCAGCTCCTGGCAGTTGACTCGTACTTGCTTCTGTCTGTCTTGTACATGTGGGCAATTTCTGGCACCAAGGGATCATCGGGATTTGGGTCCGTTAACAGAGAACAGATGGAAAGTAGTACCTGAAAAATACATATGTAGAAACTTTTACACCCATTTAACACCAAAAGGGATAGGGACTGTGTAGTGCAGATTGTGCATCAAGTACTGTCCTATGGTACCATAGGATAGTAAAACAATGGTCTCGTTCATATGTCTCACCTTAAATTTAGAGCGAAGTACCATATGGATTAGATAAGGGGCACTTTACAAACACACCTTCACGACCTTTGATTTTCAAAAAATCCCAAACTGGTGATGGGTTATCAGGAACATACTATAACTTTTTGGTTTTTCACATAATCTAACCTGCATGACCTTTAATCATGTTTTTTTATGATCATGAAAAGGTGATGGGTGAGTTTATGAAGGTGAGGGTTTGTTTTTAAAAATCGATGGTTGTTGAAGGTATGTAAATAACGTTTGTCCATAAGATAATGGTACTTGGAAATGATATTACAAAAGGAAAGTTTGAGCAACAGACTAATAACCTTGGAAATAGTAAGTGCAGGGCTCCATTGCTCCTTCAAAATATCAAGGCAAATGCTACCATTGCTATTGATATTAGGGTGGAAGACCTTAGTCCTGAATGCCACCTGCAGTAGCCAACCAAAATGCAAGTGAGCCCAGAGAGAAAAAGCAGCTAAATCTGTTGATTGCATCAAAGTTACTGGACCAGATTCCATTACCCTTGGCAGAGTACTCATAAATTAATAATGATAAAACAGTTCCTCAAAGTGAAAGTCCGTATGAAGTAATGCAAAGGGGCACAATTGGCACCGCCAAACTAATACTCTCTACATTCCAGAAGTGTTCACTTTCTCTAAATAAATGTTCCAAAATGAGTGCCCAATTGCAAGTTAGTTATACAGGAATCGCTACTAATGTGCCTAAGATAAGCTAAATCCCTCCATTTTGGTAAAGCACATGTACATGGGAGAAAGCTCATTACTAGATAATTCATGCTCAATTTTCACCGAAATATGAAAGCGGACACTTATTTTGGAACATAAGGAGTAGAAGTTAGTAAATAATGAATATATGGAGAGCACGTAGAATTTCAAGTCAACAGATTGAAACAAAATATTTAGAACTTGTAAGGAAAAGTCATGCTCATTCTAGTATAAGACAGAATGGTTTTGGGTACATAGAGACGAATCTAGTATATCTCTAAATCATAACTAGGCCTGGCCCTCCAGTTTATGGATTAATTTATCCAATTTAATAAACATATCAAAATACGGACATCCATCCATCTAGAATTTACATGCCTGGGCCAATCTGTTAAAGTACCTTTGGTGGTTTGAATGGATAATCCGGAGGAAAATGGATAGTAACAAGAAATACTCCGCCCGCGTACGGACTATCAGGAGGACCCATAATCGTTGCTTGCCAATGGAACATGTCTTCAGCGACCGGGCCTAAAAGTAGACCAATAAATGAAAAATAATAAGCAAACAGTCACACATGTATCTATGTTGACTAAGAACGTAGCACACAATCAAGGGTATAGGTTACGTAGCTATCAATTTGAGAAATAATAAGAAACAGAAAGTCACTTTCCTAGAGTGAACATTTTGACATAATTTATAGACAAACATTTAAGATAATTAACTTAAGAGTCGGTGAAATCTCCATTTTGAACAGATGAAGGTAAACTAGTAAAACCCATACCTATTGGGTGGAAAGTTAACCATATGACAAATCATTATATCTATCAGCAAAAGGGGAAATTATGCAGAGAGCCCAAAGCTGACAATTTATGATAAACTTGACCACTACATGACAATAAATTATTTACATGATCTAATGAATAGCTTTATCAACCTTAAAGGTGATCCTGACACCATCACATGATGAAGAAATTAAACAAGCCATTCTAAGATTGGTCAACAAAGTTTAATATACATGACTTACAGTTTCTCAATTCTCAGTACTAGAAACAATATAGCTATTAACTTCAATTTTATCCTCTGGAAACATTTATTCATCATAGTTTCCAAGTAAAATGTATCTCAAGAGTCCAAGAGTAATATAAATTCTTCATTCAACTTCGATAAAACAATAATCTTCTCATTCCTCTACTACATGCTCCCAAATTGCCAGCGCTCCTTGCGTACACGACTGAATAACTTGACATGATCATTGGCGAAGTCCTCATAAGTACAGTTAGGAATACAAAATTTTGGGGGAAACCTGAACTCTCTACTAGCCAATTCATTTTCAATTAATTGGAACGAAAATATCAGCTAACCACGAGGAATCTGAGCTGGAAAAATCTCAAGGCAACTAACTAGATAGATGCCTAATTTCCATGCAAACATACAACCTTAAGATAAAAAACTATACAATTACAAATACATAACAGTCCTAAATAAACAACCTTCCAGATCCTACGAAGAAAACATCTAATTCTCCATTTCCACATCCTAAAATCAACTCAGATCCCCAAAACAGTACGAGAAACCTAACAATACCAGCAAATTATACCACCAAAACTGCATAAACTCAATTCACGCCCTAAAACATCAATCCAAGCAAATCGAAAACATCATGACAACAAAACAACAAACAGAGCACGAAACCGAGCGGATCTGGGAAGCACCTGCGCTGCAAGAGGTAGGAGGATCTTTCTGGAGATCCTTGAGCTCCTTCAAGATCCGCTTCGACGCCATCACCACCAAAATCCCTAGCGAAAAAACAAACCCTAGATCCCGTCAGGCTCGCCCCAGGCGACAAAGGAGATCAGAGAACACAAAAAATCACAGATACAACAATGGAGGAGAGGTTATCGAGAGAGATAGAGGAGTACCTGAGAGATCCTCCTGGTTATCGAGAGGGAGCGAGAGAGGAGGGAGCCGAGGAGAAAGCTCTCAACAGTGGTTTTGGACAAAAATACAAAGCGATGGAGGGTAATCCGATTCCCGATTGGCCGCCCTCTATTTTTCTCTGGGCCCCACCCAACCCACCTTCCTATTTATATTTATTTTTTTATATTTTTATTTTGGGATTTGGACCGGGACGCGTTTTTGCCGGTTGACTCAACCCCCACTTGTTCGGCTTTCTGAATTCCCGATGCGTTAGCGTAACCGGTTACCGGGTGTTTTTATGGCGTTGGGTTAAAGGGTGTCCAATGATGAGGTTTCTATTATAGTGTTCCTGCGAAGATTAGATTCTGAACTTCTTTCCACCGAAAGGTTCTCTATTATAAGAAAGTATATTTGATTCTCGAAATAATTAAAAATATACAGTTCGATTCTCCTTTCAACACCACAACCATAGATACGGAATCTGTTATAGAGGTCTTGTTTTCGTCTAATTGAGTATCGAATCATTGTTTCGAAATTTTATCCCGCATTGAATCGAAATAGTCGTTTTAGGCGGTCTACAATTCTACAAACTGTTTGTGAAGTCTATTTTGTAGATTCGACTTTGAACGTTCGAATCAACGAGCGACACGTGGACTGATTCGGGGAGCCGAATCTGACAGTGCGCGCCAATTCTGTCATGTGTCCCGAATCAGTAGATTCGTTTGACCAAAATAAATAATGTTTTTCTATTTTCATAAAAAAAATACCTATAAATATACTACAAGTTTGTTCACAATTGTGTTCCAACGTCATAAAATCTATAGTTTTGCTCTCTACAAATCGTATTATCGTCTTATCGTTATGGATTCATCGGGTAGCGAGGAGTATGATGCCGACAAAATCGACTACACAACTTTACATGTGAAGACCCGTCAAGCGGAGGAAGAGATGTTGGAGTCTTTACGGACAACGGTTAGGGAAGCAGAAGCACAGGTGAACGAACCCGTCCGAGGGAAGCAGAAAAGATATTATTTTTTCAGAGATCGAAGCGTGCTCACGATCGGCTTATGTTCGACTATTTTGTAGCGAAGCCGTTGTACGATGAAAAAATGTTTCGGCGGCGTTTCTGATTGGCACAATCTGTTTTCATGAAACTTGCAGATGGCGTGTCCGAGTTCGATGACTACTTCGCACAAAAAAGTTGATTGTCGTGATCAGCGTGATCGGCCCGGGTTCTCAACGAGTCAAAAGTGTACGAAAATTATATGGATGTTGTGTTACGGTGCTTCGGCGTACAGTCTTGACGAGTATTTGAAAACGGCTGAAACAACGGGCCTCAAGTGTATGCATCGATTTTGCTTCGTCGTAATAAACGACTTTGGTGAAACCTATCTCAAGAAGTCCAACGGTAATGATATTGCTTACCTTATGTATGTGTGTGAATGAAACACATGGTTTTCTAGGTTATATTGACAGCCTAAATTGTGTGCATTGGGTGTGGAAGAATTGTCCAAGAACGCATCAGGGTGTTCACGAGCGAGGCAATCATGAATGACCTTCAGGCATGCTTCAAGTAGTAACAGAGCCCGACACCTGGTTTTGGCACGCATACTTTGGTATGTCGGGTTCGAACAACGATATTAATGTTTTGAATCAATCATACATATATGTTCACATATATCGAGGTGAGCAGCTTGTAGTCGCATTTGAGGTAAACGATACATACTACAACACTCCATACTACTTAACTGACGAAATTTACCCATTGTGGACACCATTTGTCAAATCTATCCCTTCATCATAACTACCGAAACACGTATTATACACAAAGAAACAGGAGGCTACAAAGAAGGATGTGGAAAGGACATTCGCAATCTTGTAAGCTTGCTTTCATATCATCAGTAGACCCACACTGCTTATATACACAACGTTAAAGATGATTAGAGCACAAAACATCTATCAAAATTCAATTGCAGTATCAAGGTGAAGAGATGAAGCTATGATTTTGAATACAATATTACAACAAGGTTGAAGCACTGTGAGAGTTTCTGTACATGCCTGGGGTCAGAGCCAGCTCGATACTTGCAAAGCATTGTTCAAAACTCAAAACACAATTCCACATACGAATCAATCAAACAAAGCATCAAATGATTACATATTAATTTAAACAAAGAGAGAAGCCCTCCTATTGCACACACACAAGACCCTCAACCCATCGCATACTTTTGAGTCCAGCTCCTTGCAGTTGACTCGTATTTGCTCCTGTCAGTCTTGTACATGTGGGCAATCTCCGGCACCAAAGGGTCATCCGGATTTGGGTCCGTCAACAGTGAACAGATTGAAAGCAATACCTGAAAATCCAAAAGATATAAGAACCCTCTATGCTACCTATCTAAAGCCAGAAAAAGGCTAGGCATGGACATCAAAGATTATAAATGGGGATGACAAGCAATGAACACCTAACTTTGCCCAGCCTACAAGATTTATGGGATGATTGTAATATAGTACTCTGAACTTGTCTTTTTGTTGCATTCGGTATAATAAGTGAAAATAAAAAAATCCAAATTCTTATCTCATAATTTTCTTCCTCTTTGGATATGAATATTAGGGGATATGAAAATTTGGATTTTTTTGTTATTTGATTATTATTTTTAAATTTAAATTTCCAAAGGTAAAATCGTCATTTCGAAACAAATCTATACAAAAAGGCAAGTTCATGACTTCATGGCACTTTAATGCAATTATCAAATAAGAGTGCCCGAGTTGCAAAAAAGTGAATACCTCAGGGTACTTTTTTAGCAATTGACCCTTAGAGCATCTAACCTAAAATAAAATTTAATGGCTAAACACATCAAATTCTACAAAGCAATTAATGGATCATGGATGGAAGTAGTACAACAACTGCAATGGGTCAGTGGTCCTAAACTATCTTCACAAGTAATCAGCCTGGACAATTAGAGAGCCAATTTTTTGCCTACCCCACGTGGGATTTAAGATCATGCACACTGTTATAATACAGCAATAAGTAGTTTCTGGTTTTTTGCTCGAATCTTTAATGAAATTGAATTGGCTAAATTGAGCTTTGAACACAATATTAGGGGGTTCAAACTTCAAATGCACATTATTAAGAATGGGGATTTCAGAAGATTCTGTCCTATAGCAATTACATATGCACTTAATCCTATGATGAAATGAACCTTTCCACTCTCTCGTGCAGCAGTGGTAACGGGACCCATCCAGTTCCAATAACTTACCAGAATTTGAACATTCATTTTCCATAAGATGGTTGAATACAAACTACTCAAGGGAGAGCTTGAGATAGGTGTTTACTGTTTAGGCTATAGAATAATAACCTTTGAAATGGTGAGGGCAGGGCTCCATTGCTCCTTCAAAATATCAAGGCATATGCTACCATTGCTATTGATATTAGGATGAAAGACTTTCGTTCTGAATGCAACCTGTAAAGGTAACAAAAAGTTTAAGTACCTAATGTCCATGCATATGCAACTACTGAAACAAGAACTACTATTTATGCTACTGGACAGTGATATTTGCCTTTCAGATGATAAATACAGAGACAAATTCTCATATTATACTTATTTTCAGAATATTTCATCTAAAAGTCAAAATAAATGCAGTGAACTTGATTTATCAACAAACTGAATCCAAAATAAAACTTCCTCAAAACATCATTAAACATAAGATCCTAATTCCCAAAATGGGATATGGCAAGGAAAACTGACCGGATATGATTTCAGATATTTTTCAAGGCCTATAGAAGTTGGGTCTTAAAGCTTTCTGATAACTTGAACATAGAAATTAATAATACTAGACAAATTAATTTGCATGGGAAAACACGGGTAATAACATAGTGCAGAGTTCTCAGTGATCTGAAAGAACAGTTCAAGCAAATAAAAAAGTGCAGTCCCATTCCAAACTAATCGAACCCAATCTTATACCAATCCGAAGACATTAGGAAGAATATGCAAGAATGTCTCAAAAACTACAAGATCAAAGGAGGCTTTATTCCCATAATATATATGATCATTCAATTAGATCAATTAAAGTTCACCAAATACCTTAGGTGGTTTAAATGGATAATCAGGAGGAAAATGGATGGTAACTAGAAACACTCCACCTGCATATGGACTATCAGAAGGACCCATAATTGTTGCTTGCCAATGGAACATGTCTTCAGCAACCGGGCCTACGAGTAGATAACCAAAGAGAACAATAAAAAACACTGTTGCATATATCCATAGAATATGCATGACTGGAAAAATCAAAGAACTGTAACATACAATTATGAATACATCTACTAGAACCTTACCTAACACGATGTAAGGCAATATTCACTGGTGAATTCCGTTGAAATTGAAGAATCTAAGGCACAAAGGCTACTGTTGGATTTTTTTTTGTGGGAATAGAATGACAATCATCCTCTTTTGTGTGCAAGGGAGGGGAGGTGCAAAATATCTGTGATCCTTATGTCCATTCTCATTCCCTCACATCATCCAATTTTCACTTTATAAATGTGAATTAAGATATGTTTATGAAATGGGAACGAAAATCAAAATGAAGCTAGATTACCCACAAATTCCCAAAGCCTAACAACCTTACAAGGAAAACAACAACAAATGAAGATTGCAATAAATACATAATTGAGAGGTAATTGTGTCCTTCAACATCTTATCCATAGCTCGTTCCTTATAATAATAGGAAACTGTTATTTACACCCCCTCGACCACCTTTGAGTTTTAGGAACCCCCTATATGTGATGGTTTTATCAGAACACACAGTCACCTTTTCAGTGTATTGCTGAACAAAAAACAACCTTTTTCAGTGGGTTTTTGATGAATAACGAAAGGTGACGGTGTGTTACTGGTAACCCCTTATCTATGCCATGTGTTTTTGAGAATCAAAGGTCGCCAAGGGTGTGTCAGTGAAGGTACCCCTGATAAATAATTTAACTTATGAAGAAAACGCCTTATTTATTCATAAATGATAAGTAAGAAATGAATCAAATTATCATGTCCAACAGGCTAACATGTTGATCTAGTCTCTATAATAACATACTGTCACATGCAAAGTTACAATTTCATACAAGAATAGGTTCAGTAAGTCCAACCTCAATAGAGTTGTCTGAATCAACAAAATCATGGATTAACTGGGAAAACATATGCAAGGGTCAAAATCGAACATAGAATTGAGCTCAGACCATCGCAATTATATAATTTATATTCCCTACTGCTGGTGTAAACTTGACCAGTAAGCACTCACAAATTCACTAATCAAATCTTCAACCAACAACCCCCAATCTATTAAATGGTACACTGATAAGTGATAAGAACTGAATTTGGTAGCAGAAATCACAAATGGAAATGAATCCCCAACAAATCATACCACAAACAGTTCTAAGCAAATCGAAAATGAAAGGAAACGCTCATTAATATGAATGATTGAAACAAATAATTGGATAGAGCAAGCAACGAGCAACAGATCGAAGAAAAACAGAGATGGATCTCAGAAAAAAAAAATGAGAAAAGGGAATGGAAGCAAAACCTGCGCTGCAAGACGTAGGAGGATCTTTCTGGAGATCCTTGAGCTCCTTCAAGATCCGCTTCGACGCCATAACCAAAAGCCCGGTTGGTTCAGAAAACCAGATCCTCTCTCCCTCTCAATTTCCAGAAAATGAAAATGTAGCAACGCAGAGAAATTTACCCGAGAAAGATACTCTTTGTTATTATTTATTTTTTAATTATTCATTATTAATTATTAATTATTAATTAGTTGTATTTTTAGCGAGAAGGGAAGGGAGAGAAAATTCAACAGTGCTTTTGAAAAAGGAAAATGATTATTCTCAATAACAATAATTTAAAAATACAAGTTTACTTAACCATATATTATGGCTTATTTTCGAATTTTAATCGTGGGTGATCTTTGATGACGATTCTTAATTGTGATATTTTAAAAATTTGTAGAATCCGTAGAGATAACGAAATTTGTCTGACAAGATATGTTGGTTTGAGTATCCCAACCTTTAAAACGTATTCGTGAATGTGTAAGTGCATGACAGTTTATGCAACAAAAGATCGATTGTAGTTAAAACGCGCAAATGAGGTAATGCGAGACTACGAAATGTCGTTAGTCCTCACAAGTTCTACAAATTTTTAGAAAATCACGTTAAAAATTATCATCAAGGATCAACCACATTTAGGATTCGAAAACATATCACAACAAGGAACTGTTATCAAAGATGAACCGTAATCAAGATTCGAAAACAGATCGTGATACAATTATCGTTACCCAAACAAATACGAGGAAGGAGGTGGTCTGAACCGGTCTTCTCGTTTGGCTGCTTTTGACCTAGTCTTCTTCTCTCGTGGGAATTGGACTGAGAACCGGTGTTACTGGTTGACCCAATCCTCTCATTTTCAGACGCTTTACTGTTCACCAGCTGCTTCTTGTTTCACAAAATATCATTTAATTTTTTGAAGATGGTGATTGATGGCATATGATCATCTTATGATTCCACTTGAACAACAATCACTTTAAACACGATATAATAAATATTAAAATGCTTCATGGGTTTTGGAAAAGGAACCACAACCCAACAAATCAAATATAAAATCTACAAAAATAAAAATAAAAACTAACAAAATCAAAACAACCAACCAATAAAAATAAAAATTTCCGGATAAATGAAAATTCACCCCGAAGACTCAAATATCGTGCTATCTTAAAAACGCTGAATTATTGTACTATATTGTTGTACATAATAACTAGACATTTCTAACCAGTCATTTAACTTTTAAATTTTCTAATTTTATCTCAACATGTCGGATCAATGTGACAAAAGCGATTGAAATAAAAACAATTGTTTTATAAAAAAACGAAAAACTAAAAACGTTATCCTTTTAAGTTTTATCTATTCAATAAATCAAGTCCGAAATGGATGTGTTAAGTGGATTTTGCACAAATATCCAATAGAATCCGACACAGGCAAAGCCAGGCCACGGAATTAGACCTCCTTTTTCTATTGGCAGTTTTTATATTCCACGCATTTGTTTCAATTAAAGTAAAACAATAATTTAATTTTTGACCACTATTAGTCTATTAGTAGAAACTAATAATATATTATAAAGTTTAATGTTTCATCAACCCAACTTTAAATCATATCATTAGAGACCTATGTCGGCATCTGTTTTAGACCTGGAATATTGAAACAACCCCAAAGAAGACAACTGGGCCACTTAAGGCACTTGTTTTGTTTCATGCCGCACCAACATCAGCGTTAAATACTTGGTTGTTCCCATGCTGCGTGACTTTGGTCATTTGATTCTGACTTCTTCTGAGTTAGTTGCTATGTAAATTTTGATCTCATATCGGATAAATATAAAAGTAAAGGGGATGATAAAATCTAACGGTGAATTATGTATGTTTTATAAAAAGTTACGGTGAATTATTTTTTGTTGTAAAAATTTACGGTGTATTTGAAGTTTTCTCATATATAATTTCAGCTTGCTATCTTAAAATATTTCGGTTTTTCAAATCACTACTATAGTCTGTATTTTTTTCCTCGTTTCAAAATTTCCAAGTTAATCTTTTCCGTTCAATGTTTTCAAATTACTCCCCGTCATTCATATCCAAAATTGGACGGAAAAAAATAGCTTGAAAATCGGAAAGTCTTAAGGTACCAAGCCGAAATTACACGCTAGAGTAGTGACTCGAAAATCGGAAAGTTTTAAATAGCGAGCTAAAATTATCCCTATGTATTTTAAGGATTAGAGAAATATACAACATTTTAATACAATATTTTCTTTCCAATAAGTGGTATACATCGACTGCCAACCATGCTCAAACATCTGAAATAATGACTTAGTGTAAGAACAAGCAATCTTATTAACTGTGACTTGGGGTTACAATCCATATACAATTATCAGTCTCAAGAGACACCTACATATAGCTACAAATAAAGAAGAAACATATCAAGTATCAACAACATTCGACTCACATTTCGCGCAGCAACACACAATTCAAGGAGATGCGCGAGATGCGTTCAGAATAATAAGCACCAAAAAAGCGGCTATGAAGCAGTAGAGACAGTAATTCAAGCAAATTTTACCTCGAACATTTAAGAAATAAACGTCGTGTGGCCATCAGGAAAAACAGGCTCACACTCGGTTTTAACTTGGAGGGACGGTAGAGAGCTCTACCCGGCCCGTCCACTCCTCGCCGGGCTTCAGAGTGATCGGTTTCTCGATCGCTGCTGCATCGACGCAGAGCATGTGCTTGTACTCTTCGTCCCCGAAATCTACCATGGACTTGGATCCCTTATCCCATGGATTCCAGACCACTGCACATTGAGGACAGTCTAAAACATTAGTAGGACAGACTAGAGTTATGTCTAGGAATAATCTCACAAAACTACGCTAATCTCGTCATGTTTCCCACTGAATTACAGAGGCATAATTACAAAAAAAAAGTAATTTTATCAAATACACAAAACATTGCAATTTTATCATGGAATAATTACAAAAAAAGTACCTTGAGGTATTTATTTTTTTGCAATATCTAGCCCTCTTCTATGATAATTGCGAAAAAGTGCCTTAAACTTATCTTTTTATTGTACTGTGTAATTTTGTTTCAAAATGACGACATCCCCATTGAAAATTTAAAAATAATTACAAAACAAAAAATCCAAAATTCCGTATCCCTTCATTTTCTTGCTCGTTGTACACTACTAAGAGCAAAAGGAATATGAATCTTTTGTTGTTGTTTTTTGCTTATTATTTTTAAATTTGAACGGTAAAGTCGTCATTTTTTATACAAAGTGCAACAAAACGACAAGTTCATGACAATTTTTTTTTCAATTATCAAAGAAGAGGGCTACTAGTTGCAAAAAGAAAATACTCAGGGTACTTTTTTGAGAATATCACTTTTGCAACAACTCATGCAAAGTTCCCCAAAGCAATAACATATCTTTGAAAAACCTTAAATTCACTTAAGGGTATTTTTGTCATTTATTATCAAAACAACGTAAAATGGGGAAATTTGAAAGTCCGTGTAGTTTTGTGAGATTATCAGTAGTAACTATTCACTGTATGATCCTCCGTTACGGACATTTCAGATGAGAAATTGTTTTTCTCTCTCAGTTGAGTACTGTTCTATGCAGATGAAGGTAGAGAAGCTTACCGACGTCTGGAAGCCCTTCCTTCTGTATAAAAAATGTGCGCTTCTGTTCATGGTCAAAGACCGCTACCACACCCGAAGAACCAACGTACACTCGATCAACCTGCAAATTGATCGAGATCATAAGCAACCAACAATTTTTAAGTATCCTTGTTAGATATTTCCAATGGTAGGATGAATTTTCCACATTCAAAATACCTTTGACTTTTAAGTCCTACCTCGGATTCAAAAGTCAAGGCATCGCCTTGTTCTGTGAAGCGTTCTTTCTGGTGCTTGTTGTCAAGATAGTCCAGAGTCTCCAACCCCTCCACCCTCACTTCACTGTCAGTACAGTTTATTTCCAGATTAGTTGTCCAACCCTTACTCATACCAAAGGAGATCAATCTAAACTAGAAGAAACACATACTATTTAGTAAATTGAACGGCTAATATCATTACCCACTCCACAAGGTCAATCAAAATGAACGGGTAGTTAACTATCATGTGATGAGGGGTGGGCATTGAATTATTTCACCCATTATTAGTGATTTGTGTAACCCAATTAAAATGCCGATTATCAAAATATATTAACCTAATCGAAAATTTTCATTTCACTAACCAAATTGAATCAACCAAAATAATTTTGATTCGATTATTAATTGATTTTATTTCCATAACTAAACATGATATAATATTTACATCCCGTCACTTTACATAATATTATACTTTTACAAAAACACCTTACACAAGTATTAAGTACCATTAATTTGAGTGATAGAGGTTCTATTAGTTTGGTTCTTCACATATGAAAAATAAATTCAATTGAGGACTTATTAGACTAGTCCCTAACATATCCAAGTTGTTTCACAGCAAGACTAGTCCAATTCCCATCCCAAGATTAATGAGATATGATATTTTCATAACATTTATGTTTTAAAACTTCTATATATATACATATATAATATAATATAATTTTCAATTATATAATAGTATTTCGATTAATTTGATTAATTCGATATTTAACATAAATTAAACTAACATGAACAAATAAATCTAATATTCAAACTATTTTTTCTGATTCAAATTCGATTATAATTTCAATTACGATCAAATACTGCCCACCCCTACACGTGATTGTTATAAAATAAATATTTTCACTCAAATTTGAAAACTCCATACCTGATATCTGAAATTGAGAAATAAGTATGGTACGCAAACGAGAAGCTAAAAGGCTTGCAATTAATATTCCTGATCCTGGATATCATGGTCAGCTGCCCTTCAGCTGCCAAACACACCCTAAGACGGAACTCAAAACTGCAAAGAAATCACAAAAGTCTTTGGTTTAAGAATTGAATTTAATGTAAGACGGGTCAACGAATAATCTTTTAGTTAAGCTGCCTTGTCAAGGTTAACCAAACATTTTTGCAAACTTGCAGTTAATGCTGAATATTTTATTCACAATCAAGACCATACCTGTGTGGCCAGATTTTCAAATCTTCTTCAGATGGTTTGAGTAGCAAGTCAACATAGGCTTTGCCAACATAATCATTTAGATTCAGTGGTGGAGGATTATCATCAATAACCCAAATCTTGTTCCTGGCAAATCCGTGTAGCTCCAGTGATCCACGGTTCCCAAACTTACGAATCAAACAAGCCCGTTAATCAGACTCAACCACAAACCAGACTTATGTGAGAGTTAATTACAGCACCATGTTCATCAAAGCCATACCTGAGGAAAACATATTGGAATTCCTCCTCTCACTGCATTTGGTGGCTTGAAAATTGCCTATAGCCAAATGAATAAATACATGAGGAAATAAAGCATTTTTACCATATTCTCTTTGCCTAAAAATAGTAAAAATCAAAGTGGTTTGAGAATTATCGATAAGGGCTTTGCTTATAATTGTTCACCTTATTACTTGTAAACAGCAATTCTTCTCCCAACTCGGTCTTCCACGAAAGAACTTGGCCTCCATGTAAGCTAACCTGGAGATATGACATGAAACACAAAAACACATCTAAATCGGACATCATAAGATTGAAACTTCAACTCAAAACCACCCTATGCATTATATAATGCTATGAATCTATGAGCAAAGATTCATAGCATTATAAACTTTCTTCAGAGACTATGCGATCTAAAATCAAAATACCCGAGCTGAAGCTCCTCTAGTACTCCAAAGCACAACCTGATCGATTCCATTACCGTCCTTGATTATTTCAGGTGCTGCTCTCTGATCACAGGCTTCCCCAGAATGATTCATTTCAACACCAAAATGAGGAATATAAATACCAACAAAAGAACTAGACAGACCCTCTTTCACACCCTCAACCCCAAAACACAATCTCAACCCCAAAACCTTCAGAGAAAAAGAGAAACAGAGCTAAGAAGTAAAGGATGCAGTTGAGAATCTGAAACCCATCTCTCTGCAACTTTCTTGTGACAAATGCTAATTCCAAGTGAAAAGAACCCAAAACCCCAACAACCAATTTAACCACTTTGTCGATACTTCACCTCAAAAACAGCACCAAATTCAAATCCCCCAAAACCCAACTAACACATAAGCTCAGCAAATGGGAAAATCTGAAAAAGGCCTGAAATTGCTCCAAAATTAAGGAAACCCCAAATCAATTTCTGACCCTTTAAGCGCAATTAGACGATTTAAAACCCAATAAAAATATTATATTTATGATGGGAGAGAGAGGGGAGGAGAAAAAATCCAAACAAAACAACGTAAATCAGAGCAGGGCCACAGTGGGGAAGGTCAAGATTTAGGAAAGTAACACGCTTTTGTAGAAAAATCCGAGGGTCAGATATTGAGAACGAAGACTTGCAGAAACGTGAAGATACAGAAATATAAATTAGTGTCACTTTATTGGAAAATTTACCTAAAAAATTGAGAGAAAGAGATATGAGCTTTGAGTTCTCTTGCGTGGAACTGCGGTGGCGAAGATATAAAACCCCTCAGCAATCTGATGTAGACACCACGAATACCTGAATTAACGAACCATTAAAACATTTTCTCCAAAAAAAAAAATTCAAAGTCTGTGTCCCAGAAAAAAAGAAAAGAGCGTGCTTTATCCACTTTCGGTCAACAATTCACGCAATTGTTTTTATTTTATTTTTATTATTATTAGCGTGGAATAATTTAGAAAATAAAGTAATTACTTTTGTCATTTTTCTAAAATAATTTATTTGTGAATGAATTTTGGTTGTTAATAAATTTGGAACAGAACAAAAATAACAAATAGTATTTGTTACTGTACAAATTGGCCTGTCTATAAAAACCATCGTAAAGCCGCCTGATCCACAACAAGCTCATAATGTTTATGTTTACTTTATTGGAATGTAGTAAACCATAGAATTAGTTTTTGAAATTCATAATATATATGCCGACGTAATAAAAGAAACTTGGTTTGATCGTGTTAGAGACTCAAACAAATCAATGGTTTTTTTTTTATCAGCAAAGCATTATATAAAACATACTCTTCGAATTGAAGAGTATGAATGAAGTACAATGATGGAGGTATCCTCTGTAATCGGATCCTCATGAACACATCCTCTTAACACTGAGGGAATACAAGATGAAAGATGAAAAAAGCAACAGCAATTACACCTATGAATGACAAACGAAGATGAAACAGTACATGTAGCCCAAAAGAAGAAAACAGAGGTCTAAACACTCAAAATTATCCACCACGAAGCGCAGTTGGAAAAGCTTTCGACTACCAAAGCCAAACAACCAGTAATAACCACACCCTAATCCAGAAGAGTGAAAACTGCTCCATCTCATAAGCCTAGCAATCCAAAAGGACGTCAGATGCTTCAAAGCCAAAGGCCAACACCTAAATGGTTGAAACTAGGCCTTCCCTACAACTGAGACGAGCCCATAGGGCCATACAACCCAGATTGAGGGCTTCTGAAGAGGGCACACCTTGCCCTAAGAACTCGCCGGCGGCCAACACCAGACCCGGCGAGCTCGATCCACAGGAGATCGAGAAGAAGGAAGCCAATCGGATGGGTTGCATGAAAGGGCCGGAGAAGAAAAAACCCAACCAGAAAAGGGTGAGAGAAAACCTTACCGATCCGACGACCCCAAAAACCTAGAAGCAAACCCCAAAATCCTCACGTTTCCGGTCAACACCAAGAGACGCCTGAAGAGGAGATCTGGTATTTCTACCGGGTGATTCCAAGCTTGCAGGGCTACGAGATCAAAACTCACCGGCGACGGACTGGAGCTCGGACACCGAGGGAGCAAGGTCTGGCGAGCGGCGGCTTCAGATCTGGCCTGAAGAGGACCAAAACGAAGGAGCGGCAGCAGCGAATGAGCTAACAGGCAACGAGCTAGGAGATCCACATCTTTAACCGCGAAGATCTTCACCCAGAAAGAGCGAAGAAGATCGTCCCACGCCGGAAAGAGGCGGGTCCTTGCCGGCGGCAAAGCCACAACACCGAGAAGCACCCGAGGGGGCCAAGGGGGGCCAGAGCGGAGGGAGGGGAAGGGAGGGGGGGTGAAAGAGAAGCCAGATCTATTCAATCCTCACGGAAAAAGCTCCCACGATAGATCTGGGCAAGCTCGAGGGTGGGAGGAAGAGGGGAAGAGAGGGAGAGAAGAAAAAGGAAAGACAAGGGGATGGAGAAGGCGAAGGGTTGAGGAAGGGGGCCGCCAGCGACCTCCATAGACGGAGATCGCCGGCGGTGGAACGATGGCGGCGGTCTAGGGTTAAGCGAAGGAGGAAGGAGAAAGGGTTCTAGAGAGAGGTGAGACCCTCTCTCTAGAACCGTAATTGTCTTTTTAATATCAAAAAAGATCAATGGGTTGTTTTATTAGTAGTTTTAAGAACAAAAGACATACAGAGAGGTCGAACAATCTAACAAATGTTTGCAATGTAGTAAAGTGAGGCTTGACGGGCTCGACCAACGTATGTAAGAAGACAAGTCTTGAACTGTTCCTTAACCGTTCGACTCAACAACGATATTCGACCAATGGAAAGAAAGGATCTAAGCCATTGTCTTCCTCGGACCATAAATTTCAATATATGTGTTCTTGTCTTTCACACATTGAATCAAGAAGAGTGAAATATGAGTGGTACCAAGTATTCAAATTACGATTACCCATTTAGTTTTATTGTGAAATTAAACGTCAACCCAATAATATACTTATTAATGCTTATATAATCGATTAATTTGATCATTATGTGAGAGGTAGGTTGTGATATCACACCCTTCCCTTCGTCACAAGCACACACCCAACCTCAATTTCCCGATATAGTTTACAACGTCATCAAGACCTAATAAGAGATACGTTTGGGATAAGAAAAAACATAGCCCCCTCCCCGTTACTCCTCCATCAAGCAAGGTTGGGTCGAGTAATGGCTAACATAGGAAGATTTAGAGGGTGAAGAACAAGAGTAAGAAGAAACCCACGCTCCATCGAGAAGATGATTGTTCGGAGCCTCCAACACTAAGTAACGAGAACCCACTGTGGCACATTACAAATATGGTGCAACATGAGAGGAACGAGAAATACCATCGCGTATCCGAGTGAGGACCTTTGGGGGTTTTTACGTCAAATAATATTGTTGTAGATCTACATAAGACAGAATTTAATGATTAAAAAATGGTATCGAAAAACCAAAAAAAATAAATACTATCTATAAAAATATTATAGTTATATTGAATTCATTTGTTTATTTATCTCAATATCTGTTTTGGAGATATCACAAGATTTAATAATTCGATAACCAAACAAATATTTTAAAATTTACCAGATAAAGACGATTATTTTATTTATCTAGAATAGTAGTAGTAGCCAGTAGGGCCGTAGAGTACCGGGCACTCCAAATTAGAAAACGAGTTGGGCCCTCCATAAAATAGACCAAATACGACCTATCAAATCCATTAATCTATTTACCTCTTCTAGTGCTTCACTTTCTAGTGCTTGCCATTTGACCTGTTATGGTGCATTGGTGCTTCATTTAATTATTGCATTATATATTTTTTTTTCAATACCATTGTCACTGTTAAGAGTGGGTTCCTCGTAATCTCCTACGAGACTTATTATTAGGCCTGTTTTGGGCCCTTTGGTACCCTTAGCTTCGGCCCACTAATCATCTTACAAGTCTTCAGGACTCATACTATGAGGCCCTTCTAATTGGGCCCAATGCTCCACAAGGGCCTTCCTAAACGACGGTCGTTATTTGAAAGTGTTAGATACACGACGGAGGGTACGGATGTTATTTAAGATTATTATTGCGGTGGTTTGGAGTAGTGGTTTAGATACATTTTGATTTTCACTCTTCTCCAAACCGATATCTCCTGGCACTACACTTCTAATAACAAATCATTAATAGTTGTTTGGAGTAGTGGTTTGTATTTTCAATATTTTTAAAAAACACTATAAAAATAACTATTATTTTTATTTATGTCAAATATGAAATACATTATATTACTCTAATTGTTCGCGTCATCTCCAAATTTAGTCCATATATGTTTGACGAGGTGGTTGTAGAGTCTGTGATGAACATCTCGATTCCGGATCTTTCCTCTATGCCCCATGATACTATACAAGTCCACCGCTGGTGGTGGTCCTCTTCGGGTCGCTGGGTCCGAGGCACCAATATCTACAAACGGATCAATGGGGTACGACCTCCGTTGATCCTCAACAATCATGTTGTGCGTGACAATACAACAAGTCATGATGATCGTGTGTGTGAATTTGGGGCAGGGGTGGTTGTGTATTTATAGGAAAATTTTAGTTTTTTTTTTGAATTCTGGCGTCGCCACGTGTCGGTTGGGATATGCCCGTCGACTAGTCGTTGGGTCAACGACGATACGTCGTGTCGTTGTAGGAACCTGAGGCGATAGCCTGCAACAACATTACAAACTACGGCTACAACGACGATTAGCTATGACTGCGAGCCGTTATAAGACTTGCAACGATACGCATGTTATAACTAAGCGGCGACCACTACAGCTGCTCTAAGAAAATTTGAGGGTGATGTCGTAATGTGATAGGAAAGAGAAATGAGATTTAAAAATAAAATAATAATGAGGAAAACAACAAAAAGGTTGTGGTGGCATGGACACTGGTGCTGGATTGGAGGTATACAAATAAAAGCTGCTGTGCCATCAAGCCGATTCCGAATCACTTGCTACTGTAAGAGTTGGATACTCTGTTTGTTTCGGAAGAAAATTTGCGAATCCGAGATCCGCGAAAATGAACGACGCAGATGTCTCCAGGCAGATACAGCAGATGGTGAGATTCATCCGGCAGGAAGCGGAAGAGAAGGCCAACGAGATCTCCGTTTCCGCCGAAGAAGTAAGTTCCCCTACTGTTTCTCTACATTCAGATTTTTTTTTTGAAATTTTTGGATCGATACAGTGTTGGTGCGATTAACGTGAAGTCTGAACCATGAAATTGATGGTGTGGCGTTTTGGTTTATGGCAGGAATTCAACATCGAGAAGTTGCAGCTGGTCGAAGCGGAGAAGAAGAAGATCAGGCAAGAGTATGAGCGCAAGCAGAAGCAGGTTGACGTTCGCAAGAAGATGTATGATTCTTTTGCCTGTTCTCGATTTCATCATGGGGCGGATGAAGTAGATTTTTACTTGAATCGTGATAATTTAGTGTCAGATCAGTAATTTCACGCCTGATGCACGTAGTTGGTGCTGTTGATTTATCGTTCAATGTAGTGGAAAATTGATAATCGCATTGCAAGCATTTGCAATTTGATTTGGGGATAAAATTAACTGTAGATTGATTATTTTTTTCTTCTTCCAGATAATTCGTTCTTATGTTGGAAGTCTCTAGAACCAGTTTGCTTTAGTGGGTGAAGGAAATTGTTTGGACTTAGAAGTTTAATTCAAACAATGATGTTGTGAATAGCTTAGAGTTAGATTTGAAGTTAGCTAGTTAAAGTGAAGCGAGTTCTCGAATTATCAACTGTTTGATCGATTTTAAGGAGAACTTGACATGTAAAAAATGGATATTGTTGTCTTTGTTCTTTTCAGTGAATATTCCATGCAGCTCAATGCTTCTCGAATTAAAGTTCTTCAAGCTCAAGATGATGTAGTTAATTCCATGAAAGAGTCAGCATCAAAGGAACTTCTGAATGTGAGCAGTCATCACCATATGTATAAACGCCTCCTCAAAGATCTAATTGTTCAGGTACGAGTCTGTTTTATGTGCTCCGGTAATTAAGATTATAGCTAAATGCCATTTCTATCTCATAGAGGTGGTCAAGTAATCCTGGATCATGGTTTCAGTAGTTCATAGATACAATTTCAAGGATACATTGTTGAAGGGTCTGCTAGATTTTACAAGTAGTTGGTGCACCAAATGATGATGGTACAATCAGACACGCTATTGAACAATATAGGTAGATAGCAGTATCAATATCATTTATGATCTGTGATGCTGATATGATCTCTTATGTGGATCATGTTCATCAAGGATAATTCCTTTGTGTTTTTAACTGTTAAATTTAAATGTGGATTGACATGTTTGGCATGTGATGATCAAACATAAATTTATGAAGATTTTTGCTGCACGTTTTGTCATACTTCATGGATCATATATAATCATCGTTCTCTATGCTTGGGGATTTTCCCTGCAGGGTCTGCTCAGGCTGAAAGAACCTGCTGTCCTGTTGCGCTGTCGGAAGGATGACCTGCATTTGGTGGACGCTGTCCTGGACTCAGCAAAGGATGAATATGCAGAAAAGGCAAATGTTCATCGCCCAGAGATTTATGTTGACAAAAAGATCTATCTCCCCCCTGCACCCAGTCATCATAATGCCCATGGTCTTTTCTGGTATTCTTTTTCTTCTTCTTTAGGCTGGTTGGATATTAGAATCTTAGAAAATAATCGGACTAATTTACTTATTTAGTATTGGTGGCATGTTGTTGGGGGTTCATCTATAATGACAATTATGAGGATATTCATATTGCACTCTCATGATCTTATTTGTTGGTCATAAATCGTGGCATTTGAATTTAGTTTTCTTTTTTATCTTAATGGGCACATCTGCACTTTGATTAAACAATGTTTGAACTTTCGATGGTAATAGCTCTACATATCAGTAATGAATTGTAAGATGTGTTTTGGTTGAGACTTGCCAAGTTTGGCTTAAAGTCCCTAGTTTGTATTATTGTTTTTCTTGAGGTAGATGAGATCTTCATCACCTTTTCCTTCCCTTCAATAATAGGGATTGGAATTATAAAAAATTTGCTGATAAAAAAAATAGCTCTACATATCAAACATCCCCTTTGTCACTCAATTCTTAAGTCCGCTGACTGCTCTTTTTTTTCAGTTCTGGAGGTGTGGTGTTGGCTTCACAAGATGGAAAGATTGTGCTTGAGAACACCCTTGATGCTCGGTTGGATGTTGTGTTCCGTCAGAAACTCCCAGAGGTATTATCATTTTGAATCATAATCATTTTCGATAGTGTTCATTCCATTTTTTTCGTATACTATTATGACAGAAACAGAAAAGTGATAAAGAGAAGAGTTTTTACTATTGTGGGTGTAGAGTTATAAACCCATGGTTTTGAAACTTTATTAAGTACTGACTTACTATTGCCAATAGTTTATAAGTGTGCATCTGATTTTAAAGCTTTGAAGTGAGTTGATTTGGAAATTCTGGAATGAAATGCCTTGAATTGATGGTAATGAACTTCGATAATGCACTCCTAAACACGTTTGGAAAAAGTCTGTGAGATATGCATGGAGGGAAATGGTATTCATGATGGTTGTAATGAATGATGCATGCAATACCCTTGTTAAGTGTTGGTTCTAAACGAATTTTGGGAATAAAGGAGAGACAAGTTAAACCTAGTTCTAAAATAGAGAGAAGAGAGACAACTACTTGTCTTGGCTTTGAATTGTAATTGCCGAGTTGCATTTTGCATTGGCTTTGGCTTGTATATATAGCCAAAGAAAAGTGTACAAAGAAGATGAAAACTTTTACACGTAACTAAGTTACCTACCACTACCTACCACCATACAAGAAATGAAGAACATGTGTTTGTTTCTGTATCAATTACAGCTGCTAGCTTATTCTGCTAACAATCTCCCCCTTAAGCCAAGACAAGTAGTTGTCTCTCCTCTCTCTAGTTTAGAACTAGGTTTAACTTGTCCCTCCTTTGTTCCCAAAATTCGTTTAGGACCAACAAGTGGTATAGAGTCCGGTTTATTATGGACGACTCTGTTGGGAAGACCAAGGCAAGCTATATCGAGAGTCTCTTTACCGCAGTCGGCCATGGGAGCGAGCTGGCGGTGACGAGGTCGTACCCTGCGGTGGTTAGAACGGCCAATTTTCCCATCCTATCCCGTACCAACTACGGCGACTGGGCTATCCTTATGGAGGTCGGGTTACAAGAAAGAGGCTAGTGGACGGCAATCCAAGGCGGGGAGGATCTTACTGACGAGATTGGATATCGCAACGATCGCTCCGCAATGGAGATGATCATGCGCTCGGTTCCGACCGAGATGATCTCGACGATTGGGAAAAAGAAGACGGCTCACGAGGCATGGGAGACGATCAAAACAATTCGCATGGGCTCAAATCGAGTTCGCGACGCTAAGGCTCAAACACTCCGGCGCGAGTTCGAGCAATTCCAACACAAGGACGGCGAAACTGTCGACAAGTTGGCAATGCGACTTATCGGCATCGTGGCCAACCTCGGTGTCCTCGGTGACAAGATACTGGAGAAGCAAGTCATGCAGAAGTTTCTTCGCATAATTCCGAAGCGTTATTCGCAGCTCGCACTATCGATCGATAGTCTTG
Source organism: Erodium maritimum (assembly GCA_963921825.1). NCBI lineage: Eukaryota > Viridiplantae > Streptophyta > Magnoliopsida > Geraniales > Geraniaceae > Erodium > Erodium maritimum. The sequence continues at coordinate 154,084,048 of OY997588.1, forward strand.
TTGACCTCGATACAATAAACATGGAGGAATTGACGGGGCGCTTCAAGGCAATGGAGTTGCACGAAGAGGAGGAGGGAGGCACGAGGCTCCTCCTCACGGAGGAAGAATGGTGTAATCGTATGGGACGACGGGATCATGGTGGCACAAACGCTTCACCCAAACTACGGGGAAAACACCGCAACGGTGGCAAAAAAGACGGTGTTGACATCACCCGGAAGCCAGGGAAGTGCCACTACTTCAACATTGAGCCTTGGCGTCGCAGACTCGATTTGAGCCCATGCGAATTGTTTTGATCGCCTCTCATGCCTCGTGAGCCGTCTTCTTTTTCCCAATCGTCGAGATCATCTCGGTCGGAACCGAGCGCAGGATCACCTCCATTGCGGAGCGATCATTGCAATATCCAATCTCGTCAGTGAGATCCTCCCCGCCTTGGATTGCCGTCCACAAGCCTCTTGTTTGTAACCCGACCTCCATAAGGATCGCCCAGTCGCCGTAGTTGGTACGGGATATAGGATGAGAAAATTGGTCGTGCTGACCATCGCAGGGTATGACCTCGTCACCCCCAGCTCGTTCTCATGGCCGACTGCGGTAGAGGGACCTTTCGGTGTAGTTTGCCTTGATCTTCCCAACAGAGTCGTCCATAATGAATCGAGCTCTGATACCACTTATTGGTTCTAAACGAATTTTGGGAATAAAAGAGAGACAAGTTAAACCTAGAGAGAGGAGAGACAACTACTTGTCTTGGCTTTGAATTGTAATTGCCAAGTTGCATTTTGCATTGGCTTTGGCTTGTATATATAGCCAAAGAAAAGTGTATAAAGAAGATGAAAACTTTTACACGTAACTAAGTCACCTACCACCGTACAAGAAATGAAAAACATGTGTTTGTTTCTGTATCAATTACAGCTGCTAGCTTATTTTGCTAACATTAAGTTTCTCTATAACACGATATTTACTGTAATCAATTTATTTCAAAAGGTTTTTCTATATATTTGCCTGATCTTGGGAAATTTGAATTAGTTAAAGAGCTCTGATTATATATTTACATGGGGGAAAAGAAGAAGAAAGGCATGCAAAGAAAGATTATCATGCAATGCTCAAAAAAATTTACATGTCCAAACTGTGACCATATTAAGTTCAGTTTATTTTTTGTCGCTCTGCAGATTCGCCGAAAACTCTTCAGTCAGGTTGTTGCATGATGGGCTGTAATGTACTTTTCTACCGCCCCAGATTATTTATTTATTTATTGGGTTATTTACTAGTCACATTCTAAAATTTTCATAGTATTTGGAGGATCTCGCCATTGCTTATTTGTTTATTTCCAGTTGTTTTGTATCCTGTATGCTTCTGTTTGGGAAATTAGTTTGAGCTGTTCTTTGCTTTGTAACTTAAACATTTAGTGTGGGGCTGGGCAAAGTACTCATTTTAAATAAATAAAAACAATATTTAGCATATATAATATGTGAATATATCGTTAGTTTGCCATATACTTGTATTCAGTCAGGCACATTCCTTGAGTAAAGGTATGTTGCATTGTGGAACAAACAGTGGTTTGTAAATATGACAAAGAGAAGCTCGGAAAATTAATTGATATGAAAATTTGAAGTTTTTATTTTTAAAATTTAAAATATAAGGTGAAGTCATCATTTATACAAATTGAAACAAAAAAACGATTTTATAATCTATTTTTTAATTATTAAAGAAAATGACGGTAAATTATAAAAATTGAATATCAAAGAGTACTATTTACCTTTCTTTCATGAATCTTTAATCATGTTGAGCTCTAGTCAGTTTATCACACCTCTTGAGAACTCTTTAGGTTGAGAGAACCTTACAAATCTTAGTTGTCGTCGTTTTTAAAGTGATGGTTCCTCTCTTCCGACCCTTTATTATTTCTTGTTTATCTCTTTCACAATATTGATATCGCTTTTTTCACGGGGGACTTCCTCGATCTTTCTTTCGATTTCAGATCGTTATGTTCAATTTTTTTCTTTTTGTAAGGTCTAATCATCTATAATTCCTTAGCCACCTGAAATACTCCCCTCCCCCTCCTTTAAGTTTAAGGGTTCTCATCAAAAGACTAATGTAGCTCGGGCAAAACATAATAAATCGAGTTGAGATTGATAAAATGGTCATATAATAATTATCGTTAATATGATATTTTTACGTATTTTACTAAATCTCTCAACTGTGAACAAAATTTGTCATCAAGACTACACGTGTGACCCACGGCTTGTTGGTCAGCGCAAATCCTTCTATGGACTCCAAGCCCGATAACTTTATGCTGGGCTGGTATGGTCCGGGCCGGGCCTTGAATTTCATCTTTCGTTTTGTTTGGTCGCGGCCAGACCCAGATCTCAGCAACTGAGACTGAGAAGGGCAAAGGAGAGGAGTTGAGGAGGGAGCTATGGCGGCGAGTTTCAGGTGGATTCTGCAGCTACACAAGGACGTGCCGCGAGCGGCGAAGTTCTATTCCGAAGGACTGGACCTCACCGTCAATGTCTGCACGCTGCGCTGGGCCGAGCTACAATCCGGCCCGCTCAAGCTCGCACTCATGCAAGCCGCCGAGTAAGCTTCTCTCCGTCGCCTTCTCTCTGTTCGATGAATTGCCTAGCTGAGTTTCTACATTTTCGCTTTTCGTATCCTGGATCATGTATAAAGGAACTGATTGCAGTAATGTGTTAAAATCATGTGTTTTTGTTGACAAAATTAGGTTATGGCCGTGTTTTAGTTATAAATCATGAGTCCGGTAGATTGAGATGAAGTTTTATTTTTATTTTCATGCTTCCAATAGATGAAATTGTGAACTTGGGTGTTGTTGTCAATGAAATTGTTTGTTGTGTAGATCTCATGATTTATTTGTTCTTAAGGATGGGTTAGATACCATTTTAAAATGGTGTGATGCAGTTGATTTAGAATTGTCATGACATTAGTCCTTGGTCATTTTTTCATATTGCCATGTAAACAGAAAAAAAGAACTATATGAAAGATTTTAGAGTATTCCCTTCCCGGGAGAGGATTTGTAGTGGGAAATATGCGAGTTATCAGTGTCTATTTTGCATTCATAGACAGCAACGTGGTGTATATGAAGGCGCAGACTATTTGTGATAGCGTTTTATAAGGAGGATTTTCCATTAGAAAATGCGTTAGAGCTTACCCTAAAGCACCATGTATAGGAGTCAAGTGGGTGATGTGTATTGGGTTGTTGTAAGGGACACAAGATACTGAATTGGACATGCGTGTGACTCTCCAGATAGATTAAATTAAATTATGTCATGATTTATTGGTTCTTTAGGATGGGTTAGATACCATTTTAAAATGAAGTGGTGCCGTTGATTTAGATTTTTCATGACATTAGTCCTTCCTTGGCCATTTCTTCATATTGCCATGTAAACCAAAAAAAAGAATCATATGAAGGATTTTAGAGTATTCCCTTCCCAGGAGAGAATTTATAGTGGCAAAGATGCAAGTAATCAGGGTCTATTCAGGATTAATAGACAGAAATGTGCCATATTTGAAGGGCACATACTATTTGTGTCGAGTCCTAATTGGTATGAATTGTTATATGCGGTTGGTTAATTATCCAGCAACTCTGTTTGTCTGATGATAACATTTTCTAGGAGGATTTTCCATTAGAAAGGGTGTTAGAGCATACCCTATAGTAAGTGTATTGGAGTCAACCAGATGGATGCATATTGGGTTGTTGTTAGGGACACCAGATACTGGATTGGACAAGCTTGTGACTCGCCAGATATATTAGATTAAATGATGCATAACTGTACTATGATGCGTTTCGGTCTCACATGTTGATAGTATAAGGTGGATTATGGGGAGCTTAAAAGGAACCCAGTTTGTCAACTCTTGGATCTGGAATAGATAGAAACGTTCAATTGAATGTGATACGTCAATACGGAACTTAGGGAGATGTATCTTAAAATATTCTGGCCCAGCATGCACGAAAACCAACCAGGTTAATCTAACCTACTAGTCTTAGGAAGTTTGATGCTTCTTCTATTAGCTGCCAAGCTATTTCACCATTTATATTTAGGGAAAACATTATTTGCACCCCTCGACGACCTTTGACCATAAAAAAAAACTAAAGGTGAGGGGTTATCAGTAGCACACTGTCACCTTTCGTTATTAATCAAAAACCCTGGATTTACACAGAATAGGTGATAGTTTTATCAGGAACACACTATCACCTTCTCATTTTATCAGTGATTTTTTCGAACAAGATGACCCAAATCCGGGTGTTTTTTATGATAAACGAAATGTGACAATGTGTTGCTGATAACTCTTCACCTTTACAGTGTGTCCTTGAGAAACGAAGGTCACCATAAGCGTGATAAAAGTTACCCCTTATATTCATCACTTCAAAAGCCAAACCCGTACTTGTTTCAACTGCAATAGCTGGTGATTTGGTTTCTTCTTGTGTTTACACATGGCTGATTAGATTTCTTCTTTCATTGACATATGGCTGATTATATATCAAAAACAGTTTTGCCCTTTTGTTAATCAAAGTCACCAAGTGAACAAGACTGCTCACAACTAAAGTTTCACAGGGACCATGTTGTGGAGAGCAAATACTCTTCCCTTCTATCATTCACAGTGACTGACATTAACAGTACGGTGACAAAGTTGATGCAACTAGGAGCTGAACTAGATGGTCCCATCAAACACGAGATCCATGGAAAGGTAATGACCTCTAATTATATAGATTATTACATTTAGTTTCTTTTTTCACCTCGTTAGAATAATTCAAACTAGTAATAAAAATTTCTTTTGCTCAGGTTGCAGCCATGAGATGTATCGACGGGCACATGTTAGGCCTGTATGAACGTGCATAAGCAATTATTTACTCTACATCGTCAAACTCTTCTAAATACATGGAGAAGATATGGGAAACTTTTCGGCTCTTTGAGTTCACCTCAATAATTGTAATGATAGTGTTTCCTTTTCCAGATCTATTATGGCTGTACATAGAGTGTAAAGTGTTGGACCTGGAAAGAGTTAAGTGTACTTAGGTATTAAGCAGGAAGTGTTACAATCATTTCTTTTGTCTGCCTTTCAGAGTTTTCATCTTGTACCTTGATACAAAAACATTTTTGAAATTAAGATATTTGATCAATTGAAGAAGCTCATGCTTGATACTGGATTAAATTATTCTTATGTGTGTCGATTAGCCCTTGCAATAGGTATGGAGTACTTTGGTGATTTGGCCTTGTTGCAGGTATTTTCTGGGCATTGCTTATGAAGATGGACATATATGGTTGCATGAAAAAAATGGGGTTGTTCCAACCTGGCATACTAAAACCCTTAATATATCTCCGTTAGAGCAGCCAGAGCGTTGATGTTTGCCCAATGATAGGGCTCGCGAATTCTTTTTTTGGAGGTGTTGACGATTCTCTCCTCCTTCGACGCAAAAAGCTTAACTGGCGATTTGTGCTCAATAACGTGTATTAACACACAAAAGTTGGGCTTATTGTGATATCATTGTGGGAAATTCAGTGTTTTGAGTGTTCACTGCTAAGCCTCATGCAATTAGCAATGTGGGTGTTCTTAGCTTGCCCAATTTATATCAAGGGGTAGATAGATGAGAGAGAAATGATGTCACGTAAGAAAGTGAATATTAAAAAAAAATGATGTCACTAGGAAAAAGAATAAGAGAAATTGTATAGCTACTCATGGTATATTTTTTTTTTCTCGCATGCGGATGATACTAACAAGTTGTCTTATGAAAGAAAAATAGGAATACATAAAAAATAAAAAAAAGATAAACTAGACACATGACATGTTGTGGCTGGTTGAAGCTGGAAAGTAAGGAGTGGAGCATTATAGGCTTCATGGTAAGAAGTGCTGCCTGGAAATACCCATCTGCTGACGACTGACGTCCCCCTCACACCACTCTCTTACCATCCATTTTAACGTTACCGCAATGTAGATGTGCTCTTATAGGCTTATAGTTACCAATTATCAAAACATATAAATAAATTCAGAATTTTATCCATACGCTTCTGGATTTCCTGTCAAAATATGATTTCTTTGGTCCTCAACCTTGAAATTATGGTCAATGGGCGACAAATGCAGTGTGGCATAGTGTTGTTCAGACAGCAGAATATGAACTCATGAACATAGTCACGGTGGTATCAATGAAACACAACAACAATTGTGAGTAAATACACACATTACCTGGATGGCACGTGACAGCAATTAACAACAATTGTGAGTAAGTACACACACTACCTGGATGGCACGTGACAGCAACACCTTCGCAATCGATGTGATAAGTTTCTGTTGATGAGTTCATGATTGGTCGCTGGACGGTTCCGTTGGCCCACACTTGTGGTTACGATCCAATTGGTCTTCACGTCCCCACATCCAACGAACCTCTCCGACAACGACTCTTTTGCTACCTGTCCGGCCCGGCCCAATAACTATGTCGTTTTAGATTATCTTTTTTTTTTCTTCTCTCGTTTAATTATGCAATTACTCAAAAGTTTTAGAAATAGTGGTGAAAATTTACGATGAATTATGTATGATTTAATAAGTACTGTCCGTTAACTATTATTTTTCAAATGATATGTCCAAATTATTTTTAGTTTACAAACCTACTAATGAGTTAATTGTTTTATAAGAAGTTGAAAGTACCTCTAGAAAAGCACATGCATAAGGATTTCAAATTGCAAACTCTATGTATAAGAGTTCAAAATTACAAATCATGTATAATACAGAAAAATGTCAGAAAGTCGTAAAGATCATCTAACAACGATGGTGACTAGTAAAATGGACAACAAGAAAACAATACTCAACCATGTTAGGTTGTTGTGGTAACATGTTGTAAAAGAAGACTTGTGCCATGAGGATGGCACAATCAGGCCACATCTATGATAGAGGAGTGAAACAGGGGCAAGCCAGCGAGACAACACTTGTACTCCGCGAACCCCACCCATTCCGCTTATATGTAATCATGAGAACGGGCGAAGTTGCGTTGCAGACCTCGTCCGATAAAAAAAATCCTCATATCCCTGCAAAGAAGAACTAGAGACCTCCAAATCCCCACCACGAGCACCCAAACCACCACAGACCCCGACCACTACCCTCGCAGATCTGGGGTAGGGTGATCAGACCTCGTTGTGCGCAAATCTGTGAACCATTGTCGTCAACCTTGTTGTTGTCCCATCAGAGCCTTCTCCATCACCTCCGGCCTCTGAGAAGACGCAAGAAGAGACATCATACCTAGATAGGTCGTATCGTGACTCACCACACAATGTCGTTGTCAGAAAAGTCATTGTCCAGAAAAAAAGGTATCACTCATAGTCTTCACCATGGTGTACAGTGGTTGCACACCCACTACCAGCAAGGCCCCATATAGATAGGGAAAAGCGACCAGGGCCAGGTGCCAAGGGGGAATCTCCTGGTGGTCCAGACGTTTTCCCTGGTGGATTCATCCTGCTAGAGGTTGCCTATCTGGTTCTTCACGACCAGGGCCCAAGCCATTAACCCTGACCTGCCTCCATTCTTGTCTTCGTGCCACCGGGGCAAAGAAACGGTTTGGGACACCCGAGGATCCAACCAGATATGCCTAATTTATTTCTGAGACTGGTTTTCCATGTCGGGATCTCATAAGAGCCGTAGGAGGGTCAGCTGGGGACCATAGTGAGGGACCCTTGCTCCCATTGCTCCCTCCTTCAAAGGAGCAAGCTGGGAATAGATGACACACACATCTACATCCAAATCAATGGTAGGATAATCGTTCGTACGATACATAGAGGAGGGTATGCACCTGAGACTCAGTGAGACGGAACCACAATTGGCCATATGAATGGTTTTAATCTATTTTAAATTAATTTTCTGAATATTTTTTTTGATAGAATAAATACTTATTTTGAAAGAAGGTTATGTACATAGTCTTTGGTTATAAATATTTATTATACATTTATGCCAACAATAACACGGGGAAGAGACGAATTCAATGACGTCATAAATCAATGGAGAGAGTATTTAATAACAAAGTTGGTTAGTAATTGCCGTAACTGTAACAGTACAGAAGATAGTCAGATACATCATTTACAATTGAGTGTTGAGTATTTACACAAATTCAGAGTTCCCAATTTCGCTGTCTCTCCCAATCCTTCTTCCTCCGCTCCGTCTCTCCGGCTTCGCGGCGGTCCCATTTTAGGGCATGAGAGAATCGGAGAACGCCGATCTCTTCGATCCCCGGACAACGATGGACTCCGACTCGTCTTCGGCCGGCCTCTCCACCGACTCCGACTTCGGCTTCGCCTTCAACGACAGCAATTTCTCCGATCGGATTCTCAAGATCGAGATCGTTCCCGATTTGCCGGAGAGCAAGTGCGACGGCGAGGGATGCACCAGCATCGCCGATTGGGCTCGCAACCGCAAGCGGCGGAGGGAGGACATCAAGAAAGACAATAATAATGGTTGGTGTTTTCGGTTTCTTCCCCCTTTGCTCTACTTTTTCCAGAAACGAATTATTGGTTTGTGCATTGTTTGTTGGGAATAGTTTCGAAGTTGTGTTTGATTGATTTTCGTTTTTGTGTTGATCTTGTTATGGGGCATGTTTGGTTTCTAAGAATGTTGAATTAAGATTGAAGGGTTTTCTGTAAATTATGTTAAGGGTTCTTTCTTATGCATTTGTTTTTTTGAGCTGCTTATTATGTTAGTGCATTTTGGAAAAGTTAGGGGAAGCATGGGGACTGGTGTACCAAACATTAGGACTGAATTGACTGGTAGAGGAGGAAGTTCTAATGCTTGGTAAATGTCTTCGTTTGTACCGACTTTGGGTCTTCCCGAACTCTTGTGGTCCATGATCTTGAAATTGCAATCAAGAATGTGGGTGGAGAGTGACTATTGGATTATGGCATTGAAGGAGTGACTTATTGCCTAATTAAATTGTTTATTTTTCCTCCATGGTCGACCAGACTTTTCGACCAGACTTTTCATTCAGTGGCGTAACATTGAAGTGACCATCAAAGCTTTAAGTTTAGTTGAGACACATTAAGAGGCAGTCACTCTTATTTTTCTATCCACTAAATGTTATTAATGTGACTTCTTTTAAACCTGAATGGTTTCGAACCGTTAATGGGTCTTCTGCAGAACTTGAGATACAATATGTAGGTTTACTCGATCACGATCCTTAAATTTTCCTTCTAGAAGAACTTTGGCATCCAACTAAAATGGCATAGTGGATAATACATGTATATATAAAAGACACTTTGTTGCTGTTATTTATAGCTCTGAATAAGAATGTTTTCCTTCATTTAGGATATATATGCATGTGCTACTTAGCATTTCTTCACATTCGAGTTCTGAATGTACTGATTCATAAATTGATTACCCTTTCCCCTCTTAGCTGCAGAAGCCCTACTGCAATGCGAGGAGCAAATCTTGAACTGTAGAATGCCAGATTCTGATGATGGTGTGGCCTATGAGAACCAAGATGAGGAAGCAGTTGCTATGATTGAGGAATCACCTTCAGGTGCTGAAATCAGTTTGAATCATATTGGTATTTAGTTTCCCCTCTTCTCTATGTGTTCTCTCTCTTTTCAGACCTGATGAAAACAATTTGTTGAAAATTTATAGTTTGTGGCAATATTGTGTTTTCTTATCTGAGAATTAAGGAGTTAAGTTGTATGCGAAGGAAGCTTTTTTGGGGTTTTATAATGTGAAAACCTAAGAACATCAATTTTGTTTTTGAATTATTTGCTTTGTCATCCTTTTACCAAAGATTCATTTGATGCTCCTGTAGGCGATGAAGCTGTTGAAGGCAATGATCCAACCTGGAACATGGACTGCTCACAAGTTCTCCGAGTCAAAACCATTCATATCAGCTCCCCAATTTTAGCAGCCAAGAGTCCATTCTTTTATAAGGTGAGTAGTTTTAGCTCGTTTGCTTCTTTTCCCCTTGGTCACATCAAATTGTGACGTTTCTTTCTTTTTTCTTTCTAAAATGCTGTGAAATCATTCAACTTGTGCTTGCTGTAGTTGTTTTCTAACGGGATGAGAGAGTCGGAGCAGCGACACGTAACTTTGCGAATTCATGCATCCGGTAATTGTTGAAGAACTATTGGTAGCAAATGCATTTTATTAATCTATGTTATTGCAAAGATTAGAATACTGTCAACTATAGACTGAATAATAGTTTAATTTTTTTAAAAGAATGATAATTTAATTTAGTTAACTTTTTGTTGAAAGCATACAGTTCATCTTTCTCTTTTAGTTTGACCAGTGGAACTCACTGTGAATTTCATCTTGCTCCTTAATTCTCTTTTGCTTCATCTTTTTTTATTATTTCAAATTTACCTAACCCATTACTAACTCATATACTTTTTTTTTCTCACTTCCTATGAAGCAGAAGAAGCACCCCTCATGGACCTTCTTAGTTTTATGTACAGTGGTAATCTATCAATAACCACGCCTCCTGCATTATTGGATGTGCTGATGGCTGCTGATAAATTTGAGGTTGCATCTTGCATGAGATATTGCAGCAAGATGTTGCGAAACTTGCCAATGACTTGTGAGTCTGCGTTGCTTTATCTTGATCTTCCATCCAGTGTTTCCATGGGGGAAGCAGTTCAGCCGCTGACAGATACAGCAAAGCGGTTCCTTGCGGCACGCTACAAGGATGTAACTAAGTAAGCTCCCTGCATAATTATATCGTCTTGCATAACTAGTATTCTGTCGAAGTACATATCCCTGCCTACTTGTGTGTAGAAAATTATACTTCATTAGATTAGTGGCGTGGAATTCGTGATTTCCTGAAGAGTATTGATTTCATTTGATTGTAATTCCAAGGGAGATTTTCACTCAACTACCCTTAAATATGCACGTTTAAAAGGCTTTTGACAACCCCCTAAGTTCTTTATTGTCTCAGTTTACCCCAATTCCGTAAACTTCTGGGTGTGAAATGATGAAAATACCATTATTTTTATTTATACATGAGGATCCTTTTGTCATCTGACACCCCAAAGTTGACGGAATTGGGGTAAACTGAGACTAAAAAATACTTACGGGGTTGTCAAAAACGTATAAAACTTGGGGATAGTTGATTGAGAAATGTGCATGCTTAAGGGTAGTTGACTGAGATTATCCTCAACTCCAATGACCAATACACTTCTACCAAACACATTTTGTCCTTTGATTCTGCCATTGTCCAAGGCCTTATTATGTTAGTAAAACCAAATCTTATAAATCATTGATTGCTTGTAGATCATAGTATACCTTTTTTTACTGGGATGTCCTGTTCAATGGATAATAGAATGATAATTGATTTACTTCTCTTACCAGATTCCACGAAGAGGTGTTGAACTTGCCTTTGGCTGGTATCGAGGCAGTACTTTCCAGTGATGATCTTCAGGTAGCTTCAGAAGATGCTGTTTATGATTTTGTGCTCAAGTGGGCCCGGTTGCATTACCCAAAATTAGAAGAAAGAAGGGAAGTCCTTGGTTCACGGCTCGGTCACCTAATTCGTTTCTCATACATGACGTGCCGAAAACTTAAGAAAGTTCTAACATGTAGTGACTTTGAAACTGAACTTGCATCAAAGGTTGTGCTCGATGCTCTCTTCTTCAAGGCCGAAGCACCGTACAGACAACGCTCTCTTGCAGCAGAGGAAGGTGGCACTACCCACCGCCGCTTTGTGGAGCGGGCTTACAAGTACCGCCCCGTCAAGGTTGTTGAATTCGAACTGCCACGTCAGCAATGTGTTGTGTACCTAGACCTCAAGCGGGAGGAGTGCTTACAACTATTTCCAGCTGGACGGGTTTACTCACAAGCATTTCACTTGGGTGGGCAAGGCTTTTTCTTGTCGGCACACTGCAACATGGATCAGCAAAGCTCGTTTCATTGCTTTGGTCTGTTTCTTGGGATGCAAGAGAAAGGGTCAGTGAGTTTTGCTGTGGATTACGAGTTTGCTGCACGGTCTAAGCCAACTGAGGAGTACATTAGTAAGTACAAAGGTAATTATACTTTTACCGGAGGAAAAGCTGTCGGTTATAGGAACTTGTTTGGGATACCTTGGACAGCTTTCATGGCTGAAGACAGTCTGTACTTCATCAATGGCATCCTCCATCTCAGGGCCGAGCTTACCATCAGACAATGAACTAGCTGCTTTAATGTGGTTTGCTTTTCGGAGATGAAGGGGAAATTCTATGGAGTATTAGAAGGTGTAGAAACTTGTCACTCTGACTCTGAGAAGCTGGGGTTTTATCTATGTAAATGTGCTTTTCTCTTTTACTTTGGTGAAGAAACTGTTTCACTTGAAATAAAGGAAATTTACATTCAGTTCCTTTGGGTTTAGTAATCTACCAGTTGATGCATTTTCGTTTCTTACTGCTAACAAGAGTCCTTGGCAGTTTTTTAATGTCTTGAAATGATACAGAGAAGAGAAGTTATGATTTGATTCTTCATATTGATCAGGTTGTGCGTTCGACTAATCAATCGGTTAGTACTGATTTTTGTAACCAGTTGAAATAGTTGATTATTTTTCGATTTGATTTGGTTATTAATCATCGATTATTTTCGTGAGATATGAATACGCACAAAAAAATATTATCTTTACTGATCCATTAAAATTGATTAATAATTTAAGGGTTAATTGTCAAAATCTACCCTAAAATACTATACACAACCAAAAAAGACCTTATCTTTTGTCCACACCTTTCAAAACGCAAAAAGACAACCAAAAAAGACCTTATCTTTTGTCCACACCTTTCAAAACGCACAAAGTATTATCTACCGCCGTTTTGTAGGAAACAGCGGATCACAGCTTTGGTTTATCACAGCGGCTCACGCACAGGTTTTCTAAAACTACATTCCCATCCCAGGTTTGCTTATTAAACTCTGGTAATAGAATCAAAGCTACAATAATATTTGCCAATTGTCATGAGGTGCAAAGAACAGTAGTGAATCAAAAGGCATGCATTTCTTATTAATTGCAAAAACTGAGAGGCTTAACCAATGATTTTGCCCTTGTCCAAAACAGAGAAACCCTGAATCAAACATACAACCACTATCATTCAAATTCAAACATTGAAGAAACAAGCATTGACCTCACCAAAAGGCCTCTCAATGGTGAGCCTCCACATTCTTCCTAGCGAGCTTTGTCCATTCAGTGTGGTAAGAACCAGAGCGATCAACACGCTCATATGTGTGAGCCCCAAACAAGTCCCTCTGAGCCTGCACAAGGTTCGCTGGAAGCCTAGCACGCCTGTAAGTATCGAAATAGGCCAGACTTGCACACATACCAGGAGTGCTGATCCCGGCTGAGACAGCCAGTCCCACGACTCTCCTCCAAGCTGCTTGCCTCTGCACCATTTCCTTGGCAAACTCAGGGTCCACAACCAAACTGGCCAAGTTCGGGTTCCTCTGATAAGCCTTTTTGATCCTGTCTAAGAACACGGCCCTGATGATACACCCTCCCTTCCAGATCCTGGCCAATTCACCGAAATTCAAGTTCCATCCCATCTCCACACTCTTGGCCCTCAACAAGTTCATACCCTGAGCATAGCTGCAAATTTTGGAGGCATAGAGAGCTTGCCTCACATCATCGATCAATCTCTTCTTGTCGATCCCAATCTTCACCGACCCAACTTCTTCTTTCAAGCCTGCCTCTCTCAATACTTCAGCTGCATTCTCTCTTTCCTCCTTCAATCCACTCAAGTACCTGCAATCCAATGAAGCTGCTATGGTGGGAGCAGCCACGGAGAGCTCAGCCGCCTGCTGAACGGTCCATTTTCCTGTACCCTTCATTCCAGTCTTATCCAAAATCTTATCCACCAAAAACCCATCACCAAATTCTTCATCTTTCACCTTGAAAATATCAGCAGTGATCTCAACAAGGAAGCTCTCAAGCTCACCTCTGTTCCAGTCATCGAAGATTTGGGCCAGTTCCTCATTGGAGCATCCTCCGACGTTCTTCAAGACGTCGTAGGCCTCAGAGATGAGCTGCATATCGCCGTACTCGATCCCGTTGTGGACCATCTTCACGAAATTGCCGGAGCCTCCTTCGCCGATGTAGGTCACGCAGGGTCCGTCGTCGACCTGGGCGGCGACTTTGGTCAATATGTCCTGGATATTGGTGTAGGCCAGGTGGGACCCGCCTGGCATGAGGGAGGGGCCGTTGCGAGCGCCGTCCTCGCCGCCGGAGACGCCCATGCCGAGGTAGAGCAAACCCTTCTCGGAGGTTTCGCCGATCCGGCGCTCGGTGTTCTGGTACCACTCGTTCCCGCCGTCGATGATGCAGTCGCCGGGCTCCATGTGCTCGGAGAGGGCGGCGATCGTCTGGTCCACCGGAGCGCCGGCCTTGACGAGGATGATTACAGATCTGGGCCGCTCAATGGAGAGGACGAAGTCGCGCGGAGAGTAGTGGCCGGAGAGTGGGAGCTGGCCCTCGTTTTGGGCCCGGTGGAGGGTCTCGTCGACCTTGGAGGAGGTCCGATTGTAGACGGAGATCGGAAAGCCCTTTTCGGCTATGTTTAGGGCTAGGTTTTGGCCCATCACGGCGAGCCCCGCCAAGCCGATACGCGACAGAGCTGTTGAGGCCTCCATAGCTACAGAGAACGAGAGCGGAGAGATTGCAGAGAAAAAAGGTTGAAGAAAATATCTAAAACCTTTGATTTATGAAATTGATATATATTGGGGGTTTTGGAAATGAAAATGACGGACTCGTCGAGGGAGTGAAGAGCCACTGACTTCGCTACCAACCAGAGGGCGTCGAAGACGTCGATGCTTACAATATATCTATACCCCTATACGTCGTCGTTTCCATGTACCCTCAACTCATCCTCTAACCTACTGCTTTTTTAAGGGTTAATTACTTTAATATTTTTTTATTGGTAACGTTTTTGATAAAATTTTGATCAATTTTATGTTATTTTGATAATGTGGGACCAATTCATAAGGGTATTAAATATTCTGTCATCGATACATAAAGGGTATTAATGTGACCAATTCATAAATGGTATTATATTATAACATGCGCCCTCACGGACAAGCCCGTTTACGGGTTTGGAGGTGAAATATTTAGAAAGGGCTAGCCCGTTTTGGACAAATTTGATAAATAGAGAATAAATTAGAATTTTTTGTAGAGAGTTGGATTTAAACCCGGGTCCGTGAGGTGCCAAGCTCTGATACCATATTAGAGGACCAACTCAACTAAAAGCTCAAGCTGATAGTTGAAGGCTCAATTATAGTTATATTATAACAGATATGTTACCAATAGAATAGATGTACAAAAGATAATTAACTCTTTTTTAAAGGTCCCATGACTTCATTCAAATAAAAATAGTTAATTACAATCGTATAGACAAGTTATTAAGATCGAAAATATAGTCTGAGACCCCTCTACAGACTGGTGTATCGACGCTTTAAATCACAATACAAAACTGTATTATACAACATAGGAAGAAGTAGTTTATCTCAACTTTCAGGAACGATCAAGCAAATACAATGAGTTATAAACCCTACCAGGTAGTTGCCTTGAACTATTGGGACATCACATACGACCCCAACCCGTGGAAAACGAGTCGGAAAGACCGGTCCTTTCGGAGACCCAATGGGCTTCAATCCCTCACTCGACCCCAACTTCTGGTACTCATGGTCTTTATCGATTATGCTTGATAGATCTCATTCAGAATCTTCCACCCTAATTATCCCATTAAATCCGGGTGGATGTCCAGAAAATCAAAATCCTATTTTTTCAACTGGATTTTGACTACATGAATTCATTTAACCTTCTCAAGAAACCTTCCCGTTTTACATCATGGTCCAATAAAAACTAGGCTATTGTTTTGATTCTCCATATATTTAATTGAAATTAAAGTCAGACTTGTCCACGCCATTAAATTATTCCCTAACCAATTCAATTATGTTGATGGCTAATAGTACCCAAAAGGGGTGGCTTACAGAGAAACACTAAATTGCCTCCTCTCTTCGAGTTAGGTTCGTCTTTTATGGCCACCAGAGGGTTGTGTAACACTTGTCACTGTGTGTATCAACTTGTGATAACAATGATAATTACTTTTTTTTAAAATAAAATACAGATTTTTAAATTGTTGTTTTAATTATTATTTATGCACAAAGAGACAAAACAATGGAGAGTATAAAACAAGGTTTCTTCGTAAATGTAATCTGAACGTAATGGTTTAGCTGTAAAGCACGTGAAAAGCCGAATCCTAGTTTTGCTTTAGTGATCCTAATATGGGCCGAGCCAGTGGAAAAAGTGTGGGCTCGATGCGGTCCATTCCCGGCTGAAGTTAAGTAGTTTGTGGTCCGCATTGTTGGGCCAAAACTGGAGTGGGCTAAGAGCCTTTAAGAGTTGGTAACTGTCAGTCCAAGCCCACTCGTATCGAACCTCACAGTGCAATGGGCTTGGGAGACCTCAGCTCATTGTCCTTACTAATGGTAATGGCAAACGGCGACGTATGAACACGGTAGTTAATTGGGGGTCATATTCGAAGGGACAATAATGATGACATTTCAATTAGGAGATAACGTTGGGAGACATCAATTTTATATATCAGTTAAAATGACATATATATAATACGATAAAAATGTATAAGCGAACGATAAATTATAGACTTCAAACTAGTTAGCTTATAATATTACCGGCTCTCTATCAAAACCAAAACGTAAACACAGGTGTCCCAGAACGTACAAACAACGTGCACGTCAAGAATGCAACAACGTGCACACCAAACTGTACCACAAAACGGGCACATCAAAGTGCAACTATAACACAAAAGGTGCAAAATAGTGCACACCAAAGTGCAACAAGTGCATATCAAAAAGTGCCACTAGTGCACACCGACGCTGCAACAAGTGCAGTTATTTGACCCGAAAAGGACACAATCAAAACAAAAACAAAAACCTAACAATAAAGAAAAAATCTTGAAAGGTGACCATGTCTCCTTGGGATCCAACCACGTCGATCATCTCGGTACTCCTACATCTAACTTTGATCACCGGTATCAGAAGAACAACGTCGAATTGATCGTTGGCCCCGGAAGGGCAGGGCCAAAGCTTATGTTCATACCCTAAGATAGCTCTGCACCGTTAATTGCAACCTGGTACGTAGGGCATGAATTGACCTCCTTCCATACCTAGGGTTTCCTTGTCTTCCAAATTTCTCACAACCAAACAGCTATCTTAGTAACCCTTTTCAGGGGTTGAGCTTGGATCTACTAGTCCCACCAAGTAAATATATACGTTCATGGAAGGATTGCATGCATAGTTCCAAGGTGACGCCAACAATTACTGGCAATGAAGAAATGGATTATCCCGGTCTCATCCTGGGAACAACATCGGTCCAACGTTGCTCGATGAATGGTGGCTGTCGGAGTTGGACTGAGATGTCGCTGCCGTTTTTCGCTTAAACACTAGTTTTTCAGAAGAAACGAGAAAGCACGGTCTATAAATTGGATAGACCGAAACTATTTTGTTATAATTAATAAATATTTGACTTATAATATTGATCCCGATTTTATTTTGAAAAATTGACCGATAAAATGATCTGATCAATTATTTTTATATATATTTTTTATCAAACAAATGGGTAGATGTTAATTAATGGATTTTTTTAGAATGTGAAAGTATTCCAATCCAATCTCCAAAAGAGGAAATATCTTTAAAACTCAAGACCAAATTGTCTTGTGTCTATGTCATGGAATAATTGTTAGAATTGAAGTCTCCCACAACACCTACCAATTAACAAACAAACAAATCAAAGAGATTAGGTGGCCTCACATTTAGAAGAGGACCATGTTACCACTATCACATTTTTAAAGTCTTTTAGAATTTTTGGGATAACTCATTCACTAGCTTCTTCCTCCAAGTTGCTTCACCAACCAGGAAGCTCTACCAGACTCTTATCATTGACTCCTTTTTTCCCTCACCAACCATATGACCACAAATTAAAATGTCTAAGATAAAATAAAATTATTGTCTACTTTTTCTTAAATTATATAATCACTAAAATTCAGTAAAAATGATAGAAAACACCACGAAGTTCCTTAGTTTTTTTTACTATAAAAAAATCAATCTGTCCTTGTGTTATAAAAATAATGAAAATGTTTAGTATTTGAAAAGTAGGATGGAAATTAATTTTAATGTATTGAGTATAATAGTTGTATTAAAAATATTGAAAATAAATCTAAAGAAAAACTTACATATAATTTAAATGAAAATATATGAAATTTGAAATAATATTAAAAAAAATTTACTTTTATTTTTCTAAATATAATGATTACTATTTATAAAAAAATCGATTTTAACAGGAATGACAATAATGATATAATATAACAGGAGAATCTTGAAACATCATGACACTGGTCTACTCGCTTTTAAAACTAACATGTTTTTTACTATTTACCTTTAAAATTTTATATATTTCAAAACTTTAGATGGCTCGGAACCCTAATTGGAGTTTCATTGAATATCACAGATAATCAATATTATCTCATTGATATTATATTAATGTCATATTTTACCAAAATAATCAATTGACTGACAAATACTTTTGTAGAAAATATCTCTTATTTATGGAGAGCTAAATCTCAGTCTTAGTAGCCTTATCTTTACAATTATGGTGCTTCCTCTTTTTGTTTTGGTCGCTGACACACCTGACATCAGTTGTTGTTGTAGTCATTGTCGGCTCTGTCATGTCGCCTCTGATACAGTCTTCTCTCTCGGAGACCACGCCGTCTAGTGGAGAGCTTTAAACCTTAAAAGCATGATGTATGAGAAAGCCAAAGCCAACCCTAGTCGAGGCTTCTTCTCTCACCCCGGTGGCTCTGTCGACTCCTTCTCTCTCCCTGCATGGCATTGATGCCATTCTCTATAGGTGCCTCTTCTCCACTACCTACACTCAAGCCATGGCGAGGGCGACCAATGAAGCCGAATGGCGTTTCTTCGCTCGCAAGCAACTCAATGGTGGCCTGTCTTCCGCAGTCACAGGTCGCCACCGCCACCACCCCCGCTCATATCCCTCAGATTGATCCTCCCCCTCTTCAACGGGACCCGACGCGAGGAAAGGCGCCAATGGCGGACCTCCCACGGACGGCGTGTTAGTCTTAGTGCCCATAGTTCAATCCTAAATGTCCAAATGTATATATCATCGTTAGCAATAAAATCAAAACGGCTTTATATTACTTATGTGTTGGAGTAATATATCGATGTGTGCTCTGATCTATGCCCACCATGCGAATAGAACCATAGATTTAGATAGATCATACTCGATGGGTCCCTAGTCAACAAAGCTTCATTAGAAGCGACTAGTATGAAAGATGGCTCTTTATGGCTTACGTTCTGTTAGTCATTGGAATGAGATTCTGGAGTCTGATCATAGATATCATGTGGGACATGATATTGGACGACCCGCCCTGAATATGTGCCATAGATTAAGTCATGAACATATTCAGTGTCGTAGCTTGTCATGTATCCTTAGACCAAGGAGTCTTTGTGATCGCTATGTAGTCAACAACTGAGTTTGACCTGAGCCTAACGTTGTCCGTAACAGGGCTTCCATAACGGCCAGGATTGGCTTGGGGACGAGCTACATGAGTGACACGAAAGACGGCTAAGGGATTTATCCCTCATACTGAGGTATGAGAAAGATATCGGTTCTCGGCCGCTTGATCGAGAGTGACTGAAAGAATAGCATGGCCATGCACATGATACTGGGTATCATATCTTTAGTCATCTCACATATCAAGGAACATTGATTGAGAATAATAAGGATGACGGCTCTATGCCTTATCTCAATCAGGATATCGGAGATAAAAGGATAATGACAGGGATGACGGAAAGGTTAGAATCGACAGGGTCGATTCGTTATGCAGTGTCAGACAATACTAAAGTCTCGTTAGTTGCCACTTAAATAGGATCAAGTAAAATGGGATTTTACGTTGATCTATTGACATGCATAAACCTAAGGGTCACACCGGAGGATGAAACTCATTGACACATTTATGGAGAATGGTCAAAAGGGAGTTGTCTCGGGACATGACCAAAACTGGGTTTTGGGTCATGTGCCTGTAAGTGAATAGGACTTTACGGATCGAGACAAGGCTTGGAGTCTTGGGATTGATCGCGTCGGATAATGTTGGACATTTTCGGTATGGAAGGCTTGGAGGCGATGAACGAATCACGGGACCTCGTTGGAAATGGCCACGGGCCATGTTCCAAGAGGCCCATGAAAGGCCCATGCAACCAAGGCCCATGGAACTAATTAATCAAGTCTTGATTAATTAGTACTAAGCAAGAAAGACAAGGATTAAGGTGTTGGTGATTCACCACCTAACCCAATCTTGTCTTGTCATACTTTGTCCTATTTACACCTTACTTGACACCATACTTGTCCCATGCTTTTAGTTGGACAAGTATGAGTTTTGTTATGTTTAAGTCATCTTTTTTCAACATAACAAACACAAGACAAGAATAGGAAACACAACTTCTCTCTCCCTTCCCTTGCAATTTCGGGTTTGGCAAGCTCCCACCTCCATTTTGTGTTCTTGAGTCCTCAAAGAGAAGAACTACGTGGATTTGATTCCCATGTGGATACGTAGGCGTCTTGGAGACTCAAGTCAATCATTCGTTACCCGGTGTTCTTGTTTTGGTAAGAACTAGTGCTGAATTTTTCTCTTGTGAATCCATTCTTTGTTATTTGTTTCATGGTTTTAATCGTCTCTTGGTTTTCCTTGATTTTCCGCTGCGAGTTGGTTCACCTCCAACCCTACCTCGAGACCCAACACGGCGGTGGAGGCGTTGGGATTGGGTCACCGTCTCCCCAGCTATGATAAGATCCCACTCATCTCCACTCTCCTTACTGTTCCGGCTGGCATGGTTCGTGGACGAACGGTGTCTCTTTACTTGGATGAGCCCACATCGCCTCCCACCGTTTCCTTACCAGAGTTGCATACTTTAATGGCAGCACTCTAGGACAGGCTCTTATCCTGCTCTATTGAATACGGACGAGGATGTCGAGGTTGTAGTCTTGTCCTCTCCGGCTTCCTCCACGATCATCGCCCGGCAACAATGGGGGCTGTTGGGGAAGCTGTGGACGTCTACACCTCCTCGGAAAGAGGTCCCGCTCCGTATCATCACCACCGTGTGGGGTCGGGTAACAGAAGGCCTTGTCGTCAAGGATATCGGGACGAGCCTCTTTGGCTTCTATTTTTGGACGGTGGAGGAACGGTCATGGGTTCGGGGGAATGAGCCTGGTACTTCAACGGACGGGCCCTCTTACTCGGTGATCTGGACCCCTATGCCCAGGATCTCCCTGTGTTGAACCGGCTGCAATTATGGGTTCGCGCCCGGGGCCTATCGTCGTTGGTCCGAAAGAAGGAAACTAGGGAGTCAATCGGGGTGCACTAGGGGTTTGTGTGGGGGTACCCTTCGACTAGTGGGGCATATGTTGGGGAGGTACCATGTGGGTGCGCTACTGGCACCTTATTGAGCATACCCTCAAGCGGACTTTGGTGTTACGTTTCAAAGAGTTCCCTGACCCGTCAAGGTCGACCTCACCTACATAAAGCTCCCAATTTTTTGCTTCAATTGTGGGGGAATAGGGCACGTGGTGCGGGATTGTGAGCTGGAAATACGGGGAACCCTAATGTATGACACCTCCCTCCTTGAGTTTCATAGGGATAAGCAGATAAATCCGTATGCGACATATTGGAATGAGTCACCGAGCGTGCCTCCAGGGTTCAGGAGGCTTTCCCCAAGCATTGTATTTAAGGGGTCCTCATCTCGAGTAAGGAGCCCTTGTGTTTCCCTGGGAACTGTATCTATCCATACAGAGCCTCGAGTTAACACCCAACTTGGAATGGTGGATCCAGGTTGGAAAAGTTTAATGAACGGTCGGGTCTCTAATAGCCGGGTTACTGAAGTTTCAGTGCCCATTCCGCCTGGGCGTATAGATATTGGAAGAACTAGTACGGAGGAATCAAGAGGTCCGCTACTGATGCTCCCCTGGATGATCAAACGAGGGTTGGAAAACAGACTCGCCAGAAGGAATGTTAGATTCTCTATGCTTCAGGGACTGGCTCCGGGAGGGGTCCCTAGTGAAAGCGTTGCCTCCTACTACTGATGCAGTCCTTGACCAGGTTTCGGAGCAGGACTTCCAGTACCGTTTTCTCATCCCCCATCCTTCCTTCATGCCTATATGACATTTTAAAACCGTTTGTGACGGTTCTAGTAATTTATAGATCAGCGAACATTATGTTCTATGTTTGTTTTTCTCGCGGTCAAGGAGTATGTTTTCTGGCGTACATCTATGTAGTGAGTTTATAATATTGCACCTTCTAGTAAAAAAATCATGTTTTACCACCGTGTTTTTTCATTCATTAATAATGCTCATCCGCGAAAAACCTATCTCTAAACCCTAGGAGAAGCTCTATGCCGCAACACCCAAAGCCATGGCTATGGTCATGGCTTATGCCATGGTTATGCTTCTCTCCTCTACACATCCCCTCACTTGCACCCTCCCTAGGGATCATGCGAAGGTTTTCTCTGCTAGGATTTCGTTCGAGCCGCCTCTAGCCACTGCGACATTGATCTTCTTCTGCCACTAACGCAGCGTCTCCCGACCTATTTCGGTCCCTCCTCTACAACTCCGGGGGTTTCCGCCTCTGAGGCCGCCGTCCCTGATGTTGTTGTCGCCGTCTGAGAAGTCACCGCCGTCTCTGAGGTCGTTGCCGCCATCTCTAGAGTCGACCCTAAAGCCGCAGCCGACACTCCCTTCTACCTGGCCTCCACTACCGCAACCGCCTCGACCCCTTTAACGATTATGGATCTGGCTAATCGAGCGAGTCCTTTTTACTTTATTTGAGCTTGCCCTTGTAGGTTCAATACCTAGTGAACAGATAATCATGAATTTTTTCAGGGAGGGAACCCCGATTCATGTATTGCCTCCCATTATTACTATTGAAGTCCTTCGCCAATTTTCGGAGCAAGAATTCCAGTATCACCTTCTCAACCCCCGTTTTTCTTCCTAGCCTATACGGCATCACTGCTCAGTGTTAGCTGGCCCATCTAATACCGTCATAAATAATTATAGTATGAAAAAAATTGTGATACCATTGTGTTTTTTGTCTATTCTTCACGGTTAATAATCTATTCTTAATGCACTCAGATGTATATTAATTTTAATTAATAAATTACATCTTTCGTTCAAAAAAAATGCTCATCCGCTGTCCATTCTTGACTCTAAGTCTCTCATGTCAATTTTCCTCCTCAAAATAATTGCTAGTGGAATTAGATATATTTCATCATCGAGCACCTCTCTTTTTTTTTCCCTCCCTCAACTCATTTTTTTGTCGTTAAAATCAGATATACTCTATCTTCATATATGTACTTACATTAAACGATTGATAGAAAACCTATACATATATCTAGTAGTTTACGGATTCACATGATTTTACACGTAAAATAACATATGAATGGATGACCGATTAAAATACAAATCCACAAAAAAACAATTGAATTTTGAACTTTAAATTATTTAGAATTTTAAATTTATCATTATTTAGAGTGTTGAACAATCGAATTAACTGCATACTGATTATTATTTATTATTTTTTTCTTTCTAAATTATTTAGAATTTTAAATTTATCAAATTTTATGGTACATTTATCAAATGATATATGAAACACAGACTAGTGGGACATTGAGCTGAAACTGAAGAAAAAGCATGTTAGGTTTAGATTATTTATTTTTTTCAAAAGGACCAAACATTTGAAAATCACACACCTACTCTGACCAATAAGTACAGACAAATTGGCTACGACGAAAGAATTATAGGATAAGGACTTTATGTTTTGTTTTTATTTATTTTTTTATATATTGGAATGTCCAAAACTTATACTCGACTTAGCAACAAGGGAAATCTAATATCATTTAGGCACAAAATAACAACTTTGTAGACCATGATCGAGATATGTATTAGCGCACTTAAATTTATAGATGCGTGATTAAAAACTTGCATTACCTATGACAATAGTCGGTATAACAAATTAGATTCTCCCTAAAAGTTACCATTTGGGTTCAAATACAATTTGAACCAAATCCTATTAATTATCTCTTGATTTATCCATATAAATTAGTGATTTTTACTTTATTCTAATCATGATTATGCCACTTACCATCATTTTAATAGGAGCAAAAGCAAAGTGAGAGATAAATAATGTTTTTTTAGAGGAAATAATGTCAAATTTTTATATATCAATAAAAAGATATATCTGATGAACGTACAATAATAATACGTTACATGCTTCAGACCGAAACAGAAAATAATACAACACAGTACATACAAACAGTACAATAAATATACTCCTAAAATACAATAAATAAACACTTATTCAGGGTTTAACTAACACCTTTCATACGAAAGATTGAACCTTGGTCATTATGATGTGCTTTGAGGATTTAGATAAATTAATGTTAATATTTGATAAACTTCAATTAAAGTTTGGCCTGTAAAAAATCGTCTACTGCAATTTTACAACGCGCCTACCCACGTGCTTGAACCCCTAGGGATTCTCTTTGCACCCTCAAGGTTGAATTACTAGTCATCTCTCCGATCGACGTGTGCCCCCGCGCTCCCTTCAAGAGTTGCGCATCCAGTCCGACCGCCACACACCCACCGTGCCTCTATCTGATCGTGTCGATTCGTACTCTGTCGAATCCCATCACAACCATGGACACAGACCACTCCGCCGCGCCAAATACCACCGCAGTCATGGCTCCCAGCAATCCTGTAGCCCCGATTACCGTTGTTCAGGTACTGTCTCAACCTTCCCCTACCGTTTTGCCGAACAGGTACTCCTCCCCTCCGACTTTTCTCTCAGATCCGGCGACTTCGGGGGCCACTTCGTCGAAAGATACCTCTCGTGGTCCCACCATGTCGGGGGTACTCTCGCCGGAAGTCATGCGACCTGAGATGCAGCCTCGTCCACGAGAGCAACCCCAATCTCTGGCCTGGCCGATTTTGCGGATGTCTCACGCTGAATCGGGGAAGACTACCTCGCGTCCCCGCGACATACCGGGGAGTCGTCAGATCTGTTCTGAGTTGGTCGTGGAAGATCCACGAAGGGCGTCCTCATCCTCGTCCACAAAGACGGGGGCAAAGCAGCTGAAGGACGATGAGGAAATCCAGGATCCGCAGACGGAGGCGCTTCAGCCTCCTTCGGAAAAATGAGAAGACCTGGCGGGGTGGGAGGGTCCGTCTACGGACTACACCCACAGACCCGGGACTGTCGGTGCTGGGAGGTCTCGGGAAAACCGCATTCAGAGCACTCTATTTCCGCCTGCTTTATGAATTAGTTCGTTTTCATTTGGGTTGTATTAGTTTGGTTTACAATTTTTTTTTCATTTCCTGTTGTATCGTTGAAATATCGGTAAGGGGATGTCGTGAGTTAGTGTCTGCGATCAAAATCAGACTATTTCTACGGGTCCATGAGCGCCGGTGGCCTACGGGTGGTCGGAACATATATCTGGATCCCAAGACTTGTACGCCCTATTTTGTATGGTTTATTGTTCGCAGCAATACATTTTCCCAGTTACTCGTTTCAAAAAAAGTTTGGCATGTAGATTAAGTTTGGATAATTGAAAATTAAGAAAAGTATATTTTTTTGTAATTTGTAGTTCTTTTATATAATTTTAAAAGAAAATACAACAAACTAGCCTTTTTGTTACCATTTATGTGAAAAATCATCAATTTTACTTTTACAAATTTATATTCTTAGTTTTCATTCTCTTTGTACCGACGAATAAGAAATTTAAAGTGTTTTAACGAGTCTAAAATTTTCATATCCCGAAATTCACATTATATCGATAAAAATCGTCATTTTAATACAATTTTCATCAAAAACCAGGCTTATGATACTTTTTTCAGTTATAAAAAATGAAGTACAAATTACAAGAAAAAAAAATCAAGTTAACACTATGTCATCTTACTGTATTATGGTCAATTACCAAATCATAACTCATGCGGATGAAATGTATTACATAGTAACAACTTTGACAAATTAATTCTCAAAATATACCAAAATCTGTTAAGTGTGACTGACTCTGTGAAATACTAGTCACATGTTTGTCATGCGTCTCTAAAACATTCCTGAAATGACATAAGAAAACTGATGTCATAACGTAGACCTTTTGTTTATTCTGAAATCATAACCATGACCTGTCAATTTTTCTTGTTATTCAAGTTTAACGACCGTTAAACTTAAGGATAGAAAACGAAAAATATTACGGTCAACATTACTACATCAAAACGAACATTTGTTTGAGTTAGAATTTAGTAATCAACAAAAGATGAGAATGCGGACAACTAATTACCCATTTTAACAGTTATACGATACCTACAATTTAACTTAGAGCATCTCCAATGAGTCATGTCAAGGGGTCGTTGGAGGCGCTGACACGACTCGTCGTGTCAAAGGGTCGTGTCAAGGGGTGTGTGTCAGTCGGTCATTGTTGATTCCTACAATGACGCAACGCCGTGTCAAGTAGCTATTTTAGAGGAAAGAGATGTTCATTTTGCTCCAAAAATACCTCCTACCATGACTCTTGACACTAGACTATTGGAGAAGTCATGTCAGGAGGCCAAAAAAACACTTCCTAATTACACCTTGACAACCATTGGAGATGCTCTTAACCCAATGATCTCTGATCAGTTCACCACGTGCAAATTACCCATAGTGATGTCTGCTTAACCATGATTACTATTGTGCCACTTTCCCTCTGTTTGGACCCTATGATTATAATGATTCATGCACAAAGAATAAAAGTCAATATTAGTGTGAGCTGCGGTAGGTGGCAATTATAACACAGTCAAGCTCACTGAGAGTCCAAAAACCTCTATATAAAGGACGTTACAACGAGATCTAGCAAACTCACTCACAATCCCTATTTTTCCTTTCCTTTCCTTCCCGATTTTCCCGCTCTTTCTAGGCAGCCAAACAATGGCCGCTTCGAGAACCACCTTACTCTGTTTCCTCTTCCTCACATTCCTCGCTTCCTCTCTAGCCAGAAAGACCACCCAAAAAACCCACAAGCCGTGCAAAAACCTCGTCTTCTTCTTCCACGACGTCATCTACGACGGCACCAACGCCGGCAACGCGACGTCAACGATCGTGGCGGCGCCGGAGGGCGCCAACAGGACGATCCTGGCGGGGCAGTTCCACTTCGGGAACATAGCCGTGTTCGACGACCCGATCACCTTGGACAACAATTTCCACTCCAAGCCCGTGGGGAGGGCTCAGGGCATGTACATGTATGATACCAAGAACACCTACACCGCCTGGCTCGGGTTCTCGTTCGTCTTCGACGGCCCCGACCACCGGGGCACCATCAACTTCATCGGCGCCGATCCCCTGATGAACAAGACCAGGGACATCTCCGTCGTCGGCGGCACCGGGGACTTCTTCATGCACCGTGGGATTGCCACGATTATGACTGATTCGTATGAAGGGGAGGTTTACTTCCGCCTCCGCGTTGATATTAAGTTTTATGAGTGCTGGTAAGTGATTAATGTGAGGTTTGGTGATTTGGGATTGGTTTTGATTTTGTTGTGCTATGGACTTCCTTCGTTCACTTATGTATCTCAAATAATTGAAATTGAGAATTTTCATTGTTATGTCTGAAAGAAATAAAATAAAATTTTGTTGTATGTGGTATGTAGTGTGTTTTCATTTGTATATGGACTATTAAAGGTGGAATAAAATATTGTTTTTTTCATCAACAGTGCAAATATATAAAACCCGACTCTTTGAAATAAAGAACACGGGGATGAAGCAATACTCACAAACTAAGAGCACTCCCAGCGGAACTTAAAAAACCAGGGCCCTACACCAGAGATAGATATGAAACACAGAAACAAACGGATACAACTCGCCATACAACAAGAAAAACCACAAAAATATAACCCATTAAAAGAGATTTGAATCACCACTATGGACAACTCTTTCTCTGAACCCAAAAGAGACTATTTAGTACCTATGGTTTCGATATAGTTCGGTTTGTAGAATCCCTAGAGTATTTGGTTTCGTAGACCCTTGGTCCCTTCGTGTTTGTTCCTACAGACGTCCGAACCCCCAAGTTATTGGCTTGAGTTCGAGGAAATCGCCTCGTCCACATTAACTATAACTTGTGTTTATCTATTCTTTTTGTTTCTTGCTTTCCATAATTTCCGAGGGGTGAGCATGGCCGGTTAACAGCCGGAGCTCATCCCCATATTTCCCAAGCCCATATATGGCTAATTTGACCCACCCCAAGGGCCTATTGCCACCAACCTGAAAGCCCATTTCAAGGCTTCACGAGGACTGGGCTTGATGACACTCATTTGCAAACCAACAATGTAAAAAGGGGTGACTGGGCTTGATGGCAAATGAGACAGTCTAGAGTCTAAACGGAAGATCAACCCATCCCCGTCAGGAAGAATCGGCATCAAAATTACAAGCATTCATTGAATTCTCAAATACACATCTCCCAAAACAAGTATTAACATCATAAGTACAAGCTTTGATGACATTCTCTGTGTAAAAGACATTAAGGACCAATATGAATGATCTTCACAGGCCAGTTCTGTTTTGAGAACATAGATGTTTTTGACGACTCTATAACATTTAGACTACGGATGACATAACGCTCCGACCCTAACATTCCCTCCCCATGCGGGGTCGGATTTTTCAAACGGGCATGTGACGGTCAACACGGATTTTGATGGGGCGGGGCAGCCGTCCACACTATTAGTTCTAAAAAAAATATTTATATTATTAATAGTTCATACATCTTAAATCTTACCAAACTATAACCTTTCGCGTCTTATATATTCCAAGAATTCTTATTTCCCGTGAGACAAGAAAGGGCGGGTCAGTACAAGGCGCAGGGCAGGTGGGGGACGGTGTACGATTACCCCACCCCATTGCCATCCGTAAATTGAACAATAATCTTCGCTCCAAGCCCGAGGGAAGGGCGCAAGGCAGGTATATATGTACGACACTAAAAACACTTACACCGCCTGGTTCGATTTCTCTTTCGTTTTCACGGTTTTGTTGTTGGGGTGAATTGTGCAATTAATTTAGTTGGTGAGTGGAATTGGCATGCGTAGTTTCTTCTCAAGTATTGGTACCATAGCAGATGGGATCGGGACATTAAAGGTTTGTTACGCGATCGAAATGACGGACAAGGATTCTCGTGGCTTGTTGATGACAATGATGATAATCGAGCGGCTGACTATTAAGAGTAAGTCTAAGCTTGTGAAATGGACGGGCGAAGAAAACCCTAAATTAAATAAGACTTGTAACATGTAAGAGCTTATAGTGACAATGAGAACTTTTTTGAGCTCATCGATCCTTGATTGAAACTCAAGGTTAGAAATTACCTTTTCAAATATCTTTTGGTTTGATTTAGACATATATATATGGTAAAATGAACGGACACTAACAATGGAAACTTTTTTGGGATCCTTAATTCTAAATTGAAACTATTGGAGATTATAAATTATTCTTTCAAAAATCTGTTGGTTTGATTTTTTTTAATCATGAGTATGATTGTTTTATTTGATAATAAGATATTTTGGATAATTCGGAAGCGGATGTACACGATTGAAACTTCTAAACAAGTGGAAAGAGGATCAAATATAGTTTCACATATATTTGGAACGTTGATCTTATAGTAATTGTCCGACTATTATAGGTAACGGGAAGGGAGTGGTTTCCTATTCTTCCAGTGAATGGCCCTTGAGATCCAATTTACTTTCTCTGCTCCGATTTGGTCAAACTTCTGGTGTCACATGGTTGTCAAGAAGTGATGTGGGGAAAGGAGGAGACTGGGGTCGGTCAGGTACCAAGTGTGGCTCTTATTTGACACCTCGTGGTACCCTAATGGCCTTATGGAGACCAACGAGACTGCTTTGTGAGACTCGCGCCCATCCCATCGGGGCCATGTCCCCTCCGAGGAGTAGCATTCAAGATTCCTCCTTTCCGATCCAACGGAAAGGGTTGGATCGGCCCAGCACGGAGGGTCCTAATGACTGTGTGCGCCAGGTTTTCATTGTCGGACCTTGGGTCATGCCTCCGATAAGTTTGGCTGATAAGAGGACAATGGAGGAGGTGTGGGACCCAGCAAAACCTCCGCAGGAAGAGAGTCGGGCTCGCGGCAGAGGCGGTGGAGGAAATGGAAACATAAGTGGCGGTCGATTGGTCATCAGAAGAGACGGAGGAGGTGCTCGATCGAAGATGGGCGAATGGGACATGGTCATTGTCATTGGTGGTGGTGGCATGGCGGAAGTTCCGATTAAAAGAGATTCGGGACTGAGGAGAAGGAGGCGCCGATCATTGATAACTCCAACGAGATTGACACACATCAAAAATGACATGAGGCCTGTACCAATGATAGAGGTAATAAACGGGACGGGACTCGGAAAAAAAGACCACAAACGACAACTAGAAAGCCATAAAAATTAAGAGAAGCCGGAAGGTTTCTTTTGGCTTGATTTAAACAAATATATGATATAATTTGTTATATGATAAGGATCAGGGAATTGAATACATATTGTACCATTTTTTTTAATTCGTACATTGATAGTATACCTGACTAGAAGTAACGCTTTACTCTTATAATAAATTTTGACAATTCTTCATCTGATAATTAAAATCACCCCCTTTTGTAAAAGATAAAAATAATGTAACTAATCAGTAATCCACGATAGTGATTAGTGAGTAAATCTAATTACGTCATAGTTCATGGGTGAATCCTTGAATGTCATCTTAAATGCGTTTAAATTTCCCTTGCATTTTGAGTTCGATTCAGCAACGATTGTGGTTGAAATCATATCTTTATACACGTTGTGGTTACCATGTTGGTGAAGCTTGTGGGTTGGTTGGTGGGGTTGATCCATATTTCGGACATAACTTGTGTTGGATTATTAATTGTGCTAATCGTAGAGATGAAGCTAGCTACCACTGGCCTTCATGGACCATCATAGGTTGGTTCATGATACCAGGCATTTTTCAACTTCTATCTATAGGAAGAAAAAAATATTTATAATAAAAATATGATCCTCATATATTTGGTTTTTATAATTTGTGTCTCTAAATAAAAAATCATAATAATTTGTATCTTATATTTTTCTTAATTTACACAAGCAATAAGAAATTACATTTTCCGTCTTAAATAGGTCATGTGCCCTACACATGTCACCCAAATATGTAAAAATGACATTTTTATCCTTACACTAATATATATTTTTACAAAAAAAAATGTTCCTCAAATATTATATGTTTATCAAAAATGTTCTTTAAGAATGATATTTAAACCACTTCTAATTAAGGTAAATAAATATTTTTCTCTAATACGAGGGTAAACATGTATTTTTCATTAATTTTAAATTTTATGATGGATAGAGTAAATTAGGAATACAAATTGTTAAGAGACTTTCTATTTAGGGACACAAGTTGTAAAAATGGAATACCTACAATTTATTTCTTATGATTACACTTTTTCTAAAAAGGTAAAGGTACAATTATTTTTTTACAATACATATAATATTTATTTTGAGGTAATATAGATATAAATTTTGATTTCCCCTGTACCAATATTTGATTGTTAGTGAGACTATAATATATATTCATGTCTCGTTTCAATATATATACATATATATTCA
Source organism: Erodium maritimum (assembly GCA_963921825.1). Classification (NCBI taxonomy): domain Eukaryota; kingdom Viridiplantae; phylum Streptophyta; class Magnoliopsida; order Geraniales; family Geraniaceae; genus Erodium; species Erodium maritimum. The sequence continues at coordinate 154,115,732 of OY997588.1, forward strand.
TATCTATACATCTTGTCGGTTATCAAACTTAAGCTTGTGAAAAACAATTGCTTAAAAAAACCTAGAGAGAGCACAACCTCTCTCACCTAGCCGCCTAAGGCCATCACAGGCATAGCTATTGTCATGGTTTTTGTCATGCCTCCTCTTCTCCTACTCGTATTCTATGGATTTGTTTTCGATAATTACTCCTATGTGCCTCTTTCTGAGGATTTTGTTAGGTTTTTTTCTGTCTTCCGGCTCTGCTCGGCCCCAATTCTCCAACTCCGCTGGTTTTCGCTGATGTCGCTACCGATGCGTCCGCCTTCCTGACTGCCACCGTCGTTTCTGAGGCCGTCGACGTCGTTGGCAATATGTATAATATCCCTTACAATAACAAGGTTAGCTGGTTGCAATGTTGCATCTCGGTTGTAATTACAAAAAACGCCCTCGCCTTATAAGGGCAATTCCTATGGTTTCCTTTTGCTATGAAAAGTAGCTCTTTCTTCTTCCGGCATAAATTGACAGTCATGATCATACCCTATTATGGAAACGTTCGGGACCGCAAAAACCAGTGCCGAGAATGATTACGTGAGCCTTACAGATCAAGTAAAGGACATGGTTGAGCAGTAACAAAATGTCGAAAGTAGCCTCAACTTGAGCCGTACAAGCCAAGTCTTCACATTCTTCCACCACAAAACCCTTATAAATACACATCCCTCAACATACCATAGTAACCATACTTGAAAAAAAAATCATGAGATCCACAAAGCTAATCTCATCTCTCTTCCTCCTCCTCCTCTGCTCCGCAGGCTGCTCCGCCGTGCGGAGGGCCCACAAACCTTGCAATAGGCTGGTCTTTTACTTCCACGACATCATCTACAACGGCATGAACGCCAAGAACGCGACGGCCGCAATAATCAGTGGGCCGGCTTGGGGGAACAAGGTCAAACTGGCGAGCCAGAGCCATTTCGGGAACATGGTCGCGTTCGACGATCCCATAACGGTGGACAACAACCTGCATTCCCCGCCGGTCGGGCGGGCGCAGGGGTTTTATCTGTACGACAGGAAGGACGTGTTCACGGCTTGGCTCGGGTTCTCGTTCGTCTTCAACTCCACGCGCCACCGGGGGAGCATTAACTTCGCCGGAGCCGATCCGCTGATGGAGAAGAGTAGGGACATTTCGGTCATTGGTGGGACCGGCGATTTCTTCATGGCTCGAGGGGTTGCTACGTTGATGACCGATGCGTTCGAAGGGGAAGTGTACTTTCGGCTCAAGGTTGATATCAAGATGTACGAGTGCTGGTGATTTTTAGATGTTTTGTTGATGTCGTTTTGCTTACTTGTTTTCGTGCGTGTTTTTGGCTAATTGTTGTAACGAGTTGGTTTTTGTTGTTTCCATTTTGAGTCATGAGTTTGAGGGTTAACTATTGGTATTTGAATCAAGATTTTATTTTGTTTAATTGGTGATATGTGACATGTGACCCATAATTGGACATGTATTATATATATGGTAACGTATTAGTTTAAGCTCTCATGGAGCGACGGTTAAGGTTGAACCTAGTTTATCGTCCTTATTTGCGGGTTATTTCAATGGTTATATCCGATAATCTCTATATCATCATGTAAGTATGTTTCTTTTGGTGTAGGGTTTGTTTGGTGCTCGTGTCTCGGCCTCAGAACGGTACGATCGACGACATTCAAGTGGACTACGCCTGTTTGGGGGGTTGGAGACAAGTCGTGCTTAGGCAGTGTACCCGATCTTCTTCATGTATGCAAGAGGGCGCGCACCATGGAGTGGCTTGGGTTCTAGCCCGTCGTCACGGTGTCGACTACGGGCCTACGGCCTTCTCCAAATGGATTCGTTGGTGGATCTCGGTGGGTGGAGAGCATGATCATGGGGTGAGAGGCGTTTCGGTGGGTCGCTATCAGTTGTGGAAGTGGTAGCGGAATCAGATGAGACGAGGTGAATACTTCTCAACCAAGACGATGCAGCGTCCAAACAAACAGTTTCTACCAAGTTGATATTGATTTTTTATCGATTTCCCGAAAGAATATATTAATAGAGAAATCCAACCACACACGTCACCAAAAACAACAACAGCCGATATTTATCGTGACTTTTTTATTATAATTTAATAAAATCGATACCTTTCGTTAAAAAAAATTAGCTTTTAAATAAAATCATCATCCATCTTAGAAATTAATTATTTTTAACGCTTATATCTTTAAAAATAATAATAATAATAAATAACATTGTTGAGTAATTTGTCCCACCTATGAACCTAGTGATTAGTTATAAACACTACCTAAAAGAGAGCTTTATGTTTACAAGTATATCAATGGTTGAATTAGGGTTTAAACACATAGGCTGAGGTTGGGTCACCACAATAACAATAGTGTCGGGAAAACCAATCAATCTGAAATAGATAAGGGATTGTACTGCGCAGCTCTGCTAGGGTTTCATCTAGCACTAGGGTTTTGCGATTGTCTTTCCTTTGCACGCGATCATGAACTCACGATCGGCGGAGGAGAGATCACGGTCTCCGGTCTCGGCTGGCGAAGCAGAGAGTCGGACGGGGGGAGAGGGACGTCGATAGGGGCGTTCCTGGCAGGAGTTCGGCGAGGACGAACTAGAGAGGGTCTCGCAAGGGAGTCGGTCGAGAAGTCCCGGAGTGGAACCGGCCTTGGAGGAGACGCTCGGGGATGAGCAGGACTGGGCGGAGGAGCAGGAGCGGGCGCCGGGGTCACCGGTTCTCTCTTCTCCGGTGAACTGGTCGCCATGCAGGCCGGAGGAATCGTTGGTCTTCTCGGCGATGTAGACGACGAAACCACGCATGGAGGGCGGTCGTCCCCGTCGTGTGCAGGCTGTAGGCCCTCGGCCAAAGACGTGGCGACGTCCGGCTCCTCGGACGGTGGAGGAGGTCCGACCAAGGGAGGAGGAGGTGTCGGGGGGATCTCTCAAGGACGGAGCGGCTCTCATCCCGATCGTGATCTCCTCGACAACGGGAAGGACTGAGTCAGAGTCCCCGGAGGCGGCGGCGTGGAGGATCAGGAAGGGGAAGGTGCCGACGACTTTGCCGGAGGACGTCGAGCCTGCTAGGGTTCTGGGAGGTGCTGCTCCGGGCCTGGGCCTAATGGCTGATGCGCGAAGGGCCGGTCATCAGGACCGGGTTGGGCCCAACGGGTTTCTGCGACGGTTTTCGCTGCGGGAGGCCGGGCAAACGGGGGTGGGCTCGAACCCGATGGGTCAAGGGCGTGGCCCGCACTTGGGCTGGACCCGTGGTGGGCAGGAGGATGTGGCTCGGTGGGCTGTGCGGTATGGATAGGGATCTGGAAAGCGTCAAGTTGAGGGGGTTGCGGGTCAGGGCCGAGCGGATCAGGTGGGTTCTCATGCGGGACAGATGCACGGGGGTCAGGATTATGACCCGTTTGGGGATCGTGAAGTCCCTACCCAGGTGGGGGAACTCGGGTCCCAGATGGGGGCGATGAAAATTATAGAGGTGGTGGTACCGATGCAGGCGATCACAGGGCAGAGTAATTTATATCGCTTTGCTCTGGCTGCCAAGGTGCTCACCTCTAAAAAGTGTTACTGGAAGGCTGTGGCGGAAAGGTTGGAGGATGCATAGGGACTAGCAGTGGAGGCGAAGCCTCTAGTAGGAGGTCTCATAGCGTTCTTTTTCAAGACTGCGAAGGACAGAGATAGGGTGCTGCTGGGAGAACCTTGGTCCTTCAGGGACTCTCTGATTTTATTCACGGATCTGCGAGCCCACATGCAGGTCCAGGAGCTGGAGTTCCACCACTTTTCTGTCTGGGCCCGGGTGTCGAATCTCCCTGTGGGGGCTTGGACAAGGGAGGTGGGATTCAGGGTGGGGAATGCTCTAGGGGAGTGTCATGGGGTGGATGTGGACAGGGAGGGCATGTGCTGTGGTGATTTCATGAAGGTCAGGATCAGGGTGGACATTCGTGTCCCATTGCAGAGTCAGTTGTGGTTCAGGATGTCGGCCTCTCAAGTACGTACTCGCTTGTTGATCTCATATGAACATTTTCCTGAACACTGCTTTGGGTGCTGCTGTGCTGGTCACTTGTTCCCGGTGTGCCCGGTTGTGGGGGGCAAAAGGGGCTCATCGCTGAGAGCCTCGGCGGATCCGAGGTCTGGTTTGGAAAGGGCGAAGCATGGGAAGGCGACGCCGGGTACAAGCTGGACGTATCTGAAAGGCATGGGGAAAGAGGGATCCTTGGGTAATATGCCACACACCCCCTTGAGATCTCAGGAGGCATGGCCGCAGGTGAGGCAGCCGGAGGATAGGGAGGAGGAGACTCTGGTTGGGTGGTTGCCGAGGGAAACGTCAATATCCTTGTCGGGCAAGAAACGGTTGGAGAGGGAGTCGGAACCAAAGGAGGAGGAGCCCTCAGAGGAGTCAGAGGGATCATCACATGCAGTGGCGGGGGGCTATAAGCACCCCCGCCTCCAGGAATGAGTACCTGGAGTCCCAGGAAGGGTTTGATCGACTGTTTACCCTTCCTGGCAGATTGGTGGCAATGGTTCTGCCAACAGTCGAGAAGATGCTTCCCTACCACTTCGGGGTCAGCAATCCCGCGTTCAGGAGCCCTACTATTATCATTTCAGGGAGGACGACGCACGCTGACTTACCGGGGATGTCATCGGTCCACCATCGTTCTGTTATCACCTGGTCTGCTCGACCAGTACTTTATGGTTGGCGCATACTGTATCGGTATTTCCGGATGCTACAACAGTTCACCCCCCGACCGCCTCTATGCATATGAGCACCATTTACTTCTCAGTATTTATGTTTCGATTTCTGTTTATTTCCATTCTGAACTTGTAAGGGATCTGTCGTTCAATGGACCCAATCCGCTATTATCTAATTAATAATATTGTCATTTCTCTCAACAAAAAAATAATAAAATAAATAAATAAATAAAGAGTGAAAAGAAGTGGCCGCTGAGCTGTGTTGTTTGTTGGTGCGAGTGACGATAAATTTGAGACGTGTCTATGGTTGAGAAACAAGGTCTATCGAAGTTGATAGTCACGCGCTAAAAAGATGGTTGTGGGTTATAACAAAAGACAACAAGTTGAAGGGATTAAGGTAGCGGTAATAGAAAGGGGCCCACATGAGGTTGGACTTGGGACGCACAAAGAACGGTGACGAGGCGCTGCCGCTTCAAATCACAGTCGTTGACGTGTGAGAGCGGTGAGTTTGACATGGACCCAAAAACGTTCCCGTGTCGCCACGCGACCTTCACGCTCGACCCTTCCTCTTTCCTCGAAGCCGCCCGGATCCATGTTAATTTCTTATTTTATTATTCGCTTTCGGACTGAAATTATGTTGTCATTGTTACTCCATTTTGATTTTATGTATAAATAAAATTTTTTGGGTCCTTCTTAAGGTGTTTATTCAAATTTCAATCAAACATAAACCATGTTTGTGTAAATAATTTATATTAGGGTTAATATCATAAAGCACCACACAAGTATACACATTTTTCAAATAACACACTAAGTTATGATTTTTTCACGTGGCATACCTATGTATCAACGATTTTTTCATGTGACACACCTATGTATCAACAAATTTTGATAATTTGTTGATACATAGGTGTGCCACATGAAAAAATCATAACTTAGTGTGTTATTTGAAAAACGTGTATACTTGTGTGGTGCTTTATGATATTAACCATTTATACTATATTATGTATTAGGGAAAACCTCAAAAACATGCTCACAAACGACCTTTGTTAACACAAACATGTTGTGGTTACATTTTTTTCTCAAAAACATGCTTGTATTTTTCGTTTATTATCAAAAAGTAGCTGACTTACGTTATTTTTCTGTTACTTTGGATGGAAAAAGAACACGTGATCGACGCATAGTCTTCATATTTATCATAAATACCGAAATTATCGTTATTCCTCTTGTCTACATATTGGATATGACCGTACTGAGTGTCCAATTTTTTTCTCCAGATGTCATTTACATAAAAGAAATAGAGACAATTTCGGTATTTATGATAAATATAAAGACTATGTGTCGAGCACATGTTCATTTTCCATCTAAAGTAATAGAAAAATAAAAAAAGTATAAACATAAGTCACCACTTTTTGATAACGAACGAAAGGTACACACATGTTTTTGAGAAAAAAAAGTCACCACCATATGTTAGTGCTAACCAAGATCGTTTGAGGGCATATTTTTGAAGTTTTCCCTATACATTATAATTACCTCACACTCGTGACAAAAAAATAGTTTAATTTTATGTTTCAAAATCATAATCACTTATTTTAATCTCCAGGAGAACATCTTAGAGATTAAGGTTCAATTCTCACGTCTTAAGTTTGATTGAGATATGTGTCCATTTTATTCTACAGAAGAAAAACAAACTAGATATGTTTTTTGTGGTAATTTTGTGAAAGTCCAATTTATCCCAAATTTCATTTTAAAAAGATTATCAATTTCTCTCATCTAACTAGGTGACATTGATGGGAGGATTTGTTACGATTATCCCATTTGGGATGCTGCCTGCCCCATTTAAGACGTTGTCTGCCCCATCTGTAAAGCTATGATTGAAGAGGGACACAGTGGGGGAGCCTCGTGAAGAACAGGCGAGGGCTGCCCATTTCTTTTTTATTTTGAATAATTTGTTTTACTTTATTGTTTTATGTATTAGAAACATATAATCCTGTGTTTTTTAGATGTCAATCCTAATGTAATTTTCACGATCAAATAAGATAAACTAAAAGTGTATGAAAAATAGAAGTCACAAATTCAGAATATTTCACTTTTATATTTTCAGTTATTTTAATAAAACAGTACACAACTCTCTCTCTGTTAGGGTTAGGGTTTGGTGTTTTCTGAGCATCCATGGCATACTCGGCGGCTCGGCTTTCTAGTCTCTCCGGTGATCCTTCGTTGTGGTATGATGAACCGGCGGAGGACGGCGTGGGGGATACCGACGGTGTGATCGGTGGGGGCGTCGTGGACGCGGGGGGGAAGAAGGAGTTGGGGTTCGCCGGCTCGTCCGAGGACGAAGGTCAGGCGTTCGAGACGGGTGAGAATCTGGGTGGAGGTCCTGAGTTGCTCCCGACGGTGTCAGAGGAAGGGCGGCGGGGAAGGAGGTGTCTTGTACGGAGCCGGAGCCCTTGACGCCGCGTGACGGCTCATCCTTGTCACGCCCCAAATCCGGGTTTGACCGGACTCGAGACGTGAACTAAATTATTAAATAAATAAAGCGGAAATACTAAAACAAAATTTCATAAATTCGAATAAAAAGAGTCAACATCTCTTAAATAAACCGTAAAAACAGTTTTTGGTTCCAAACACGGTACGTCACTAGACAACTAGCCTAGGACCCTCGTTAGCTCCCAAGTATCGAGCATCCGGCTAGTACACCTCCCGCTCAAACCTGAAATACAACAAGGTAAGGGGTGAGCTTTCGCTCAGTAGGAAAAGTAGTTAAAGTAATGAACATCGGCTCACCACCACGAGTAACCGTCCAATTAGGGCATACTAGTACAACATATCTAACTGCCGACACGGGGTTCATAGCCAAACTTACAACACACTTAACGACCACTTTCATAGATAAAATCTTAACCGAACAACAACGTATCACACACGAAAACAACCAACTGACGTCTTGTACTACAGTTCCCGAATTACCAACAGAACATCCTCTAAAGTTATCGTATCATCTCGAATAGCCCCTCGGTCCAGAGGAGACACATGCATCGGGGCGACCGGAAACGTTCCCTAAGAATGCACCTCAACGGAGGGCCCGGAAATGTTCCCAAAGGATCATAGATCATTGGGGTGGAACACAACCCGTAGACTCAATCACGACCCGTAATTCCCATGCTACCCGTTATCCCAGCACGACCTTCAGGCCCAATCACAAATTCTAGTACGACCATTTTCAACGGAACTCGTACCCACAATCATCAACTCAGACCAAACCACACTTAAAACAGAGCACACAACCCGTCAACAAGCATAGAGCACACAACAGAACAAACGCATATCCCGTACCGTAGTTTCCAACACCACTGAATGCACCCAACCATTTATGTCGTACCGTAACACGAAGCCTCGGTCCCGACACCTTCCCGTCACGTAGAATCGGGGTAACATCCCAGACCGGAAATCCCTCAGCCGGACGTCTTCCTGTCACGTAGAATCAGGGTCATATTCCTCCCGTCACAGAGACTCGGGTATCAAACACGCCATCCTTGGCCTCGATACACTACACCAGAACTATCTCACGGTGCAAGTATCACTCCGGTTACGTCTTTTCTCAGAACACACAACAAGGATAAAACACACAGCACAAAGTCCAAGCTAGTCTCGTATACCGACCGGACCATCACAACATAGCACACAACCGGTCTATCACTCACCCGGTCATATCACAAACAAGGGTTCTCATTACAACAAACACGACACACATGCCCACACACAATCACAATCATGCAACACCGAGCAATAATCTTATTGAACTCTTAAGCACACTCAAACCGTCACGTACTTATCATCACTTACCGACCCCACGTTCAACGTGGCAACCCCACCGGCTTAACCGGTATCAAAACCCCACCCGTCCCACAGTTCAACATATCAATTAAACAAGACATAACCACACAGGTCATCAACATGCATCACTAATTCAATTCTACTCGTTTTCATGTTCGTTATTTATTAACCGTTCAACAACACAGCACACTAGCAGATACACTCAGCAATCAATCCCACGGGCACGACATGACCCGAACTACCAGCACGGCAAATCCCAAGACAGAAAACATAAATGTTCACAATTCAACGTCTACGCTAGTTGTCCGCATCCTAAATGCCAAACTAAGATCTTTCCGGTTTTATTAATTCCTAGCATGCATACTAGTAACTTTCCGTAATTAAACCGGTATTCGCTACTTTCCCTACCTCAAGATGATACCACATCAACGTCTCATAGCTGCTGACGACCGGGCCAACTTCGTCTTCTAGGGCGGAGTCCACGAAGTCCAAGTCTGGGTCCGACTCCGGCCTTCTCGGGCGGAGTCCCAGTCTGAATTAAACAGATAAAACTTACCATCAGTTCCGGTACAGTCCACTTTAAAAAACAGCATTTGCCCTTTTCAAACTCAGACGGGTCAAAAGCGAGATTAAACGACGAATCGGGTTCGAACACCCGAACCCCGAGCACAGAACCCGGCGCACGTTTTCCGAGGCACGATCCCCAATGTACGATTCAATGTTCCACTTTTGTCCCGTTCTAAGTCCGATTAAAAGTCCGTTTCAACGTTCGGGTTCCAAGAATCGTTCAACAACCCAAGATTCCTCAGAGTTGATTCAAAACCAGTTAATTCCATTTTTAATTTAAAAACGTTTTTGAAAACTCTTTTTATTATATAACTCTGATTTTATTTTAAACCAAATCCTTTCTATTCTTATTCAAACCCAAAGATTCAAGTCCAGTTGCCCAGGTTTGCTAAGATCCAACACAAAGCTCAGACAGAAAACAAAAAGAGGAAGAGGGCTCGGGTTTTTTTCCGGCCGACCAGGGTCGCACGGTGGTAGGGGCTCACCGTAGGGGGAAGAGCAAGGGCGGCGGCGGCGGCTCAGATCCAAGAGAGGCCGACGATGGAGGCTCGGGAGAGAGAGGCGAGAAGAGCTCGGGTCGTGGGCTGGACGGACCGGAGAACGGATCTGGACGGAGGAGGTGATCTAAACGAGGGAGAGGTTGGGGACGAGGGTGGCTCGGAGGCGAGGTCGACAGCAACGACACGTCTGAACGGGGAAGAGGAGGAGATGGCGTGAGGGAAGGACGGCGTGGAGACGGGATAGAGAACGATGGGGAGAGGGGCGGTGGCGGACGTGGAAGGTGAGGGAGAGGTCGGCGATAAGAGGCCGACCGAGATCGGGAAGGAGCTGAGGGGGTTGGGGGTTTCGGCTGCACGAGGATCGAAGAAACCAAGGGGGAAAATGGCTGAAACCCTAAAGAAGTTGGATTTTATAGCTGATCCTCGACTGGGCTTGGTTAAACGGGCTTAAGGCAGCGGTTGGGCTTCTCGGCCCAAAATGAAGGTCGGGCCTGGCCTGGCCTGAAAGATTTTTTTTTGATTTCGATTCACAAATCAAACTCGTTCCCAACCTCGACGTTATTGTTTAATAATTTAAACATTAAATTTTCCCCGGTCTTTACAATCCTCTCCCATGCGGTTCTCGGCCATGAGGGGCAGCGAGAACAAGATGATGAGGGGGGGGGGGATGGCAACATACGGCGGCGGGTAGGGTTGGACGCCGGCTAGAGGGCCGCGACCCCGAGTGGCAAGGGGATTGGGGTCGGGACCGGTACGGGCCGACTCGGCTGGGGCACGGGGCTTGACAGGACCGGAGCAAGTGGCGACTGGCATGGAGCCGGTGGTGGTGTCCTCGGACACGGAGGCCACGCTGGAGGAGTCACCGGCGGCGGTAGCTTGGCGAAGAAGCAAAGGCAAAGGTGTGGCGCAGGGGAACCCTAGTGGGCTGGATCTGGGCCTAGAGGCTGGGTTGGGCCGTGTCTCTGGATTCATGCAAGATGTGCGCAAGGAGACTCGATGGAGACCGGACCGAGAGGAATGGGCTGCGCGGGTTGGTCGGGGAGGACAGGACCGTGGGCCGGAAGTTGGGCTGGGCGACATTGCTGCCTGGGCTGGCAGGTATGGGGCGGGTGCTGATCAGGCCGTCCAACCGGGTGGGTCGGGCTGACTGGGACACTTGGGTCGGGCAGTCCGGGTTGTGCATTGAGGAGGACCCGGATCGGGCGTGGCTGCAGAACGAGGAGGAGGGTGTGGGGAACCTTGGGTCTCGACTCTCGACGATGTGTATCAAGGAAGTAGTGATTCCAACAGGGGCGATTGCCAACACGGGGGGTCTGTTTCAGATCACACTAGTTGCGAAGGTGCTGACTTCAAAGCGTTTTTTCTAGAAGTCCTTGGTGGACAGAATGAAGGATCTGTGGGGCATGAAAGTGGAGGCACGGCCGCTAGAAGGAGGCCTGGTGGCTTTATTTTTCCTTACTGCTAAGGAAAGGGCGAGGGTACTAGCTGGAGAGCCATGGGCGTTATGGGAATCTCTGGTACTTTTCACGGACCTTAGGGCTCATATGCAGGTGGGAGATCTTAGCTTTCATCATTTCTCGGTGTGGGCTCGCGTCTCTAACCACCCTGTGGGGGCTTGGAATAAGGAGGTGGGATTCCGCCTGTGGAATGGTTTGGGGGTATGTCTGGCGGTTGATGTGGACAACTCAAGGTACTGTTGGGGTGACTTTATGAGGATTCGGATCCGAGCTGATATACGCATCCCCTTGCAGAGTCAAATATGGTTCTGGTTATCGGAATCGCAGGTACGTACTCTTCTTCAAGTATCGTACGAACACTTACCAGATCACTGCTATGAGTGTAGCTGCGCGGGACATCTGTTCCCGTCATGTCCGGTGGTGGGTGGGGGGGGGGGGGGGTCAAGGGCCATTCTCTGCGAGCCCCTGGAGACCCGAGATCTGCCCTAGAGAAGCCGAAACACGGGAAGGCGGTGCCAGGGACGAACTGGAGCTATATTTGAGGTAGGGGCAAGGGAAGTAATCGGGGCCCAGGCACACCTACTCGGCAAACGCCGCGATTTGGGCGGGAGCCGTCATATGAGACAGGGACGAAGGACATTCCCTCAGAGTGGCTGGCTAAGGAGGTGGGGCCGACGCTGTCTGGAAAGAAATGAATGGACAGAGAGGAGGAGCCAAAAGAGTCAGAGGGATCGACGACGTCCGATGTGGGATCACAGGTAGCAGCGGCGGGGGCCACAAGCACCCCCGCCTCCAGGAATGAGTCCGAGGTGGCCCAGGAAGGGGGTGGTCGACTGTGACCCCTTCCTGGCGAAGAGATGGCGAGGGTACCATCGATAGTCGATATCTGTCTCCCATACCAGTCCGGTGTCAGCAATCCCGCGTTCAGGAGCCCTAACATTATCAGTCAAGGGAGGACGACGCACACTGGCTCACCGGGGGAGATGGCGGTCCACCAATATTCCCCTTTCACTCGGCTTGCTCGCCCAGTGCCATTTGGTAGAAGTATGCTGTATCGGTATTCAGGGATTGCCTGGATGCTACCGCAAATTCCCCCTTCAACCGCCCCTATACATCGAGCAACTTTTAGATTTCTGTTATTGCTTTTTATTCGATAGTTGGTTTCTTTATTGTACGGTTGGCACAATTATGTGTTCATCATCCTATTTCCTTTTCTAGTAATAATAGTAATTGTTCTTCTAAAAAGTATGTTAAAATATTAAAATTTTAATTTTTATATTTTATTCTATTTCAATAATAAATAGTTAAAATATTCATACAATAGTGCAAAAAACTTAAAAGTAAAATAATATTCAAATCGATATCTTGTTGATGTGTTATAACTTATAAGAATTAACCTTTTAACAAAAATTATTGTAGTGTATGTTGTAGTGATGTCTCTGAAGTTGATAGGGAGTATTTTAGTACTTTATTATTAAATAAGATAAAATTAATAATTAAAATCTACTGTAATTTCGTGAAATATTTTTCAAAAAAAGAAGTCAGTAGTAAATAAATGAAAAATGAGACTAGCTTATTTCAAAAAAAAAAAAAAAAAAAATGAGACTAGCTTAATACAATTTTTGTGTGTGAAATTAGTCCTGTTTTTTTATTTATTTATTATAATCTCAATTGTTTGATGCTTTACGCTTCAATTAATGATCATTACTATTACCACGTATACAAGCGTAATATTCTCGTGCAGGTGGATATTAGAGACCAAAAGCATCTTGCCATCTTGACCTCCGGCCAGAAATAAAGACGGTTTCGCTCTAACGTGCGCACTTATATCATTGACACGCGCGCCCCAAATCTTCCCAAAATCGTTATTCCCACGCCCTCGTTCTCAAAATCTCGGTGTTGAACAAAACGATCACAATATTCTATCTCTCTCCGCCTTGCCTCCTTCCGCCGCCGCCGCTCTCGAAAGCCCCGAATCCCCCAATTTCTTAACCCTACAAATCTGCAGCTCCGTCGTTTCACGCACCGGCGACACCTCAGTCTCCATTGAATCCGATCATCGAGGTGATTGTCTCTTTTTGTTCTAATTTTTCACTTCGAAACGCGTTTTGAGTCCAAATCTGCGGAGATTTCAGTTGATTTTGTTCGTGAGTCGTTTCAATTTGGGCTTTAGATCACTGAAATCAATCCTAGCGATCCTGGAAATTGTGAGTTTAGATTCATCATTTCGTAGTCTGTTTTACTTAGCTACCGATCGAAGTGCTAAGTTGCGGAATTGTTATCTTCTGTGTGATTTAGTTTCCTGTTTGTTCAGATTCTCGATTTGATATCTCAATGCTTATTATCTGGTCATTGAGCTATTTTTGTCTTCAAATCTGTTAGAACTGTGTTAAGTTTATACATATCATCTGTAGTGATGTCTTTACAGTTAAATCAGTTTCTCCCTGTTCAGATTTTGTAATTTGTATCATTATATCCAATGTTTTATGTAAATTTCTCATGCCTTAAATCTTTTATTTGATTCTGAAAAGTTCATAATTGAATAGTTACATGTACAATATAGATCATGTTCTATCAGTAAATGTAAGTAGCTACTAATCTATCACTCTTCAACAAATCTTGTGAACTCAAATCTATCTTTTTTTGTCTCTTGAGAGTTGTTTAAGTGTCTATGTTTATTCAATGTGGATCTAGAGGTCACTTGATATACTAGTTGGGTTCTTTGCCTAAAGCTTAAGATTTTAGTTGGAGTAAGTTTAACAAGAGTCATCTTATTTTTTGTTGCCTATGGAGTTGTCATCTTTGAAGTATGTTTAAGCTTCAGTTTTGGTGTCCTTCATAGCTTAGCATGGTAAATATTTGTTTGATTTTATCATTTTAATTGAACTGCATTTAGTTAGTTTTTTTCCTTCTCTTTCTGACGCATCTTTGGTTAGTTTTTGGCAGACTGCAATTGAAAAAGGATGGTCAGTGTCCATGTTGTGAAAAAATCAAGTGTGCTCAGATCCTTCCCCACATGTTGTAACTGATCAGCCCTTGATTTGGTTTAATCTCGTTTTCAGCATGGATCGGTGTGATACTTCTGGATTTGTTAGTGGTGGTGGGATGTACTCTTAGACTCTTACAGTCATCTAACCTTAGTTTTGTAGATAATTGTAATTAACCCGGAAGTCAGGCACTCACTTAAAATTGAGATTAGGTTTGGATATCAGTATCGCATTTCAGGTATTGATTCATGGACAACAGGTTTCAGAAATTGGGTTTTGCTGGTAATTATTCTTCAAATACCTTCAAGGTTCTAGGCAAATCATTGGATGTAGGTGGAGCTGGAGCTGCTTATTGCACAAATACAGTGTTACGAATTGACTCTCCTGGTTCTTCAACCCCTTGCTTGTCCATATCAAAAGGAATCAAACGAAAGTGGAGTTTGATTGATGAATCAATGGAACGGAAAGTTGGTTCTTCATTGTCTCTTGGGTTAGGTCGATCCTCCTGTTCCTCAGATAGCAAAGGGAGTTCAGAAGGAACTCACGAGGAGTCCTCAGTGGATCTTGATTTCAGTCTCCATATTGGCAGTGAAAAGATACCTACCCCAAAGAAATCAGCTAGCTCAAATGCAAGAGCATTGGAATTGCAGCCCAACATCGACCTAGAGCTGAGTCTCTCTACCGGGCCATCTGAATCTGATATCACTAGTGTCCATCTGGGATCCTCGCCTCCTCAATTTGGTTTCGATAACCTATTTGCCGTTGGTGGGCCCTTGCACGTGGATGAAGGATCAACATCGAGTTGTTGGAGAACAGGGATTTCTAAGCCTCAATCACAGATTTTCCCACATGCTGAAAATAGCTTCCTTTTCAAGCAAGTTCCCACAATCACAGATCTAAATCTCAGCATTCCAAACCTCTCATCAAGTGTAATAACAACACCGAAAAGCTCAGTAACCTGTACTTCCGGGATAACACAACAGCGTAGCTCAAGTTCAAGGATATGTCAGATAGAGGGATGTGGAAAGGGAGCTAGAGGCGCTACTGGGCGCTGTATTTCCCATGGGGGTGGTAGGAGGTGTCAAAAATCTGGATGCCACAAGGGAGCTGAGGGCAGGACTGTGTACTGTAAGGCTCATGGTGGTGGGCGGCGATGTGAATACCTAGGATGCACAAAAAGTGCAGAGGGGCGCACTGACTTTTGTATTGCCCATGGTGGTGGCAAGAGATGCAGCCATGAAGGTTGTCCTCGAACTGCAAGAGGCAAATCAGGATTGTGCATAAGGCACGGTGGTGGTAAGAGATGCCAAAAAGAGAATTGCACTAAGAGCGCAGAAGGCCTCTCGGGCCTTTGCATATCACATGGAGGTGGGCGCCGATGCCAAGCTATGGGATGCACAAAAGGTGCACAAGGAAGCACCATGTTCTGCAAGGCCCATGGTGGAGGAAAGCGGTGCACATATTTAGGGTGCACAAAGGGTGCCGAAGGCAGCACATCGTTTTGCAAGGGACACGGTGGAGGGAAGAGGTGCACATTTCAAGGAGGCGGAGTTTGCACCAAGAGTGTGCATGGAGGGACGAACTTCTGTGTGGCACATGGTGGTGGGAAAAGATGTCAGGTTCCTGATTGTACCAAAAGTGCCAGGGGCAGAACTGACTTTTGTGTCCGTCATGGTGGTGGAAAAAGGTGCAAGTATGAAGGTTGCAGCAAGAGTGCACAAGGGAGTACCGACTTCTGCAAGGCCCATGGTGGAGGTAAAAGATGCTTATGGGGTCATCCTGGTTCAGAATATGGTGATCAATCTACTGGGCCTTGTAAGTCGTTTGCAAGAGGGAGGACTGGGCTTTGTGCACTCCACAGTGGTCTAGTGCAGGATAAGAGAGTTCATGGCGGTATCAACCTGGGATCTGTAGTCCAGGACCCTGAGATGATGGAGGTGGCTGGTGCTGATGACATGAATGTCGATGCCATGCAGATGGGTGGGGCTGGAGAAATATTAGCTGACACAACTTGTTCTAATTTGGAACAACATGGAGCCACTAGTGTGTGTCACCCTATTGGGGAAGGTAGGGTGCATGGAGGGAGCCTAATGGCAATGCTCCGAGGAAGTTCTGGTATCGGCCCAAGCAACAAGCATTGGGTGTAAGGTCAATTGTCCCTTCTGGTATCGGCCCAAGCAACAAGCATTGGGTGTAAGGTCATTTGTCCCTTCCCTCTGTTTCTCAATTTGATCATATATCGCCTTCGCTTCTTTGTATGGCGGTTTTAGTGTATTTAGTGGCTTCCTGATTATCAGTAGTTGTTCTCAGTCAGTGTCCAGGTTGCAGCAATCAATCAAGTCCTCAAGGGGTGTGAAAAGTGGTTTGGTTTTAGCATGTAGAGATGGGTCTGTGGCTTTGCCTTGTAAATATTTATTTGTTCCTGCAGATGCTGAACACAGGTTTTCACCTGGTCTATTGGTCAGTCTGTTATGACATTCTGGTTGTAATAAAGGTTTAGTAGTCATTTTAAGCGTTTGTGCACAGTGCTCTTAATTTTTATGTATTCGAACATACGACGATGACCCTGGATATAATCTAGAATGACTGAATCTGCACTGCAGCTTGTCTTGATTGAGCCAACCAGTCTTAGACAGTGTTGTGAAAACGGTCTAGGTGGTGTCAAGGTGTTAATTATACAACACTGACCCGCTTTTGTGAAATCGCTTTTGAACAATTTTGAACGTTTTTTATACTGTTTTACCACCTGGTTTCGTAAAGTCGGGTGGTTCTAAGCGTTTGAACTGTTTTGAACGTATTTTTTTTACAGAACTCTTACATATAACACCGACTCGGGTTTGTGAAATCCGGTCGTTTGAACAGTCTTGAAAGTTTTTTACTGTTTCACCGACCCAGTTTTGTCAAATCTGGTAGTTCTAAGCGTTTGAACTGTTTCATTTATTTTCTTTCTGTTTTATAGGATTTGAATCATAACTCTTACATCTCTTAACAGGATGGGCATATAAAAATCTGTAAAGAAAGATTTCAAATTTCAATGGTTGCATAGTAAGAGTCTGTTTTTAATCAGTTCATGTAGTGTTGAAACTTGATGCAGAACATATATTTGCAGCCCATTTCATATTCAGCTTTTACAATCAAATATTCATTCATAGTCTCTGTCTTTCTTCTGAAACTCAGAATCAATTTCCATTTTTTATAGTATTTTTGTGCTTTATTATTGTCTTAATTCTAGTACTATATTTGGACTTAATCATCTATAATAAATATATAATTAGTTACGAACATCATCAAGCGTTTGTAGTCCAACGGTTAGGATAATTGCCTTCCAAGCAATAGACCCGGGTTCGACTCCCGGCAAACGCATTTTTCATCTTTTATTTATCTTGTGGTCATTTTTATAATTTTTTAATATCCGAGGGACTTCTGCTGTTAATTTCAGAAACTTCTCGCAGAGTTTTGTTTTCTGGGGCCCAATTCTCGTGCAGAAATCTGATATGCTTCAACTAAAAAACCCCGCGAGATTTGGATCCGTTGGTTACGAAAGGGAGAAAAAAAAGTTCGATAAGCTTCACATCTCACCGAGTCGCAATCTGGAAAATCGAATCGGAGACGAAGACTCTGAAGCTCGCATTCTCCAGTTCTTCGCTGCTTCGCGATGGTTTGTTCCTCATCCTCACTCCCTAATCATTTCGTTTCTCTGTAGTTTCTGTTCTGCAATGAATCCAGAAATGCCTTAACTTCGCGATGAATCGAATTTGAATCTTCTGTTCATTTTTTTGACACAAATCGCATCTGATTAATCGTTCCGCTATTCACATTTACCGATTTGAATGTCTAGGACCGGTTATGGCATCGAATTTGTAATCTGTGAAATTCGTGATGATGACTGAGTTTATAGAACTACTAGAATCGTCTGTTCATGATGTGCGTTTGTTTCCTGGGAAAACAGGTTGAAACTAGAAGCCGCCATACACATGTTTTAGTCTTAGCTTATCAGAGTATCGGCGTCGTGTTTGGCGATTTGAGCATATCGCCTTTGTATGTTTATAAAAGCGCATTTTCCGAAAGCTCACATAATCATGTGACTGAAGATATTGTGTTTGGGGCTTTTTCGTTGATTTTCTGGACTATCACTGTTTTTTCATTGGTGAAGTATGCAATCATCATGCTGAGTGTTGATGATAATGGTGAAGGTATGTGACGATGAATGTTCGTGTTGCTGCAAGTATTTTTTCCTTAATTGGCGTGTTTTAAATGCTATTTGGGTCATTTGCAGGAGGACTTTTCAGTTTATACTCACTCTTGTCTAGACATGCGAAATTTTGCTTGCTTCCTAATCAACAAGCTGCTGATGAGGAGATTTCTACATATCATAGTCAAGGATACTCTAATAGGAATGTATCTAACTTGCCTCGTAAAAGAGTTAATGATAGACGCATAAAAACGAAAACTAGTTTGCTTCTTGTGATTTTGTTTAGTGCTTGTATGGCGCTCAGTGTTGGTTCGGTCGTACCTGCAATTTCAGGTAAGAACATTTTGTCTTATCTTTTTGGCTCAAATTGACTTCATGCATTTCTAACCCCTTCCCAACACTTTTATCTTAAGCATTGTTCTAATTTGCAAATGCCCTTTTGCAGTTCTCTCAGCCCTTGAAGGACTTCCAGTTCGAGTGAATAATTTGAACGATAGTAAGGGCACAAAAAATGTATTAATCATTTGATGTTTGATTGAATCCGTGGTATATCTAATAGCACTTGCAAGTTAGTGTTATGTAATGACTACTGTTTAGTGCCTTGTCTTATGTTAGAATAACAACTTAAGAGCATACTCTAATTTGGAAAAGCAGCCATGCTTCACATCATATTAGTATCAATACTAGAAGAATTGGTAAGATGGGGCAGATAAAAAGAGGGAAAGAATTGCCCTATTCTTCTCGGAAAAGTAGAGTTTCACCTTTTTGTTTAATGCTACTGTTGAGGCCACTGACAGTGTAAGTATACAGGTATGGCGATTCTTATTGCATGTACTGTATTGGTTTGCCTCTTTGTCTTGCAACACCGCGGTAACCACAGGGTGGCCTTCTTGTTTGCTCCGATCATGATCATTTGGTTACTGTTAATTGCCATCATTGGTGTCTACAATATCATTAGGTGGAATCCGAGAGTATGTCAGGCTCTTTCTCCATATTATGTCTTCAAGTTCTTCAAAGACACAGGAAAAGAGGGCTGGCTTTCTCTTGGAGGAGTATTTTTGTCTGTTACTGGTAAATATGGCATTCCAAAGTTTTAATTCATCGAGCTTTGTATTTCTTGATTCATGCAGGCTTCCTTTTCTAGTGCAGGAAATGAAGTTATGTTTACATACCTTGGCCACTTCACAGCTTCTTCAATGAGGGTACATGCAATCTCACATACATCGATTTATTTATTTTAAATGACAAAGTATGTTTGATTTGCATAGGTAACACTATTGACATTTCGTTTGCAGGTTGTGTTTTTTGCCTTTATTTACCCATGTTTAGTGCTTCAGTACATGGGGCAGGCAGCGTTTATATCAAAGAACACTTCTGCAATACCCCTGAGCTTCTATGCTTCCATTCCAGGTAAGCTCTTGCAAGATTGTTAAGGTTAAGAATTTCTCAATGGACAATCTTGTAAATTAAGAAAGACAAATTAGTGCTGTGTTTGGCCTAGACTGACTGAACATTGCTCTTATTCTTTAAAAAAAAATTGCGGCGGTTACAAGTAAAATATTATTCCCTCCATCCCAAAATAATTAATCCATTTGACTATATGGAAGAATTAAGAGTTCAATTTATAGTGTTTGATTTCCACTATTTACCCACTAGTCTATTCATTTTATCATTTTTTTAATAGTGGAGAGTTGATATTACCAACTTATGCTGGATATTATTGGTAATGCACGAGTAATTAAGTAACTAAAATGGAAACTGCAATTCTCCTGGATTATCTATTAGATGCAGTCCTCTAGTAAATTTGAGCTTGACTAGATTATCTTCTCGTTATTCTAGATTCCTTGTTTTGGCTGGTTCTTGTTACTGCAATTCTGGCTGCTGTAGTTGCCAGTCAGGCTGTTATCTTCGCCGTATTCTCAGTTATCAGACAGTGTCAAGGATCAGGATGCTTTCCTCATGTCAAGGTTGTTCATACAACTAGATGGATCTATGGTCAGATATACATCCCAGAGATAAATTGGATTCTCATGTTTCTCTGTCTGGCTATCACAGTTGGCTTCAGAAACACGGATCTTATTGGAAATGCTTATGGTAAGTATAATATTCAAACTCTTAAATTTCGAATATAGATTATACATTATAATCTTTTTCTTCTGCATGTGCTCATTATTTTCCCCGCATGTGAAAATCTAATTGTATATTACTACTGCGTACTACAAGTACATCGACTTTAAACTTTTACATCCAGTTACCTAAACTTTCAAAAATTTATACATAGCTAGTTTTCACCAAAAAATGACCCTAATTTAAAGACTTCATAACCACCATAAACATTTTGATTAGATGTAGAAAACGGTTGAGTAGATTTTAAAAGATTCCTTAAAAGATAAAACTATTAAATAGACTAAAAGATGGTATTTTTTGAGTTATGGTGAAGGTCATTAAAAAAAAGGATCCAAGTGTACTTTTTGAAAGTTTAAGTAATAGGTATCTCCGATTAACCCAATAAAGAATTATTTGGTCAATGTGATATCTTTTGTTGAAAGCTAACATTGATTTCAGGGATGGCAAGCATTACAGTGACACTCGTGACAACATTCTTGACATCACTAGTCATCAATCTTGTCTGGCACAAAGGATGGATGCTTGCTCTGTTGTTCTTTGTACCTATCGGATCAATGGAAATTGTCTACCTCGCCTCTTATTGCACGAAATTCCTCCAAGGTGGATGGGTTCCTTTACTTCTGACCTCAGTCTTCCTGGTCACCATGTTTGTCTGGCATTACTGTACGAGGTTAAAGTATCTATACGACCTACACAACAGAGTACCCATGAAATGGATCCTAACACTCGGCCCTAGCCTAGGGATCGTGAGAGCCCCCGGGATCGGTCTCATCTTCACCAAGCTGGCCTCTGGTGTTCCATCCACATTCACTCACTTCTTAACCAACTTACCAGCCTTTTACCAGGTAGTGGTCTTCGTCTGTGTTAAAACCGTCCCTGTTCCGTTCGTATCCCATAGAGAACGATACCTCATTGGTAGAATCGGCCCTAAATCTTACCGCATGTACCGTTGCATTCTTCGCTACGGTTACAAAGATGTCTACAACAGTGAAGAGAACTTTGAGAACGATATAGTGATGAGCATTGCAGAGTTTATCCAATTAGAAGCAGGAGAGAGCAGTGCTCCGAAGAAGGCGCCTGAGGGAAGGATGGCGGTGGTGAGGACGTTTGAGAAGTCCAAAACAACTATAGGAGAAACCAGCAGCGCCGCCTCCTTCCCCACCATTAAGAGCAGCTTGGCGCCTGCTTTGATACATTTGAAGTCCCTGTATGAGCAAGAGTCTCCACAGATCAACTATAGGAGGAGACATGTTCATTTTAGGCTGCTGGATGTGAACTACAAGGACGAGGAAGTTAAGGAAGAGCTTACCGAGCTCGTGGAAGCTAAACGGGCTGGGGTTGCGTATGTTGTGGGTCACTCGTATGTGAAGGCGAAGTTCAATGCATCGATTCTGAAGGAGTTTGTTGTTGGTGCAGTCTACTCTTTCTTGCATACGAATTGCCGAGCTCCCGCTGTAAGCCTAAACATTCCGCATAGCTGCTTGATTAAGGTGGGGATGAACTATTATATCTAGCACGTTTTCTGGGAGGAACAGGTAAAGGTCCTCAATAAGACATTCCATTTCCATGTTTATTAACCCAAACTAACGGTAAAGGTCATATGTTAGTAAAAACACCAGGCCATCCTTCATTTATTCACACAAATCAGCGGTTTCAGTTCAATTGTACTGATGTCATTATCTTTTTGGGTTAATTACGTTTACCTACACTAACGTATACATGTATTACACATATACACACTAACCTTTGGAAATTACACATACCTACCCTATCGTTTACATTTGGTATGTAGGTTAGTGTATGCATATGTAATTTTAACGGATAGGTTAGTGTATGTATCTGTCAAAATCTTAAAAATATATAAAAGTTAGTGTAGGTATCCGTAATTTTCAAACGTTAGTGTGTGCATGTGTAATACATGTATACGTTAGTGTAGGTAAATCTGATTAACCCCATCTTTTTTGCAAAACTAACATTCACCTTTGTTTTTAGGGAGGGTGTTTTCGAGAAAAACTTTACAAAGGTGATGGTGTGCTTTTGTAAAAACATGAAGGTGTCAGTATGATTTAACGGAAACAGTTGTTATGTATGAATAAATGAAAGATGACCATTTTTTTTTTGGGTTATTTGACCAAAACTACATTAAAGTTTTGTCTACGCTTTGTGAGTGCACTGAAGTTTTGTCCACCGACTGTTTTAAAAAAATGTATTCCCCACACAACTATAGAGTATATTATGAATTGTCCACACAACTATAGAATGCATTATGAATTACCCACACAACTTTAGAATGCATTATGTATTTCCCATAAATCTATTTAGTTCGCGAAGAAGCCCATACCATTAATTCTGAACATCCCTGTTTCGTTTTTTTTTAAAATCGGTGGACAAAACTTTAGTGCACCCACAAAACGTGGACAAAATTTTATGCATGCATCCGTTTGTGGACAATACTTTAATGGAGTTTTGGACAATGAACCCTTTTTTTTTTCTGCAAACAACTGACTGTACTAATAAAAATAGAAAGGGGTGCGATATTTGGGTTTTTCCTTTTTTTCCTATTTTCTTTTGGTTTGTTTGCTACTAAACTTGCTTAGCTCTTCATGTTTTGACAGGTTCATCTCTGGCTTTGCTAGCATATAAATATGGTGGGGAAGGAGACAAAGTTGCATGCTATCATCAAGTTCTTTTTCCATTTTGCTGTGCATATTTGCACTGATCAGTCCTGATTCATGCCCATTTTTCTCTTGTGTCTTACATCAAGTTTATATATTTTTGGTATAGAGCAGTACACTACCTGAGTCAATTATTAATGCCCATCTGCAGAAAATAATTGAAGGATTTGGAGAATCATTTACTATTGGCGAAAACGATTGTGTATTGTAGTTGATTCATTCAATTTTGCTATGGTTTTTGAAAACACTAATTATGTAAAATTAAAAAAATATATATACTAATTCTTCACTTGAATATAAAAAATGAAAAGTACAAATAAATTTATTTTTTCAGTTTAAAGTATTAAATCATGTTATTTTTATAAAGGTAAAGTTGTCTTCTCTTTTATTTTTTTTAGATCACAATATACCATAAATTATAACAAAATATTATGAAAATCATGAAAACATATTAAGTAATTAGGATTAATAAAAATTCAAATTGCATTCACTATTGTATTGTACTTTTAGTTGACTTCAAACTGTTACTGTGTCAAAGTTTCAGACCACAGTTCTACCAATGTTTCCAGTTGCATTTGGCAGCTTCCTGAGGATTCAGTAGTGTGAGGATCATCTGCTCAATGACTTTCGATTTATAAGAACAATTATTAGATGCGTTGTCACATTTCTCATAAATACAAAAAAAAATAGTAATTTCGTTAATTTTGAATAACCTCAAACCCCTCATGCAAAATTGTGAAATCACGTGCAAAATACGAGTTCGAAATTAATGAAATCAGTGAATGTGTTTCTGATATGACAACACCTTTACAGTGTTTTCGAAGCTAAAAGGTTATGGAAGATGTGTTATTAGAATTTTAAAAAATGTAGCAGAACCACCCGTTACAGGGGACAAAATTTGACTAAAACTTAAAAACAAAATTGTATACCTTTGAGTCCCAAACATGATCAAAATTAATACTTTGGGGTTCATTTGTGAACAAAATAAGTAGTTACTATTTTTAAACTACATAGATACTTAGAGAGCACCATGTCTAACAACCTTTCAACTCAGATAACAATTCAAAATCAAATCACTATGATAGAGTTATGAATGACTCTGTTTACATGCACTGATATATAATCAATTCAGTAACACCATCAAACAGCATAGCAGAGGTGTAAATTATGTCCCCAATAACAGGTATTAAATAACATCCATTTCAATCCACACTATGAACCCAAGCAAGAAAGAAATCTAGAAACAATGTTGTAGACATATACGGATAAAATTTCAGTATGAACCTAAGAAATCCATCACCAACCACACTATGCCTTCTTCACTTTCTTCAGTACCTTGACTTCAAACACAGCGTACTGTTTCTTCACCTCACTTAAAACCTTGGCGTCAAACACTGCATAGTGCTTCTTGAACTCGATTGTCGCCTTCTCAGCCAACGGGTCTATTTTGTCCTCATATTTATCATATACCACTGGGATTGTGAAGAGCAAAACAACAGCTGTTGCACAAAATCGTGAATTTCCAAAGTTAGAGTGCTAGATTGATGAAACGGTTCTAAAAATACATGGGTAGAGAGAAGGGGCATTACCTGTATAGAACAAGGTCAAGAAATTGCACCAGTTGCCCACAATGGACAAAAACCACAATCCAGCCGTCACCTGATAGATTAGTCACAATATAGAACAGAACTTCAATGCCATGAACTTTTATCAATTAAAAGAAAAATATTATTTACACTAATAAATATTAATAACCACACTGACTAATAGCATCATTAGCAAAGAAGAATACATACGTAGAGGAACTTCTTCAGATCCCTTCCAGACGCAATGGAATGCAAGATAGATAAACCTTGGTTTATCTCCAGAGTAAGATCAGAAGCAAGCTCACGAACTAGGTCATTTGGGAGATGGGCTTCAGGAATGTGTGGTCGAGACCTAATCCATAAAAACTGAGCTAAGTAACAAATCCAATATACAGCCAAACAGGTATATTTTTTCAACCGCATCAATGCCTTACTTGGTGATAAATGAGGAGGCATTGGACCACAAGAACAACACTGCAAGAGCTAGTATTAAGCTGTGGCAAACCAGAGTCAACAGGTGATACTCAATCAATTCAAACAGAACCCACATGGCTGTGGAAACACCCAGCACTCCACCCGAAACCTTCTTGTTCTTCCATAGGAAAACATCAGCCACTGCATCAATTAACAAAATAGCTCCATGAGTATAGGCATTAGGAAATCATACATTAAGGTTCTCACACTATAATTGGTAGCTCGTTCAAACAGGGTATAGCTCATTTGTGATCTAATTATACTTCTAAATAACAAGGTACAGTTCATATGTGATCTAATCATACCAACACTACTAAATAAACAAGTGACTAAGAACATCCAAACTTGTCAGCAATGAACTCATCGATAAATTATGAATTTAAATGCAGAAACAAATCTCAAATTCACCACAAAACTACATATCTAGTACCTAGATATACTGGGAGTTGGTACCGGCCACAAACACAAACACAAGCATAATTCAAAAAATAAATTAAAATTATCTAGATGTTGAAGCTGTAAAATCCTCAGTTTGGGGTTAAGAATTGATTTTGAACACTGAACAGCTAAATTAAATCTGAGATATCACATCACCGAATCAGACCACAAACTATACACGAACACAACTACAATTTCCAGGACCACGATTTCTCAGCAAACGAACAGAAAATCTAGAGAACCAACAAATAAAACTTAAACTATACAAGCAGATCACAGATCAGGTAATGAGATCAAATCCAACTTCCAAGTTCTCTCCGAAACCGGATCGGACAAATCAAAAACATCAACAAAAAGCGAGAAACTACAGGTATACGAAGAACTAAACATACGTTTCCCACCGCCGAGAACCTTGTGAACAGGCTTTTCCCTTCCGAAGATCCGGAAAATCTTGGCCTTGACAGACGACGACTCGCCGTCAGAGTCCGACGACGACGAGTCATCGTGGCCGTGGATCTTATCGGCTATCTTCTCCATCAGAGACTCCTCGTGGTGATGCTCGGCCATGGTCACACTGAAACGAAGCTCTCAGTCACTCCGATTCCACAAAACCCTAAGATTCGAAGCGTATGGAAAGAGGAAGAAACTGCTGAAAATGATCCCAAATTAAGCTGCTGAATCAACACCATTTCTCTTATACGGACTTCACGAGGACCAAGTGTTTCAACAGATTTAATCTGGGCCGTCCCGAGGACGAAACCAATCGGAGCCGTTGGATGGATATGGATCTCAAACCCGAATATGACCCGGGAAATCAGCCGTTGGATCAGACGGCTCTCTTCTACGTGGCTTCACGTTGGTTGCTGCACGTGGCGGGAGAAGAATCCGGTCGGTTAGAGATTTTGGAATCAGAAATCTGGTGGGGTCCACCCGATGTGAAGAGCGACGTGACCAGGCGAACCAGGTGTTGACGCGTGGATAAGGGGGGTCCACGTAACTGGGGGATACCTGTGACGTGCCTATTTGAAGAGTTTTATTTTTTAAGTTCTTAAGAAGAGTTGAATTTCACTTAAGCGTGGACTCTTTTTATTCAATTTGATAAAATATATTGTCTATTACACGTTTGAGTGAGAAATCTTAACAAAGAAGATTTGATGGTATATAATTTCAACTACCCATGTGTATATCACACGAGCATGATTTGAAATTATTAATATTATATATTCATTTATAAAATAATTACAAATATAATTTAATCACAAAATCATAAATATTGAACCATATAAAAATCTTAAAATTAATTATTATTTAAATCTTGATAAAGAAGATTATAAAGACCTTGCATCACTTTTTTATTTACATAACAGAGACAACAAAAATGTTATTCTTATTATCGCACTAAAAGCATCACAAAATGTATACTTACATATCTAAGTACTTAAGAGAGAGTGTAGAGTTTATTTTTTGAAATAAATATTTTTTTATCTACAAAATTTTATAAAACCTCTATAATGCTCAAGGCGGGTCACAAGGCTCGATTCTTCATCGAGAAGCAAAAGAAGCTTAAACCAAAATATACATAAGCTCGTGGATTAGAAGCCACCCTACCACACACATTTTGGCTTTACAGTTCACTACAGCATTGGCCACACACAAAGGACAGATCGAATGAAACAACAAAATGGGAACAAGAGATCGATGAAAGAACAAGCATATACCAAAACCCGATCGGTTAAAGTATAAAATCGTCGGTTTCGAGTTTTTAGTTGAATTTATTATTTAAAATAGTACCAAAGTTTGCTTCCTTACGAACTCGAGATCATAAACACTGAAATCGTTTGAAGATATTTTATCTTCGATTTATGTCAAAACAAAACCAAATATACTTCGATTTTTTATTGAATGTAGAGTGATTTTGGTCCTTTTTCTCAAGCAAAGTTAAGACAAACACAAGACCAAATCCATGCAATTGTAACGCGTACCTCATTGCCCTTTAGAAACAAGGCCATGGAGCTCGTCAAGCTCACGGACATGGCGGTCTTCTCCAGAACTCCTTCGCTTCCTTCTTCTCCAGCCAGAGCAACTAATTTGGACCCTGGTGCATAAATTCGTCATATTTCAAATTCAATTGACCATTTTAACCCTGCTTGACAGTACTTATTACAGATATTCCCTTGTAACGACGCTATGTTTGTGGGTGGGTAGTATCGTCATGTCAAATGCGCGGCGCATTTTATGTAAGAATATAGGATCTTTCTAGACGATTATTCCATTACGGAAAACAGAGCATTTCAAGGAATATGCGTTTTGGGTTTGGGTTTCGTTATGAGGCCCATCCTTCCATTATAGGCCCAGTAAAAAAATCAGATTCAGGCCCAAACTCTCAAGGCCCAGTTCGAGCCTTCTTCACAAAACCCTTCATTTCGCCTTAAGCCTCTGGTTCTCTCCTTCCTCAACAAGCTCACCACACTGCATCGTCTTCGTCTACACGGGACCAGGAGCTATGTGGATCCAGCAGCGACACTTGCTGACCAGAGCCCTCCATCTCCGCCACTTCTCGCAATCCGCAGCCGCGGCGCTTCTCCACGAAGCCGAAGCGGCATGCGCGTACCTCGACGAGTTCCCGAAACCCGATCCCAAGTACAACGAGACCATCCTCGCGATCCCTCGAGCCGAATCCGGGAAGAAAATCGCGGTTAAGGAAAGGCTGAGCGGTCGCGTGCCCGGCATCGTTTTCGAGCAGGAGGACGGTCAGCACGGCGGTAACAAGCGCCTCGTTTCTGTGCAGTCCAATCAGATCAAAAAGCTCGTTAATCACATGGGCAAGGATTTCTTCCTGTCGAGGCTTTTTGATCTCGAGGTCAGGTCCGAGTTCGGCTCCAGCGAGATTCAGGAGAAGGTTCGGGTTTTGCCCAGATTGGTAAGGATTTGTGTTCTGTTAGACTTGTGAAGTTGTTTAAGAGGTGTAAATTTATCTGTTTAAGCTTTTCACTTTTATTTTAGTTTTAGTATTTGTTGAATTTAGTGGGGAGGATGAGGGAAATTTGATAGTGGATGAAATTTTTAGCACAAATCCTAGAGTTAATTGCTAATTGGGTTTTTATTGCTAAGGAACTGCTAGAAAGGAAATGTGTGCATTTGAACTTGTTTGTGTACAAATCCCAGCTAAGATTAGGCATATTCGAATGAATGGTTTTGTTGAAAAAAATTGATTAGATTATGGGAACCAAAATGATTGAAGTATGTAATTTAATCCTCCATGTTCTCGGGTCTGAGCATTTATGTTGGGTATTTGAACAAACCAGTAAAGGGGCAAGCTTTCAACTGCTTAAGATGACTTCCTTTGATGAGTACAGGTGGTCGGGTTTACCTTGTATTGAGATGTAAGGATATGATAAATTAGGAGTTTTTATCCAATGGTTGTCACTTTTGGGTGTTGGCAATTGGGCAGCCATTTTCTTACTGTATTAGAATTTGCATGTCAATACATTGCTTGAGACTGGGATTAATATACACTTGATACTTCCTTAGAAATAGAATGATGAAATTTTTATTATGTATCCTAATCAAGTGCATGCTATAGTGCTATGTGAAACCTTATTAACTATTTATAGACTCATATTTTCCTAAATGATTAACTTGTTAGTGAATAATTTGGTTTGCGTCTTGAGTTTCTTTTTTCCTTGGTTCCTCTGAAATCCTTGTTTACCTTATTGTGGAAGCTTCATTTGCACTGTGTCAATGATGCGCCACTCAATATTACCTTCTTGAGAGCACCTCCTGAAGCTTTGATCAAGGTTGACGTACCTCTGGTATTCATAGGTGATGATGTATCTCCTGGACTAAGGAAAGGTAAGCTAAAACTATACAATTTTCTGCATTGAGCCTCAGTACATGCAAACTACTTAGCAGGGCCTTTTATAGTAGGCTTACTTACCTTCTGAATTGGTAATAGACCTTTAGTACCCCCGAAGTTTTAAAATGATAATTTAACAATCCCTACGTTTTGGTAAAGCCTTCAGCTAAGAAAAAGTAACGTCAGGGTGTGAAATGTCCATTTTACCCTTTAACATTTGAATTTAAGTTCAACATTTCAGTTAAAAGACATACCCCTAAACATTTCTTAATAATGACTTTTAATTAATTCATAATTATTATAAACCTTTAATGATTAAGGCCCAGTTCAAGTCTTACTCACAAAACGTCGGAGAGTGAAGTTTTGCGGTAGTGGGAGGATAAGAGGAATAGGGTTCTTGACTCTGGTTCTGAAAATAGATAAGTGAAAAAGAACGGAAAAGTGGGTTTGAGGGTAAAATGAGAAAGCGGGATAAAAGGCCAAAATGGAGATTTCAAAGGGATCAAATAAGTAGTTAGGGTTGAAGGTGGGAAAATAATGGTAATTTCACCCTCCATTAACAGGCACATGGTGTCACATAACTAAGGGGAATGGAATATTCCGTCCATTTTTCCTAACAGAAGGTTGTTGCTGAAACGTATGGACTGTTATTGATCATTCTATAACTTTGGGGTACTAATGGCCTGTTACCAATTCGAAAGGGGTACCAAAGGTAATTTAGGCTTTATAGTACTCTATGCCTTTGGTCATTTATTGTGATATTACATGCTCTACATCCATAAATATTACAATTTGCTTACAAGTGCCGCCTCAGTATATGCAAACAACTTAGCTAGATCTTTAATAGTACTCTATCCCTTTGGCCATAATTGTGATATTACATGCTTTACATCCACAAATATTGCAATTTGCTTACAACTGCCTCAGTTTATGCAAACAACTTAGCTAGATCTTTTATAGTACTATTGCTTTCTCACTTAGGAATATCAGGATTGTTAATTAGTCCCCTCTTGGAAGATTTAGGTTTCAGGTGTTAGCTTACTTGTGCTATACTTTACAGTTGCTGATGAGCTGTTGTGCCCTCTGACTTTCAAAAACTTGCAGACCCCTTTGAAAAGTGTTAGAGATATCTTAACCACGTTTTATCAACTTAAGGTATAAGGAAAATGACAATTCACTACTGTGGACTACGGACACTTTTCACATAACTAGCCTGAACTTAAAAAGCAACATATCACTACTCTGTATTACCATCTAGTCACAGTCGGTTGAAAATAATGGAAAATTCAGGGTGGTGATTTGTGAAATATGCAAAGTTCAAGGTAGTGAATTGTCATTTCCCCTAAGATATATCATGAGTGAACTGCCAAGCTTACACACCAGATTAACCTTTTCTCCCAGTTGCCTGTAATGAATTATAGATTTGGTTTTTAAAGTGACGCTGACTGAAAAAAACACCTTAGTTCATAACTGGGATTACCGTTTATCATTCCTGTGATCACTGGAATTGTAAGCTCCATTTGTTTCTGAATATCCGGTTTTCATATCTTATTGTTGATTTACAAATTTGGCAGGCGCTTATTTGAATACTGTCAAGAGGACTGTGAAGTACCTTTGCCCAGCAGACATCATTCCTCCATATATCGAGGTTGACCTAAGCGAATTAGATGTTGGCCAAAAACTGGTAATGGGGCAGCTCAAGGTTCATCCTTTATTGAAGCTTCTGCAATCAGAGTCCCAGCCTGTTTGTACGATCATAGGATCCAGAGTTGCTGACGCAAAGAAATCGAAGTAAGCTCTTCCATCAAATTTCAGTGGCTAACAGACCCACCTCCATTTCGAATCGGGCACCAAAGTCAACATTATTCATAGCTTCGGGGCCTCACAGAAGATGGTACTGTGTTAGGGAAGTGTAAGTTTGTGCTAGGTTCAAGGAGTCCAGATAGAAAATCATGTCAGTCAAAAATTATAATGAGCCATTGCTTGTTTCTTCTTCTAGCCATGACCAGAGATTTCTGACTGCAAAGAATAATAGATGGATTTTTGCATTATCTCATGGCTTTTTTTGCCTGATAAGAAAAAAAAAATGGAGAAATTCTAGTCTAACTCTGAACATAACCACACTTGCCCCAAAAAGATGTATCCATTGACGTTGGAACCTTTGACCTTAAAAAGGTGAGAGAGCTCTTCAACAACCCATCTGACCTTCAAACAGATGTGTCCATTGAAAATCATTGCAAAACTAGCACTCTTATTGGATTTCTGGTGTTACTCTTAAAGAAAAATACTTGATTGGACGAGGTCCAACCTACAAGGCCGTTCATTAAACGTATCATTAAAAATAAGCGATCGGATAAGGTCTGAACTTATTATTTCAGATTTGCCCCGATGCCATTTGCCCCGAGTCTACTACTAGCTAGCTGGCCAAACTACCTCTAACTTCAAAATTTAAACCACATTATCATTTCAGTAATTGCTTACTTTGTTGTGTGGTATCTATTAATTATAACAATTCGTAAAGGCCGGTGATGATACAGATAAGCTGTCCTATTCCAACAAAAATATCTATTTTGCAAATAAAGTTTGATTAATCTGTTTTCTTGTGGGATTGTCTCCCATGTTATACGTATTCCTTTTGGTGTTTATCAGGCAAAATTGATTGATTATCTAACATGGTTTAGTTCAAATCATAAATCAAGTCGTTTAATTCATTTCATAAAAAAAAATTGTTGATAAATAAGAGACAGGTCTCTCTTTCTTATTCTCGACCTGTATAACTAACATAATCACGTTATAAGCCACATACATAAATCTTAGGAAAACTACCCCAAAAATCTAATCCGTCAACTACCCTTTGTCACAAAAACTCACTTGTCTCCATCTTTGTTGCCGCCTTATCACCCATCGATGATTTTTTTCCTCAAAACTCATAGATTCCGTTAATTTGTTCCAAGAAAATCACACCAAACAGATGATGATTTATCAAGAATATACTATTAACTGAATCCGTGAGCGCTTGGTCCTAAAAATCATCGTCGAATGTGTATCTTACAACGAAAATAATGTTCAGATAAATCTATTCTTAACGGGTTAGCTTTTGAGCTTACTTCTAAGAGCATCTACAATAGTTTAAGTTTGTGTAGTTGTTTGGAGCCATTATTTGAGTTTTTTCTCCTCCAATTAACTAACTCTCCAATAGATTAGCTCAAGAGCAATTATTTTGGTATAGTAACAAAAATAAATAGCATTCTCTCTCCTTAAAAAAACCCTTGCGCCCGGCTAGTCACGTCGTCGTAGAGATATGATGCGACACTCTGTGTCAGCGCATCTTGAGACGGCTCCTACGTCAACATGCTGTTTCAGGAACCGTTGCAAAGCCTTCTACGGTATCCAAACAACAGCCGTTGGAGCTGCTCTAAATATTATCAAGATCATGGTAGGGACACATTATTTTGACTTTTATAGGAAAAGAAAGTGCAGGAAAGTCCGGGAAAATAACACGAGACTGTAGAGACGAGTGTAGTGGTGGTGAAACAAAGATGAGACATAAAAAAGGGAAGGGTACAAGTTACAAGTTACAAGTTACAAATAGAGTGGCCCAGTTATAAGGGGTTTTGTTGTGTGGTCACCTTTCTGGGCCCTCTTTTATCAAATATCCAATCCTGGGCCTTACTTACTCGATGGGTTGACTTGACTTGAGAGTGAAATAGTGAACACATCATCAAACATTCAAACCCATTACTCAGTCACTATCTATCATCATTCTACTTCTATGTAACAAGAGAGATATGATGGGATCGATGGCTCAACATAAATATTCGAAGGCAGGTAGGTCAGCACACACTAATGATGTGGAATGAGACTCGGGTTGAGGTCTTAAAGACGAAAAATATATTTAAATACGTGTTAATTATTTGTAATCAAACTATTTTTATTCATATTTTAGTGTCTTGACATTCTTGCTTAAGGTTTTTGTGTAGCGCCGTTCATCTTAGACGTTCTTTTCTATGGATCCCGACGTCTCCTTCTAGCTTCCCTCAACTCTCACTCTCATATATGTGATGAAGATCCTCAGGTGAAACTATTAGGGTATGGGCAATACAACACACAAACGACAACTAAAGGCCCTTATTCGACGGTTCCATTTGGCCTTTTTTCCTCTCTGAGATGTATCCCTCGTGATATAATGTCGTAACCTTGACTTTTACATGGGATCAAGTGTTGCAGTCGTAGGCCATCAGGACGATGAGGTACACACAACCGAGTCTGGTTTAGCAACCTTCCAGATCCATTTGGTCGTCTTCTCCTCAGCTACGGACTAGGAGACAATCATCACGATCACATCGGTGAGTAAGAAGAGATCATAAATGTTTAATTGAGTTTTGCTCAGTACTTTTGCCAGGATGTATAACCTTTAAATCGGTATAAGACAATAGGTTAGTGACACTGGTCAGGACCCTTTGGTCACCGGACAATGGATTAAATAATAAACAATAAGATTTTTTTATATAAGATAATTCTACCTCAATACCTTAGATCTTTCATATTTCATTTAGAGTACCCTACATTTTTTTTTTGTATCACTTCAGTACCCTAAACTTCCATTAATTTACTTAAAGTACCCTAAATCTTTTTTTATATCACCTCAGTACCTTAAACTTTCATTAATTCCATTTTAATGCTCACCGTTAACTTTACCCTGCATTTGGTTGTTCGTGGAGAGTATTATGGTCATTTTACCGGTCTTAGATGAAAAATCAGATGAAAAGTTAACAATGGGTACTAAAATAGAATTAATAAAAGATTAGGATGCGGAGGGCCAAAAAAAGATTAAGGTACTCTAAATAAATTAATAAAATTTAGAGGTATTAAGATGATGCAAAAAAAAGATTTAGTATACTCTAAATAAAATATGAAAATTTTAAGATATTAAAGTAAAATTATCCTTTTTTAATAAACAATATTTCTTATTACTAGAGGTGAAATCGGCTACAAACCACTCTTAACCTAAAAACTAGAGAACCAATCCTAGTCACACACACCTAACATCCAACATTCCCCATGATGCCACATCATCACCCCAATTTCACACATACTCACGCCACTTTCATCATTTCTCACACAAGCAAGGGCATAATTGTAAAAGCATGGTGCCATGTGGACAAGTGTCCATTTTTTTCTTCACCAATTCACTAATTTAATATTTTCCGATTCGTTTGAACTCCGATTAGCTTCAAACTTGCGCAAATATTTTTATTTTTTCAAGGGCTTTAAATCAAGATCAATCATGAATATATTTTGAAGCACGAAAATAAAAAGGTATATCGGAGTGATAAAAAAATGTTGAGTGTTGATCAATCTTCACTAATAAATGTTTTATATCGGAGGTATCAAACTAGTGATAAATGTTGATAAAAACATGTACTGAGGTGATAAAAACCATGTTCAATTTTGATAATAAGTGTGATAAACTAATCATGATCAGTTTTTTGGAGAATGGGGTGATAAAACCAGTGTAGAGTGTTGATAAAAATAGTGTAAAGTGTTGATAAAACTAAAACAAAGTGTTGATAAAAATTAGCCAGATATAATTTCTTTAAAAACCAGCCCCGAAATAATAAAAAATTCGTGCTTCCAAAAAACCATGTGATGGGGATGATGAAACACACGTAATTGAATGATAAACATAGTGTTTAGTGTTGATAAAACTAGTGTTCATAAAAAGCACGCGATGAGGTGATAAAAACATGATCAGTTTTGGAAAATGAGGTGATAAAACCAGTGTAAAGTGTTGATAAAACCAGTGTAAAAGAGTTGATAAATCCAGAGCAAAATGTTGATAAAAATTACCCATATTTTTTTAAAAGAAAAATCAACACCGAAATAAAAAAAATTCGTGCTTCAAAATATATTCATGACTGATCTTGATTGAAAGCCCTTAAAAAAAACAAAACTAATGGCGCAAGTTTGAAGACAATCGGAGTTCAAACGAAGCGGGAAAAATTAAATTAGTGAATTGGTTTAAAAAAATAATATGATAGTTTTACTAAAAAGCCCTTACCACTTATTAAAAAGTGCTGTTTTTTTTGCAGTCAACTACTCAATTGCATCTCATCCATCCATTCTTAAAATGGATGGCTTAGATTGGTTCTCTAGTTTTTAGGTTAAGACATTGATTGTTTTTTATTTCTCCACCTTATTACTATATGCTAAAAATAAAACCAGGAATAAGTAATTGGAAAGTTAAGCGGTCCAGTTCGATTTAAAATCCAGACAAAAATGTCCACTCCATTTATAGATATGGCCCGCCCCGGCCCACTAGTCCAGTCTGAGCCTTGCCTCAATTGCAAGGTTGCAAATCTGTTTGCTTCTATACTTGCATCTACAGTTTTTTTTTGCTTTCTCAATGGTTGAATTTTGTGTTAAAATGCTCCTAAATTGATTTCGGCTTCAATATACTTTTGAACTTACATGACAAATACCCATATGATTGATTACTACAAAAAAAAAACAGTTCGCTTATCACGGGTTATTTTTACATGATAAAGCTGTAACCTACAGACACCAAAATTAAACAACGTCCTTTTCCTAAATTTTGTTTTATAGCTGTAATATCTCCCTCAATTTATGATTTTAACTAGATATTTTCTACCTGTCCATAATATAGATATATTAATGGAGTCTCATAATATCATTTTTTTGTCAACAATGTATTATTAATAACCCCACATTTCAAATAGAGATGAGGCTAAAGAGAAAATTTTCAAAGAGCGATAACCAAAAACATCTTCTATCGAGAATTTAAAAAAAACACACAGCTCAAAACAAGTCCCAATAAGTGGAGCAAATCAAACCATAGGGATTTCAAAATTTAATGAAATTTTCCATGCCATGTTTCAAAAAAGTATTAAAATATCATTTTATTTTGTGTGACCCGTTCAGTCTTCCTCTCCCATTTTTTATCCTTATTATTCAATTATGTTATGATAATTTCTATAAGATAAACTTATTTGTCTCTTTAGTTTTTATTTATCCTCAACTAAAGTGCCATGATTTCATGCCACTAAGTTCATTTTTAACTCTTCTCATGCCACTTTGATTTCTTTTCCATCCCTTTTTTCCGTCACTAACTTTAATAGCCGAGTTTATTAAAACTACTTATTATAACTTTAGAATACTAATATTTTATCAAAATAAAAACGATTATTTCTTAAACCAATCAATCTAAGACTCCTCTTTCCATTTCCCCAGATACGACACATCGGACGACCAAGATTTTACCACACCGTGAACCTAAACCAAAGGGCAAGGTAAAAAGTAAAAACCAAACATAGTAAAAGGACTGGTACATTATTGTAAAGTTGGGGGTTGTGACAGTGTACCTAAATTACCGTATATGTAGGTGAATTGAATAGGAAGAAATAAATATGGAATAATTGTAAAAAACTACCCTCAAGTACTAGAATTTTGTAATTTGACTCTTAATAAAAGCCCCAACTATTTATACCCCTATTCTTCTCTCTCTTAATGTCAAAGACATATCAGAGAAAACAAATAAAGTCTAGGGATAAAACTCGGTATAATTCAAGATAAACAATGGTATCCCTTACTTGAAAATCAAGAAAGTGATCATATATACGTGGGTGAGAGAAAAAAAGGTCTACAAATAAACGTAGAATATGATAGCAATCAAAGATTCGCACACTAACGCGAAATCAAGAACCTAAATACCAAAAATAGTGGTTGTCTTGACTCATGGGGGGACTCAGATAATCACCCCAAAGAATATGGTTCTTCCAAATAAGACCGAGACCGGTAGGGATTGAAATAGTCAAACCCCTTAATCCTAGTACCGCCTATCATAATTCCGACGAGACTGTTTACCAGCTCTCGTCGAGAAAAATAAGAGGGCAGTGTTGGAATGGTCGCTATCCAATTGATCAAACGCCCGCTTCTTTGATCAATGCGTCCCAAGCGAGCCGTTTCTGCTTTCTCCTTCAAAGAACTTTAAGGATGTGGTCCGCCTTGCTATTCCATGTTGGCAATCCTCAGCTGCCTGTTTAACCTCTCTCCTAATTAGAAAACTTTTCCTTTTCTGTAACGGGCTCATGAATGTTTTGTGTTTGCTGATCCTCTGATCTGGTAGTGGTTTTCGGAGATGCGAACCAACCCTTTCCCTAGCCCTCCGCTCCCGTCCTATCATTTGCATTGCCACTAAAAAATTACAGTTTCCATAAAAAATAAGTCACGTGTCTGGTACATGTCACTCACATTTTAAAAATAACGCTTTTTCCCTTATATTAAAATAGACTTTTGTAATAAAAAATATCCCTCATATATCATATATTTGCAGAAAATTTCCCTCGAGTATTATAGATTTATAGATTATATCCCTTAAGTATGATGTTCTAATTGGATAAATAAATATATATTTTTAATATAAGGGTAAATATGTCTTCTTCTTTTTTTTGAAAATGAGGAAATTTATTCAGAAGAGATCACGAGATACAATAGTAGAAACAAAAGAGGGCCCAAAGCCTCTCCAACACTCACATAATCTACTCTCTACTGCCAGTTTAGCAAGTTCATGAGCTACTACATTTGTTTTCCTTGAAACCCATTTCAGAGTGCATGAATGAAAGTCTTGCATCCCAATCAGTATTTCTTCAATAACCTCACCATACATACCGTAAATCTCCTGATTCCGACATGCCATAACTGCAATAGATGAATCCAATTCAATCTCAGAGATTTGAAAGCTGGGATCTCTACAGAGATGAATACCAAGATTTAGAGCTAGTAATTCGGCTCCATCCGGCTGAAAAGGTCCCTTAAAATATGACATGCAGCCGGCGATCGGTTCCCCACCCCAATTTCGGACAATGACGCCGATACCTACACCATGACCTCTGACACTAGCATCAGTATTCATCTTGAGGAGTCCAATCGGCGGAGAGATGTCTTCTTCTTTTTTAAAACTTTGTGATGGGTGGTACAAATTGAAAAAAAAAAGGGATAGAAATTGCTAGAACTTTTTGTTCACAGATCACAAGTTCCAAACATCAAATACATTAGGGTGATTTTTTGCCATCATCACATAAATATATTCATCTCCGTATACAGTACAACAACACTGCACGCCCTGCAACAACAGCACTCTCCTTCTTCAACACCCTCCACCTACACTATTCCACAAACCCGTAAAAGTTTCTCTCTCTCTCTCTCTCTGAAAAGCTCTGCCCTCTCTGTCACTCCATTTTTAGTACCTTGTCCTTCGACCTCCATTAAAGTCTCTCCCTTTAAACCACCCTTCACTGTACCCATCTCTTCTACTCTGGCTCTCCCAACCATGGAAGCTTTCACCTTCCTCAAGTACTGGCGCGCCGGCGAACTGGGCGGCGGTGCGCCGGCGTCTTCGCCGTCTGACGGTACTGAGGAATATTCTGGCACCACCAACAGTTTTGTGACCGCCAAAGCTGACGATTTCGATTCCGACGAGGACGGGCCGTTCTTCGACTTGGAGTTCGCGGTTCCCGATGATGACGACGACGACAATGCCAGCACGTGCGCCGAAGACGGCGGAGAGGGAGAGGGAAGCGATGAAGAATCCGAGTCTGAGTTCGATTTCGCTCTGTCTTCGGACTCCGGCGAGGACCTCACCGGCGCGAATTTGAGTCTCTCCCCTTCGGACGATTTGTTCTTCAAGGGCCGGCTCGTCACCGTCGAGCCGGCCGAACCGGACGCCTCCAAGCCGGTTCAATTCCCGGCCTCGCTGCGGAAATCGGCGACGAAATTTCGGGTCTTGATGTTGGGTTTTAAGAAATCGAAACAGAGCACGGCGGAGAAAACAGAGCACGCCCCGAAACAGCCGGCGCCGGAGAAGGCTACGGCGGGGGACGGCAAGGAGAAGAGGAAGTTATTAACGGTGAAGTTCAGGGTTGAGGAAGTGCGGATCATGTCACTCTTCACCGCCTCCGGGAAAACCTCCACGGCCAACAAGGCGTCGGCGCCGGAGAAGCAGAGCAGAGCCGCTGAGTCCTCCGATGAACTCTCCTCCGCCGACGAGAAGCGGTTTTCGAAAGACGTAGTGCAGAAATACCTGAGAAAGGTGAAGCCCCTTTACGTCCGTGTTTCCAGAAGGTACGGCGACAAGCTGAGATTCTCCGGCCAGCTCACCCTCGGCTCCGGCGCCAAACACCAACCCGCTCCGCCGGAGACAAAACCGCCGACGGAATCAACGGAAGCTCCAGCACCTAAGATTCCCAAGACCCACAAACAGAGCAACATACAAGCAGGGCTTAGAGCGGTCTCCAAGCATTTGGGGAAGAACCGGTCAGCGTCATCGGCGGTGGCGGCGGCACCGCCGCCGCCGCCGCCGTCGAAAAGGAGAGACGATTCTCTGCTGCAGCTACAGGATGGGATCCAAGGCGCCATACTTCACTGCAAAAACTCGTTCAATGCTTCCAGAGGTAAATTTAATTTCAAAACGCCACCGTTTCGTCACATATCTGATTTATCTTTAATTAATAAACCATTACCCATAATCACAGACCCTGAGTCGTCGGTCCGATCCCTGAGCGTGAGCGATTCGGCGGAGGACGAACTCAGCGGTGGTGACTACGAGTCAAGGCAATCGTCTAGACAAGAACACGGCGCTGCCTGAGCTTAAACGGCGTCGTCTCGTACCCGGCGCGAAAACCGGTGTCGTGTTGTGGTATGTTTTAAATGATTATCAAATCAAAAAACAGCCGTCGTAGTACTATGATCTCTCTGTAAATGGAGCCTCCAGTAGAAAAAGTGAATTAGTGATGAAATGATGATGAGGCAGATAAGCTGTTTCTACTGTAATTATACAAAAAAAAAACACGTGTTATTTTATGATTGGCAGTTGCTAATGCGTCCGTCACGGGTCGGTTATTTAATTACGCTGCTTCCTAATTATTTTTTAGGCATATTTATGGGCAATCGGGTGTGGTTTAATTGGTTTGGTTTCATAAACCGCTCTGGTCAACGAGAGCCCGGACTGAGAAAAAAATTGTTTTTTTTTTTATATTTATTTTCTTTTTTTATTCAAGGATGGAGAAAATAAAGGAGACAAGAAAGGGAGATGGTCAGTGAAGCGATCCGATGTCTCTCTGGCCAATGAAACGGGTCGCTTGTGTTACACGCTCTCAGACACAAGCACAAACACAAAACCGAATCTGCTTTAATTGAACTCTGTTTAGTTTTGCTTTAAACTTTAAAATCATAGTTAACTGCGAAACCGTGATTCAGACACTGTAACAGATAAGATGTTTTGACCAGGAGATCAAAGGTAACGCATGATATTCAATTTGTCTCCTTTTGCCGGACTTCGGGCCTACAGAGGCGCTGCCTTTTTGTTTCCGTGTCTTGAGATTTGGGCTGTCCGAACGTAACCGTAACTGGAACATGTACACTGGTCGATATCGATGACAACTAAATTGAAAAGAGTCACGGGAGATTGGTTGAAAAATGAAGAATTGATAGGGTTGTGATCCATCTTTGGTATTGATATGTGATAATCGTAGGCTAAACGATATTTGTGTCTTCAATAGTTGATTTGTATTTCGTTATGTTCAAGATTATACGAAGATGGGAATGAGGCAATGGGTCCACTGGAGCATACATAATGGAGGTCGATTTTATATGAAAGAGAAAAAAAAAACTACTAGGAGACAAAGGAAATTACCCATATTCGACCCATTTTTCGCGTCGATGAATTTTTACTGAATTACCACCTACAATATGCTCACTATAATGCTTTTAGATGGATAAGATTAGAAGACATAGGTCGAACTAATTATCCGTCTCATACAACAATTAAATCAATCCAAACTTATTTCATAAACAACAGTTCAATAATAACTTAACATTTGTCCACACTTCTTCATTCATGTCAATACTGTTCTCTCACGAGAAAAACTACATTAATGTTTTTTTCTTACTTTCTCGTGACGTCGTCTCAATTCTCAGGCTTTCAAATATTTGTTCGTTCCTTACGTTGGAGTCGAACTCTCTCTATTAGAGCATGTACAACAGAAAGGACCTTGGTCAGGGAGTGAGAGTGCAGACCTTGTGCTGACTGGACAAAAGTCAGGGAGTGGGAGTGCAGAAAAGTGGGTGTTTTGCAACAGAAAGGACCTTGAGGTCCTGGGAGTGCAGAACAGTGCTGACTGGATTATTATTTGTTATTTTCCTGTTTTATTTAATTCGTTATCAGAAACCGTTTAATTTAGTCATAATTTAAACAATATTGGAAATAAATAATTAAAGACAACCAATAATTAATAAATTCAACACGAATAGAAATGAACTTCTAATTTTATTCAATCCATTTTAATACAACCCAGAACGAAATACAAGTTCAAGAATTATCCTCTGTTGGGTCGACATCTGGTGGTGGGGGTTGGCTTCGAAGATCATCAATTTGGGCTTCAAGGCTAGTGATGAGTCTTCGCACTTGGGTCTTGCAAAACTTATGGTCTGCCAACGCCTCTTCGTCGTAGGAAGATGTATCCTTCTCCACCAGGGCCTTGTAGTTGGCGATGTTTGCTTCCCACTGTTGGGTTAATGCTTGTAACATGCGATACTTATTTTCCACTTGTTCACCACGTGACCGTTGAGCCTCAAACCGTGCACGTTCAGCGTCGATTCTTGCACGTTCCAGTTCGGCGAAGGCAGACATAAGTGCAAATAATTAATCAAAAAAATGAATACAATGCATTAATACAATAAAATAAGTTTGCACTAACCTGAACTCGACCCCGGGTTCGAGCTTGGGGAGTTGGAGCGAGGGCCCGTCAAAATGTCTCCGAAACCTCGTGCCAGTTCGTCCTCGGTGAATTCTCGTTCGTCACCAAATGAGTGTGCACGAGACCCAGCGTCGCCCGACATTTTTCGCGAGAATAATTGAAACGAGAGAGGAGAATTTGGGAAGGAGATAGTGAAGTTGGATAGTTGAAGTAGGAAGTGGTGTGAAAAATATGAGAGGAGAGGGGTATTTATAGGGTTTTATTTGTTGATTTTTGAATTAAAAAAAATATATATAGCCGTTAGGGTGCAACGGTCGGGACACGTGGCAGCCCCACACGCTGCCAGCGCAGCAGACGGCGCGCAGGCGCGTCCAACGCGCCCGGTCAGCGAGTGGGAAGCGGGGGTGTGTGCAGCGGGAGCGGGAGCGCGTGGAGGGGGAGCGGGGCCGTGCTTTTCGACGATTACAGCGAAACGGCCAACGCGCCCGGCCAGCGAACGGAGCGGCGCGGCGAGCGGGGCCGTTCCGTTGTTCTTGCTCTTAACCTACCATCCACAAAGGACCTTGTGCCCTGAACAAGAGCCTAGTGCCCAAACATATGTTTGGGGGCTTAGTCCACAATGTAGTAAGGCCCAACCCAATTCCGCGATCACATGTTTGGGGGCCCAATCCAAGTAAGGCCCAATCCAATTCACATGTTTGGGGGCTTGGTCCACAAATTCAGTAGAACTGTAGAAGCATCCAGAAGTTGATTATTAATTATAGTCTACGAGATCAGAAGAAAATTGGGTCTTCTCTTCGGACAGCGACATTGAGATTTTGGACTTCTACCTAAGATTTGCATTGAAATTGCAAGAGCTGTCATGTCTCTTATTAATCACATGATAGGAACCTTAATAAGCAAACAAAATGAGAAAGAAATTGCAGCGTGCCCATATATTCCGCGAGACTTTTGAATTTTATTGTGAGAACAGAGCAAATAAATTGTGCTATCCGCCGATCTCAGGTCCCTCCATTAGAAATTTCCAGTCCAACTATTTTTTAAATTAATTTTACAATTGTCCCCTAAATTTATATGATTAAGTTTTAGTCTCGGTCCACAAACGAACGTTTAAGTGGTATAAGGTTTATCTTTTAGAAGGAAGGTCTTGAGTTTAGATCTGATCAAATAATTGTATATATTACAAGTATGGTGTGTATGTTTGTTGTGTTGTTTGTGCGTACTATATTACGTTGTTTCGGTCTGGAGTCTGTAATATTATTATCTAGCAAGTTTAAAGTGTAATGTTACTGTTTGCTTTGTACGTTTCAACAAGTCGTATGTATATCTTCTCGTGATATATAATATATATGGAAAACGCTCCTTTTTAACTTTTTTAAAAAAAGTTTTAGTTTCTGATTTTATTAGTAGTTTGAGATTATCTAAAATAAAAGTTGATGTTTCGGCCTTCTGAGCTTAATTGCAGATTTTGAGGCTGATAAAATATAGGTAAAACCTGAAACCTAATCTTGTGTTATAACTCGTTTTCAGTTATTAACTACGTTTTTTCAAAAATTCGTAGAATTCAATGTAAAGATGACGAAATCCTTTTTACGAATGAGTTTGTTTGAGTACCAAATCTTTAATATACACTCGTGGATGCATAACCCTTTAGTAGTTTATGGAATAAAAAAGCGACCGTAATTAAGACGTGCAAAAAAAATAGCTACAAAATGATGTTAAGATTCACATTTATGTTAGGTCTTACAAATTTTTGAAAGATCAAACACACTGATCAAAATTATATAAAGTTAGGTTTCATGACTTCCCCTATAATATATTTATATTCCCAATTATTTAAGTCGCCTTGTGTGTTTGTTTTATTAGTTTTTAAACAATCATCACCCTCACAAGAGATATGGATGTTTCTATATAAATATTTCTCTCCGTCCCCTACTTGGAAACTAGCCGTCCATGCTCTTATACGTGCCCAATTAATACTCCAACGGTCAATTCTAGTTGGATGTTGAATATGAAATGGTGTCCCATAACAGTTACTTTTAATCTTATCTTCTTCGCATGAAACGAGAAATAGGATTTGAATTTACAGCCAACCTACGCAATCAATGTCATGCCACACAAGTGTTCCAAAATAATAAAAATCATACCCTAATTGGACCCATACAAAATTCGATGTAGATTCGTAGCTGTAAATTATGTTTAAAACAGACTACTTATATCGGATCGGGCTTCCACAATTAAAAGGTCAACCTTATTAGTTGGATGTGGTCCTAGCCTTTAAAAGTAGCATTTTATCATTCTATTTTGCCGATGTGGGTTTATACTTCAACACTCCCCCAGGACTGGACATCTGCATATGGACCGGAGACCACAAGGTGGAGGTGACAAACGGGCCATGGGCAGAACCAGGCTCTGATACCATGTAAATTTTGTTTTAAAACGGGCTACTTATATCGGGTCGGGCTTCCACAACTAAAAGGTCAACCTTATTAGTTGGGTGTGGTCCTAGCCTTTATAAGTAGCATTTTATCCTTATATTTTCCCGATGTGAGTTTATACTTCAACAGTAGCGACCACAAAATAATGGTAGATCTTGTTCCTGCCAAATGTTTCTCGATCATATTTAGATTTGAGAATTTCCAATTCAAGTTTGTTAGACGTTCCATGTATAAAATTGCTCGCTGCAAAGTCATATAGTCTATTCTTACCATATGTGCAGTTGGTGATCAAATATTCGTTATATTTTGACTTTGGACCATTAATAGGAACAAAAAAAACTAGA
Source organism: Erodium maritimum (assembly GCA_963921825.1). Classification (NCBI taxonomy): domain Eukaryota; kingdom Viridiplantae; phylum Streptophyta; class Magnoliopsida; order Geraniales; family Geraniaceae; genus Erodium; species Erodium maritimum. Next base: position 154,160,670 of record OY997588.1, read on the forward strand.
GCTACGAGTAAGGGCTATCAATGTTATTTCGTAATTGGTTAGTCAAACTGCTCTCAGATAGCGCCTCCTCCAGTAAAAATTTCGCGATTTTAAAATGTATGCAAGCCTTGGGTAGTCAAACAATTTTTTTTTAAAAGAAGAGAAAACGTCGATTCCTAACACAGTCATAAATGTCATTTGCAAATCCTAACCGTGTTTCATCTTTTGTCACAAATTCTAACACAAATGTGATTTTTTGTTACAAAAAATAACATAAATATGATATTTTGTTATAAAAAGTAACATAAATTTGGTATTTTATTACAAAGAACATAATTTTTTTCCATAATTATTTTAGTTGGTTGATACTTTTTTTGAAAACATTTACTACATTTTTGTTAGAATCTCTGACAAAAAGTAGAACACGTCATAATATGCAAATGACATTGGTGACTAAGATAGGAATAACTGTTATTCTTTTTTAAAATAACAAATAACGGAACTAATTTTCATAAAACCTTCAAATGATGCACGATTATTAGAATCTTCTTCCCCGAATGGTACTTGTACAGATATTATTATAATATAAATAATAAAAAATATCCTCCAATTTATTTATTTATTTTGATGTTGGAGAGACACCTACAAGTCAAGAGTCAGAGAATGAAAATAAACGCGTTTTAGGACAAGGAATCATTTAAAAGCCGACGACGTGTCACACAACCCGCTAGTGCTAGGCTCGTAAATTTCAAAACTCTATATATACACAACACAAAGCCCACTAGTTTCGGGGTCAACATCCAAAACCTACAGCCATGCCGGAGAAAGACCAGTCAAAGCCCCTAGCTCCGGCGTCATCCTACCGGAGCCGGAGCCACGACTTCGTCAACGACGAGGAAACCCTGTCCCGACAGCTCAAGCCCCGACAACGAAAGTACATACAATGCTGCGGCTGTCTCACCGCCGTCTTCCTGATCCTAGCCGTCACCGTCCTCGTCCTCGTCTTCACCGTCTTCCGGATCAAAGACCCGTCCATCAACATGAACGGCGTCAGCATCGAGAGCAGCTCCGTCGTCGGGAACTTCATGAGTTCTCTCACCAGCGGCAACAACGTCACGTTCCTGGCTGACGTGTCGGTGAAGAACCCTAACGTGGCCACTTTCAAGTTTACCAACAGCACCACCGCTCTTTTCTACCGCGGCGTGGAGGTCGGAGAGGCTAGGGTTCCGGCGGGGAAGGCCAGGGCCAGGAGGACGCTCCGGATGAATCTGACCGTTGATTTGGTTCCGGGGAAGATATTGGCTGTCCCGAATCTGGTCGGCGACGTGGCTTCCGGAGAGCTGCCGGTGAGTAGTTACACGGCGATCGGCGGGAGGGTGAGGATTATGAAGGTGATTAAGAAGTTTGTTAGGGTACGGTTGAATTGTACCATGACTTATGTCATCTCGACTCAGGAGATTCGAGACCAGAAGTGCGATAAACATGTTCGATTCTAATTTTTAACTGTATCGTTTTGATAGGTTCGAGTTTGGTGATTTTTTAAATATATAAATTAGAAGATAGTTAGGTCGATGATTTAAATCAGAAAATATGATTCTACATGTTTTTGAATGGAAATGATTTTGGAGTCGTGTTGTGTGTATTTGGCCGGACCTCGGAACCGTGTGATATGCGTGGGCTAACTGTATGGGCTTGTGTAGTTGGACCAGTGTGGTGTGAACGGATTTGTGCCACGTGGCTCCCAAAGCCCAATAGTTTTATATCGGCCATACCTTCTAATTGTGAAACGAATGGACTAAGGAGTATGGAGAATGATCAAAATATGGGGGGATTTGTAAAATGATATTTGTATAAAATATAATTGTACTATGCTACATACTTCAGTTTTATGTTTTTGTTAAAGTTACGGAGTTGTTCTTAATGAGCTCTGATTGGGTTAATAAAAAACGAGTCAATGGATGCCCTCTCTCTCTAATTCTATTCATCTCCCTTCTCTTTAGCTTTTTTTTTCGTTCCCGACAGTGACTACACAGGGGTGGAAACAGGTACAAGTTAGGGTGTTCGAACACCCTGGTGAAAGGCTTTTGAATACTTATAAGAGAACATGAGTTTGATTCACCATGGGAACATCATAAATTAATTCTTTTGGCTTCTACCTTGGCCATTCCAAAAAATTTCCCTAGTTAGCTACCCCTAATTTTTTTTTCTTCTGGTTCCTCCCATCTGGCTATGGTGGTTAAGGCCACCGCGGGCACTTCCTCTATTTTACCCACTTTTCTTCTTCTTTTTCTTGTTTATACCCTTCTTCTCTTTTTCCTTTGCTTCCCTTGGCAAGTCCTCTTTCCTTTAGATCTGGTTTCGTTTCTACAGATCTACCCTTCTCGACTTTCATTTGGTGTACGTCTGATCCATTTAGCCTCGATTCTTCATCTCCCGTAGTTTTTGAGGTGCGGGGAGAGGGTTGGATGGGGTTCGTCGTGTCCTTGGTTGCTTTCACTTGCTTATGTGACTCCCTTCCAAGATCCGACCATGAGACTTCCTTCCATGTTAGGAACGACGTGGATCTGAGTCAGACTCCTCTCAGCTCTTGTTGGTGCGGATGTGGACTCGTCTCCGTCCAAGGTTTCCAGGCTCGTGCCATCCTCCTCGGGTTACTCTTCTCTCCGGTGAGTATCAGTGTTTCTTCCTCCTCATGTTGTGGGACACGCTTCTCGGATATGGTTAAGATTGTGGGGATAAGGTTGGAACTCGACGTTCGTGGTGGCTGATGGTGTTGGCCCCAACACTGTCTCGTCGGCGTCGAGTTGGTAAGGAGTTATTGTTAACAATGCTCCCAGCTCGGTGGTTGTAGTGGGCGAGAATGGTTTTGTGGATTCCAAACTCTACAGCTCCAAGGTGTTGGCTCAGGCTCGGTAGAAGTACCGGGTCCTCCTCGCTAATGTAGGTCATATTCGTGAGGAGGATAGGGCGCGAGCTCAGCGCTTCGGGTTGTAGGATGAAGAGTCTGTTTTTCTGAGGTAATTTATTTTCCATTCCCTTGTTTGGATAGTTCTCTTTCCTTTATTTTGCTCATGCTTCTCTTTGAATTTTGGCTTCGCTTCTTCTCGACTCGGTAGCGTCGACGAGGTTCTTGCGTGCTGTTTGCCAACCTCATAAGCCATTTTCTAGGGTTTGTATGGTCAAAACAGGTTAAGGAGTCTTTCTTTCAATGGATTAAGGTTAGTTTTCTTCAGGGCATGGGTAGTAAGGAGCTTTTTCAATTGTGCTTAATGGTTGTGAACTTTAGATTAAAGGCCTCTGTTTTCTACGGCTTCATGGTTAATAAATTCAGATTTCAAAGCTCCCCTTGTTGTTATGTTTAGGTTAGTGTTTGTGGCTTTGGTCTTTTTCTGGTTGTTTCTCCTCTTGTTAGGTCTTGTTGTGGTGGTAGTTATGTTTATATGGTTGTAAATCTATTGTTGTAAGTCTAGTTGTTGTACTGGTTGTAAGTTTCTGGTGTTTTGCTAGTTGTAAGGTTATTCATCCCCGGTGTGTGGGGCTCTGGTTTTATTGGTTCTACTATGGAATGCTCGTAGGTTGTTTTTGTCCAGCCTCATTGTGTTCTTTATTTCAAAAAACCGATGCTTTTAAATATGTTTTGCCGATAAAAAAATATACATTTTCCGAACAAACCTATTTTACAATTTTTCCGTAAAAATATAGGTCTTGATCTCTCCCGCTGTTGTGCTGTACGACTATGAGTATGAATAAAATGCATCATTCGATGGCACTTTCCTTTCTCACTGTTCCATTTGTTAGTTTTCTTTGTGAATAAGATATGTTTAAAGGGTAATTTTAGGAGGAGAAGGAGAAAGCGTGAGAATATGTTAACACTTGCGTAGATAAAGGGTGTGAAACACAATTAAGAGTAAATATAAATTGAAAAAGAAAGAAATAACTCTAATATTAGTGAGTTCAACATTACTTAATTGAACATTTTAAAAGGTATAAATCAAATATCAGATACAAAAAGAAAACAACCCATACATTGTGCTTGCTGATTGGTATAACTCATTCTATAGAGAGAGACTCTGCAACCTCTCTCTAGAAAGATCGAAAAAACCCTAACCCAGAGCGTCTCTTCCTTCCTCTTCGTGTGAGGCCGCCGGTGACGGCCACTTGTGGCTGTTGCCGGTGGTTTCAACCCTCGTCTTCCTTTTTTCTTCCCTTCTCCTCTCCTTTCACCTTCCCCTTCAGATCATTGGTTTCCTTGTTTTCGCCTCACACCTACTTTGAACTCCAGATCTACTCCCCGGCGACGTTTTAGAGCCTTCTCTCGCCCTTGTTGGTCCTCTGGCTGGTGCTGGCCGTCGGTGGGGTCTCGGGTCGTCGAGATCGGAGAGAGGGGCGTCAGATCTGGTTTTGAGGTATGTCTTCTCTTCCTTCATCTTCTCTCGCCGTTTCCCCGGCTCCTCCTCTTCGATTTGAAGAGTGGGGTGCTGTCTCTCTCCCTTTGGGCCGATTGGTCGGTGTTGGCCACCGTCGAGATTTTCATTGTTTGAAGATCGGAGAGATGGGGTCCGGTTTTGTCAAGCTAGACCTTAGATCTCCCCTCCTGCTTCCACGGATCTTTTCCTTAACTCCCACCCATCAGTCTTCCTTTCCCGGCCATGTTTGGTCCGGGGCCCACGGCCGGAGTTGACCGTCGTGTGTTGTTTTGCCTACGGGCACAGTTGAGGCTGGTGGATCTCGGGTTTTAAGGGATTTATCTGGTGGTGGTTGGTAGAAAGGGGATCTAGGTTTATGTCTTGATTTGGGTCGTTGGTTGGATTTTCCCGTTGTTGGGTTTCCTTGCTTGATGTGGGGGAGCTGTCGGTGTGTAGGGGTTGAAGCTTCCTGGCGATTTCTGTCGGGGTTTGGTCCTGGGTCTTCGCTCGTGGCTTGCCGTAATCGGGGTTTCTAGCTTCTCTGCTCAGTGTTGTGGACCGGTGGTGGTCCTGTTTGCTCCTCATTTTCTGAAGTAGGTGGCTGTGGCTTTGGTGGGCTTCTTCGGTGACTTGGGGCCTTTGGGTACTTCTTTGTTTTTTTTTCTTTGGTTTATTTGATTTGGTTGTGTTTATTGTCTAGTTTTCTGGGTGTTAAGACCTATTTAGTTTGCTGCCCCAGTGTTGGGTTTGTTGTATTTGTGCTTCTTTTTAGGGTTATCTGGGTTTTGAGACCCGTAGGTTTGTTCTCCCCATTGTTGGGGTGTTAGTTTGAGGCTGCGTCCTCTGGTTATCTGTTGATGGTTGTTTCGGTGTTCATCTTGTAATGTTAGGTTTATCAGGTTTTTAGACCATCTGTTTGTAATTCCCCTTGTTGGGATTGTTGGTTTGAGGCGTTGTCCTCTGGGTTGTAAGGAGGGTTCGCCCTTGCCATCGGTTTCACTTTGAATCTGGTGGTTTTTTTATACAAAAAAATAAATCTGCTGATCAAAAAAAATTGATTATGTTTGAGTTAAAAAGCTTATTTTAAAAGTTTACTTTTTGTTCCAGACTTTCAATACACATAACGGAGAGTTATTTAACTACATACCTGTATCGATATGCAACAATGTGTATCGTAGTCTTCTTGTGGCCAGAGGATTCATCCGTGCGGTCTCCTATGGTATTGTTTATTAGTCTGATTAAGGTTGTCCGAGCGATCTCCTGAGGCATTGTTCACTAGTCTGGTGGGTTTGTGGTTGTTGTGATGGACCGAGATGGTTGTTTTCTATTGTATCACGTATCACTTTTACTTTTTGGACTGATTTTGTTGGAATTTGTTTCGGGTGTGTGGTTTTTATCCTATGACCCACACTACCATTTTAATGCATTTATTGTTGTATGATCAAAAAAATATATATAGATAAACTTTCAAAAAATAAAATACTACTTTTCATCACAATAAAATCTAAAACCCAATAACTAGCAAATGAATATACATTAGAGAAACAAAATAGATAAAAATCTATATTATATCTCAAAAATAATAATACTTCATGAAGAAGTATAAAAACTAATATTCTATATTTGTTAAAAAATCAAACAAAATTGATTAATTACACACTAATTCCTCAATGGTCCGATTCCTCAAGTTGAGATTCATGGTACAACTAAGGATTGAGATCTTCTCACTCTTGATGACATCGATAAAGTGGACCCTACCCCTCAACTCCACGTAACTCCTCAGTTTCAAAACCCCCGAATCAACCCCGCTCCGAAAACCCGTACTATTCTCGACCCGCCGACCCGAACCCACATTCACGGTCACGCTCACCCTCGCCGTCCCGCGTGCCCCCACGCTCCCACGCGCCACCGTCCCCCTCCCGACCTCCGTGCCCTCGAAGAACACCGACGCGGTGCCGTTGCCGTAATCGAAGTGCCCCAAATTCGAATTCCTAATCACCATCGCCGCCGTCAGCGTCACGTTGAGCGACGGCGGCGGCAACGCGGTTGCGTTGGAGGAGGTGTTGACGGGGTATGACGTGTACTTTAACGCCTTGACGGCGACTGACGTCAGCTCGGCGTGAGGGGCGGAGAAGCGTAGGAAGATTAGCGCGAAGACTAATGAGACGGCGCTGACGGCGACGACGAGGGCGAGGAGGTAGACCAAGCACTTGCTGCTCTTCTCGTGGTGGGCTTTGAACGGAGCGAAACGGGCGGTGTCGCCGTCGTGGTGGCGCTGCCGATCCGTCGACGCTAACGGTTTCTTCATCTGAGTTTTGTGGTACGACGTCGTGTTTATGATTTGTGTGTCGTGTTTTGGTTTAGGATTAGGGAATAATGGAATATGAATCGTGGTGGGTTTTGTGGTTATATACAGATTGTGTGGTGGTGTTGGTGGCAAAATTGTAATTAAAGAGATTTAGTTACGCGGTCTAAGAGAATTTTGTGTCGCCACGCTGGCGGGAGGCGAGTGGGGATGAGGGTTAGGTTCGTGTCTTTAAGGCTGTTTCAGTATCGGCGGGCTGAGGTTATTTTCAGTGTGGTTTGAGGTTGTTTTCATGATTAATTTATTTTTATTGGGATAGTTTTATTCTAGGGGTTAGCATAAAATTATATGTTAATAAGTTACAACCGATCTGTCATAAAATCTTGATTTTCATGTATAAATCTGATAAATATAGTAAAACCATATGTATTAGTTTATTTTAAAACAAACAAAAAAATCTGAAAAAATGATGTGTACCTGTGGTTAGAATATAATTGTATTTCTTCTCAATTTTCCAATATGTTTCTAAATAGTTCATCCATTATAATGAAAGACCAACTCAACTTAAAGTTTAAATTGTAATTGAAGATTCAATTATAATTATATTTTAATACGCAATCTCACGGACAAGTCTATTTACGGGTTTAAAATGAATTATTTAGAGGAGAAGATAAACCAATTAAGAATAGTGATAAGTGTTTGGCCCGTTTTGAGCAATTTTGATAAATATAGAAGAGACTAGAATTTTTGTATATAATTGGGTTCGAATTCGGGTCCGTGAGGAATCGGGATCTGATACTATATCAGAGGGCCAACTTAATAGTTGAAGGCTCAATTATATTTTATTAAATATAAATGTAATTGAGCTTTCAATTATTAATTTGGACTTTTAGTTGAATTCGTTCACTAACATGATATTAGAGTTAATTTGGGCATGTGTTAATGAACATATACTCGATGTCCGAATATGTCACGTACGAGGCCTACACGTGAGAGGAGTGTTAAAATATGTGTCTCCCATAAAAAAATATAGATAAATTAACTTGAACTTTGACACCTGCCATAATCATCCATTTAATTGCAAATTTATCTCTTTATTTTAGTATTATTGTGTGTTATGTTTTCCACAGGTGTTTGATTGTTGGGTAAACCCCAAATAGGTTTCTGAATTTTAAATTGGAAATTTTGGAATATGTGTGGACCGACCGAGTAATAGAGGTTTGACCAGGTGAAAAGATTCCTAATTGTCTTCTGATGAGTACGAGGAGAATAGGTCGCATCAGTCCCATTAATTTAGTGGTTCATGCTACACACGAGCTTGATATGGGTCGGGCTTTTACTGGGCTTCACTGTATCAGCCCAAACGTTTCCAGTTTAGTACCTTTATCTAGACGTATAGGCCCAATAAAGCCTGTGTACTGTGGGCCTGGTTCGTTGACTTGCCCAGTGGATTACTTCATTTGCAAACGCAGTACACATATGCCACTGTTAGAGCACATGCAGCCCAATGCATCATGTAACGAACCATGATTTACTATGAGTTATAAATTACGATTCGTATTGTTGTGGAAATAAAAGTGTGCGACTCACGACTCGTGATTCATTGAAATACGAGTCGCGAATAGTGATTCATAATCGTGGTTTGATGATTTGCGAGTCGCGGTCAGCCAACTAAAACGCGTCACGTGAAAGTCGATTTTGTGCAAACGGTGCTCAAAATTTATAAATTTATAAATTTATAGTCATTAGGTTCGTATTGTTCTAAGTAATTTATTTAATGTCTTTGATCGCAAAAAAGAAGTTGATTTACACAACGAATCGAGAAAACGAACAAAAACCCAATATTACAAATCGTGATTCTTATACATGATCCTTACACTGTATTCAGAGCCGGCCCTGAGGCCAAGCAGCCCAAGCATGGGCTTGGGGCTCAAGAAAAAAAAAATTAGGGTATATATGTAATTTTTTGTTAATAATGTTGGATGATAATGAAAAATATGATGGTAAATATCATATTAATCCTTTTATTAAAATTCTGATTTATTGAAAAACTTTAAAACTAATAATGTGAGTTAATTAGAATTGACTGACAATCAATTCTAGGAGGAATCCATGGGACTTGTCATCCTATGAATTCCCCACTTTGCCCTTTCCAAAAGGCTATAAATATTCACATCATTAGTCTTACTTCAAACACATCAAAAACCATCTACAAAATGGTCTCTCTTTCTTCTTTCTCTCCACTCCCTTGTTCTTGGTGACTTTCTAGACGGTTTTGAGTTCGCCTACGTTAATCGTTGTATCCTGGGAGACCGTTGCCCATACGGGGCAATAAGTGTATTAAGGAAAGTGGAGTACCACGCCTCGATTAAACTCCAATTTCCTTAATCCTAATCAGTAAGCTAGCTGATCGGTAAAGGTTATTCTAAATTCGTTTTACAATTTCTATTATTATGATTTTTATAAATTTGTTTATTGTTGATATACTAACCCATCTATCTTACAAATAATAAAATATTAATAAAACATTTTATTAATAAATATTAATATTAATATTAATTTTATATAAACATGGCTTGAAGCTCCCAATTCTCAGGGCCGACCCTGACTGTAGTTCACAAGTCAATTTAAAAATCACATCATAGTCACCCCATAATCCACACATCATGATCTCTTTATTGACTATACATAATCCGACCCACTATACATCATGCTCTTACAAACTTGCGAGAAAAGTAATCCAAGTTGAACTATAATACACACATGAGTTCAAAATAATTTAAAAAATAATGAAACCAACCGGTACGATAATAATTTGTAAATGCAAAAACACATGGAGAGAGAGACAACTTTAATTCATAACTAAATAAAATGTTCTAAAATGTCACTTGCACTTGATTTCATTAATGGTTTTGTCCGAAACCTTGAAGGTCAAGGTACAATCCATATCAGCAGACCTTTTCTTCTTCAACACCATCATCAACAGTACCGTTCCGTTCAGCTTCGCCTTGCTCGTCACCGTCAACACGTCCCACCGGTCCGCAGTGCTCGTCAACGCGCTGGAGTCAACGGTCACCGTGACGTCCACTTTCTTCGTTGACATCATTCCGGCCTTTCCCGCCGGAACCGCCGCACTCCCCACCGTCACGCCGCCGTAGGCGAACGTGACCGTGGTCGAGTCGTACTTGTACTGACCGAAGTTTTTGTTCCTGACCGTGAGCTGGGCACTGAGCGAGGCCTTGAAAGAAGTCGTGGACACGTTGGTCGAGCCGGTCGTGGTCATTTCTAGCCATTCTTGGACCGCGACCGGGCCGAACCGGACCTTAGGAGTCTTGACTTTCATCACGGTTTGCATGAAAACGGCTATGACAACGGCTTGGAAAATCACGAAGGCGACGATGTAAACCGCCAATTTGATCCGTTTCTTCTTCTTGAACTCCTTCGACTGGACTGGTGTCGATTCCTGATCGCTCTGATGGTTAATCCTCGACGGAGCTAATGCGAACTGAGGTTTCTGTTGGTACATTTTTTTTCTATTTGTTTTGGAATAGGGAAAGCAAAATTGTTTGGTTTTGTGTGGTTTGTGTAACGTTTATATAGAAGTATATTGAGATTGAGGGGGGTCGGCACTTGGCATTAGGGTTTTGTTTATTTATTTGTTAAAAAATAAACGTTGCCAGGGATGTAGCCATTGACCATCTAGATGATTAATTAAGGAAGTGGCTTGTAATTTAATTAACTAGTTTTATAATTAAGTTTTTTTTTATTGCTAATAACTTTGACAGTCAACAATTCGATACAAAATTGTGTGTTTGGTACTTTAATATGGTGCTATTTGCATGTATCAACTAATAATAAATAGGCTGTAGAACGTGTTTGAGTTATTACTTCTAAATAAGGTTCTAGTTTGGTGACAAGAACGAGTTTGAATTATAATTTGGTGAGATTGTAATTTGTACGGTATAATCTATATTAGATTTTAAAGTATTGTTTTTAAGCAATTTAATGAATTTTTTGTCAAACGTGAAATTGAGGTCTTTTCTATTTAGATGTGTTGGGAAGCTAGTTAGAAACATTCCAATAGTATTATCTGGGCCGACTCAAGCTTTAAGCTTATTAAGAATTTTTATTTATTAAAATGTGTTAAGAGGCTAACAGGAACATTCCATTCCATCAGTATTATCTGGACCAATTCAAGTTTTAAGTGAATTAAACAATCGCTTAGGCCTCATATCAAAATTAGAAAAAAGAATTCAATATTATAATAAATTTATAAACATAATATAAAATGTGAAGCAAACATATGAGAAATCCACAAACGTTGATTTGATATACAATATTTTCTGATACTTTATAAATCAATTTCTTAGACATTCAAATGTAGCTAAGCATTTTGTCAATTTGGGTTAGCCTGATGGTTAATATCCCTCCACGTCTCACCTCTCCTTGAGGTCATAGGTTCGAATCCTAATGGGTACACTTGTTTGGGAGCATGTGTGGATGGTGAGTAGGCTAAAATAGGATATCCCTGTATTTCTTGTTAAAGCTCTATCCAACCCAAAAGCTCGAACCGATGGGTTGAGGCATCAAGATGTATATCAATGGGTCAATTTATCCGTACACTTTTGATGTGGGACTCACACTTCAACACCCCCCACGTGTAGGATTGGACATCTACACGTGGGTCATAGTAGGACTGGGCATCTGCATATGGGTCGGAGACCACATGGTGGAGGCGACAAATAAGCTGTGGGCCGAACCAACTCTGATATCGTGTTAAAGCCCGATCCAACCCAAAAGCTTGAACTGATGGGTGGATGAATCAAGATATATATCAATTGGTCAATTTATCCACACACTTTTGATACGGGACTCACTCTTCAACATTTCTCTTTGATAAAAAGCTAAGCATTTTAAGATGAGTCTTCAATAATATCAGTATTGTATTTCTCTCCCTATGAGTTATGTTAGGTTTTTTCTTCTTCTTAGGGTTCTTTTCGGATCTTCGCTAGCCCCCAATCATTGGCTTCCTCTCTCCACCAACGACGCGTCTCTCGATCTTGTTCGTGTCATACTCTGCAACTCGGATGGTTGGTCTGGCTCACCTTGGCATCAATCGACATCACCGCCTCGGAGCCTCTCGACCTCCCTGTATCGGATCATCTCTCCTGATCGACCCCCGTCATCTCTGAAGCCGCCACCGGCACGTCCTTCTCGCTGGCCTCCACCGCCGTACCCTCCTCGACCCCTCTCTCAATTCTATATCAGGCTAATCGAGTGAGTCTTTTTTATTTTATTTGATTTTGTCTTTGTAGGGCCAATGACTAGTGAATAGAATTTCAAGAACTTTTTCTAGGAGAGAAATCTGATCGCGTATATCCTCTTAATAGAACTGTCGAGTTCAGGTCCAGTCGCATTTTATATAGAACTATGCAACGTTCATGCAACACCTTGAGGAGTACCCCTCAGTCCCGTTTTCCAATCTTCATCTCTATGTATGTCTATATGACGTTTCAATACTATATATGACGATTATATTTATCCTAAAGTTATGTATTTTGAGCCCTACGTAAACTCTTTACTTATATTAGCTATCATCTTCTTCATTATGAATGATATATGCCTCTTATTTTAAGTAAAAAAAAACGTATGTATATTTAATAGAGTGAATCATTACTTATTATAAAAATGATGTAGACAGATTGACAGAAGATATTAATTCACAAATAATATTATAAATATAATAATAAATTGTTAACACTAAATGCACATGCAGACAACCTTAAAAAAGTACATGAAATCCATGCAAAGTATCACTTGCACTTCAGATCTCGAACGGTTTTGTCGGAAACGTTGAAAGTCAACGTACAATCCATTTCAGCTGACTTCTTCTTCTTCAGCACCATAATCAACCGTACCTTGCCGTTCAGCTTCGCCTTGCTTGTCAGCGTCAACACGTTCGAACCCAGCTCGGCGCCGAGCTCGGCAGTGCTCGTCAACGCGCTGGAGTCAACGGTCACGGTGACGTTGACTTTCTTCGTGGACATCATTCCTGCCTTTCCCGCCGGGACCGCCACACTCCCCACCGTCACGCCGCCGTAGCCGAACGTCACCAAATTGCCGTCGAACTTGTACTGACCGAAGTTCTTATTCTTGACGGTGAACTGGGCGACGAACGTGGCCTTGAAGGAAGGCGCGGACCGGTTGGTCGAACCGGTCGTGGTCATTTCCTGGACCGTGACCGTGCCGAACCGGACCTTAGGGGTCTTGACTTTCATCACGGTCTGCATGAAAACTGCTATGATAACGGCCTGGAAAATCACGAACGCGATGATATAAAGAGCTAATTTGATCCGTTTCTTCTTCTTCAGATCCTCTGATTGGACCGTCCTTGATTCCTCGTCGCTCCTCGGGTTGATTCTCGCCGGAGCCAACGGGTACTGCGGTTGTTGTTGTTGTTTCTCTCCCATTTTTGTTGCAGAAGTAATGAAATAAAGATGTGTTTGTGACTATAACTTGTGTGTTATATTTATATAGTAATGGTTATGAGTTTTTGTGTACGGTAAGGAATGGGAATCTTGGAATTAAGGAAAAGATTTTCTCGGGAAAATGGGGATTTGAAGGTTGCCATTAGGGTTTGTTTAATGATCATTTTCCAAACACGCGGTAGGGTTATGTACCCATTGACCCTCTAGACGATTAGCTTAACAAGTTGCGTTAAATTAACTTTATAAGTACGTGCTTCTCGATGGCTAATGACCTTGTTAGTCAAAAACTCAATACAAAATTGTATATGTGTCATTAGCACTTATTACTGAAACGTGATAAGAGAATATTGTTATTAATAGATAACACATACTTTCTTCATCCTTATTTGTTCAAACATGAATAATCACTGGGCTTACGCTCACTTATATATTATTTTATCAAAGTGATCACACATTTTGGGAGGTTTTTCTTCCACGTATAGTACGGCAATGAGTTGTTGGTCAACGTTTACTATTAAACTCAATGATTTTTTTGTCAATGTTGTTTTACGAACGGTCATCGTATTCAGTGATTTGTTTAGCGTTTGAACGACAAAGCGAGTCATTGACATCGAGGATTATGTGAAACGTCGACACAGGGTGGTGGGTTGTCACGTCACGTCAATTTCGCGCTCCCTACAGTGAGGCACGGTGAATCGATGCAAGCATTTTGACCAGGCATTACAGCTACTACACCGAGTCCACGAGTTTCTTGGAAACCATACTTCAAGTCTAATATTTTTCTTATAAATTGCACCACTAAGATGTAATTGTTTATCGAATTTTTTTATATTATGTTATACAAGTATTATGGAATCGTTCCATACAAGTGCATAATGTCACATATCCGGACGTATATGTAAGCATAATACGTTTTATGGATGAGGACGCGAAAGAACAATAACATGAGCATTTAATAGAGGAAGGTCGGTATACGGTCATCGACTGACGACATCATCAAGGTAATAAACGACTAATACGAGATTATTTCTTTGAGCATCCCATATACAACGAAACTAGATTCAACGTCGTTCCAAACGAATCACATTCGTTACTTGCGTATGACGAAGCCGATGTTTTACCAAAATAATTATTTTCAACAAAGACCAGATTGTTTCGAAATGATGGGATTTAGTCCCTATCAAAAATACACAGCCGCACTTTCTCTCAGTCAAGATGGGTGCATAGACCGTCTTTTAAGTTGTAATGTCTAATGGTTCTCACCAGCCCACACAAAACGGATTAAGGAAAGAAGGTCTAGAAAAATATAGATGAAGGAAATATATGAAAAGCCCAAAGGTCTGTTGAGGCAGATACATCAACGGGCCCAAATCAGAGACCATTTATGCTTCATCCTTATTGGGCTTGGACACCATCACTCATACCCAATCAACTACGACCCATTAAGAAAGTAATATTACATGTAAATCTTAGGATCATATCATCATCACTAGGTTCTACTGTAGGGATGTGCAAACAATACTGAAACTGAAAAAACACGAGAAACATATCGGACCCAATCAACATTCAACGGGACTGAACAAGTTAAAAAACAGATCAAAAACCAACAAAAATGTATCATTTGGTTGAGGTTCTAAACTCTCGAAACAGATCGATTGATCAAAATAATAAAAAAATATTAGCTCGGTAAACAAAACCATCACATTTACGTTTTCAGGTATTCGATATTCTCTCTATTAAATCTCAAAATATAAATAAATATTATAATTGGTGTATTTTTACGTCAATTTTATATTTAGTTATAGGACAAGAGCTAAAAACAAAGGAAGCGAGCCAATTAGGTGAGGGTCGTAATAATGTGAAGAGAGCAAGTCAAAGATGGTCGGTGAGTACGTCAGCTAATCTAGTCTTCAATTCACCACCACCCACTCATCTTTCCGTCACACCAACACGGCGCACACATTACTGTCCGAACTTCCTTTGCACGTGCTTGACGCAACCTCACTTTTTTTCTATATTTGGTAGGTGGGTCCCACTACGATTCCTTATTCTGTTCAAAGCTACGCGTGCGAACCTGCCACGTGTAGAAACTGAACCATAAATATCCACCCTCGTCTTGACGAGGCAAGGTTTTGTTTGAGGAAAAAACAAAATTAATTTTCGTAGTGATTGACGATAGAGTGAGAGTTTTGGGTGTTTTTCACTATGGTGGCATGTACATCTATTATTGTCTTCTGGACGGATAGGGTTTGAGTAAATTAAGCTTGTAATAAAAAATAAAACTCCGAGGGTATCATTAATGTTGGAGACTAGTTGTTCAAGTAAATATAGACATTCTCTTTTTTTTTCAGCGCACCTTCTTTCTAATCTTAACTGTCGTCACGACCTTCACCACCAACGACGTCAGAGTCTCCGGCTTTTGTCGTCGTCGGTGGGCCGTTCTTCTTCCCCCCTTCTTCCCTCTTTCATCATTCGTGCCTTTTGAATTCCTCGGGTCAAGGTCCCTTCTCGGCTCGTTGTTGGTCTGCGATAGTCAATTCCGGCAACTCGTTTCGCTGGAGTTTTGGCCTTCCCGATCTCTTTGGCATGGATCTGAAGCTTCTCCTTGCTACCAATGTTCGATTCAATACTTTTGGTGGCTGAGTTTGACGCGTGGTCGAATGGTGGCGACTCTGAATCGGCTAGGTTTAATTTTTCCTTTTGTGTTATTGTTTTTCAGTAACTGCACTTGATACAGATTGGGTGTGCACTAGTTACACGGCTTGATGTGCACTTGTTACACGGTTTGGTGTGCCCGTTATGTGGTACGGTTTGGTGTGCACGTTGTTGCACTTTTGACGTGCACGTTGTTTGCACGTTCTAGAGCGCCATGTTTTGCATTCTGGTTTCGGTAATATTATAGGCTAGTTAGTCTAGAGTCTGTAATATTTATCGTTCGTTTGTGCGCTTTCATCAGATTGTACGTATGTCACTTTGACTGATATATAAAATTGATGCCTCCAGTTTTTTCATTAAAAAAAGAGTAAATATAGACAGACTGTCTAGTGACTCTAATCTTTATAATGTTATACGTTCTGTCTTTCGCATGTCGTGTGTTAAGAGGATATAACCATTTCTCTTGACATGTCGCTTGAGAATTCGCCAAACGAAGTATTCTTTAACCCAATGTGCGATTCGCTTGCACCCATCACAAAATCCTTTGTTAAAACATTTCGTCAGACAGATTGACTCCACATTATATGTGCTCCAAGATGTGATAAAAATCGATTGAGTTTGTAGATGATATTTGATTAAATAGATATAAATACATAATAGATTATTATACTGAATTTCATTTAGTCCCGTGACAAAGTTACTGCTAATAACGCCGATAGTGATATCATTATCGACAATTTTTCTTCTTCTTTCTGATTAATAAAAAAATATCGATAATGATTTTTTTATCAGCAAAGCAAATAAACCTCTTCAGAGGTATAAAAGGAGTACAACCAAGTTTTAGCTATAGAACCCAAACAAAACCAACAATAGACATTAGCTTGCGACAAACACCTCGAACAATAAATCACTAAGTACATGAAAGAGAACCCCTATGTAAGAAATCTCAACAATTCAATACAGGAGTGAACCAGATAATCAAGGCCTGGAAACCATATTTTACAAACATGAAGCCCAAAACAAGTGCATAAAAAAGTATAGAACCCTCATTTTACAACCATGAAACACACAATACTATAAGACCACCCATAGTGGGTTTTTTGTGTGTCAAATAGGAGCGTCGAATTGGAAATTTTTGAGAAAAAGCCCAGAAAATTACGATTTATGGGCTTCGACCGCATAGAGAGTATAAGGATTCGTCGATCATCTATTTGAGTCTAATGTCCGATTCTTCTATGGAGAATCGCCACGTGGCAGCTGATAATTTAAAAAGATATTAAATGATGCGTGGGCCCATGAATTGGGTCGATTAGACCCACCTTTTCCCTATTTTTTGTATTTTTTGAGCGGGTAACGAGAGTATTATATTAATAAAAGAAAATGGTTGGGGGTACAGTCCCTAAACGGGTCACCCAAAAGAGACAACTAATAATTAAAATAACTGCAAGGAACCAATATAAAAGATCCACACAATGTGGGACAACTACTAAATTGAGAAGTACTCTTTCACTGAAGTGTTTCAAGGATGTCGACAGGAGAATGATGTGATAGCGGACGAGGCAACCGGTATAGCGGTTGAAGACTTTGAGGTAGGGCCGAGTGACCCCTATGATCCGAACATGCACCAATCGACTCTGGACTGTGCTCCAGTAGATTACTGAATCCCAAGAATGACAGCCTAGACAACCCTATAACCAGGGACTGAAATGACTTAATTGGACTAAGCATCCTTCCGATGAACCAACTGACGTCGTCGCACCTCTGTTGATAATGAGGGCCTTTAGAAACGTAAAAATATTAGTACCCGATCTGATTGAAGAATTTTGCGCCGGTACTTGGTGGAACCGATGTCACCCTACGCCCAGTGAGGCGGTAATATCGACACACCTCCACTAGAACGCGAAGTCTTCATTGATCGAGGAGAGGGTGCGTTCCTCCCCTCCATGGTTGTGGTGTTCCTCCATTGGACTTCGCATGCCCCTCTGAGTCAATGCTCAGGATTAGCGTCAGACCATTTAATGTCCGAGCACTAACAACAGACATGTACCTCATGTCGCTTACTGAGGACCAGTCCTTACGGTACATGTCCACTCTGCAGTTCGACGAACAACAGGTGTGGATTGAAGCACTGACCAACTACTCCCTCCACCTCCACTCTGTCCTCCGCTGTTGCTATTGTTGTCGTCTTGCTCACCCGAGATCACCCTGACGCTAAGACAGAAGCCGTCATGCCAGCCCACGCAGGTAGAAACTCGCATCGCCCAACACCGCCATTGCCATGACCTGCATCGTGAGTGTGCTTCCCCTCACCAGAGACGGTGATGAGATCTCGCCCTGCACCCACAGCGCTAACGAACTACACGGGATCGAGCAATCGCAGATCGCGATCTCAGTCTCCCACTTTCCTCCAAATCCCATCCAGCAGCCATGGGTCCTTCCGAGCAGCAATCTCCACTGCCTAGAACCGGTCAGGCACACCTCAGGAAGTCGAAGAAAGAAACACCATCAGAGGCCTTGTACACAAGCGTGTTGAGATCCCTCGCTAGGCCGACTGTCATGGAACCTTTCCTCTATGAGTCCATCACCACTCCGTTGATACATACCGGTAAAGTCACCGTGAATAAATAGCAAAACAACTAGCGGCTGCGATAGAAAAGTGAAAACCTAGACGTTTTTATTCCCACTCTCTCCCTTAATTTTTGTCTACTTAGATTGGGATTCGATCTAATCTCATTATAGGTGGTCTGAGATGTCTAGAATCCCGATTTTCCAATTGTAAATCTCAGTCTCCCACTTTCCTCCAAATCCCATCCAGCAACCATGGGTCCTTCCGAGCAGCAGTCCCCACCGCCTAGAACCGACAGGCACACCTCAGGAAGTCGGAGAAAGAAACACCATCGGAGGCCCTGTACGCAAGCGTGTTGAGATCCCATGCCATGGCCGACTGTCATGGATCCTTTCCTCTATGGGTCCATCATCACTCCGTTGATACATACCAGTAAAGTCACCGTGAATAATCAGCAAAACAACCAACGACGACGATAGAAAAGTGAAAACCTAGCCACCGACGTTCCCATTCTCTCCCTTAATTTTCGTCTAATTAGAATGGGATTCGATCTAATCTCATTATAGGCGGCCTGCGATGTTTAGAATCCTGATTTTCCAACTATATAATAATATAATTTATACTTTTGAAACGATTAAATGTTTTTGACTTTAGAGAAACACGGAAAATCACTTTCATAGCCTCCTTTAAATCATAGTCATGAAGTCAACTAAAATCTATAATCGAATAATGAAAACGAAGACTGCATTAATGCATGATGAAGAGGAGGAAGAAGAATGAGCCTTCTGAGTGCTTTTGTGTAGACAAAGCTACATCTGAAGTTAAGACGAAGGACCATGGAAGAAGAGAGTGTAGGCCTGTAGGGTAGCTCCACCACCAGATGCACCTAATTAGTAATTATAGATATATAATTGTTAATTAAGTTCAACTGGTGGTCCAAATCCAAAACCACACATCATCACTTTCTCTAATTATTGTGATTAGGCAATATTTTCAACATGTACGGCTTAAAAAGTGATGGATTTACTCGTCAAGTGGGTTTTGTAATTGTATCAAATATCCATCGTGATTTAGATTTTAGCGGAAAATTATACCTTTTAGACACAAGTTGCAATTGGTTTATGATATGCACCACTCGTCAAGTGGGTCAATCTATTTCGATCTAAAACGTAGATCAGATACTTACAATTTAATCTTTAATTTTATTTTCAATACGTTTCATATTACAAGTTGGTGTGATTTAGACTCATAGATTTTAGTATAATAAGATAAAACTTAAATTTGAAACATCCCATAAGAGATTCCATTCACTATGCTCAAATCCATCAATTACGTTAATTTCATTTATTTTCCGTTTAATAGGGTATCACTGAGTGATTGACATATAATTAGTTTAATTAATCTTCATGTAAAGCAAGTCATTTGTAAATAAAATAAGTGATGGATAAGGGAGGGGTTCTTAGGCGATACTTTGCCTCCCACCATCACCATTACTGTTGAGGTCCCTCAGGATCTCGGGTATCCCGCTCCTCCTCCTCACCATCTTCTTTCAGCGCCCAAGGAGCGTCAACATACCGTCTGTGACGGTTCTGATATTCAAAGGATCTCATTGCCCAATGGAAGTCAAAATACCGTCTGTGACGGTTATGATACTACGAGGATCAGTGAACTATTGTTCGTTAGTACTGACCTTCTGGTGATCGGGAAACCTATTTTCGGAGACCCGATAATATAATCAATTTCAATGAATAAAATTGCACCTATCGTTCAGAAAACAAATAAGTGATGGACAAAGCTACAACAACTCTCTAGGGTTTCACCCATTAGGTTCAAAGTTTTGGTCCTTCTATTTTGTGTACGATGCACAGTATAACTAATTCTAAAATGACCACAAACCTAACTTCAAGACAAAGGCTAGCCTTTCCGAGAGACCAAAATCCACGTGTCGCCTTTCCCAACGCTAACATGTGAATCATCAAACTAATCCATATGTATAAATTTCTTGTGTCTCGTTGCCATCAAATTTGTCTTTAGAAAACACGGCACGACTAGTTAGGTTCTCAAGATTTTGTTGTTCCTACGATATTTTTCCAACGATTGCGTACCTTTTGTCTTATTCGCTTTAAAAGTTAACTGTTATCGTCTTTTGGTATTTTAAAGAGTAAGTGAATAAAATTAAATAAGTAATATTGAAAAACCACCTTTATGGAACCAATGACTGGGAGTTTTGTTAGGGTTTTGGTATCGTCTTCTCGCGAACCACCCCAGTTTAGTTGGTCACGGTACTCTCGATATCGTTTCGGTTTCTCTACTCCGTTGTTATGACGTTCTTCTCAACCTTCCAATTCCTCTCGAATCGGATTGGAGAGGAATTTATCTCTGGGCGGCGATCTCCCTCGCCAAAATCTCTCGGTAATTCCTTGACCTCTAACGACTACACCTCATCCGCCTCTACAATCTCCATGGTCTTTTGGTTGACCCTCTCCGTCTCTAAAGTCGTCGCTGGCGTCTCTGAACCCGCATCTGAACTTGCCTCTAAAGCCGTTGCCGCCGTCACCGCGTCCATCTCCCTGGCCTCCACCACTGCACCCTCCTTTACCCCTCTCTCGATTATGGATCTGGAAAATCGCGTGCGTCATTTTTATTTTATCTAATTTCGTTTTTTTATAAGCTCGAAAATTTTATTGATAAGAACGAATCCAAAAAGAGACGGAATGCCCTGATTCAAGAAGAACCAGGGTGAAAGAGGCACGCTTACAAAGGAGTTCTGCTAAGGGGAAACTATAAGAACAGACCTTAACCAAAAAACAGAGCAGGACCAAATAAAACAAAACAAAAAGAAAACAAACACAACTAGAGAGCGGATTTCTGTTGTGCTTTATGAGATGACTTCCACAAAGTCGAAACGGGGGGCGCTGTCTTCTTAATACGTTCCTGAGTCAAAGAACGAGCTCTCGAACGAGTAACAACAGTATAAGTAGAAGGTCGGCTCTGACGAGGTTGAAGGAGGGCGTCCTTCCATGGACTACTCTCCTTCTCCTATGCTTCCACCGGAACCTCCAATCCTTCAATAACCGCAGCTACCGAATTTGTCACCACATCCTCCTTAGAACCCTTCTCAACTGGGCCTAACAAAACAGAACAGCCCAATTGCCTTTTGGGTTCAATCGCCACTTCTGACATCTCATGTACAACCGACCTGGTTGGATCATAAACCTTACAAGGTTGGGGTTCAAAAGCCCCCCCCCCCCCCCCCCCCCCAACCTGATCCACACAGGCCTCAACTAAGCCCAAAACTGTATCGTCAACATCCAAACGCGTCTCTGGTTCCGGACTCACAGCTGGGTTCGTTACTTGGTCAACACGTGATTCCAAAAACGCCAGATCCGCAAGCGATTTTTTGCAAATCACCTCAGACAATCCTGCCGAAAATACCTCACCAAAATCACAATTAGAATTCGAGATCTGTCGAGAATAACGAAATGAAAGGGATTGTGTTATCTGCGCACGGATCTCCTCCGTCAACCAGTCAACCACCAGCGTCGATCTCCGATCACCAGCAAGCAAAAGCTTCAGTAGCTTCCGTCCTCCAACTTGACCTTCTTCATCTGTAGCAATGATGAGTCCGAGCCTCCTTCAACCACACCCTGTTTTTGAACAATATCAGGGGACCAGCTCCAAATGGGATTTGAACGTCTTAGAGCATGAGGAGTGAGCCCATCGTTCATCCCCAGAGATAGCTTCTCCTGTACTCGAGTTTCCGACGCCAAAAAATTGGAACTGACCATGCTCTGTTTTGGGGCCACAAACCCTTTAACCGGAGACGAGGCCTTTTCCGGTCGAGCTAAAGCCACAAAAAGAATGAAACCCTTGTATTTGAAACCGCCATAAGCCTCGATGGCTTTCAGAGCAGTAGATAATTTCGTTTTTGCATGGTCAAAAACTAGCGAGCATAGATTTAGGGACTTTTCTTGGGAGGGAATCATGTTTCACGTATATCCTCCCAATATAACTGATGCAGTTCAAGTTTGGTCACTTTGCCCCCATATGTAGCGTTTAGGCACTACCTTCAGCAAGACTTTCAATTCCGTCTTCCAACCCCCCACCTTTTCCTTTTTGTCTATATGACGAGTTCAATACCGTTTTCAACGGTTATTTTATGAAAAGAATTGCCAACAAAGTTGTCCACTGGCTTGTCAAGGACGCGCGCTCTATGTCTGTTCTTCAGTGGTCAGCGCTATACTCTAACGCACTCCAATATATTGTTAAATTTTGATAATTAATAAAAATTGCACCTTCCAACAGAAAAGAGAGTAAGTGAATAATAAGCATCCAATTTAAAATTTTAATCCATAATTGAATTCTATTTGAATATTTTATTAGCACTTTTATTTTTTTGTATTATTTTTAGCGATATCGTTTTATAAGTTTTTTGAATCAAACATACAAATAAAACTAATGATCAGATTATAGTGGGATATTTCTTCAACCTCAAGTACATCGTTTTTGAAAGTTTCTCTTCCAAGAAAACCCTACCTATGGTTCTCCTTATCCTCACCACCGTCGTCAACAACGCTGCATGTCCAACCTGTCTTGTTCCGTCGCCGCCCCTTACCATGCAGTTCCACCCCCTCATCCTTCTTCTGAGGTCTCAAGCCCATTAAAGACACGACATAGGAGAAAGCCGAAGCCAACCCTAATCGGTCTTCTTCCATCGCCACCATCCTCCGGATTACCCTCATTGTCATCTTCCACGGTGATTGTGGCGTTCTCTCCCGGGCTCACCACATCGCTGGTGATGCCACTGCTGAAACCACTAAGGGTCGTCCGGTGAAAAATCTGGTTGTAACTTCGGCTCCAAGCAACTCACCATCAGCTCTTCCGCCACATCCTAGGGACGGCTAAAGTCTCTGTCTCTGCTGCATCGGGATCTTAGTCGTGGAAAGGCGCTCATCGACGACGACTAGAGAATGGAGTTGGAGGTGCCTCTGAATGTTATCCTTTCGCTCCCCAATACTAATCGAATTCCGGTAATCTCGTCCTTACTAATATTTCATGCATGTATTGTTCAAAGGCGAGGAACGATGTTGTTGTAGGAGGAAACCCTAAATCCAAAGGTGTCGTCGAGTTTTCTCGCGTCCACCATGACAAGCCTCCATGATTGCCTCTCCTCATGCTCCCTCGAGGAGGAAGAGGAAATGGAGGTCCTGATTCCTTATTCACCTATCAACCCGTCGGTGTTAGCACGCCAACAATTTGGCATAGTGGGGAAGCTCTAGGCTCCGAAGCCTCCCCGGAAGGACGTCATCCTGCGTATCATCATCAACGCTTGGGGACGGTCAGCGGTGGGTCTGGTTATCAAGGATAAAGGCTCAGGGGTATTTGGGTTCTACTTCGATTCAGTAGAGGCTCATGCATTGGTATGAGGAAATGAGCCTTGGTGCTTTGATGGACGAACTGTTCTGCTTGCGGAAATTGACCCATTAGCCAGGGAACTCCCTGCCCTAGATCGTCTGCAGCTTTAGGTCCATGCCCATGGTCTCCCTCCATTGGTCCGGACGAGGTCGATTGGGGAGACTATTTACGCGACATTGGTTGTCTGTGTGGAGGTTCCATGTGATCAATGGGGCCTATGTCAGGGAGAGACAATGAAGGCCCGATTTTGGCATCCTGTGGAGTGTCATCTTCGTCGCCACCTGATGTTTTGTTTTAGGGAGTTCCCGGACCTTGTTCGGGTTTCGCTCACCTACACGAAGCTCCCCACATTCTTCTTCAATTGTGGGAGGATCTTCCACGGAATTCAGGAGTACGACCGAGAGTTGCGTGATACCCCGCGCTTTGATGCCTCAATGCTGGAATTTCAGAAGGACAAGCAATACGCGACCGACTGGAAGGATAAGGTGTCTTTGAACGTCCCACCAGGTTTCGGGCCCTTGTCCCCGAACACTGTACCTAAGGGCGCCTCACCTCGAGGCATAGGCCCGATAGTAGCCTCGAACATTGTATTTAACGGTACAAGACAACGGGTAGGTATCCCAAAGATGTCATGTCCCAAATCTTTAACCATCAACCTTGACGAGCGCCATAAGTCGGCTATGAATCCGATGAGGGCCTTACATTTGTAAGGGCGGGACGCGAGCAGAAGACAAGCAAAGCTATATCAACGACATACGTGATTGTCATCCGTAGGTTTGATAGGGAACTCAATGACCAAGTTATTTTCCATGACTAGGTTGATTGCACCGCGACCAATTTGATGGGAATACATCGTCAGTCACGAAAGAGCTTTCCAACAATGCCTCTGTGCGAACCATGGGTGGTGACAATAAATAACAGGGCCGTTTGGTGGGGGATTGTTTTTCTATAGGATAACTCAGGTCCTGTATAGGGCGAGGGGCATAACACGGATAAAGCATAAAGTGCGAAGGACTTTAGGGCATGATCATCTCGAGAATTATCACCAGACACATATTGCGAGGTAGACAAGGAGGAAGCATTTGAGGAGGGGGACAACACCATTTGAACGTCACGAGAGCACCCTAGGAGCCTAGATAGGTCGGGTCATTTCTCGATCGCTAACATAGTATTCTCCTGGAACATATCCCAGAGCCTCGATGTCAATCATCTGGAAAGAGGTCCACTCTGTCCTAACGTCCCGTTTTGATTTGTTGTACCGATTTTTTTGGACGTTATTACAACATTATCTGTTAGACAACCTAATAAAACATTTCGATAAACTTACTTTTACCATTAGTTTTCTTCGTCCCATGATTTTAGGACTTATTTTCATGATTTTTTTATTACTCTTGTTCGGTGATTTTTCCCTCGATACGTTAAATTTTTTTAACTAAACCAATTTCAGTTGAAAAAAGAAAAAAATGCATATTTAAGTTTATATGATACGAAAGGGGCAAGATCCGCGCTGCTGCCATAAATCGGGCTTCACTACTCGTACGCGTGACATAATAGTCCGCGTGTGAAGCACGTGTATCCATTACCTTCGCCCCCAAAATCCCCAGCAGCACACAACAGACTATAAAACATCCACAGCCCCCAAACCAAAATCAAATATCGAAGCACAACACAGAACACCAAATCGAAGAAGAAAAGCCACACAGATCCAGAAAAATGAAGTTGTTTCCTTTCTTCAAATCCATGTCCAGAACCGTACACGAAGAGCTTCGTCAAGACGCCGACGCCGCCGAGCCAAGCAACAACAACCACGCGACCACCGACGACGACGGCGCGTGCACGTCCCTCACGGTGTGGAGGAGGTCGCTCGTGATGAGCTGCGACGGCTTCACTGTCATCGATTCCGGCGGGGATTTGGTTTACAGAGTCGACAATTACATGGGGCGCCCCGAACCTCTCGTGCTCATGGACCCCGCCGGCAAATCACTCCTCTCCATGTCTCGCCGCAAGGTACAGATAATTGCAAAAAAAGTACCTTATGTTCTTCCTTAACATAACTAATTTATTTTAAAATAAGAATTTACCTTAACATTTTAAATTAAAAACTAAATCTAAATTCTTTACCCAATATAAAAATAAATTTCGTAAGAAATATGATACTTCGGATTTTTTGTTTTATTTTATTTATTATTTTTAAATCTAAATTAAATGAATAAAATCGTTATTTTATACAAATTACATCAAAAATATAAGTTCTGGCATTTTCTTACAACTATTAGAATAGCGGACTAGAAGTTTTTAAAATTGAATATCTCATAATTATTTTGATAATTAATGAATTTATTGATCTTTGAAATGCAAGAAAAATTACAAAGATGAGGAACACCACCCGAAAAAGTATCACCCCGAGACAAAAAAACTTTTTTTTAACGAAAAGCAAGAAAAACTAACTGATCTCACCATAGAACAACTGAAATATAACATATCCTCGGAAAAGATAAGGGAGACAAAATATCTCCAAATCTTTACGCTACGTGTATTTCTAGAATTTTTTGGTCATTCCGAGTTTGAGTTTGTTTAGTAATAATCTCTACAATTAATAGTTGTAACATTTTTTTGGTCATTCTGAGTTTGAGTTTGTTTAGTAATAATCTCTACAATTAATAGTTGTAACATGATAATTATCATCATTTAACACAATCAATTAACTTTTGTTTTTAATTTTACTGAAACAGAAGCTGGGATTAATGCTACCAGAATGGATAGTCTACGAAGGGCAAGACCGAGACGATATTGATTATTGTGCAACAACAAAGTGTGACAAGAAGCCAATTTGTTGTGTGAGGAAGAACATTATCAATAACATGAACATGTTACAGTCGAGAAATGGTCGGAGAATTTTGGCGTACGTGTTTCTAGGGGGATCCTGTGAAGGAAGGTCCGATTTCGTGATCGAGGGTTCGTATGCGAATCGGTCGTGTAAGGTGTCGGATCCAACGGGGAGAGTGGTGGCGGAGATCAAGAGGAAGGAGGCGGCCGCCGGAGCAGGAGTATGCTTCGGGGCAGATGTTTTTGTTTTAACCGTGCATTCCGGTTTGCTTCCGGCTTTTGCAATGGCCCTTGTTTTGCTTCTAGACCAAATGTTCTAGCAATAGATTTTTTATAAATATTATTTGTTTTTTTATTGTTGGATTTGTCTATTATTCTTGTGGGATGATGTTTATGTTCATTGGTAGGAGAATCCAATGTTGTGTGACAAACCAAGAATATTGTCTAACCGGAATTCCGTCAAAATTTATAAAAAAGACAAAAATGTCCTTTTAATTTTTTGATGTTTATGCTCATTCGTAGGAGAAACCAATGTTGTGCGACAAGAAGGAAAAACCAAGATCATCGGCTGAAAACGATTTTGTCCAAAAAGCATATACTCCCGTATAGAATCAAACAAAACCGAGCTTTAAATCAGTCTAATCGATTTATGAAAGTACGAACAAGGTTTTGATTAAAGTTATTTTTGGAATAATCTCACTCAATTGCTCTGAAATAGCACATTTCTCAATCAACACGTAAGTTTAAAAACCTTTTGATAACTCCGTGTGGATTTTTTAGTCTCATTTTCAAGTTTGTGACATGATGAAAATGTTTTTTTTTTAAATTATGGGGTTAGTTACCTTTACTATCCCTTTTCTATTGGTACATACCTTTTGTACTCCTGCATTTGGTAACGTTTAACAACAGTCCCTCCATTTTGGTAACTTTCATTTAGTACCCTTTATAAATTGGTCACTGATCATTTAATACCTCTTATGTATTGATAACAAAATATTTAATACCCCTTAAGAATTGGTCACAGATCATCACAATGACGTAAATTTAACCAAAATTTTGTCCAGAATGTTACCAATACATCATAGTAATAAAAGAGTGTTACCAATAAAAAAAGGTACTAAAGGTAATTAACCCAAAATGATGCAGACGAGGATATTTCATCATTTGACATCCAAAAGTTGACGTAATTGACCAAAAAAACCTTTTTAAAACTTAGGTGTGGTTAGTTGAGAATGATATATAATTAAGAACAGCTGAATGAGATTTTCTTTTATTTTGAAACTGTTAGTCAGACAATTTCTAGAAAGAAGATTATAGAGAATGAAAAAGAGTGAAATTTCTATTGCTTCATCAAATGATCTCTACAGAGGGCACCCAATTCCAGCTTTGCTCTACAACTGTCCTTAACTTTAGGACACTACAACTACAACATGATCCTTCCCTTACAAGAACCCTGTTCCAACTCTACCATCTATGTACAGACCTTCAGCAATGACCCTACAACATTGATCAGACCAAATAAGCTTCACATTTCACTGTTATTACATCATTTTGTCAAAGGGCCTTGCAATTGAGTCTCTTCCCCCACTGTGCCAATTCATCACCATACTATCAATCTCCGAGTTCCCCGGTCTCTCCCCGTTGTTACGGGCCTTGCGCTTCTTTTCACCGTTGCAAGCCTGGCCCAAAACCGTGGCCCATTTTGTTTGTGCATTGGAGTGCATTTCCCCGTTTTGCCACTCCATGAGAAAGTTCCTCATTTTGTGCTCACACTCGTAGGACTTACCTGAAGGCCTCAGTGGCGGGGGCATCATTGATGACTTGCTGGGCAAGGATCTAACTGATCCTTTTCTGATACTGGTGTGGCCAAGATCTTTCCTTTCCTCTGGTGTGGAGAGCTTAGGCTTCTTTGAGGGGAATGTTTGGTCCACAGTTGTTGATACATTTTCAGATCCCGAGAACAACATTGTTATGGAAGATATGTCCCGACCTTTCTCAACTGGTCTCGGTTTACGAGGTTTTGAGACCTTTTGTGAAGCATTCTTTTTCCATGGGTTGGATCCATCTCTGCCTTGCCTAACAGTAGGTGCCATGCCAATCAGAGTTTGTGCAGCAGCTAGGATTATTGGGCAATCCTCTTCTGTCACACGACAAAAAGTTCCGATTAACATCAATAGAAAAGCTATAATAAAACATGGGATGATTGCAAAAAAATACCCCGAGGTTTTCATTTTTTTGCAACTTGTTGCCCTCTTTTTTGATGATTGCCAAAAAATACCCTGAACTTGTCTTTTTGTTACATTTTGATGATTGTCAAAATGATGATTTTACCCTTAGAAATTACAATTTAAAAAATCATAATTAAAAAAGCAAAAAACCCAAATTTTTATACCTATTTAATTTCTTACTCTTTGTACGGTACAAATTTTTATCTTTTCACTTATTATTTTTTAAATCTAAATTTTAAGAGTAAAATCATCATTTTTATACAGATTGCAACAAAAAATGCTTTTTTGCAATTATCAAAGAAGAGGGCTACAAGTTGCAAAAAATGAATACATCATGGTATTTTTGTGCAATCATTCCCAAACAACATTCCCAAGATGTAAAATCCTCACCTAAGGGAGCAGGAGAGGATGAACCCCACTGAGGCCAAAGCAGGTTGGCGGATAGATATTGCACAATTTCATGGTCTGAATTGCAGAGTTTCAGTCTCTCAGAAGGAACTAAGTTACAGTCATATTTTATCGAGTCCAAGTTTGAGAAACAACAGCTGGAAATCTGAACAGCACCAGCTGTTTTCTCTATTCTTCTCCATCTTCCATGGGAAGAATTTTTACTCGAAGATAACTTACTCATATCAGCATTGGCTCTACTTTTCCCGCTATAATTATACGACCAGGGGAAAGCCGGCAAGCTTGGTCTGCAAGCTATTTGCTTGTATGGGCGTGCATCAAGAGAGTTTCGTGATGATACTGTAGGCTTGTCAGCGTCTTGGAGCAAAGAATTTAAGTCCTTGGGTGGAGGAAGTGCCAAGCGCTCCAATATGTCTTTAGGTTGATACAGTAGGTAATCGAGCACATCACCTGGAATTTCAGACTTCGGATCCTTGTTGAATAAAAAGGAGAGAAGAAAAATAAATATTCATTGAGGATCCTTAACTAGAAAATCAAGTAGCAGTAAATTTGTAAGTTGCTAGTGTCTTTTAAAAACTGTTGCAAGTTGGTACCATGAACAACTTTCATTTTGCACTGTAAATAACATCATTAAACATCAAAGGAAAGGTTGGAAATAATCCTTGAAATAACAAAATTTATTACTTTAAAAGTTCAGGAATAGATTTATTTTTTATTTCAAGATTTTTTTGTTGTATATTTTAGTAGGTAAGATGAGATTTTTTTTGTAGTTTCATGGGATAATAACAATAAAGTACCTGATAAGAACCGTTATAGGTTAACTTATCAGAGAAGAAGGATAAGTGGGAAAGGGTAGGTTCGGCTGTGAGGAGATCATTTTGATCTCTTATGATTTGGATTAGCTAGAATAAAGTTGGGATTAGTTACATTTTGTATTTAGGATTGGGATAAGCTTTGGGTAGTATAATTACATTAGGATTGGAAGTCTATTATACTCTATGGCTATATAAACCCATATGAGATGAATAAAAAGTTATGCAGAATCATATTCAGTAATCTTAGTAGTTTAGTAAGAGATCTCGAGTTCTCTCTCACGAGCTCTCGTCCGCCTGTGTTACGGGTGAAGCGTGGGGCCAAGTTGGCTCCGTCCCCTCCTGAACCTGCTCCGCTAGTAGAACGTGAGTCTGGTGCTGGAGGCGTGGGTCTGTCCGGCGGCCGGTTGTTGGATGGAGCCGAGCTCCCTTCGTGTGGGGGCGCCGGAGGAGGAACAGATCCCTCCCGGAGCTGCACAACCAGGTCCTGCAGCTGTTTCTGCATCCGCTCCTCGGATCGCTGCTGCTCGGTCTTGCGGTCAGCTTCGGCACGCTGCTGCTCGGCCTTGTAGGAGACCATAAAGGCCTCAAACTTCTGCTCCAACGTCAGCTGAGGTTCCATAACAGGAGGCTCTGATACCAATATGTTAGGAGCCCTGCTTATGGATCTTGTTACGGGACCTTGATAGGACGTGAGATCGATCCCAAGGCTTCTCGCGGGCGAACCCTTGTTCTTCTTTCTCCCAATGGTAACCAAATTCGAGCTCGTGAGAGAGAACTCGAGATCTCTTACTAAACTACTAAGATTACTGAATATGATTCTGCATAACTTTTTATTCATCTCATATGGGTTTATATAGCCATAGAGTATAATAGACTTCCAATCCTAATGTAATTATACTACCCAAAGCTTATCCCAATCCTAAATACAAAATGTAACTAATCCCAACTTTATTCTAGCTAATCCAAATCATAAGAGATCAAAATGATCTCCTCACAGCCGAACCTACCCTTTCCCACTTATCCTTCTTCTCGGATAAGTTAACCTATAACGGTTCTTATCAGTACCTTCAGGTATTCACTTTTTGCAACTTGTAGCCATCTTCTATGATAATTGTACCAATGTGCTATGAACTTGTCTCTTTATTGTACTTTGTATAAATTTGTTTCAAACTCGATGTTACCATTCGAAATTTAGATTTTAAAAATAATGATCGAAGAACAAAAAAATCCAAATTTTCATATCCCTTAGATTTCTTACTCTTTGTACGGTACAAAGAGAAAAATTAAGGGATATGAGAATTTTGGTTTCTTGTTTTTACTTATTATTTTTAAATCAAAATTGTAAGGGTATAATCGTCATTTTTATACAAATTGATTGCAACAAAAAGACAAGTACAAGATACTTTTTGCAAATATCAAAGAAGAGGGTTACAATTTGCAAAAAAATGAATACTCAGGGTACTTTTTTGCAATTATCCCTAATTTCATTCAAGGGGACAATCGGTATTTTTGAAGAAAAATGGAGGAGTCGCGTGCATGTCATGTGACCAAATTTATCCTTTTCTGTTAAATATGAATAACGGTGCAAAAAAAAGCATAATCTACACAGTTTTTGCAAACATCCCGATTTTAAATAAGATTCATCAGTTAGAACAAAACACTATCAGAGTTTCTGCAAGAACAAACCTTATCAGCTGAAGATAGATCTATTGTTTCAGCAAACTTTAGGGGCTGTAGAGGCCTACGGGGTTCAAGAGCAGACCGAGCTTTTCTAACCAAATGCAGAACAGTTCCACCTGTAACGGGTTCTTTCCTTCCTGTGTTCTTGCCCAACTTAGGAGCTCCATAAGTGCCATCAAGAAGCCCGATCAATGAAAAATCATCGATAAGCTTGGTGGCATCATGGGAATCTGACTTCAGACCATATACTCCTAAAATCGATGCAAGTAACGAAGCAACAAGACGAAAAAAGAGATTAAGCTTTTTTCCGTGAGAAGGTAAAGGGATAATTGCAAAAAGGTAGCCTGATGTACTCAGTTTTGCAACCTGTAGCACTCTTCTTCGGTAACTACAAAAAAGTACCCTGAAGTTGTCTTTCTGTAGCAATTTGTTTAAAAATGTCGATTTTTCCCTTACAATATTTTAAAAAATAATAAGTAAAAAACAAAAAAAATCTGAATTTTCAGATCCCATAAATTTCTTGCTCTTTGTACAGTACAAAGAGGAACGAAAGTAGAGGATATGAAAATTTGGATTTTGAAGGGTAAAATTGTCATTTTGAAACCAATTTGTACAAAGTGCAACAAAAAGACAAGTTCAGTGCACTTTTTTGCAACTATCATAGAAGAGGGCTACAAGTTGTAAAAAGTGAATACTTAGGGTACTTTTTTGCAATTATACCCAAGGTTAAAGCCTTGAGAAAGAGCTATCTAGGACACCAATGTCATACCAAGGAAGTTGCTCCCTCCAGAAGCTGTACCGAAGCATGCAGAACCTGCTTTCACCGGGAAAGTGTCGTGCTTACCCTTTAGAGGGACTTTTAGATTACGCTTCTCACCGTTCTTGCTATTTATGCGGTTCTTATGCTTGACCAAATGATTTTTTTCTGCAATGTATGATTACTGAAGAATCAGATTTTAAGAAAAACAAGGAAAATCCCAAAATATAGGGGTAAATGTTATAAAAAACAACTTAATCAGATTATTCATCAAAACTTATAGAAGTACTAAACAAGGAAAGAAAAACTAAACATTGTTCATCTTCTTCATAGGAAAAGGCAGTGATAAAGCTTGCGGTGAACTATGCGCGTTTTGCAAATACCATTGTGAACTATATATTTTTTTTGCAATGACATCCCCAACTATTTTTTGCAAACAAACCCGTTATCTTTAATGGAATTAGTCACGTGGCTTCAATTTTTTTGGAAATGAGAGTTTTTCCCTTTACATTAAACGTGTTTTTTGCAAAATGTTGCCCTCATGTATATGTGTTTTGTAATTTGGAACCCCTATGTTTACACTTTTACATGGTTACTTTCGACTTTTTGCAAAAATACATTAACCCATTTGAAGACGGAAAATAGTTGGAGGACGTCATTTGCAAAACAAAAAAAAAGGGGGGGGGGGGGGGGGGGGGTTCACTGATAGTACTTCCAAAGTGCGAATAGTTGACCACAAGTTTTTGCAATCATCCCTAACATCAACTCCAACAAGGTATATTGACTCTTCTAAGTGAATAATCTGTTGTCTCCTAGAACATACATTACTGCTTTTTGATATGTGTCGTTGAAGCCCAGTTCAACTGTTACCCTCAAAACGAAAATTTTGCGACACATCTTCACCCCGAAAGATGGGCAATTATACAGTTCAGTGCCTGGAACTGTATCTAATGAGGCTGAATCCTTATTGTAAGTTGTAAGAAGAGCTAGTCGCATCTGATATAAATACAGTACTTACGTGGAGGAAAGTGAAAAAGCTCATATTTTGAACTAATTTTGGCAATCAAAGCTTCAAAATATTGGAGTTTTAGAAGTGAATGGCTAGTATGGTTTATACATTCAGTAGTTCCTTCACCCTAAAAGTCCTTGGTTAAAACAGATTGAAGGCCAAATATATACATCCCAACAGAGGACTGAAGACCCATGAATTTGATTTCAAATTTCTAAAACCCCATTAGCCCTTTTTTTAATCCAGAGTTTCAAACTCAACCATTACAATTTTTTTTTTTTATACCAGCCCTTAATTCTAAATCCAAACTATCAAACATTACCCAAAACCCCATTAGCCCTTAATTCAATCTCCAGAGTCTCAAACTCAAACATTACCCAAAACCCCATTAGCCCTTAATTCAATCTCCAGAGTCTCAAACTCAAACATTACCAAAAAATAATAATTATACCAGCCCTTAATTCAATCTCCAAACTATCAAACATCACCTAAAACCCCTTCCCTTTCCCCAAATTTCTCCACCCATTTCCATATAAAACCATTGTCTCTAAACCAAAATTGAAATCGCACAATCGAGACAGAAATGGACCAGAAAATCACCTTTCCGAGCAACGAGAACAGGAACATTCTCTGCAACTCCACCTCTACCAAATCCCTCCGGACCCACGAGTCTCGGCGCCGCCAAGTCCACCGGGAAAGGCAATTCCACCTCATCCATCGCCAGGACACGAATCTGAGCTCAAAACACGAAGAAATTACAGCAACAAGGACCCATAAATCACTGTCTACGAAGAGTTTCTAAATCTCAGTGTAGAGGTCTCGGTGAGAAAAATGAGCAGAAAGCTATGGACTTGGGACGAGAAAGTGAAGGAAAGTGAGAGGAAGGAGCATGTTGCGGCTGCTAGAGACGGAAGAGGGACTTTTAGGGCACGAAATGTCCAGAATGAGAAGTATATATAGTTTTCGAAGAAACGAAAATATTCCGGCGAGGTGGCCGTCGGCGGAACCTATTAACGCCGGAGTTTCTCATTAGCTGTCCTTTCCGGTATCGACGTGGCATTATCCATAAAAGTGCGAGCATAATCACCTGCTCCGAAACCACACCGCAACAAAATAACCAAACCAATGAAAACGCGAAACGAGTCCTTGTCCAAGTCACGGCAAAGAGTCATCGTCACATCACTATCAGCTTGAGCGCACCATACGAAGAGACAGTTGACCGGAGTAACCAAGTGGACGCCGCACGTGCGAGCGGCATGCGCCGTAGGGTTTCCACCATTTTTTTTAATTATTTTTTTTGATTTGTTATGAGATGGGACCCACATCGTCTCTGCCGTTTTAACTCACCGAGTCAAGAGCGAGCGGGAAATGGCCGCCACTCATCGGCTCTCCCACTAACCCTTCCTTGACTCTATTCTAGATTTTTCTTCTTCTCTGAATCCACAAACCTCTCTCGTTCTCTCTCTAGATTTTAGAGAGAGAGAAGCATAAATACTCGCCGGAATCGGCCCGAGTTGACGTCAATCGGCGGCTGTGGTTATCGTTGTTCTCTCCCGGCCATTCTCGCCGCCGGTATCGGATCTTATCGTCGAGGTTTGTTTTGGTTGTTGACTGTTTCAAGTGTGTGTGTGAGTGTGCGCGTGTGAGAGTCGGAGAGGAGCTAGGGTTTGGTGTTTGAGATGGATGTGGCGGTGCTTGACGATATTATTCGGCGGCTGACGGAGGCGAAGAATGGACGGACGACGAAGCAGGTGAACCTCACGGAGGCGGAGATACGGCAGCTCTGTGCTGCTTCCAAGGAGATCTTCCTCAGCCAGCCGAATCTTCTTGAGCTCGAAGCACCTATTAAGATTTGCGGTATACCTGCAAATTGTTCATAATTTCTCTATTTGAATTCGGAGTTTCTATAATTTGTTTGATGGTACTTGTTTTTTTATTGTCTTGTCCAATTTTTATCCCCTTTGTCTGGTTGGGGTGTGGTGGTTCCTGAAATATCTGTTTATAGCTTAAAAAATGCACTTGTTTTTTGCTGGAGTTGTAGGGTATATGGTCAATACTGATTTATTCGTTAACCATCGTCACATGTAATGTGGTTGAGGAAGTTCTCTCAAATGGAAACTTTTGAATGCCTTTACTATCATTTAAACTGAAGGCGATGGATTGTGATGAAATAAGCTACTAGAAAATTTAGGGGTGGGTGAAACTCATTAAGAGTGTTGCAAAATGTATTAATTCAGATACATAGGGTTTTGGAGGATGTCGATGTTATACTTGAGGAAGTAGATTGAGAATTTGGTACTGTTAACTCACTTTGCCAATAGTTTGATGTTTAGTCGTATAATGGTGAACATGTGATTTGTTCGGAGGCGAGGGATGGGGAAAAAGGTAAAATCATGTAGTATGCGGCTCACCTCTGTTATTGTCAGTGGAGAATTGTTTAAACATGATTTCGGAAATGACTCTTTATTCCTTAATCACATGCATTGAAGGTTTCCTTTAGAAGTTTGAATTTGTTCCATAAGTTGCTTATTTCTTGCACAATCCCGCTTCTGATGAGCATAGCCCAAATAGAAACTTGAAATCTTTCAGTGTTTAGTAGCATCTATTATTGATGCTCAGATTATTGTTAGGTCATTGGGCCTAAGGGGAAAGAAAAGAGGGTGTCCAGTCTAGCCTTTTCTTTGAAACTGTAAAGGCTATATTCTAATAAGAAGTTTCTAGGTATGGTATTATAGTATGCACCTATTCATGAGAAAACTAACATGGCTTATTCATCGGCTGTTGTTCTTCTGATAGAATTAATTTCTTCCTTAAAGATCCTAATTAGTGGCTCTGAATAATCAAAAAGTTTGATTATCCCTTGGTTATCTTAAAGGGTCTGTATCAAAGGCTTTTGTATAAAGTAATGATATGTTTGCTGTACTGCTTGTGCAGGGGATATTCATGGTCAGTTTTCAGATCTCTTAAGATTGTTTGAATATGGCGGGTATCCACCTGAGGCAAATTATTTATTCCTGGGGGACTATGTTGATCGTGGCAAACAGAGCATAGAGACAATATGCCTTCTCCTTGCCTACAAGATCAAATACAAGGAGAACTTTTTTCTTCTCAGGGGTAACCATGAATGTGCATCTATAAATCGTATCTATGGATTCTATGATGAGTGCAAGAGAAGGTATAATGTCCGCCTATGGAAGGCCTTCACTGAGTGCTTCAACTGCCTCCCTGTTTCTGCTCTCATAGATGAGAAAATCCTTTGCATGCATGGTGGATTATCCCCCAGTCTTAAAAACTTGGATGAGATCAGAAATATAGCTCGACCTATTGATGTCCCGGATCAGGGCCTTCTTTGTGATTTATTGTGGGCTGATCCTGATAAAGAAATTGAGGGATGGGGGGAGAATGACAGGGGCGTCTCATACACTTTTGGGGCTGACAAGGTTGCTGAGTTCCTTCAAAAACATGACCTTGATCTTGTATGCAGAGCTCACCAGGTAATGTAGCATAAATGATTAATCTACTTGTGCATACTTTCTTGATGCACTTATAAGTCACTAGTCTATAGCTTGTTCCAAATTATTTATATCATCATTGACGCTGCACAAGTGTAAAGTATAATTACAGACACTCACATGCATCCACTTCAATCTTTATTACATACATGTGGTTAATACAGTAAATGATAAGCTGAGACATGACACAGAACATGTATCTACATATATGGTTGGAGCATAAATGACCAGAATGTACCCTTATATTTGTTTTATGTCCATCGTTATATTTGAGGGACTTTTGTTTGGCATATAACATTTGTAAAATTTCACCTGTGAATTCTTTTTTGCCAGCTATATATGCTGCACCATATGTTATTGATAAATTGGCTAATAACTTAGAGATTGATACTTCTGGTCTTTCTCCTTCGTTGGGCATGACTGAGCGCAGGTTGTGGAAGATGGATACGAGTTTTTTGCGAAGCGACAACTGGTTACCATTTTCTCTGCACCAAATTACTGTGGAGAGTTCGACAATGCTGGTGCTATGATGAGTGTGGACGATACTTTGACATGTTCGTTTCAGATCCTTAAAGCTTCAGACAAGAAAGGAAAGGTTGGTTTCGGGAACAATATGTTGAGACCTGGAACTCCACCTCATAAGGTACCAAAAAGAGGATCAATGCATAAGCATTAGATAGATGAGAAAGGAGAGGGGATATTTAGAAATCTAGTTTACATGCCACATGTCACACTGAATTGATTGCACGGAGGAATAGGAGTTGGAGAACGAATATTTTGGAAAGATCGTTTAGTTCTAGTTTTGAGATGCACCATTATATCTATTTAATGCACACTTCAATTACGGTCCACGTGTGACTTTCTTTCTATTCTATTCACATGTTTGCAATAGAAATTGCTCATTTAGTTAATCACTTGCATCAGTCAACTTATAGAAGCTTCTTTCTCATAATGCAGGGTAAAGGATAATCGATGATCATCGCAAGCTCCCAGTGCCAGGTCCTCAACGGACACGTTTATGGTTCTTAATCACAAAGATGTTTTCTAGTTTGGCTTCTCTTACATGAAGGGAGAAAGATTGAGAGGGAATAGTAACCGCAACAGCAAACCGGAGAGATGCTGAGACACTAATTATAGGTGCAATTCATGGACGGTCTTTTATTATGTAACAAGAATGTGATTGTGTTATGTTTTTGTTTTATATATGGTACTTCCTCCTTGTTTGTGGTAGTTTGTGACACAGCTTTGGTAGAATTTAAGTCACAAGTTTTGCTCTTTCCGTGTATACACTGGGTGAGGAGATCATTTTTTGTAGTTAATACAACGAGGGTCTTAATCGGTCAAGGGGATCCACAGGGGAGACAATTGACCTCTGGCTTCCGATCCGCTCGAATCCTGACCTGAGCCAGTGGTAGCCAGCCTCATCACTTTAACGCTAGCCTCCGGTCTAGTTCTCTTCCAGTCCCAATATATTGCATGGAAAAGAATAGTGTGGGTTCCGAGAAGAAAACTACCAAACCAATTAAAATAAGGTCTAGAAGACCTAGCAGGTGTCAAAAAAAATAAAAGAGACGGAGTCAGTCGCATCGCTCAGAAAGAGAATCTCGATCTGAGAGATGGGAGAAACAACAAGGAAGGAGGGAAAGAAGAGGTAAAGCAGGCTCAGAAAGAGCAACCATCGGAGACACGACACCAACCAAGAACTAAGAGAAGGAGCTTTTCATTCCGCATGAATTAACGTAAACACCCCAAATTGAATTCTCCAAAAAATAATAGTCGGCTCAGGGACCGAAGTTTCGTAGAAAATCCTAACGTTCTGAGCTATCCAAATGAACCATAACCCCAAAAGATTCGGACGAGACCAAGATTTGCACAACCGCTGTACCCGCAGATAGAAGGCAACATATAGATGCACAGAGTAGAAGACGAAGGGAGAGCTGAGAAAACCCCCCGCCACTAGAGAACTAGGGACCACTTGCCAAGCCCATCTACAAATAATGAAAAGGCGAGAGGTGTCTCTAATGTGTCAGCCATATAAACCAAAGACTTTTTGAAATCTGAAGACCTCTTGCCACAAAAAAAAATGAAGTAGAGATGATCTCGAAAGCGACAAACCAAACAAAAGATTAAAATTTAGGCGGGGAAACAATCTGAAACTCCACCTCATATGGTACCAAAAAGAGGACCAACACATAAGCATTAGATATATGAAAAAGGAGAGGGAATATATAGAAATCTAGTTTACACGCTATATGTCACAGTGAATCGATTGCACGAAGGAATAGGAGTGGAAGAACAGTTATTTTTACTAGATGGTGGGAGCAATATTAATACTTAAAAGTATTACACAAACCATGAACTATGG
The DNA here is from genome assembly GCA_963921825.1 of Erodium maritimum. Classification (NCBI taxonomy): domain Eukaryota; kingdom Viridiplantae; phylum Streptophyta; class Magnoliopsida; order Geraniales; family Geraniaceae; genus Erodium; species Erodium maritimum. The sequence goes on from OY997588.1 coordinate 154,200,084, forward strand.
GAATGAGCACGCTTTTCTGCTTAAATTAACGTGAGCATCTTAAATTGGATTCTCCTTAAACTGATAGTCAGATTAGGGACCGGAACTCCCTGAAAAACCCTAGTGTTCCAAGCTATCCGAAGGAATCATATCGCCTAAAGACTCAGACAAAGCCAAGATTAATGTAGCCGACGCACCCCACGGATAGAAGACTACGAAGAGATAAACAAGTGAGAAGGTGAGAGACGTCTTCAATGTGTCTGCCAACCACACATAAGACACAACCAAATACCCATTAGGATCCGAAAACCTCTCGCCACCAAGAAAGATCTAGTAGGGATGGTCTCGAGAGTAACAAGTCATGTAAAAGTTTGGAATTTAGACGAACAAAACTCTTCCAAACTAAGTCCGGAAAACAGAGTACAACCCGTCTATGCTAGAAAAGACATCACAAGATCTCGAGATCGAGAAATCATGAGAACCAAAATATCATGACCGCCTGTCTGGTGGGGCCAATCAAGACGAACGCCCAAGAAAAATGTGTGAAGGCCGTCTAAGGCACGGAGATCTTTATCTAGAAGATGACGTCGAAAAATGAAATTCCACCATTATTTGCATGAAAATGAATAATCGACTGACTTTGATCCACTATCAATAAATAGAGTTGAGAAATAGAGTCGAAAAAAGAACACCTGTGAATCCGTGATAGACCCATCATACATTATTTGAGAAGACCAAGAGAGACTGCTCTCTGACTTAACCCATCCTAATTGTTAGAAAAAGTCTCAGCGAAACTGGCCTTCACTATCGAGCCCATCCCTTTCACTCCGACTCTCCCCCAATCCCATGGCAAGGTTATATTACAGAAGTCTAGAATTACCAACATGTAACTTCCGAGAATTGATTAATATATAAATAATTCCTATAGATGCACCACACATTTCATTCCCTCCCCCGCACCTTCAATATTCTCTCTCAAACTGATTCTTCTCCCTCAAATCTCAAGACAAGCTGTATTTAATTAATTAAATAAATACAAAAACAGATGATTAACAAAGACAACGGGAGGAGGCCAGAGTAGGAAAACAAAACTGCAAATTAATAAAAATGTAGGGACAAACTTGAATCTCATATGTTCTAAAAAAAGAAAGGAAGAAACATAAGCAGGTACGGCTGACATCCAATTGCAGAGTTCGATATATGCCATTTCTAGATTTCCAACCATCAATGGAAGCAGTATCAGTACTCCCATTTCTTCACCTCCATACCACCAGGTGGACTGCCATGCACCATCTTCGAACCCACTTCTTTCCAGTCTGTTGACAACACTGTCCCGTTTGACTCCACCTGTTATGTAACGTGCCAATTAGTATATTAAACCTAGTGAAGCCTACATTTCAGGTTTCACAACTCTAGGATGTGAAAGCAGAGAATCTGCATATAGGTATATAGCAAAACCGAAGCAAGGGTAAAGAAGTCTCACAAAAGACTTGCTCATTGCTCTCCTCATGTCCTCGTCTGCACTTTGGTATATCTCCCGGAAAAACTTGTTTAAAGCTGCATCACCATCTAACTTCTCTTCCTTTTCCTGAAACTCAGGCCAAGATATAAGTAGTAATTGAGTTTCAAAATCTTTTCGAAATTATTTATTTACCCATTGAATTATCACTCTGTGTTTGTAATAAGGAGCCAAATAAAAATTCTAAAATAGAAAGATCAATGGACTGATAAAGAACCTCCTTCTTTACTTCAGCTTCCAGTTTATCCCAATCTTTTAGTCTTGGCTTCGAAGATGGATATGTAGGCCTGTGAGATCCCACTGGAAAAGCCATGTGCAGAATAAGATAGCAAGCAAAGAGTTTTAATTCCCTATTCTACTGATTGATTATATGGAACTATGAGATGAGCCAGACCAAGGTCCTCAACATGCCAAGATTGAGAGAAATAATACAATATGCATGAAGAAATTTGGGTTAATTACCTTTAGTATCCCTTATGTATTGGTAACGCACCGGACAAAATTTTGGTCAAGTTTACGCCATTTTTATGATCTATGACCAACTCATAAGGGGTATTAAATGTTTTGTTACCAATACATAAGGGGTATTAAATGATCTGTGACCAATTCATAAGGGGTACTAAAGGTGTGTTACCAAAGCATAAGGACTCTTGTTGAACGTTATAAAACTTTGGGTACTAAAGGAGTGACCAATTCAAAAGGGGTACAAAAGGTAATTAACCCAAGAAATTTTAAGTTCCATTTCTGGGTTAACAAAGCTATCAACAGTAATCAAATTCCCACAAAGACTAGTTAAATTACCTCCTCCAGATACAATAGCTTTCTGGGGAACTGCAACATCCTTACTATATTCAAGAGAACTCCAGTTAACAGATTCAGCTTTTGCAAGGCGGATTTCAACTTTAGTTGACAATACCTCATATCTGCACTTACTGGGTATTATCTGTTTTTCCATAAGAGGTGAGTGCAGCTTAGCAAGGAAAAAAACACACGAACAATCTTGTGCATGTGTAAATTAATTGCATTACAATTATTGCTGGATTATAGACATGACAACATGGGGAAAAAACTCAATCACCGATTTCAGATGCCAAGGAAATGGATGAACAATATTTCACTTATGGCGAAAAAAGCAATAATATGTTAACTATCACATTGTTTTGGCTGTTTGGATGTGCAATACAAAATGGAGAGGAATTAATATCTTGTACTTGATAAAAGAATGATAATTTGTTTACTACCACATAAATTTCCAATGTAAAGTTGTATTTTGCCTAAAATATCATATGGCATTAATCCAGTGAACAGATTCAGCTCACTAACTTGGAAAAATTAAAATTCCAGCATCTGAGAAATTATGCACTTGTACCAAAGATATCATGTCATGTTTTAAGCTCTAGCAGATAATGGCAGCAGCTACTCAGAAAGGAACCTCAATAATCACAGCATGAGAGCAAATGAAGGTGGATAATTGTTCATTCAACCAATATTTTCAGAAATGAAATCAAATCACATGCATGCAACCAGCAGTTTTGGTTTCCAGTCATGAGCTTCATGAAATACCTTCCCAAACAAGCGAGGTTGAAAATGATAAACATCCCCACCAGGTATATCAATGCTAACACTGAGCTGCACCACAAAAGTTGAAAGAATTGGTCGCCATTTTTTTCATAGATGATATGAACACAAAATAAAGCAATATGTAATTAGATTGTAGATGAAAAACAGAAGTACAAAAGCTCTCACTGGGAAAAAAATGTGCAAGGATAGATTATGAACATACAATTTGGTCACCAAAGTCAACAACCACATTTTTTGCTGGTACACCCTTTGCAAATACTGTCACAACCACTTCATCTGGTTTCTGGTAGAACTCATGCCTGTTTAAAATAGAATAGTCAGACAATAATGCAAGACTTTTGCCCTTTGCAAAAGGAAAATTTGTAGTTGCTGCGATAACAAACATAAGATCATAAACATGATTGCAGGGTAGTGGCAAGGATGAAAAGTAGCAAGCATTGACTGCTATCCAAAGGGCCAAACTGAACTAGACCGACTTGAGATGGTTCAGTTCTCCTCTTCATATATAAAGAGAAAAAGATATCTTAACAGGTAGAACGCCATACAAAAGAAAGTAGAAGAAGTTTGCTTGGAGTGTATGAGACGGCTGAAGTGTAGCAACCTGTACTTGGGTTTGCCTAAAGTGGTTGTGTTCACTTGATGTGAAACATTTGGTTCTTCCTTAAGAGTTCCAGAAGAGGCTGGCATAGCATTTGATGTTACAGTAGGTGAGAAGCGGTCGGCTAGACCATTGTTTTCCTCTGAACAAATATAAGAACATCAAATGTCAAGCCAGATTGATATGACCTCAAATATCCAAATGCAAAATAGCCGCTCAAATTCAAAAGATACAAATACAAGTACATCATTTTTTTCTACAAAAACCCCAATACCACAGTTCATTAAATTCCAACAACGAACCCAAAAGATAAAAATAACATATCATTAATCTGAAAATAATTTCATACAGATATTTTAACTTAGATTTAAGTGAAAAGTTTCTCAAAATAATTTGAACTTGTTAAGATCACATCATATCGGATAAAAATGTTCAGTTGAACATTAAGAAGCTAAGAGTAATCACACACATTTCTTTCATATGAAATGCATGTGAATAATGGTGACAACCCATTCACGTGTCAAAGGCTAATAATTAAGCCTAGTAGAATCTACAATTTCATATTATTTGTTACCGATAACTAAAACATACCTGCAATGCACTTTTCACATTCCTCAATCAACTTGGTGAATCTCGAACCATTCTGCGCATATGAAACACCTGCTTCAAGGGCTTTTTTCGCAGTATGATACTCTTCAAGCTTAATGCAGGCAGTGCTGCAAATACATATATAGACCCCAAAATGATTTATTTTTTTTAACTTAAAGAAGTAACATCTGGGTACATCTAAATAACCAACAGCAGTCAATTATGCAAAGCTCGTATACTTAATACCAAGTCAAAACAACAATAGTTACAAATTATTGTTGCTCTTAACAACTTAAGTGACTAACACCTACATACCCTTTTCTCAGATATGCCTTAGCCATTGAAGGATCCAACTGAATTGCTTTGTTAGTATCAGCAACAGCCTCTGCTCAGAAGAGTACATCAGGAACAAATTAAACCACAAGCTATTTCATGAACATTACAAAAACAATACCAAACCAATCAACAGATTGAAGTACTAAAACACAATTGAGCCAGCACTAATCCAAAATTCATGTACATGTTAAACTAAATCAATCGCATCACTTATCAATTCGGTCCAATTACGTGAACTTCGTTCGAGCTTCACAGTGAAGCTGCAATACTTGGAAGGATAAGGAGAGCAAAGCCACAACAAACAACAATAACAGTACTGAAACCCCAATAGACGAATTGACAGTACCGGTGAAGTTTCCGAGCTTGATATTGGCCTGCGCTCGGTCAGCGTAGAGATCTGCGCTTTTAGGGCTCAATTCGATAGCCTGAGTGTAGAGAGTCACGGCGAGGTCAAAATCATCGTCCATGAACGCCTCTTGTGCTTTATCCACGATTTCGCTCGCCATTGTTGCGGCTTCGAGGACTGGTCAGTAGGGATTTGTTGACTTGAGGAAGCAGATGTACGGATCAGAAGACGAAATTAGGATTTGAGTTCGAGAGACTTCTATTGAAACGACACAGAAAAAGCTTCCTGTGTGGGTCGGACGAAATTGCCGGACATTTCTTCCCCTTTCTTCGCCATTGGGTTAGGGGTATTAATGGTATTTGACAAGTGAGATTCTTTACTTTATCGGTTTGTACTTCGTATGTATCAGCCAAAAAATTTAATTAATAACTTTTTTTGTTTCTTATGCAATTGGCTTGCAATTACTAGACCATTGATGTTTAAATAACTTATCATCTACCATTCATCACCAATAAAAATATAATGATTTATTCACCTTTTTTCTTGCAACTATTAATCTTTATTTGAGCTTATAAGAATATTTATTAATATGCGAACACGATTATAAAGATCTTATTATAATCTAAATCCGTCTTAACAGAGGTCGACCTAACTCTCATGTCAAGACAAAATTTTGACTTTATATCGTCCGGTTTGCAAAATCCTATGAATAGATTAATGGAAATGATGAGCACAAGAAGAATCACACACGTCGGAACTCGAGTCGTATCAGGTTGTCTTGGTTGTATGTCGATCCCATTATGAGATCATGTAGTTGACGAAGTGGAGCGCACCAGCTGCTTAAGATTGGTGACTTATGTAGGTGAAGGAGACGGGTCAGGTTTTAAGACGTCATAGGATGCCATTCCCATTTGTCATCCTACACGTTCTTTTGGGGTTTTATATGGTTTGACGAGATTGTTTAGCAAACCTCGCATAAAATTCGTGAAGAACTTATATGCATGTCGAGGTCCATCTACCTCTTGATATCCCAAGGACACAATTAGTGGCACACCCGAACGACGACCTCCTCCGTCCTCGGTCCTACCATCCTCCCTCCACGTCGTCGTCGATCACGACCTTCTAAACCCTTGCACGCGTGCACGAGAATAGTCGATGAAGATCAAACCGATGAGAACACGACACCACGACGACATGGTACATAATCTAGCGGCGTCCTAACCCTAACGGAAAAGGGGGTGTTCCATTTTGATATACGTCGATCTTTAAGTAATTTTTTTCCCTATGCATTGTATAAATTTATTTTGAAAGATGATTTTATCCTCCAAAATTAAAAAAAAACAGAGAATATAATAGCTAAACTTTTATTTGACTTCATGAATAAAAGAGAAAATTAGCAATACTGAAAATTTAGAATTTTGATGAGTTGTTTTTATCAGTAAATACAAGAACAGACCTTTTATAACAAAGAAGCCCAATAAAAGAACTGAGGCAATTAATTGGACCCAAACAACAACCCAATAACAAGTTGAAACAACAAATAGACGTAATAGGACCCCAAGAGCAAGGAGCTAGCTTTTTCAACTAGAAGGATACTAAAAAAAATTCAGTAATAATATGTTATTATAAAAAATTGAAGGGAACACAATTATAAAATATTAAAAAGTATTTTTGAAATAAAATCGAAAAACATGTAAAAAATTCAATTTTTCTTTTAAGGGTGACGTGCCTCTTAATGCCCATGTGGCTCTGCTGCTGCTCAAGAGGGCCACGAGAGTCACTGGAAACGAGAAGAGCCACCAGTGACTCCCATGACACCAGGAGGGCCTCGAAGAGCCACCGTCAACAGAAAAACCAGGACGACGGCTAGAGTTAGGCGCGAGAGGTTTCGGTTCGGATAAATTCGTCATTTTAATTGATTTCTGTTTGGATATTCTTCACCATATGCTCCAAGTTATGTTTTTGTATCATTTTAATTTGAAGATGTGTTTGGTTTGCAGGAAATTTGAGTGAAACTTTGTAAGGTTCTCATGGCGTGAAGTAAGTGTTAACCAGAAGTTTGGCTTGCACATGAAAAGGCCTCGAATCATTCACCATACATACTTTTCTATACGTTTTTTATTTTTGTGTATCTCTAACATTAACATTAGAAATTTAATGTGTGCATGTGCCTTCCTGGGAACTCCATGCAACATTTATGTATATTGACAGAGACCACTTTTTTTTAGATGTGTCCCATATTTAATACCTGTGAGCTACAAACTGAAGTTAAAAAAAAAATAAGACTTTAGGAATATAAGACATGAACCTCTATCCCAAAAATCGATGTTTAAGTAAGGGTAAATTACAAATACCTACCCCAAACTTATAACGTTTAACTGATACTTATCATAAAGTTTTTTTTAACTGATACATACTCAGATGTTTAGTTATATAACAAATAACTCAAGCTGTCAGCTAAAATGACGAAAATAAACTTAGTGATTTTTTAAATAATTTTTTGAAAATAAAACTGAAGTGATTTTTTAAATAAAACCGAAGTGATTTAATAAGTACATATGTATACCTAACAAAAGTGATTTTTAAAATAATTTTTTAAAATAATTACTGAAGTGTAGTTGAGGGTATTTTTGTCATTTTAGCTTCCGGCTTGGGCTATTTGTTATATAACTAAACATCTGAGTAGATATCAGTTAAAAAAACTTTAAGGTAGGTATCAGTTAAACGCTATAAATTTGTAGTAGGTATTTGTAATTTACCCTTTAAGTAATTTGATAGGCGTCCAATCAATTAATCTTACTAACCAAGGCTCCCTCAAAATTCTTTCTAGGTTGAGATAGCTCTGTTCCTTACTATCCCTAGTGTCTCTTGTTCATCTTTTTATGATATTATTATCATTCTTTCATACAAACCTTCCTCGATCTTTCTCTTGATTTCGGGTTGTTAATGGTCGGTTTTTTGTCTTTTTTTGCAAGATCTAATCATCCGCAACACCTCTGCCAACTAAAGTACCCCCTCCTCCTCCGAAGGGTCCTCAAGAAAGGATCAAGGTGTAACTCAGACAAAGCAATATGGAACGGGTCGAGATGAACAAACAACCAAGTACACACCGAGATTAATCATCGTTAATACGATATCTTTATGAAATTTATTAAATCTTTCAATTGCGAAGATAGTTACGAGATAAACGTCTCGAATATTTAATTCTTTTTTATGTTCTCTTAATAAACAATCATTTTTGTGCTAAAAAGAAAAAAGTAACTTGACAAGCAATAGAAAGCTAAGAATGATTATAGCACAAAGATCACAATAATTCATGGAGTATAAGAATAACAATTAAGCCACTAATAATAAATAAGGTATCCAAAAGACCACGAAAATAGGGGTTTAACGTTATCACCGTCAAAAGATCATAACTAACCCATAACAACGATACGAATAATTCACAATAATCCCAAAATAGAAATATATTTATATTATGAGCTACGAAAAGGACCCCACTTAAATATCTCTCACTATAAAAATAGTAACTTGCTCATCTAACTCACTTTGACTTTCTCCAACCCTCTGTTGCGTAATCGCCGAGCTGACGTCACCATGTTCGTCCTCGTCCCAATCACATTACCAATTACCTATCTCTCCACGCTTCACCTTCGTCTTCGTTTCTGGATTTGATGAGCACAGAACAGTTTGGGTATGGATGTGTCCAACGTTGTGCCTATTTCGGCCCTCTATATATGTCAACACTTGTGATCACTTGTGCTTCACATTATTGATCTCTTTGACGAATATGGGGTCGTGTCGTTTTGATGTTGTGCTTTGGGGTTTGGTTTTGTTGTGTCTCTTGGGTTTTCGTTTCGGTTTAGCCGCCGAGGAGGCTCAGCCGGAGGAGGAGATGTGTTCGTCGGCGTATCAGTACATAGATGCGCTCGACAAGTCTATTTTGTTCTTTGAAGGCCAGCGCTCTGGCAAGTTACCGTCCGACCAGCGAGTCGGGTGGAGAGGGGACTCCGCCCTCTGCGATGGGGAGCCTGAGAAGGTAAGGTTTTATATTCTAACGCGCGCCTCGTTAAAATAAGTGGTAAGTGATGAAGCCCATTAGTGATATATGTTGTATATAGTAGGAGTTGAACTAGAATAATTGAAGACCCGTTACAATTTTTCTTATAATCAGATAAAAAATGTCATTTAAAAATATTATATAGTTGTTCTGACTTGAATCTTCGTAACCAGATTATGAATATCAGTTTTTGGAATTTTATACGGATTGTTGTGACCGTAATCATGACAATCTGACTAAAAGTAAAATAATATTTGTGTTTAATTTATATCGTTGTTGTGACTTGAACTTGAATTCCGATAATCAGACTAAGGATGAAACTCATTAATGATATATGTTTTATATGATGGGAGTTGAACTCGTGGAGTTGTACCCAGTGACGGAGACAACTTTTCTAGTGAGGGGGGACACCGGAATTTTTAAATGATATATAATATGGAATGTTCAAAACATTTTGAGGGGAGCACAATTGCAATTTAGACAGAATTACAGGGTTTTTTTGAAAAAAAATCGAAATATAAGTAATAGATTTAAAAAAAATTGAGGGGGGCACGTGCCCCCTCAAGCCCATGTGGTTCCGCCCCTAATTGTACCTGTGTAGTTAAAGACTTAGTTATAGTTATAGGTTAAAAATATTATATAGTTGTCGTGTCTTGAATCCGGTTAACCTGATCATGAATATCATTTTTTTGTTTATACGGGCTGTTATGATCTTAATCATAGCAATTAGATTAAAAATAAAATAATATTGATATTTAATTTATATCGTTGTTGTGACTTGAATTCCGATTAGCTTGCTAAGGATGAAGTAGCATTTGTATGTTTTGTGTTATGTTAGGTTAAATTGGTGGGAGGATACTATGATGCCGGTGACAATGTAAAGTTCGGATGGCCGATGTCATTTACGGTGAGCTTATTGAGCTGGGCCGCCGTGGAGTACCCGAAACAGGTGGCTTGGGCGAGGCAGCTCGGCCACCTGGAGAGGGCGATCAGGTGGGGCGCGGACTTCATTTTGGCCGCGCACACTTCTCCGACCACTCTGTACACCCAGGTTTTATGTTCGGACATGTTTGGTTTTGTTTATGTTCGCGTTTCGGTACCTAATTGTTCGATGTTTGAAAACGTACTTATTGTTTCTTTTGATGTGTCATAAGGTTGGGGATGGAAATGCTGATCACCAGTGTTGGGAGAGACCCGAAGACATGGACACGCCTCGCACACTCTACAAAATAACTTCTAGCCAACCGGGCTCCGAGGCGGCCGCTGATGCCGCGGCTGCTCTCGCTGCTGCCTCGATCGTCTTCAGAGGGACCGATTCCCACTACTCGGCTACCCTCTTGAGCCACTCGAGGCAGGTAAGGACCCGATAGACAATATTTGATTTTAAAATCTTACATGATATCAGAGCACTTTAGTTAAGCATGTTTGTTGGTGTCGTTTTATAGTTATTTTGTTTCGCCGACGAACACAGAGGGTCGTACACGGCCTCTTGCCCTTTCTACTGCTCCTTTTCGGGCTATCAGGTACACTATTAGTTTCAACTACACAAAATAGAACGATAAGAGCATGTACAACGAGAGTTTCACGTACGATTCTGATTCTTGTTCCTGGAATTGATGATGAGAATCGCAACAATACAGGGACAGAAACCGGTAATTGGTCCATGCTGATTCAAAAAACGAGAATCAACACCAGACCTGTAACAATTCTGATTCCTCTCATTTTCCGTCCAACAGAAGAAAAAAATTCATTTAGATAAAAAGAGTTATGTATTACTAAACGATAAAACAAAATCTTAAAATCAATTAAAGTAATTTAACACATAAGAGGAATCGGCCTCGAAATCATCCCTACAGGATGTAGACTTTAAAAACAAATATCCCACAGTTCTTTAAATATAAAATTTTGAAAACGAAAAACCTAACGTTGTACATGCTCTAACAAATTATGTCCCTGCTTCTTGTACGGTTATAAAAGGACGAGCTGCTCTGGGCGGCGGCGTGGCTTTACAAGGCCACCGGCGAGAACGTGTACCTGAGCTATGCTCAGAAGAACCAGGGATGGAGCCACAGTGTGCCGGAGTTCAGCTGGGACAACAAGCTCGCCGGAGCACAGACACTGCTAGCTCAGGCGTTTCACGGCGGAAAGACCGATCTGAGTAAGTTTAAGACCGATGCCGAGTCGTTTATATGTGGATTGATGCCCGGAAGTAGCTCCTTGCAGATTAAAACAACTCCTGGTACAACAACGTTACTTCGTTACAGTCTTACGTTAGACTAATAATTGGTACTTCTATTCTCGTGACCTTGATTTTTTTTTTTTTTGCAGGTGGGTTGTTGTACATCAGAGATAGCAGCAATCTACAGTATGTGACGAGCGCTTCTATGGTGCTATTTATCTACTCCAAAACCTTAAATTCGGCTAAGGTCGGAGGTGTCACGTGCGGGTCTGTCCACTTCTCTGTCGCTCAAATAAGAAACTTCGCCAAATCGCAGGTACATTTGTGTTGTCCCTATGTATATACATTTGTGTTGTCCCTTCGGGTCTGATGTAGAAGTTTACTTGGTCGAATTCCACGATATGAAACGCCGTCTGAAAACGACTTGGACAACATCCTAAAAAGTCGCACAATATATACTTGGACGACGATAAAAAATGCCATTGTCCGTTCGAGTTGTGTTTGGGTGGCCTTTTATATCGGCGCCCAAATAAATATTGTGCGGCATTATTTTTTTCGTCGCCCAAGTTGCACATCTTGGGCGACGAAACTCAGGTTGCAACTTCACTTTGTTGTCCAAGAGTCTGTCTGTAGTGGTGTACATACAGGACGTTGTGAACAAAGTTTATAAAAGTTCTACCCTACACTCGGGATCTGTTTGTGTTCTTCGGTTCATATGCATATAAATCCGAAACTCTTTTTTACCGTGCAATCCGACCAAGTATACACACCATGTTTTCACGACCGACTTGTTTATCATATTTTCTTGTGGTTTCTGACTGACACATGTAAAAGCTTATAGGGGTTTCTCCCGAAAACAACCGTTCTTAAACTTTTATTTTTCGTATTATATTATTCTGACTTGTTTTTTTTCATATCTAGCTGTATGTCAACTTATTTTTTACATTCCATTAACATTAATTTTTAAATTTTTTGTTAGGATGTGAAAAAATAAGTCAGAAAAATAAAATGTGAATCGAATAACCGTTATTTTTTAAAGTTATCCCAAGTTTAAACCTATCGGTACTGTAAAATCTGATCCGATATAAACTTCATTTCAAATATTCACATTGTGACGTGACATATGGTATATCAGGTAGACTACATACTAGGGAACAACCCCAAAAAGATGTCATACATGGTGGGATTCGGAACCACATACCCTAAAAAACTACACCACCGAGGCTCTTCCATCCCCTCAATCAAAGCTCACCCGGGCAAAATAGGCTGCAACGACGGCCACGGCTACCTCAACTCCGGCGACCCGAACTCGAACAATCATGTCGGTGCAATAGTCGGAGGTCCTGATTCAAATGACCAGTACAAGGACGATAGATCGGACTATTCTCACTCTGAGCCCACCACTTACATGAACGCAGCTTTCGTTGGTTGTGTAGCCGCTTTGATCGATGAGAGCCATGATGTATGCATCCGAAAGTTCCACCACCTCAACGACACCGAAACTCCGATCGAGTACGAGTTATAATAAGTACCACGTTATCAATATCCTTAAACTTAGCTCCGGCAGTCGTGGGTCGGAAGAACAAAGTAGGACGTATTGGTACTTTTATGTTTGTTGCGATCGTTTTGTTTTCGTTTGGGCAAAGTTTATCTGGTAGCTCACATTATTGCGGTTTTTTAGGCCTTCTACTCGTAGCGTGTTTCGGGTATCAGTCTTCGGGCTCTTTTATTGATATCTTTCGTTTGAAGAAATGAAACGTTCTTAAATGTAAATTAATGTCCGGATCATTTAACAAAGTATTAGGGGTGTTCATTGGGAGGGGATTTTCACCCACTCACACGGATGCAGATTATGATTTTTGTGATCCACGACCCATATGTGATAAGTGAACATTAGGCTAATACATTTCGTCTGTTAAATGTGTGGGTGGATCTGATATAATACATGTGACTGAAAAATTAATTTTAGACTAAACAAATATCATTATTTGATTCCAGTAATTTCAAGTAACTTTTCTGGTAGTTGTGATCGTTTTCTCGTCGTTTGGGAAAAAGTTTATCGGGTAGCTCACATTATTGCAGTTGTTTTAGGTCTTCTTGTTGTAGCCTATTTCGGGTATCAGCTTTCGGGATCTTTCAATGACATCTATCTTTCGTTCGAAAAAAATGAAACGTTCTTCAATATAAATTAATGTCGGCATCATTTAATAAAGTATTAGGGGTGTTTATGGGGAGGAGATTTTCACCCACTCGCACGGATACAGATTAAGATTTTTGTGATCCACGACCCGCATGTGACAAGTGAACATTAGGTTTTTGTTTGTAAAATATGTGGATTCGGTGGATAGAATCCACGTGACCGCAAACTGTGTATCAGAACGTAAAATAAAAATTAATTTTAGACTAAACAAATATCATTATTCGATTTAAATAATTTCCAGACACTTGGTTATATTACAAAAATACTATTAAAACGTGATACCAAGCGTTTTTCTAGTATGGTTAAAACATTTTACACGTACAGTTGAGTTGACTGACGATGCTTTGTAATATATAATTGATTGCATTGTATGTATTAAATTGAACTTAATATTTTATATCGGATGATACGGATGGATCATCCACATATTTATTTATCCTAATCTGAAATCCACGTGTATTTGTATCTACGTTTTATATATTCACTCATATGCACATGACTAATGGATGGGTAAAAGACAAAACCAATCATCAAATGTTTTCAAACACTCCTACAAAATGCAAAAAAGTGACGGATGATAAAAATTAAAGTTAAATGCATATGGTTGAATCATTGTTATATATGTGTGATGTGCACCCATTTTTAGGGGGGGAGAAAAAACAAATCATGAAACATGACATAATTGATGTGCTAGGAACTATTTATTATAGCTGTTGGGCAATATAATAATTTTAGTATTTAATTTGGACCTAACTTTCTACACAGATACACGCCTCAATTTTCATTCCCAACCATACTTCTCTTGCCTACGTTACTACGTATAGTGAGTAGATTATGCTTTAATTTATTAGTGTTATGTGTAAAAGCAATGTACACTTAACTATCTTATTATAAAAATGGTGTTAATATCTCGCAGTTGGTTGTGTACGGATGCATTGAAATGATTGTATGTAGGTTTCTGTGAGAACTTTTCATGATATGGATATTAAGTGTGGATGATGATATATTATTTAATGGATTAATAATATAAATTGTTTCTAACATGATAAATAAATCATCAATAAACATTCATAAGGATTTTGGTGAAATAGAATAGAAATTTGAAAAACACAACAATATTTTTTGACCTAGGATTCATTCCTTCTCTACTTTCATCTCAATTTTTCGTTGTCGTGTCGTCTGTCTCGATTGTCTTCTCGGGATTCAGAAATATCTCTTCCCAATCACTTTGCCAAAGCTACCCTCATGCCCCCCACCTCACACGTCAAGATTCGTTGCCCCTCCTATTACTACTATGAATTCGACGTTGCCTTAGGACTATTCGCTACCAATCCCTCTCTGTATCATGTCGTCGGCTCCCTCCTGCGAGTACATCAAGCCAGTCCGACCAAGAAAGAAGAGAGACCGTCCACCTCGCCCTCTGAATGCAATGCGACCCATACCCTCCAACTCTAAGCCTCCCAGTACACCACGATGGTGAAAGAGGATGTCGGGCCCACCATACCTATGTTAGAGGTCTCTGAAGGGATCTTTACACTGGGTTTAATTTTCAAATACTTCCACGATTTTATTGTAGCGTTGTTTGGAAAGCAAGGTTGGAGGCTCATATATACAGCACGAGGAGCTTGGTGGCTAAAATTTTAAAGGTAGAGTATTACCCTTTATCTGATTTTATTCCTGCTATCCAGAGAGGGAATGTTAGCCCCAGATGGAAAATCTTGTTGGCCGCTCAAGAGTTGTTCCGCAACGGAGTCTGCATGAGTATTGGGTCGGTGAGGCTATTAGAGTGATGGGGGATATGTGGATGTAGTCGGAGACGAAAGTTATATTGGACGAACCGATTAGGAATAGAGAGTTGGACGGTAAGTAGGCTCATGTCTCCCGGAAAAGGAGGGTCTTGTTGCTCCTTGGTTGTTTGTTTGGGTCTTTAGATCGGTAGGTAATTTGGTTTGAGGTGTATTTGTCGGCATGTTCCTTGTTTGTTCGTTTCTTTTTCTGTTTATTCATGGTGGGAAAATATTAGTTTTAGACCGTGTTTCAACCTTTGTAGGTTTTGGTTTGAGGTGCTTTTGTTGGCATGCTCTTGTTTTGTTATGTGGGTTTATGCGTGTCCTTCGTTTTCGTCCCGAAAACATTGGATTATTATTAATACATTTATCTTTTAAAAAAAAAATGGTGGAACTAAAATGAATCTGATATAAGCTCCTTTGAATTCTGATCGTTTAGCGTAATTGTAATAGGGTTACTGACTCTTGATTTAGTTTAATGAAATTTCAGTGCTACTTCAAAAAAAACTTATAAAAATTTGATATAAGCTCCTTATATTTGCATATAGAATGAAATATAAATATTAGCAATTTGTTTGAATTTGATTATTCGTGTAACAATATATGATCACCAGAACTTTATACGACAACAAAAGATCTTCTACATCGTGTCTAGTTTTTACGTGCGTAATCGGCTGATTTTTCGCATCTTTAGAAGAAGTACAGATCTTAATCATTAGTCCATAATACAACCATGCAAATCCTCCAAGCTCGGGAACAAATCGTCGCTAAACACAACATCATCACGCATGAAAATCTCCATATCTTCACGATCCTCCTCGGACTTGACAATGCCCTCTCCCGACAGCAACGTTGTCGGCGCCGAACCGCCCAGGTGGTCGCGCGTGGGGGACAATCGCCTGGGCGCGGAGAACCTGCAGCGGGCGACGCCGGAGAGAGAGTTGCGGCGCGTGGGGTGGCTGTGGTTGTGGTCGCCGGTGTAGGTGATGACGTACATCCCGGGATCGGCGCAGCTCTGCTCCACCTGCTTCCTCGCCGGACAGCCCTTGGAGCTGCTGCATCGGTAGTAGCTCCGCGGGTACGGCGACCCTTTTATCGGCTTCTGCCCGTACTTCCGCCACGCCCACTTGTCCGACGACGACAGCCCCTCGGCCCTCGCCTGTTGCACCACCCTCTTCAGCTGGTTTTTCCGGCTGAATTCATCAACGACATTTCCAATACAATTAAATAAACATTATTATTGAACATAGGATTTTATAGGAAAAATAAATTGTTAATGACATAAATTATAAATATGTAGACCTTTAAATTTGTTTTCATTATCATAACCCACTTAGATGGTTTTTTGGATTCACTTGATCCAAAGAGTGCAAGCAATTTCTAATTTGTATTTAGAAGACGGTTTGTAATGGATATTATCGTTTACTATCCATACACTAATCAGGAAATGTTACTTATTAAATCTCAGACATCGAACATCTTATTAGTTAATGTTCATTTCGTTTGAACCAATAGATTTACATATTTTTGATGTGAAACTTAAGTAAGTTTATAAACACAAAGTCGGAGGAGTTCATTCATACAGTAAAAATTCTATAAATGAATAGTCATGTGATAATCAAAATTTATTAATCAAAAAAATATTAATTCAGCACTATATCACCGAGTCGGGATCATGCAAAAATATTATCTTAAAATTTTTATTAAGTAATCGAGTGTTAATTTATCGAGTTTCTATTGTACAACTAGTCTGATTGGATGTCGATCTCTATCTAAGTTCAAACCCCTAAACAAATCAAATTGATAAGTGAATATTCAAGTAGTAACCCGATCCATACATCTTCAATATTAGACTACCAACAACAATAATAATAATTTGCATCAATACCAACCTTCTCTTATATTTGGCCACTTGTGCGGCGGTGCTGGTGCTGGTCACGGCCGAGACGATCGGAGGCGACCCATTGCTATGTGAAACCGGCTCTTCGTGTTTAATCAGTACAAGTCCGCTCGGAGAAACAGCCGGTTGTTGTTGTTGCAGCTGGCCGGAGGAGGCGTGAGCTCCGGCCGCCAGTGGCTGCGCCGGCTGATGGAACGGCTTGAACATGCCCTCCAACTCGTCGAAAAAATCAGCCGTCGCCGGAGACTCGAACACGTCAGGAAAGGCACCGTAGAAGAGGTCTTGATCCCGGCCGTTGAAACCAGGATCAAAATCACCCAACGGGTAGTGATGGTTGACCTCGTGACTCATCGCCGTCGCGTCGTTTTCTCCGGCGGCGGCTCCGGCGGAGCTCCACCCTCTGATCACCGCCTGAAGATCCCAATCCATGCTCGCAAAATCACTCATCATCAATAAACCAAAATAGAGAAGCAGCTGAAAATATATTTAGCTGAAGGAAGCATAGCTTTATATAAATAAGATAATCCCGGGTTGACTTTGGAGAAAGTCAAACTAGTGGGTGAATGTAAATCCATACTCGATCTTTCTGTACTCGCTCGAGTGTGCTGACAGCTGGACGATGTTGCCAAGCTGGCAGATGAAGAGCGAGTGTGGAGATTTGTGTAGTTGATGCGAGTATGGGTTGAGTGAACGAAAACGTGGACCAATAATTTGGAGAACGGGATAAGAAATGGGTTCGGACACGTCGGCCGTGTGGAGTCCAAATATTAACGGAGCAAAAGGTTTCGTTTTTCCTTATAGTCCAAATAGCTACTTGCGACATCATTTGTTGAACCGGTCCAAGGAATATGTAAGAGTTTAGATTTTCAACTTAATTGTTTCAATCACGTCCCTTGATTTCCTCTGTCACATTTCTCATTCACATTTTTGTTGAAAGGTATATTTTTTTGACAAATGCAAAATTTTATTAGAAAAAATACTTTTCGAAAAGAAAAACACTTAAAAGACAAGACCCCAGAAAACGATTATAAGGGAGCTAAATAATGGCAGCTTAAAAAGAAAAAATCCTAGACCGATGGATGACATGTCCTAAAACAAGAGGATTGTATGTCCAGAAACGAAGCAAATCAACGTTCATCGGTGACCCACTCTTCACCTTCAAAAGTTATGGTCAGATCGTCAAAAGTCTTCGCTTGAGCAGGCTTATTGGGAGCCTTTCGAGCAAATCGAGCTGCGCGATCTGTGTCCAAACGTCAACAGGTCTAACGAGTCTTCCACGACTCAAAGAACGATCTTTTGGTTTAAGAATATAGTAATCAGTTAAATATTGGGGGAGTCGGCTCTTCCGTTTCGGAGGTTTGAGGAGGACGTCTTCCCAAAAGCTACTCTCTTGACCCCCAAATGGAGCGTTGTCCTTAACTAAACTAAGCAAATGATGAGGTCCATAAACAACAGATCCAATACTCTTACGACTAGCTCGCACAGTCTCCGAAACTATTTATGAGCCATGTTGAAAGGTATACTTAAGTTCCGTTTGTCTGTTTGTATAATTTAAGTTGAGCAACACGGTTTATTGAAAATTATTAGGTCATGATATTTGAGCATGTGACGATTTTGTCGATAAATTTGTGCGGATAATCAATCCGATCAATTGTACATGATTAGTTGGTTGAGATCTCAGCTTAATCATGATTCTGTCAGAAAATTATGGAAGAGGTGCATGTCTTCACTCAAAATAAGTTACTTTATTGTCAAAGATTTCAAACTCAAAACACAACAGAACACCCCAAGCAAATTACATTGCTTGCATCATACACATATAAGCCATGTTTTTGTATTTTGTATGAAAATTTTAAATTAATAAATGTAAAAAGAATCATTATTACCTATCAATACGGTATAATATTAATAAAAGAGAAATACAAGTTTTATTTAATTTTTAAATTGGTTTTCTTAACGAAATAAAGTATTTATTTTTGTTATGCTTATGGAAGTTTCGATATCATTGTTGTTTTTGTTATTGCATTTTCGAAGGTTTTTGTTTAAATAAAATTTGTACGACATTTTATTGCATGGTAGAGTTGAAAAAGTTTGGCATTATAGTACATCATAACATTTTGTGATGATTTTAAAGATTTTAAGGGCTTAATCTAATTATCGATTAGTAATTTATATACGAATATGATACATGCATACATTTTAAGTTGAAAATATATATTTTTGGGATAAAGTTCGTAAACATCATTACATACCAAATATATGCCCATAAATATCACATTTTAATCGATTTAATTGATTATTCCTCAATTATTACTAAACCACCCTTTCAAATCATGCCAACCCTCGTAATTCATGTACGAAACACAATAATGAAGAACGAAAAAAAAGGGTTCGGCAATAAGTGGGCATCGACCTCAGCTAGAACACGGTCAAGTCAATATTCATTTAGCCCATTTGGAATTCAAAAAAGTAAAATTATTTAAATAGCCAATGCTAATGAAATCAAATATAGTTTCTTATTATGCAGAGGCAAAAACGCACCGTCACGTCACCACCTATCATAGGATTAAGAAAAAAACATCCCAGCAATTAATCCTTAATGAATAGTTTCTCCGGTCATAATAATTATTAATTATTTTTATTGACTTTTACTAATTAACGTAGCAAATATTATTATAAACTTTTACGTCAAAGTTGAATATTTCACTCCACAGTTCAAACTTCAAACATTATTAATTACTTCATTTAGTGTTGGGTTTAAAGCTCGGATCAATTTGGGTTTGGAGATTTAATTAGTGGAGAGAAAAGGAGGAGATATTTGTGGATATTATTCCAAGTCGGGATCAAAGGAGCAAGTTGTGAGTACATTCGATGAACTGTGGTGATCAAGTGGGTGATGGGTCTTCGCGGGATCGAGTCACGCGCCGAACAAGCTTGTTGCGTGAGCTGGAGGTCACAACGAAGCTGTAGCTGCTAGATCCTATAGAGGTCGTAGAGAGATGGACGAGGGGTAGTGGAGGTTTTTGGACCACCGTCATTGTTAAAAAAGTCGGGTTACGGGACGAGTGTGATATTGTTTTATATCCGAAAAATAAATATGATAACAAAACAATAATTACAAGTGAATAAACACAACGACTCGGGAAAAATAAGGTTGGGATTAGAAAGCAGACACAATCGTATGATTCGACTGGATTAAGAACTATGTTATTATTATAGTTAGGATTTTGAATCGATTCAATCTCGTCGAAACCCTTTCAGTTTTACGTTTTTAGAAGACTCTTAAACACTTATCAAACTTGGCAAACATGTGTGTATTACTTTCCCATGTCTTCCCAACGATCAATGATGAAGATAACCCTAGGGAGACATTTGAAGGAAGAAGGGCTTTTTCGAAATCAATCAGAACGACGTGTTGGTTTGTGATTGTCTGTCATTCTCATTAATCAACTGAGTATAAGTACAAGTGTAATGCTGATTTGAATATCAGATAAACATGATCATGTAAATACAAAATACAAACGGGAATCTTATATAACACACCCCCTCAGTCTGAACTGGAGGAGGCAGACTGGACCTGAAATCAGTGAATAGGACGTGTGGGAGCCCTTTTGTAAATATATCAGCAACTTGGGACCGAGAAGGCACATGAAGCACTCGAACATATCCTTTTGCAACTTATTTCCGGACGAAATGAATATCGAGCTCAATGTGCTTTGTACGACGGAGGAGACCAATCATATAATTTTTTAACAAAGGTTGTATCTTATTCACCGACATTCAGAATCGTATCCTCCCGCATATTCGACTTGTTTCTCGACGAATCCAGAGAGCTATCTGAAGCAATAGTAATGATACGTTAAAAGGCTATCTGTTCGACCGGAGAGTGGAGGCAACAAATATGACGGGAAGTTGAAGTGTGGTGGTGCCCGTTCGAGGGACAAGAGCTAAAAGGCTCTTATCGATATTACTCCACAATGTTATTACCCAAACCCGAAGAAAATAAGTAATGGTACTTCAAGCTGAAGAGAGTTTGAGACTGTAAAACGATTAACGAGTCAATAACACATATAAATATACACGATAATAATCGAATATATGATATTATTATATTAAGATTCTATCCGGTTGAAAATAAAAATATATACTACCAAATATATTTATGAATTGTATTTTTTTACATACCTGTATGGGTCGCCATCATTAAAGATATGTTAATATATTTTGAAGATTTTTCCTTTTTTGTATATATTTTTGCACTCTTTGTTGTTGCATGGTTTGATACCGACAGCTCTGAAAGCTCCGGCCATGTCATTATAAGGAGAGGAACGTAACCAGAAGGAGGGGGCGTAACGAAACCAAACCGGTTCCTGCTTTTGCTTGTGTTCCCGAAACTGAACGCACAACGTAGGATATAACAAAAAACAAATGGAACCGACATTCCACGTCACGGTTTGGTTACTACTTTCAATATTATACGCTTTTAAAGTTAAAAGGAGGACTTTTATTTTTTTTTATTGTTATTAACTTATTATTATTTTAGTATTTTATAATTATTTGTTTGTCCACGTTGCAATTGGACGCTGATACGTGATGTGAGGTGCGTCGTCTGTGCGTATGCACTACGTGGGATCCATACGGCGTCGTGCGGGTTCAAATTAGCGCGCATGCTCTGTTACAAATTTGTCTGCAAATAAATACTTTTTTCAAACGTATATGGCAGAGTCATCAATGAAGGGAACACCAAATTTTTCAATAAAAATACGTAAAGCTAAAATAATTGAAGAGAGGCACAGTGCATAATTAAAAAATAACAAGAAATTAAAATGATATTATTAGAAAAGTTAAGTAACAAAGTTTTTTTTTTTAATTTTCGTGGGGCACATGCCCCTTATGGGGTCTACATAGCTCCGCCAATGCTTGCCTGATATCAATAACAAATCCAAATACAAAAAACATCGGGATAAACCCTTATAATCGATGTTTTAGTCCGCACCTCATATGATATAGGTGTATCCACATTCTAGGTTACGAGACGGGCTGTAATTGAGTAAACTAAGAGAAATACAACAATAGTAGATTAGATCATTAAAGCAAAGTCGAGGTTCTAACTACTCGTACGGTGGTTGTCTTGGTCATCTAGGGTGAGACGAGTACCAAGTCGAGTGAGAGAGGATGATAAGACATACCCGTTTTAGGGCTCAATGGGTTTCCAACCCCCATTGGGCCTCGGCACTCGAGGGTCAAGGTCCTCGTCGAGATTATAGGGCAGACCTCGACAATATAGGATCCCCCATTCCTGATAGTGATATCAACTATGGGTAGATACGGTTTAGGACCAAGACACAATGCCAACGCCGGTAGTATGGAAGACAATTTTTTCAAAACCAAACCGGAGAGAGGGAACCGAGTTATCCGAGATCGAGAAACCTGACTGTTGAGAGCGGGAGCCATAGAGAGTCGTGCAACAATGGCTCTAGAGATTTTGGAGAGATGGTGAGAATATACTGACACACGTGAAGGCGGCCACAATACCGACCCACACGAAGGCGACCACGATAACGACGCACATGTAGGCGACGACAAACCTCACTAGACGCTACAAAAACTTTGGTAGAAAGGCGACGACAACAACGATTAGCGAGATTCTCTCTGGAAACCTTGGAGGAGGGACCAACGCTTTAGCCGACCTTAAAGAGAAATGGGTCTGGGACCACGAGGCGGTACGACAAGATGGAGCCGGTGAGAACTCGTCGGAGGCGAAGGCGGTCTGTCTTACCAGACTGAGATGAGCAGACGCGTGTCGGGCCAGACCGAGTGCAGATGAAGAAGAAGGGCCCCACTGAGTAGGAGGCATCGACGATGACAATCCCACAGAGGTGGCTGACGATAGGTGAGTAGTATGGCCCTACACCATCGAATAGGACGACGAGCTTCAAGAGGCAATGTTCAAAGGGAGGAGGGATAGACGGGCCTGAGGGCAGGTGAGGGAGAAGCCATATTGGCAACCCCCATGACCATATTCAGCGAGGTCCATAGGGTTTCCACACTAGGAAAGAAAATAAACGGAGTATTAGTTACAAGTATAAAATTGATTTTTGTTTCCAAACTAATAATATTAATCGAAATATTACTCATTGAAGACGAAAATTAAAATGTATGACGTCATAAATATTTCAAAATCCGGGGTGTCTCCTTCCTTGACGGTATAGTTATTTCTTTGTTTTTTTATTGGCTTTTTCGGCTTTTTTGGATCTTTATTGAATACTATTATTTGGTTTAATGGTTCGTGATTTACTACCAAAAATTCACACCACTATTATATTGCATTATTATTTTTTCTGATTAAAAAAAAGAGGGTAGTGCATATTTCTTTGAAGTAAATTTGAAAAAGCGTGTGAATGAGTGCTCATCAATGAGACCTTGGGCTGTTTTAGATTTGAATAGCTGCCAAGTGCCTTGACTAAGAAGCCAGTTTAGTGACGCAAACATGAAGACTGAAGAGGAATAGAGGGATCATGGCAAATAAGAACTTTGCACTATGATTTTTTTTGCACGTTGGTATTCTAATCTTTCAAATTTTGCGGGTTGTTGTCCAAAATTTATGTTTTGTTACTTTGTATTAATTTATTCTAAAACAACAATTTTTTTTCTAAAGTTTTGAATCAAAAAGTAAGACAAAACACAATCAACTTTTTGGGTTTTCAAATCAACTATCGTAATAAATTTTCATTCAGTTAATCTAATCAAGTTAATCAACTTGCTGGTAGTCAATAAATACATCTTGACTATCACAATTAATTTTCATCCTACTCTACTAATCTCATCTTAGAACAATTCGCCACAAAATTCAATTTCAGGGTTACAACTCGCCCCCAATTGAAATTAGGATACCAAGTATTAACGCCTCATAAAAAAGCAATAGTTCTCTCCTTCAATTATTTTTTACTTTTGTCACCCGTGCGTGACCCATATTTGAAGCCTCGTCATTTAGGAGGAAGTGATTTTCCTATCACGATCTTGTAAAAGCACTCACAGTAAAGATGATTCACCGAATATATCAATGAACGACGAAAAATGGTAGTTTTGGACTAATCTCCCATCTTGAAACAAAGGATTTACCGCCCATCAATTAACGTTTACTCAAGGCATTCGCCTAGACTAGACTAATAACGTTGTGACTTAGGGTGAATAGGTCGGGTCAACCCAAACTAGATGAACATGGACGAATTGAACGGACGCACCTAAACTAATTTCCCCGTGCATTGAACATTGTTACCTAAGAGCAGCTCCAACGGGTCGATGCAGCCGGTCGTGTCAGGAGCAGACACGGCCTTGACACGACGCGCTGGCACGGCTCGTCGTGTCAGGCGGTCGTGTCAGCGCGGACGTGTCAGCTGTTCGTGTCTGATTCCAGCAACGACGCCAAGCCCATTTTGCTCCAAAAATACTTCTAACTATGACTCTTTGACACTAACCATTGGAGGAGCAGTGTCAGGAAACAGTGTCAAGAAGCCAATAAACACTCCCTGACACTGCTCCTTGACACTACGTAGTGTCTAACC
The DNA here is from genome assembly GCA_963921825.1 of Erodium maritimum. Taxonomy (NCBI): domain Eukaryota; kingdom Viridiplantae; phylum Streptophyta; class Magnoliopsida; order Geraniales; family Geraniaceae; genus Erodium; species Erodium maritimum. The sequence continues at coordinate 154,224,722 of OY997588.1, forward strand.
ATTGAAGATGCTCTAATTAACCAAGTAGAAATGTCAATGATTCCGTGCTGGTATAGTCGGTTCCGACCGGTTTCATTGGGCCGGTTAAATTTTGTCCAGATCTACTTGAGGTAATGGGTTGGGCCGGACAAAACTGGGCCTTATTCTTTTTTTTTTCGAAGAAATTATGGGCCTTGATCTAGTTCTACGTGCACACAAAGATGAATGATTCTCGTTTTGGATTTGACGAACCACGAATCACGAATTACGATTTAATATTATCCATTTAATTTTGTTTGGTTAGGACAAATAAATAACTAAAATGAACCACGTGCTTCACAGGGTTGTACCTTCCCTACACCTCGGTACAACAAGACCCAGCCAAATAAAAAACGAAATCAAATCCCTCGCTCAACACGAGAGAGCATAGACTTATTCAAAATCCACGGCCATGGCTGCTCCTACCACCACCATCGCCGCTTCCTTCTCCGCCTCTCCGACCTCAGACAAGGCACAATCTCCTAGCCACCGTCCTTCTCGTCTACTCCTCCGACCCTCTCACCGGAATCTCCGACCAATTTCCGCCTCCGCCGCCGCACCCACCACCGCCATCGAAGTCGACGGAGCTAAATCCTCCGCCGCGCCGTCCAAGGCTCTGCCTTTCCGGGTCGGCCACGGGTTCGATCTCCACCGTCTGGAGCCGGGCTATCCGTTGATCATCGGCGGCATCACCGTTCCCCACGAGAAAGGCTGCGAGGCTCACTCCGATGGTAAGTTCCTCATTTCTGGTGATTGGAGTGATCGAATTCGTCTCTTTAGTTGCTCAAATTTGGGGATTGAAAGAACCCAGATGGCTGATTATGGTTTAGCTGAGTGGGATTGTAAAAAAAAAGTCTCTTTTCCCCAAATATGGTAGTGATTTTATATTCATAATCTAGGGTTCATGGAGCTCAATTGTGGTTTCAGGGGATGTGTTGCTTCACTGCGTGGTTGATGCAATTTTGGGTGCTCTGGGACTTCCTGATATAGGTCAAATATTTCCAGATTCTGATCCTAAGTGGAAGGGAGCACCATCATCTGTGTTCATCAAAGAAGCTGTGAGTTTTTAATTCTCCATGAGTATATGCATGTCTTTAACTACTTTAATTTGAGTTCATTTTGCTTGTTTAGTATTGAGACGAAGATCACTATTTACTGTTTTTTATTTAGCTACTTGGTATCCTAATCTCCATTGTAATTGCATTGCTTTACCGAGTCCTAACACCATATGCTCGCTTGATAATTACTCCTTGTTTAGAGATCATAAAATATTCCAGACTAGTGCCTACCCAACGAAGATGTGATATCCTTGGATTGGCTGTATATGCACTGAATTTAGGTGCCTAATTTTAGTGTAGACTTTGAGACAACTGTTCTGGTCCTCTATGAATGCTTAAATGTTTGGTTTGGGTTGGTTATTGCATAAGTTATAGGGAGAATTGCAAAAAACTACCCTGATATTTGCAAAAAACACTTTTTGCATCTTGTAGCCGTTTTTTTTTTATATTTGCAAAAAGTGCTCTCTGAACTCGTCTTTTGGTCAGTTTACAATGGATTGTATGCCAGGTTTAGTATCACATCTCATAACCCAAATGCTCCTCTATGATGGTTGAAACCCTCATTGCTTACCCTGATTTACTTACTTGGATCCTTAAATAACGCGTAAAATGCTTCTTATTGGGTAAAGACATTGACACAAGCATATATGAATTTAGATTCAACTCCAAGCTGAAAGGGCCATGATATGTTTTGATCAAATATGGATACTTAGCTACGCTTTGGATAGAAGAAAAGTTTCTGTACGTTTTTGTATCATGCTCATCATTCAGAGATGGTCGATTTCAGGTGAGGCTGATGCACGAAGCAGGCTATGATATCGGAAATTTAGATGCTACATTGATCCTCCAAAGGCCAAAACTGAGCCCACACAAGGAGGCTATAAGGGCAAACTTGTCAGAGCTGCTCGGAGCAGACCCGTCGGTTGTGAATCTGAAAGCAAAAACTCATGAGAAGGTGGATAGTCTAGGAGAAAATCGAAGTATTGCAGCACACACTGTGGTTCTGCTGATGAGGAAGTGAGCATAAAGACCCTTTTGCTGCCAATACTTGTACAAGACAACACAAATTTGGTTGAAATAATGCATTTTCATGTATGAATACTGTCATCTCCCAATGCAAGTCCAATGACTACAAGCATCACATTAATGCTCTAATAATGTTGATATGATCATTGCAAGCTCCTTACATTAACCATTAAACTTTCAACCACGAGACAAAAGAGAAAAGTTACAAAACTACACCATTAGTTCAAATGGATCCAATGAAAAGTGGTTGGACAAATTAGGGACCGGAGCTCCTTGCCCTGAACCGGCATAGAAGCAAGCTCCTCTTTCTGGACCTGCATTGTAGCTAGATCGTAAACACCCATGTCGTAGCAACCAATATCGTTTCTACCAACAGGTTCCGGCTCAGGCTCATCGTCTTCCGATTCAGGCTCATCATCCGGGAAGTTGAAGACGGGAAAACCCTCGAGATAGTCATCGAGGAAATAAATGCAATTAGGTTTACACCATCCGGGCGCAGTAGCACCGTCAACAATCACAGAAATCGAAGTGTTCTGGCCCAAGAACAAGGCCTCCTCACCCAAACAATCCACTCTGCTCATCTCCTTACCAACCAAATCCACCTTAAAGACGGTAAACGACACCGTATTATACCACATCTCATCCCTATCGTAATCGAGATTTTTAAAGTTCCTCAAAACCATCCAAAGATCACCGGACACGAGCGACTCTACCAAGTACTTTTGCTGAATATGCTCCTCAGGTGGACTCGATATCTTTAAGGCATTGTTACATGTCAAATCCATCTCCTTAACATCTGCTAAATTGTCAGCCGCGTAGAACTTACGAGTTACATTGTAGAATATCAGATTGAAGTTGACTATCCTGGTGGGGTCCTCCAGGTGGGTCCAGGCTTGGTCCCCGGGCCTACATAGAGCCAGGTGGCCTGGATCGCCGTAGATGAGGAGGACCACACAGTAAGGGTCCGATGGGGTCGAGGACAGAGAAGCACTCCGAACGAAGCCTGGCAAATAGGTATAGATCTCAGCCTCCTCGTTGTCGAGTTGGGGATGTAAGAAGGTGCTTCTTAACGGGAGCGAGACCTCCTCTCGAGAGAGAGGGTTGAGGAGGTGCATCGCGTAGGGTCGGGATAATCCGATGGTCACCAGCCACCCGTTAGCGGCGCTGCAGATCCAACGGTCGTGAAGCTCCGGGAGATTGATGGGACGGCTCTGTTGGGTGTGGATGTTGAGTAAGGTCCGAGCACAGGGGTCTTGCCGGTCGGCGATGAGCATCCAAGGTACTGATCGGCGGCGCGTGTTGAGGACGTGTTGGGCGGCGAGTTTCCACGCCGAACAAACGGCCTGGCACCGGATCACATCAGGACCATGACGGTCTAATCGATCTATGATTAGATCCATCAAACCCTCCGGAAGATCCGACCAAGCCGCCATTTGATCAATGATTAGAGTGAGATTTTTAAGGGATTAAAGGTCCTTTATATAGAGATACAATTGGTAATTAGCAACTAAAACACTAGTCTTAGTCCAACTCCTAATGTTATTTGAACTAAGTGAAGCAATTCTTAGATTTATTAGCACTATGGACGTGTTGGGTTGATTGATTAAATTTTGGGGTTGCAAGTTGTAAGACTAATATAATAATTATAAAATTAACAAACAAGCTATAGCCTATTCATGAACTGTTTCTTCGACCTCTCAACGTCAATGCAGAAGATAAAAGTTGTAGAGACGTCGGCACTAGAAAAGTTGTTGATATAGTTTGTTGGCCGGTCGGTTTCGGTCGACCACCGGTGTAGCATTTCGGGACCGGGCACCGACCATCTTGTCTCCGGTTCAGGGTTTATGACACCGGGACCACACCGGAAACCTCCGGTTCTGATTTTTTCTGGTCCCGATAGCGGTTGAGTTGGTCGGAATCCACCGGTGCGGACTTTTTTGCCCACCCCTACCTATAAGACTCTTAACCGTACCGCTTGTACGACAATGGTTAGATTTAGTTTCTAACTTGTAGTAATTTTTTAGTTTCTAAGATAGCCCCCTAGTACTGCCCATTAAGATAACGTTAGATAAATTATGTAATATTACAGTGGGGTTTGAATCCCTATCGGTAAGGTATCAGTTGTAATATTAAATTAAATGAAGTTCAAACTAAGAGTTAAAAACACCATTATAGTTTTGTACGTTAACTACCACATCTCTTTTTATCTGTCAGTAGCTTCACAACGTCGAGAGTGCATTTAAAATGCCTCAGTTTTAGTTTAATGAGTTAGAAAAGAGATTATACACACTTTTGTGACCATGAAAATTAAGTAATGTTAATCCATCGCTTTGGGTTTGAATTGTAGGTAGTGGCTTTTGTTGTTTCCTTATACCGGGTTTTATGGGATAAAGGATATAGAGTGAGCGTGTATCGTAGGGATTTGTCTCTCAATCGGAAACAAGGTGTACTTGTCTGTCGTTATTGCTTGAACAGTTTTTGGCCCAAGGCGAAATCTGGTGTGGTATTGACGTGGCCTTAGTAGGAAATGGAAGCGAGGGTTTTGGCCTCCATCTCTATGTGATTGTGCAACATAGATCTATGTCAACTCTAGGTGGTTTTTTACGGCGTGGTAGGAGATTGGGATGAGCACGAGATCACGAGAGGCGTGGTCCTGGTCTGTGATTTAATATGGGTACTGACTCAAAGGGGTCCCGTCAGTACGAGGGAGTGACAGTCAAACTAGCAAGGGGTGCTACACGCCCTCGCCTCTCTCAATGAATGACAAAAAAATGGTGAGGGGTTCGCAGGTACCACTTGCTCACTATGTTCAGGTAGTAGATATACCAGTAAGTTTCTTCCCTACTATCTCAGAAGCCATCGTTTTTAAGGCCTCATTTATCATCTAAGGGAGGACGACGTCAACCAGACCAGTACTCAGTCCAACATGCACTCTCCCTTATCTGATAATGGACACGCTCTACCTAGCTCACTATTCTCGACAGTTGTCCGGTGGTATTTACTCGCAACATCACCCTGATGATACCTTTCGAACAATTCCGTGAGTTCCAACTCAAAGAGTTGAGAGATTGTTTGTACCTTCTTGATAGTCTCACGATATTATGATTTTTTTACTTCTTTTGGTATATGTGTTAGTTTAGACACAATTTAGTAAACTGCCAAAATTGAAAAAAAAAAAAAGAATAATCGAAGGTTTAATAAATCTACAAAAAGGGACTTTATGTTTTAGTTGTTAGAAGGCTCATTTTTTAATTTTCACCTTATGCCACCAAATATTAAGGTAAAGAGAAAATGAATTGAAGTTGAAAACGAGTCATCTTTGAACATTGAAATCTTGAACCACCTTCAAGTGGATTGGACATGGAAATGGGTTCTTTGGTTTTGAAACCATGGAGGGCACAGTATCACAGTATCTATTCCAAGCACAACGCAGACCGTTTCTCGCAAATGGAAAGTCTCGCCTGTTGTTCCATACTTTTCAGAAACGCAGACCAGCCTTATCTTCTCATGAATTTGATGAGTAGAAAAATATTTGTATTAATTATAGATAATGATATAGTAGCTCAATTTTCTCTCCTATGTCATTAAAGTACAAGGTCTAAAACCTTTTAGATTCATCTTATTTGGAATCTAAGCATCTTATTCACTGAATTACTAGCATAAGAGAATTACAAATATGCATGACAAATATGCAGATACCGTCTTGAAAAATAATATCCAAAATCGAACGAAAACAAATCGAGATACCCTAATTCTAGAAACATACTCCATCCGTTCAAACTATGTATCGTTCGAATTTGTTAGTTGTTTTTTTGAGCGAAAGGTGCAAATTTATAACTCGATATCGATTACATTATCGTGCCTCGAGGAACAGACTCCTCGACCACCATAAGATCAGTATTAACAAACAATGGTTCACTGAGCCTTTTAATATCAGAACCGTTACAGACGGTATTTTGATGACACTCGGGCAATGAAAGAAGACGGAGAGAGAGAGAGCGGGGTACCAAAGATCTTGAGGGACCTCGACGGTAATGGTGATGGTGGGTGGCAAAGCATCGTCTGGGGACCCCTCCCAGGGCCAGTCCCCAATGCTCCGGCGATGCCTCATCCCTCCCGGCAGGGCTTCTTCCCCGCCTGTGGTAAGGCGTCCCGCGCAGCGCTAGACGCAGCCCTCTTCAAAACTCCAACAGCCCCGCCCGCTCGAAACACGGGCGTTGGAACTTCAAAAAGTCGTGCTTCTGACTGGGCGCGACCTCTACCTCTAAACCCTTCAGTCTGGGATGACCGAGGGGCAGCAATCGAATCAGCAAAGAGCTGACCGATTCCCAACCGCCAGATCATCCTGTGTACAAAAGATCCCGGGAGGGAGGGAAGAGACCACCCAGGGCGGCCTATCGCTGGCGACAATCTATTATCCCGGTGGAGAAGCCGGGGACCCAGATTAGGTAACGGGTCTAATGTTATGCCGGCTCCACCACGTCGAGATAACCTAGCGTTAGGTAGCGGGTCCAATGTCAACGGCCGCAGTGGTGCTTCCCACAGTGCTCCGCCGTGGTCAGTGCATTCTCCATCCATAACCACAAGTTACTGACGACGCTTGCGAGGGAGAGGTCCTCCCATCGGTACATATCGCAGTAGACCCCGACGATACGCCAGAGGATGGATCTAAGGGTAACGGAGCGAAGGAACCAACCTACTCGGTCGCTGAACCGTATCCACAACAGGACCCAGAGCAGTCGCCCCTTGGGGCATAGGGTCACCGGCCCCCCGATCAGCTCCCGGTAACCATTCCCCCGTCCTCCCTCGTACCCGACATCAGGAAACCCAAAGGGAAGAAGTCTCCACCATGCTCCTCCGCACCCCAACACGATCATGAGTCCAGTCGCAAGCTCAAGCCTTTACCGACGTGAACGAGACGGCAACCGAAAATTCTGTAGCGTCCCGAATCATCCCCACTGGAAGGCGAGGAGACTGAGGTCGCAACGACAGTGGTTAAGATGGAACCCTAGATCGGGCGACAGGCATCCTAGGCACCATAGCGAGGTCTTGGCGGTGGTGGGCCCTAAGAGGCGGGCTAGGGTTCGGCCCACGTCGGGAGGACCTGTAGCTTGAAGGCGAAGTCACCGAGACTCGCCGCAATGCTGCCAACATAAAATAGCAGCAGTGGGATTGGGGGGCGATCCTCGCGGAACAAAGAACCCCGACGATCCCAGCAAATCCGGAACCGGGGTCACAGAGCCCACCGGCAGAGGAGGCCGGGGCGAGACATGTCGGAGAGAAGAAGAGGGTGGTGGTGGTGGGAATTGCATACCAGACGGAGGGGGGATTCCAGGTGAGATCGGCGGGAAAGGATGAGGAGGCATGGCGATCGGACTAGGAGTCGTCGGAACCACAATTGGGGCGGGGAAGGGAAGAGTCGCCGAGGGCTGTGGAAAAGTCAGCCACTCCCTTCTGTAGTTAAACACCGCACCAGGCGTGGTATGCGAGGTCAAACGGATGTGATAGGCGAACACGGTGACGGAAAATCCGACCGTTCCAAGCGGCGTAACAACAGCAACGACAGACGGAAGCTCTATAGCAGCAAAGCAAGTTACAGCTATGGTAGGCTCACAATTTGAGAGAGGTTTTTTATCAGAAAATTATTGATCAGTCTGATTGAATTTGTTAATTGTTAGCGTCCTTAATAAATATAATATCGTGTTTAAAAATTAATATAAACCTTACTGATGATATCATCTCTTAAAAACCATAAATAAACGTAAAAAAATTCTGACGGACAAACGAAACCATTCTCAATGTTAAATATTGTTAAAGAACGAGGATGAACTTTAAGACGGCTCACAATAGCCAACCTCTTATTGTTTATTAAGTCGGTTAATTATCTGAAATCTTTATTTTTCGAATCAATTAAATACATGCAATTGCATTTATCTATGGATGAAAACGAGAACTTTAATGAATTGGAAAAAGAGAGATAAAATTGTAGGTTTAAATATTTTATTAAAACTACGTTGGAATTGGACCGTTTAAAAAAAAAGACCACATCAACAGCTAAAGATACATTAATTGGACAAAGATGTCGGTTTAATTTATGTTATCATCTATTTTGTGAAGTGGTACTGTATGGAATCATCAAGTTTCTATCGGTTAGGGTTCAGATTTCTTAAGACATTAAAATGTTTCATACGGACAGATATATCCCATGATACAACTGTTTCACAAACAAACTTAAAACCGAGAGAAAAAAAATCACTACACCCGCCCTGCGGGAACCCGACATCCCCGTCTCGCGCGGGGCGGGTTCGGGACGGAGATTTTGTAAACAGTTGAAGAAGATATTTCTATGCGCATCATGTAGATAAAATAATGTTAGATGCATTTAAGAGTTTGCTGTTGCAAGCAAATCAAATTTGTGTTGCATTTAAAACTCACTTCAGGTTATCATCTTTAAAAGTGTTTTGACATGTTATTGTTATAGAGATCTCTTATTATTGTATCACTAAAGAAGAACGCTTCTCTGTACAAGGTTGTTTCACGTAAGTTTATGTTAAAAAACATGATGACAAACCTGTAATCTTGTAAAAGATGGTATTGAAGTTATGTATCTGGGTGGGGTCCTCCACGTGGGTCCAGGCTTCGTCCCCGGGCCTACACAGAGCCAGGTGGCATTTTATGCCGTAGATGACGAGGACCACACAGTTAGGGTCCGATGGGGTCGTCGATAGAGCTACACTCCTGATGAAGTTTGGCTTATAGGTGTACATCTCATCCTGGCCGTCCATTTGGGGATCATCGCGTTGAGTTGGGGATGTAAGAGCATGTACAACGGGCCGGCCCTCGTCCTCGGGCCTGCGCGCGAACGGTCCGCAGACCGCGGCCCGTTCCGTTGTGGGCTCGTTTTCGCGCGGTCCGCGGCCCTGAAACACCGGGCTCGCTCCTCGGGCCTCGCTCCTCGCTCCTCAATCGCGGGCCGGGCTCGTAGGCCTCGCTCCTTGCACACGCTGGCCCAACCTCGGGCCGACACCTGGCAGCCGCGCACTCCTTTTTTTTTTAACAAAAAATTCTGTCAATTGTGGGATTTGAACCCCCAATTGAAAGGTTCAAAGCCTTGTGGTTCTACCATTGAGTTAGATGAGTTTTTGTTACTTTGTTTTATTATAATTTATATGATATATTTTTAATTTTGGAGTGAAATGCGTATTAAAATTCAAAATCAAATCTTCTTTTTAATAGATTATATATTATATAATTTAGTGTTGGATGATATTTCAAATAAAATAACATATTTATGCAATATATATTTGACCATATTATCATTTTTGTGTGTATTTATATCCGGTCCGATTCAAAGATTTTTCGTTATAGCAACTACTATGAATATTACGTAGTTGACCATATTATTCCATACACATATTTTATTGATTTCTTTTCCATTATTAAAAAATTCATTTTTATTCGTGTTAAATTTATTTATTATTTATTTATTGTCATTAATTATTTTTTTCACATTTGTTTATATAATTTAAACGGTTTCTGATAACGAATTAAATAAAACAGCAAAATATAAATTAATAATCCAGTCAGCATTGTTCTGCACTCCCAAGACCTCAAGATCCTCTCTGTTGCAAAACACCCACTTTTTTGCACTCCCACTCCCTAACTTTTGTCCGGTCAGCACAAGGTCTGCACTCCCACTCCCTGACCAAGGTCCTTTCTGTTGTTCATGCTCTAAGAAGGTGCTTCTTAACGGGAGCGAGATCTCTTCTCGAGAGAGAGGGTTGAGGAGGTGAATCGCGTAGGGTCGGGATAATCCGATGGTCAGGAGTCACCCGTTGGCGGCGCTGCAGATCCAACGGTCGTGGAGCTCCGGGAGGTGGATGGTGCGACTCTGCTGGGTGTGGATGTTGAGCAAGGTGCGAGAACGTGGGTCTTGTCGGTCAGCGATGAGCATCCACGGTACTGATCGGCGGCGCGTGTTGAGGACGTGTTGGGCGGCGAGTTTCCAGGAGGAGCACACGGCTTGGCAACGGACAACATCGGGACTATGATACTCTAATCGATCTATGATTAGATCGATCAGACCCTCCAGAAGATCCGACCAATCCGTAACTGAAGCCATGGTTCAATCTAAGTTAAGGTTTTGCTTCTATGTAGGATAGTTGGAGACTGATTGTGACCATAGGATTGAAACTCATCCAAGGGTTATCATTTTTTAGAAACTAAATATTATATTTATTTAATAATAAAAGGGAAAACAGGAAATATAGAATTTTACTTTCATGTACAGTTATTGGCGCAAGCTGTAATAAAAATAGTTACCCTCTTGTTAGTTGTTACAGTTGGGCAGTCCAGTTTACATGGGATGCACTGCAAATCGACTAAGGTGACGGATGAAATGGATCCGTGACCTAAGTTTTGACACTTAGGTCACGGATACAGCAATCCGTCAGCCAAGTGGTGAAACTTAGGTCACGGATCCTGCATCCGTCACCCAAGTGAACCACCAGGCCGACGGATACAAGATCCGTAGATAAGGAAACTCATATCCGTCGGCCAACTGAAAAAACTTGAGTCACGCATGCTATATCCGTCAGCCAAGTGAAAAAAACTTGAGTGACGCATGTTGTATCCGTCAGCCAAGTGAAAAAACTTTAGCCACGCATGTGCATCAGTCTGCCAACTGACAAACCTTAGCCACACATGTTGAATCCGTTGGTAAAGTGAGCCAATATACGAAAGAATTTAACGGTATCCCGATGAACATAACGACATTACACATGAAATATGTATGAAACAATGCGTATATAAAAAAACAGTTCATAGATAATGTGTTTGGAAACAGTTATAGAAACATTTGCCAGATAATGTGTTCAAAGAATCACAACATTAAACATACTCATAAAAGAAAACACAGACACGCCTAATAGAGTTACGAACCAAGCAGGTTTCTGATGACACGCTCCTGCATTTCTTTGGTCACTTCCATCCATTCCACAAAACGTCCAAACCACGCAGGCTCCGCTCTAGCTTGAAGGTCATTGTCTTGAACCTCGTTCATCCATTCCTCGTTCAACCACGGAGGGGTATGCTGCGGGCCTCCAACAGGGAGTGGAGGTATGTCCATACCTTTCTCATGCATCAGGTGAGAAATATAGTCGTAGCGTTGATGTGCTTCCTGGACTAATAGGGAATAATGTTGGACCCACGATGGGGCAGCTGCAGCGTTGACTCCATGTGGACCAGGTACAACTGTTCCCGCATTTTCACGTCGACGCCACCTACGCTCGAGTCTACGATCAGAGTTTGGTTCCATATATCCTGACTTGAGTCAAAGAACATATTACAATTATAATCAATCTCAAATAATTAAGTCAAATCATACGCAAATAATATTCATATAAACCAACACTTAATAAATAAAGTGAACAAAAATTAAAACAACCGTTAAACATTCAAATTACAAAGTCATATAAAAAGTGCTATTGAAAAAAAAGTCATCTTAACACACATCCGTTAAATAGTAGGAAATTAATATTCTAACTAGGCGTCTAGTCTTCGTCCTCCCGCACAAAGTTGTCTTTCAGCCACTGCACGTACACCCTTGCGTCATGCTTCGGGCCGCGCATGAAGGTGGCTCCATAAGATGTACGAGACTCTGAGAGAGCAGCAACCCTTGCATGAATACGCCTAGCTCTTTCCTCAAGCCTAATTCTTGCAGCAGCTCGTTCAGTGGCTCGTTCATCAGCAAGTCTTTGTCTTTCAGCAGCTTCTTCAGCCGCAATTGTGAAGACCGCCTCGGTTTAAAAAGTTTTTAATTATTTTAAAAGTGTTCGATCGGAACGTCGAGGGTGATTTTGGGTTAATCTCCTTTTCGTTAAAAAAAAAGGGGTCGGACCGGGTCGGACCAGACCCGACCAGCACACCCGGCCAGACCCGGCCCAAGCAGGCTGACCAGCCCTGTCCCTTCGCTTTGGGCCGTGCATCAGGCCCGTTACAGGCCCAGCTTGACTGGCCGAGCTATAAAGCTCAGAAATTAGGGTTTTTGCCCTAATTTCCCTTCAGCCCGTCCGTTCCCCCACTCCTCTCTCTCCAGACCATCCTTGCTTCTTCTTCTCCCTTTCACTCACGCCGCCCTCCTCCCTCGCTCGATTCCGACCTCCACCATACGTCTCTCCTCCTCTCCTCGAGCCTTCATCCCCACGTCGAGACCCTCGCCATCGTCGTACTCGGCCAAAGACGAGACGAGCTTGTCGGCCATGTTCAGATCTAAGGCGGGGAATCCGTACTCCGCCGTCCTCCGACCACTGCAACCACCCTCCCCACGGTAAGAAACGCAAAGCTTTGGCCGACCGAGCTCAAAACCCGAACTCACCTCTTCCCTTCTCTTCACGTTGTTCTTTTGTTGATCTGGACTCTCTGGGATCTGGTCTTTTGTTGAATCAAAAAACGATTTTGGAATTGGTCGGTGTGAAGACGAGATTGAAACAGAAAATTTAATAAAATAATTTTGTTAAAAGAAAAACAGAAGGGTTTTTGAACTGTTGATCGGTTTTGGGACTGTTGAACGGACTTGGGAACCAACTGTTTAGAATGGACTGAAATCGGACTCAAACGTGATTTAAAAGTGGAAACGTTGAATCGGGTGCCTTGGGAATCGTGCCTCGAAACCCGTGTCTCGAGATCTGTGCATTGGGACCGTGCCTCGGGAAACGTGCACCGGTTTCGGTGCGCGGGTGCTCGAACCTGATTCGCCGCAATCCTGCTTTTAGCCCGCTCGAGTCTAAAAGACAACTTTTGAACTTAAATCGAAACCGTTGTAACCTTTTAAATCAATTTGTGAAACCGGTTTTAATTGTAGCTTTCTGTGTAAAGTAGAGTCTGGCTTCGAGCGAAGAGCCGATCGGAGTTAAGCTTAGACGCGGACTTCGCCCTAGAAGACGGTGTTGGGACGGTCGTCAGCAGCTAGGAGACGCTACTGTGGTATCGTCTTGAGGTAGGGAAAGTATTGAACCCCTCCTTACTTGTGGACGAATAACTAGTATGCATGACTAGGGTTATTAATAACCGGAACGTCTTAGTGACTCATAGGTAAAACTGTTATATTATTAGTTTAATTGGAAGAGTCTTGATAATACTGGGAAAGAGCATGTTTTGATATCCGTTTGACTTGCTTGTACTTTTGGGAAATTGTTGTGCTGATAGACGGGCCATGTCTAGGTCCTAGAGTTGCGTGCTGTGTGTTTACTCGCTGTGTGGGAGTCTAATTAACGTCATAATCGCTGTGTGAGAATCTAAATAATATTATACCCGTTGTGTAAATGTCTAAATAGAATTATCACTGTTGTTGCATGAGGTGGCTGTATGGGCAAGTGTGCCATGTGTGACTATGTGAACCCTTGTTTGTGAAATGGCCGGGTGAGTGATAGACCGGGTGTATGCTAAGATGGTTCGGCTGGTATACCGAGACCATCAGTGAGTGTGCTGTGTGCGAAACCCTGTGTGTGTTTAAGAGACGGCGTAGCCGGATGGATAATCATATCGAGACCAAGGATGGCGTGTTCAGATGACTCATAATCCGGGATGGTATTGATCGAGGAGTGTGCCGGTTTTATATTTACGTTGAGTAGAGCCCTTCATCTGTGTGATGAGGAAGATTTCGTGACTGACGCTGTGTGTTCCAGTGCGATATAAGCGGCTGTGTGCAAATCGATGGAGTTCCAGTTCGGTACATATGAGAGTAGCGCCCTTCATCTGTGTGAGGAGGAAGATGTCGTGACTGACGTTGTGTGTTCCAGTGCGATATACGCGGCTGTGTGCAAATCGATGGAGTTCCAGTTCGGTACATATGAGAGTAGCGCCCTTCATCTATGTGAGGAGGAAGATGTCGTGACTGACGCTGTGTGTTCCAGTGCGATATAATCAGCTGTGTGCAAATCGATGGAGTTGACTCCCACAATTTACGACATCTGTGTGCGTTTCGTCCGGACCCTTCCCTGTTATTACACGTAGTTTCATATTGTGTGGTTTGACTAGTAAGGGTTTTGCCTAAAGACATTTTATTGGGTCATATCCCTAGTTTACCCTAATTACAAAATTTACCTTGAGGTTAAACGGTGTGTTTGGAGTTCTTTTACTTTTCCTACTGAGCGCAAGCTCACCCCTCCTGTCTTTGTGGTGTTTCAGGTGTTGAGCGGGAGTAGTAATAGCCGGACTCTCGGAGCTGGGGAGCTGTTGAGGATTTAGCTAGTTTTAAAGACGTACACCCTTTTTCTTTTCTTGTTGGACTTGTGTACTTTACTGGTTGAGCTGCGACTCTTGACTTTTAGAAGTTTTATTTTATTTTGGAACTTTATTTATCTTATTTCCTCTTTTGTTACTGTAAATCTTTAGTCGCGTATCGAATTCGGTCAAAATCGGATTTGGGGCGTGACAGCAATCCTTCGTCCCTCTCGGTTAATGAGGCCCAGTAACCTCATCCGAGCAGCTGCTACAGCTCTCGTGCGTGGCAAAGACTCTCTTGGAATGCTGTTGAATAAGCGTATCATCTCAGCATGCAAATCAGGCCCCACTTGTTGAGGTCCATCATATTCGTCATCTAGTATAATGTTCTCCGCTACGCTACTTCTGTCATCCATTGACTAAATGAAAGCAAGTCTTAGTACTATATCAAAACGAATATAGCAGAAACAAATTTAAACTTACGTATATTAGCATCATAAAATGTATTAACATATTAATCACCGAGTCATACAAAACTAGTCTCGGACGGGCGCTTCGAAGTCGATCCATCAGACGGAGTCCGTCTTGCGCTTCGAGTAGAGTGTCTCGCAGCGGCGACCCTATCTCGTTCTTCCTTTTCCTTTCTAAGTCTATCTCCTTCAGCTGAAATCAGCCGCCTAATATACATGCGAGTCTTTGCCTCGTGCATCGAAGAAAGTCCCCTAGGCAATTTGTTCATCACTAAGTTCATTGATTTTTCCCAGTCTACTTCCGTCACTACGGGAACTTCTTCATCAAAGTGATCTGCCTCAGTTAGGTTGTTCTCCCCAACACTACTGCTATTGTTGTCATCCATCGAAAGGATAACCTAATACACACACGAATGAACTTGTTTTTCAGGATGCAAACATACCGTGCATTATATTAAACCCTATTTTTCTAACTTTTTGAATCTTTGTCACACATGTATCGTATTTTATTAAACCCTAAAATATTTTGAAACTAAACTTCCCGAAAACCCTTATTCAACACAAGGTTAATTATTCATGCAACCAAAAATTCCTGAAACCTACAATTATTGTGAAACTAAATTGCCCTGAAACCCGTAGCTTAATTCTGCAACCCTACATTCTTTAAACCCTAAATTATGTTGACACTAAACTGCCCAGAAACTAGGGACGACAATGGGTAGGGTATGGGTCGGATTTTGTGATACCCGTACCCTACCCGATTTTAATACCCAAAAGCTGATGAATACCCTACCCAATCTCTACCCATTGGGTCGGGTATTACCCCGACTTGTTCATATGACATATGGGTTATGAGAAGACAAAAAAGGGGACCTAAGTAACCATTTCATATACATTTAAGTAGCAACAACTATGAAAGTATACACACTTTGGAAACAAATCTAAAATTTTCTGAAACATTTAAAAGTATATAGACAGTCTAAGAATAAAAAATATACAATATAATAAGACATACAGTGGTCAATACTCAATCTTTTTATATGAGATGTATTCAGTTTGATCTTAAGATAATATACGAATTTATTGTATTGCAGGTGTACATTTTGTTGCAACGTCGTTCTTTGTACATTAACGTACATTTTGTTGCACTGTCTTGGAGTATATATTTTTTGTTTGTTATGTACTACTTTTTCATACGTAAGCCTATTTTTTGTTGATGTGTAAATTTTGGTATTACCTTAAACAAATATCAGTTAAACGTTCTAGTTTTGAGCATTTTTTCTACGGGCTTCCTACCCGATGTACACACTATGAAAGTATCAACATTTAAACATTTCTGAAACAAATGTAAAACCATGATAAATGTTTGTACAAATTTCAAACATACCTTCAAGTGAGGGAGGAGATGGAGACGTTCGAGCAGAGATAGGAAGCAGGCGGCGGCGGGTGGAGGGCGGCGGCGGCGGGTGGAGGGCGGCGGCGGCGGCTGGCGGCGGACGGCGTCGAAGATGGCAGAGAGAGGAAGGGGGCGGCTGCGATGGAGAGAAGAGAGGAAAGGGCGTTTGAGTCTGAAATGGGAATAACTAGGGTTCGGGGGAGTTAAATACTCGCTCGTCTTGGCCGATGTATACATACATCCGTCGGTCAAGGAAAAACGACAGCGTATCACTTAATGGACGCGTCCAGGGCTGAAAACGGTACCGTTTTCTGTATCTGTTTCAGCTGGCCGATGGATACGTGCATCCGTCGGCCAAGTGTTTTCCGCTGGACAGATTCTCAGCCACTCAAAAAACTTTACCTTCTCTCCCATCTCTTTTTCATCTCTCAACTCTTTCTTTCTTTCTTCCCAAATCTCTTTTTTCTCTCCTACCTCCATTTCTTTTTCTCTACACAAGATTCCCATTTTTTTTGTCACTATTAACAAGAATCTGTTGTCTTGTTCGATACTGACAACATTAGTGGCTCGTGTTGGATATTGGTACGAACCGTGCATCGTGGAAGGTGCTTGAAGCTCGAGAATGGTACGTATGTTTATTTGATAAATTTTGTTCCTCTTGTTGTGTATATCGATCTATTTATTAGATATTGTGTTCAATAGTTGTTAGTATTGACTGTGTAACAGGATATTGATAAGAGTTGGATGACTTTCAGTAAGTACGATCCGAAGTTTATGGAAGGGGTAGCGGTTTTTATCGAATATATACAGACAAATTTCCCTAATACTGAATCACACAGGTGTCCGTGCGGTAGTTGTCTTAACGCATTTTACCAGAATGTGCCGGATACATATATGCATTTGATTCGGAACGGAATGATGAGGGGGTACGATGTGTGGATTTTTCACGGTGAAAAATTTAACATGCCTATGTTAACAGAAGTAATGAGTAGTAGAAGAAGAAGTTGGGACACTGAAGGTTCATCAAGTATCGCAAATGTAGTAGTGAATGAAGAGCACCGGAGCGATCCAGTAATTATGGAGTATATGGACGATGTGTTCCCATTTCGGTGTGGGGGAAAATGGATGAATTGGTACAGGATGACGATGAAATTGCGGATGTTGACAGGTCGATTGCGCAAGAAGCGGCATACAACTACACAAAGTTATTGAAAGAGCATAAAAATAGTTGTACAAAGACGCGACAACGGATAGATTGACGGTTATCATGGAGTTGATGGCTCTGAAGGAGAAATATCAATTGTCGAATGAAGCATTCACTGCGTCTTGTGTGTTGCATAAAGCATTGTTACCGGCTGAGAATCATTACCCGTCTTCATTCAAAGAGGCAAATAGTGTTTTGAAGAGTGTCGGGATGTGTTACAAGTCTTACCATGCATGTGAAAATGGTTGTATCTTATTCGATGGACCTAATGCGAGAGATGATGTGTGCTACAAATGTGATTCACCTCGCTATGAGAAGCTCGTCGGAATGCAAAAACCAAAGGCTAAGAAAACTGTTAGATATTTCCCAATTATTCCACAGTTGCAGAAATTGTACAGTTCACCTGATATTGCAAAGCAAATGCAATGGCATGGTAGTGAGGAAAGAAGGATCGACCCGGATAAGATGACTCACCCAGCTGACGGGGAAGGCTGGTTGGACTTCGATAGGACGTGACCTCGTTTTGGATCTGAAGCTGCCAATGTACGTCTTGCATTGGCAACTGAAGGGTTTAGTCCGTTTGGTGCAAATGTTGTCCCTTATAGTGTGTGGCCCGTTGTAGTTATGCCTTACAATTTACCTCCAACCTCGTGCATGAAGAAAGAATTTAACATCTTAACGCTGTTGATTTCTGGCCCTAAGTCGCTTGGGAAGTGCCTAAATGTTTTAATGAGACCGTTGATTGATGATTTGAAAAAGTTGTGGTCCGAAGGGGTTGTAACCTTTGATGCAGCCAACAATCGAACGTTCAAGATGCGAGCGGCGGTTTTATCGACTATTAGTGACTTTCCCGGTTTGGGAATGTTGGGAGGCATTCAGACGAAGGGTTATAAGGCTTGTCCAATATGCCTGGATGATCTCGAAGGGCTTCACAGTCATAATAGGACGTACTACGTAGGAGCACGGAAGGACTTGCCAGAGAATCATGCATTACGGAAAAATAAAAAAAATCAACGGGAAACGGGAGATGAAAAAATCCCGCCCTGAAAAGAGTGGGTATGAAATATATGAAGAAATATCGGACATTCAGTTTCCCGAACTGTCGTTACATCCAAAGTTTACTCAGAAGAACAAAGCCGGCCAGAAAAGGTTGTGTTGGACACATGAGTCGATATTTTGGGAACTCCCGTATTGGAAATCTTTGCATACAAGGCACGCATTGGACGTGATGCATATTGAAAAAAATGTGTGCGACAATCTTATTGGAACACTTTTTAACTTGCCTGGGAAAACAAAAGATGATTTGAAAGCCAGACAAATGTGGGAGGAATTGGGTGTGCATAAGGATCTATGGGCCAAAACAACGGGCAACAAGACTTTCATGCCTTATGCCGACTACACGATCAAGCCTGAGAAACGTGGTGAAGCGCTTGATAAGGTTACAAATATAAGGTTTCCATCGGGCTATGCGGGATCCTTGAAAAACAAGATAAGCGTGAAGGATAAGAAGTTTTTTGGGCTTAAAACACACGACAATCATGTTTTGCTGCAACGTATTCTTCCCATCATTGTACGCCCTTATGTGGCACCGCACGTAGCCACCGTGATATGTGAGCTTGCAAATTTCTTTCAGTCTCTCTGTGCAAGGGAGATTTCAAAGAAGAAGCTAAAAGAGATGCAGGTTGATATTGTATTGATTCTTAGTAAGTTGGAAATGATATTCCCTCCGCCGTTCCACACGATCATGGTACATTTATGTAAACATCTCCCATCTCAAGTACTGCAAACCGGTCATGTCCACTATACTTGGATGTTCTCGATGGAACGTGAATTGGGGTACTACAAAAAATGGGTGCGCAACCACCGATACCCAGAGGGTTGCATCACAGAATCGTATATCAATCATCAATGTGCGACGTTCATCAATTTGTACCTCGATAAACGAGCCATGGATCCGGAGACCCCAGATAAATGGGGCATTTCAATTGTTTCCAAACATGTGCTTCCAACTATTCAGATATGGGAGCCCTTGTTAACGGTTTGATTCGTGCGTATCGCTCATTGGACCGCTATGCAGAATGCTGAAGAATTCAACACCGAGATGATTGATTTCAAAGAGGATTCTGAGACGGAATACCCAGGGTCAACCGATTTACAACACCGAATTGGAACATTTTGCTCAATGTTCAAGGAAACCGTAAGTTCAATATCAGTTAAACGTGTAGTCCTATATCGTTCAAGGAACATTTTGCTCAATGTTCAAGGAATACCCTTGTTATGTTGTATATGAGGCATACTACGTACCTATATCGTTCAACTATCAATACTGCTATAGTCGGGAAATAATACTGGTTTTGGGAGTCGGTCAACGTCGGTCAACCTGGCCTGGCAGACGGATGCATATAACCATCGACCAGGTTTGTCAATATCGCAAAAAAATGCCAAGTGTTTGTATCAATACGACAGCGTTTCAGCATGCCCGACGGATGCAGCCTATACGTCGGGATGGTCATCAGAACTTGGCTGACGGATACACATACGTGAGCCAAGTGCTACCAATACGTGGGTAAAGTTTGTTGACTATTTTACAAAACAAATTTGACCACCATATGAACGACGAATTAACCGTTCGATGATAGTTTTTTTTAAATACGTATACTAGTTTGGATAGTATATACGATATGAGCGGTCTTGATTATATCATATGCGAGACACCGAAACGTATTGATCGAAATCGCCAGTTCCACTATGTGCATGAACATATTCAGCTTATAACGTATGACATTGTCTCGTTCATTTGTTGTATGTCATATGTATGAGTATTATACGATCTTCTGTCCAAACTATGAGTCATACTAAGTACTTATATCGTTCCATTTTCAGTACTCTGATAGTCGGGAAATATGACGGATTTTTGGGTTTTGGTCAATGGTAGTCAACTTGTGCTGGCCGACGGATTTAGATATCCATCGGCCAGGTTTAAAAATTTCTGCAAAAATTGCTAAGTGTTGGTGGCAAAACGACATCGTTTTGTCTTGGCCGATGGATATCTACATCCGTCGGGACAGGTCTAAATGTTAGGTCAAGACCGAGTCCGCCTCCCTTTTCCCTCATTTCTTGACTCTTCTTTGTCTGTCTTCTCTCCCTCTCTCTCAGTCGCCGGTGACCAATCTCGGCCGATCCTCTCGTCGCCGACCTGTTCGCGCCGCAGGCGAGTCGTACTGGACCAGGGGTTGTCGTCTCCGAGCAGATCTTGCCGTCGACGACGTCTTCGAGGCCCAGCGTCAACGCTTCCTCTCGTGGCCGACCTGTTCGCTGCCGACCGTCAACGTCTCCGACCAGATAGCGTGGTCTCCGACCTGTTCGCTGCCGAGCGTCAACGTCTCCGACCAGAGCACGGCAAGTGCACCGGCCGTCAAGTAGTAATCGGATTTGAAGTCCGGAATATCGAGCCCAAATGAGCAATAAACAAAAACTTACTATTCAAAGCTTGTAGCTAAGCTATTTCTATAAAAAGTTGGTTTTTATGCTTCTAAAATAAACTAACAAGTAATGCAAATCAAGTAGAGCACTCGTAGCACGAAACCGAGAATTCTTAACTTCTTGAATCAAATGATGAAATTTCTAGGATATCGGGTTCATAGAGTTCATTCCATAAAGTCAAAAATACTCGATTGTTGTGATGAAGACTTGATTTAGAGGCAACGAGTCATCTCAACTCTAGTCCTAACTTCTTTCGAACGATTCGGACCCTAATGGAATCTAACCACCGAGTTCTTTCGAATCACGATGTAGGAAGACCCAAAGCGTTTAGCTCTATGACAACTTCTAACTTTCGACCAACCAAGCCTATATCTATTGCAATTGTATTAACCCCGCTAGTTCTAGCTAGAGTTTAAATCCAATTTACGATCGACTTTAGACTAATTAGAATTCTCCTTTTTCAAGCGTTAAATTCTAATTCGAAACAATTATCAAGCCTACCTGGGAGATAAAGCGTTAAGCACAAATCGATCATAAACACTAAAACAATTCAACAATCACAACAATTTAAAGCATTCAAAACATGGAAATCACTACTCTAATCACCCAAAACCCTAGAAATTTGGGGGTTTAGTTGTTCATGATAATCAATGACATAGAGATGAACCAACAAGTAAATGATTTCATAATGAGAATTAGAGAGAAAGTTTAGATACAATCACCACAATTAATTGACAAAATGGTTGATCTTCCCCTTCCTCCAAACCCTAGCTTTGATCTTCTTGTGTTGGCAACAAATCCAATAGTAGAAGCACCAAGAGACTCTCCTAAAGATGAATTTTCTCCAAGAACAATGACACCCTTGGCTCAAATCCTTCTCCAATCAATAAAGCTTCCCCTTGTGTTCCCCAAAATCTCTCCAAAAAAATCAGAAAATAAACAACTCTCTATAAAAATCTCCTTTCAAATTAACTCTCTCAAATATATATATCTTTGTTTGTGTGTATAGAGAAAAAGAAAAAGAAAATAAAAAAATAAATGCTCAAAGAGCTTCTCTATTTGCTCTTTGGTTCCGGCTCCGTTTGGGCTTCGATCGATCTCGTTCTTGCGCCAAAAAATTCCTTTTTTCAAGACCTACAAAACAAGACCAGTCATGAGTATATTTCGAAGCGACCAAAATCGACCCTCTTAACGGTCCACATGCACAAAACACTCAAAATACGCTAAATACCCATCGAAACACTGAACACACCAGGGAAAACAATTATTTATACTAAATCTAAATATATGGTAGAAAACCGGGACCAAAAGTCTGTAAACTCGATATATTGTGGCCCTTTAATGTGTTAAAATGCACCCGCATCGCCGACCTCTTCTCGCCCCAGCCTCAACGTCTCCGACCACATCTGTTCGCGCTCCTCTTCGACAGGTACGTGCCTCGCGTACATTTATCTTCTTCTACCCTCTTCACTTGAAACCCCTACAAAGCCCTAAATTTTTTTTGAACAAAGAACATAATTTTTGATTTAACTGAATTTGTGTTGAAGAAAGAACAGAATTTGTGACCTAAATGATTATTGATTCTGATTTAAACATTTCAAAATACCTAAATGACCATTGTGTTTCACTCAAAAATGGGTTGATGATAAATTGGGTACAGTTTAAGGGTTCCTAACACATTCAACATATACTAAACCCTAATGGTGTATCAGCTTCGAATCAATTAAGTATACATTTGTTGTGTAGTGATCGTGACGAGGTTAGGTTAGGAGTTAGTATGGTAGATGAGGATTTGTAGCTGTATTGGCCAACCCTAATGGATTTGCTGTTCTAAAGAACAATTGGCCAACCCTAATAGATTTCCTGCTTTGTTGTTGATTAGAGAAATAGGGTCGATCTTAATTAATGTCAGAATAGGATTTCGCTTCTTGAGCTTAATGGTAACAATATTTCAGTCAAGACCTGTTTTAATTTTGAATTGATTGGGTGCGTTGGTTAGGGTTAAGACTGTGTGCATAAAGTTATACAATGATTAATATTTATTTATTTTTTTTGTGCAAATTCATAGAACTTCATAAATATGCAGTCATTAGATATTTAAATGTTTGTGTGTTGTTACTTATCATTGATTTGAATTTACCCATTCACGCATTAGCACCGAACTGTTGTAGACTTTAAATTTATGGGTGAGCTATGTATAGGATTGCAATTTTTTTGTTGAGTTTCTATGCTATATTTTCTAAATCAAAGTATGATTTGAGTTCACATGACTTCGCAGGATGAGGAAGAGAAATTATAACAAGTTCTACAACCGGCTCAACTTCTTGATCGCCCCCGAGGCCCTTCGAGCGCAACCCTGCGCATCTGGTGGAACCACCCAAGACTCCACCCAAAATACAACGGCTCGGGCACCTACAATGCGGCGCCTTCGAGACTGCGAGTCTCCTTCTCCCGGTTGTAGTGAGGCAGTCCCTTCTCCCGGTGGTAGTGAGGCAGCATCTACCACCAACCGGGAAAATGTCCTGAGCATTCGTTCCCAAAAACTAGTGGAGGACGATGAAGATGTGGCTGCCATGCTGGCCGGAGGAGAGGTGGCCTCCACCATAACAAAGACCAAGATGGGGAAGCGAGGTATTGTGACCAACAAGAACCTCCACCGTAGGCTCAAGGATCTGGCTCCGCCAGGGGAAAATTTACTTTGGGCCATAACGGTAAACACCTGACAGGGACGCTTGAGAGGGAGGATGCCGTACGGGTGATTGGGTCCATAATGCGGACTTACATCCCCATGGGCTAGACGTTCTTCCATGAAGTTCCTGAAAGTGCTAAGTAGGTTATGTTCTACCAGCTCAGCGTAAGTACATTACCTTTTCGCATTCATTGATTCATTTAATTATTTCTTATATAATTACTAATCCTGGTGTTTTTATTTTGTCAGATGTTGTACGAGTTCGAAACCGGACCACACTTTACCAAGCTTCTGGATTTTGTCATGGAAACGGCATCCAGCCGCTACCATGAATGGAAGTATGAAATCCATGAGTGGATCCTCAAGATGGAGCCAAAGTAAAAAGATCCCGATCACCCCGATGCTGAGATACACATACCCACACCGCTGGAGTTCCTTGAACGCGAGGAGCAGTTTCGTTGGCTCTGCAGGCACTTCAAATCAGAGGAGTTCAAAGTAAGTACTTTATTATTGTGTTTGGTAAATTCTGTAAAGTACTACTCACGAGTTATCAATAATTAGCTTCGAATTAGAGTGTATTATAACTGTTTACCATCTGATTTGTTTATTGTAGAAATTGAGCGACAATGGGAAGGCCTCTCGAGCACAGAACCTGACTGCACACCACGGGGGTAGTATGTCGCTCGCAAAACGGGCCAAACGGTTTCTTGCCAAATCCTCCCTCCTTCCACGCTGCGACGCCTACGTCGAGGTCTACACAAAGGAAAATGACCTCAACGAGGAGAACGTGAAAAGCGTGGTATATCTTGTTTTAATTAAATTTATTGCATCACTTATTATTAAGGTAATACGATTATGGGGTTTTCTATCATGTATCGTATAAAACTGTAAATTTTATTGGTGTTTTATGTATCTTAGGCACATGCAAAATCTGTTGTGGATGAGGCCCGTGAGCGGTTATCGCAGTCACAGGTGACGGAGTGCGAGGGTTCATCGCCTACTATGGCGAAGACATTGACTTTGGAGGAAGAGCTCCCCCTCATCCAGATTATCACGGGTAAACACCAGAAAGGCAGACTCCAATCAGGCATCGGGAAGGCGGTCAAGCTCCCAAACCAACGGGATGTGGGAGCCTGTGGGTGCTCGAGTGCGCGTTCAATCAGCTCGTCTGAGGAGCTAGAAGACCTGAAGACTCACTTGGCTGATCAACAGGCTGAGTTCGCTCAGAAATTGGAGGAGCAACGCCGGTTGATGGAGGAGCAGCGCCTAGAAACGGAGTCCAGGATTGCTGCCCAAGCTGCGGAACAAGCTCAATTCCGGGAGTTGTTCAACTCTTGGGCTTCCACTCAGCAGAACACCATCGTGCCTTCTTCTGTCAGACCGTCAGCGACTCCTACATCAGCGACTCCGGCTTCAGAGACCCCGCCATCAGCCCCGCCATCTTTACCTTAGTCAGTCCTCCCCTTTTTCCTATGAACATTATGTTATATGGATACCTGAACTGATAACTTTTAATGTTCTGTGCACTGATAAACTTATTTAGAACTACTATATTTGATAATGTCGGTTGGTTGTTATGTTGCCGTGTTTATGGTTTGTATGTGTGCTTGCTGTTATTACGGTTTGGATGGTACGTGAACAGGTACATTTTACTGCACGGATGGGTGCATGAATTTTGAAACATTTTTTTTTGTTTTTCTACTCAAAATTGGCTGACGGATACAAGCATCTACATCCATCGGACAGGTTTAGACCTGGCCGATAGATAACACCCGTCGGCAGGGTGTTAAACCTTGCCCGACATATTGCACCCGTCGGCAGGGTGGAAGTCTTGTCTGACGGATGTCACCCGTCGGCATGGTGTAAAAACTTGCCTGACGGGAAAGACCTGTCGGCATGGTGTAAACACTTGCCTGACGGGAGTGATCCGATTGCCAAGATTTCCCACCTTGCCGACGGGAATGACCCGTCAGGCAAGCCATAACACCCTGCCGACGGGTATCATCCGTCAGGCAAGAAGTTACGCCTTGCCGACGGGTCCGATATGTCGGCCAGGTGGAAATTCCTGCCCGACGTATGATACCCGTCGGCAGGGTCACCGAAGCAGAGTGACGGATCGAATCCGTGACCAAGGTGCTCATTTTTGGCTGACGGATGGGATCTGTCGGGCCATTGTCCAGCGTACCGATGGATTGTTGCATCCGTCGGCCAAATACTTGGCCGACGGATGTATCCGTCATTCAAGATCCAGGCCGACATATAAGCTAGACTGGAAGACGAATCTAATCCGTCACCCAGGTCAAGATCAGCAGTAGTGATGGGAATGTGTCATCTTTTGGCATACATTTACCCTCATGTAAGGTCAGGTTCTGATGACACAAACGGAACAAGGAGAGCATCAAGTTTAACTGGAGACGAGCTCAGACCCGGCCTCGCCTCCACAAAAGGCTGAGCGGTGATATCTTCCTCCTCACACAGATGAAGGGCACTACTCTCATATGTACCGAACTGGAACTCCACCGATTTGCACACAGCCGCTTATATCGCATCGGAACACACAGCGTCAGTCACGATATCTTCCTCCTCACACATATGAAGGGCTCTAATCAACGTGAATATAAAACCGGCACACTCCTCGATCAATCCCATCCCGGATTATGAGTCATTTGATCACGCCATCCTTGGCCTCGATATGGTTATCCACCCGGCTACGTCGTCTCGTAAACACAACAGGATTTCGCACACAGCACAAACATTTGATGGTCTCGGATACAGCCGAACTATCTTAGCATACACTCGGTCTATCACTCACCCGGTCATTTCACAATCAAGGGTTCACATAGTCACACATGGCACACTTGCCCACACAGTCACATCATGCAACATCGGTGATAATTCTATTTAGACATTTACACAACGATTATACTATTATTTAGATTCTCACACAGCGATTATGACGTTAATTAGACTCCCACACAGCGAGTGAACACACAGCACGCAACTTTAGGACCTAGACATGGCCCGTCTATCAGCACAACAATTTCCCAGAAAGTACAAGCAAGTCAAACGGATATCAAACATGTTCGTTCCAAGTATTATCAAGACTCGCCCAATTAACTAATAATATAACAGTTTTACCTATGTGTCACTAAGACGTTCCGGTTATTAATAACCCTAGTCATGCATACTAGTTCGTTCCGGTTATTAATAACCCTAGTCATGCATACTAGTTATTCGTCCACAATTAAGGAGGGGTTCGATACTTTCCCTACCTCAAGATGGTGACAAGGCGGCGTCTTCTAGCTGCGGACGACCGGGCCAACACCGTCTTCCAAGGCGAAGTCCCCGAAATCCAAATCTGGGTTTAACAATTTAAAAGACCCAATCAGCTATCGAGTTCAAGCTTCTCAGAAGTCCAAACATCTTTAAAAAAACAGACTTTAAGTCAATTTAATTATTAATATAATTAAATAAAACTGCCGACCCGGATCCGACCCAGCCCGAGTCCAGACCCGGATCCAGACCCGGATCAACCCAGTCCGAAGACTTGGGCCTGACCCACGTCCGGCCCAGGTTCTGGCCCGATCCCGAGTTCTGGCCTAGGACTAACCGGCCCAAGACTTCCCATCCAGTACTTCCCCAGGCCCAATGCCCAACGAGTTCGAAGCCGAGCTCATTTCAGCTCCGGCGAACTCCCGCTACTCCGGCCACCCTCGGCGGTGTCAGGCGAGGTTCAGAAGGGGAAGAAGAGGCGGAGCAAGGTGTCAGGTGACGAGGGGAGGAAAGGAAGCGGTGATTCTGGCGGCGTGGAGGCTCGCTGGCGTGGGAACGTCAGATCTGGCGACGTTCCTCTCCGGCGCTCCTCTCCGGCCAGATCCAGCTCGACAGAGCCCAAGGGCTTGCGATTCTCAAGGGAGAGACAGGGGGAAGGTAGAGAAGACCGTGGGAGAGCTCACCGTAGCTGATTCTCACGGTAGCAACTCCGGCGAGACTCGATTCGACGGTGAAGAGGGTTAGGGTTTCGAATCGAGGCCGGAAGGGACGAAGGTCTCTCTGGCTTCAGGGGGTTTGTCGCGGTTGAGTAGAAGCCGAAGGTGGAGAAGAGGAAGGAGAGTGAGAAGAGGTAGGGGAAGGTAAGAGTGATGTCGAAAGAAGGGAAGGGAAAGAGAACGGAGGGAGAAGTTCAGCGAGGTCGGGTTCGCAGAGGGAGAAGACGAGGAGGCAGACGATGAACAGTACCAGCGAGCTTAGGGTTTGCCCCTTTTTAAAGCTGGACACATCAGCGAGTTGGGCCGGCTTACTAAACGGGCCGCACAGCTCGCTAATTGGGCCGTGCGCTAGCCCAAACCCAGGCTCGGCCCAAAAGGCCTGTTCCCTTTTTTTTTGAGTTTTCTTTCCAAAAGATTTATTGCAAAAAGGTACTCCCAAGTTTCAGTTTGCACAAAACAACCCATTTAAAACGAATGAGGTTTTACAGATTCAGATTGTGTCCGTTCATGATCTTAAATGTGGAATTGCGACGAAAATACCGAAGAAATGGAGGGTAATTCAAAAGAGGCAATTTGAAGGTATATAGAAAAACTTACTATATCGGTAACAGATAACTTTTACTTTGATCAATCAAATTAAAGGTTCAAAGTTCAAACCATGCTCAAATAAGAATAGATGAAAACCAAACACTTTTTGACTCTTACAATGAGAGATGTACAAGTTCATTTAATATTACAATTTTTATCTCATTACCTATCTATCGTTTATTTTGGGTTAATTATATTGATCTACCACAAATTATATACGTTTTAACAGATAAGTACCTTAAACATTTTTTTGCTACGAATGCGTATCATGAACTAACACTTTGTAACAACATTCAACATTCAATCCAATTTATCATTCATTTATCGTTCATTTTTTCAGAAATTCCGAAATTACCCTTTATATCACAATCCTAAAACCAACCCCAACCCTAAATCTCCCTCCAACCCCCAAAGAAAGGGATGGAAAAGTGGATAAAGAATGAATCCTCGTTTTTACGCTGAGCTTTTAGAATGTCACTGTCGTTCTGACAAAGTGAACGAGTTTGCATTCTAAAAGACTGTTGTAGTTTCTTCTTTATTTTTCCTTTTCTCTTCTTTACTGATTCAGGCGACTATACTGAAAAATCCTGATCAAAATCAGATTATGACATATGAGGTTTTTCGGGTGGTTGAGTATCCTTAATCATAACCAACTCAAACGATGGAGTATGAATCAACGAAGAACAAGAGGAAGGAGGACGATCTGCGTTTGATGCAGGAATGTCCCCCCATCTCCGATCGCACAACAATTCGGCTCGACGTGGGCCCAGAACCAGCGTCAGGCCCAAACTCAGGAACGGTTGGTTGAACTGACGACACAACCTGTAGATCAGCTCCCAAAGGCCCGTATTCATCCACAATAGGCCCATCTAATTCAACCAAAGGCCCATGCTCACCAACTGATTGTCCTTCTCGGCGAGAATCGCAAATCACGACGTCTGAATCTACAACTATCAGGGTCGCTTCTTTTATTAATCCTTCAGGTGCCTAATTTTACCGTAGATTTTGAGACAACTGTTTTGGCCCTCTACGAATGCTTAAATGTTTGGTTTGAGTACTTGGTCCTCGGTCAATTGTATGATATGTTTTAATCAAATATAGATACTTAGCTTATCCCAACTATAACAAAATCGCGGGTGTTTAGTAAATTGAATAGAAGAATAAGGGCAAAGTTGTAACAGAAGGTTAGCGTAACAATAATGCTCTAACTTTCTATTTTAAATATCTCTCCATGAGCCACTAGAAACTCTTTACATAAACCATTCAGGCGAATTGACATAATAAGTAATAACGGATACAGTTGATGACAAGAAAAGAAACAACGTTTACTAAGCTACATGATAACGAACAACACAAAATTAGTTCAGGTGGATCCAATGAAAAGTAGTTGGACAAATTCGAGATCAGAGCTCCTCGTCCTGAACGGGCATAGAAGCAAGCTACTCTTTCTGGACCCGCATTGTAGCTAGATCGCAAACACCCATGTCGTAGCAACCAACATCGATTTCTGGAAAACCTTCAAGATAGTCATCCAAGAAATAAATGCAATTAGGTCTACACCACTCGGGTGTAGTAGCACCATCAACAATGACAGAAATCGAAGCATTCTGGCCCAAGAACAACGCTTCCTCGCCCAAACAATCCACCCTGCTCATCTCCTTACTCACCAAATCCACCTTATACACGGTAAACGACACCGTGTTATACCACATCGCATCCTTTTCAGAATCCAAATATTCATGGTTCCTCAAAATCATCCAAAAATCACCAGACACGAGCGACTCCACCAAGTATTTCTGCGAAATATGCTCCTCAGGCGGACTCGATATCTTTAAGGCCGTGTTGAGTGTTGTCTCCAGCTCCTTAACATTGGCCAAATTGTCGGCGGTGTAGAACCTGCGAGTTACGTTGTAAAACATCGTATTATAGCTAGCTATCTCGGTGGGGTCCTCCACGTGGGTCCAGGCTTCGTCACCGGGCCTACACAGAGCCAGGTGGCATTTCACGCCGTAGATGACGAGGAACTGATTTTCTCGGCTAGGAAACGTATATTTCTCGTCCAAGTGAAATGGGTTTTTAAAGTAAAAAAAAACCCCGGATGGTGAGATCGCGAAGTATAAAGCAAGGTTGGTGGCCAAAGGCTATGTCCAGGAAAAAGGAATAGATTATGAAGAAGTTTACGCACCTGTAGCAGGAATGAAGACCATCAGATTGATGCTAGCTCTAGCAGGACAACATGGTTGGGAAATCCATCACATGGATATCAAGTCAGTATTTCTAAATGGAGAGCTGAAAGAGGAGGTATTTGTTCTATCAGAGGACGGTGAGGATGAGAAGTATACCTATATGCCAAACTTCATCAGCAGTGCAGCTCTATCGACGACCCCATCCGACCCTAACTGTGTGGTCCTCGTCATCTACGGCGTGAAATGCCACCTGGCTCTGTGTAGGCCCGGTGACGAAGCCTGGACCCACGTGGAGGACCCCACCGAGATAGCTAGCTATAATACGATGTTTTACAACGTAACTCGCAGGTTCTACACCACCGACAATTTGGCCAATGTTAAGGAGCTGGAGACAACACTCAACAAGGCCTTAAAATATCGAGTCCGCCTGAGGAGCATATTTCGCAGAAATACTTGGCGGAGTCGCTCGTGTCTGGTGATTTTTGGATGGTTTTGAGGAACTATGAATATTTGGATTCTGAAAAGGATGCGATGTGGTATAACACGGTGTCGTTTACCGTGTAAGGTGGATTTGGTGAGTAAGGAGATGAGCATGGTGGATTGTTTGGGCGAGGAGGCGTTGTTCTTGGGCCAGAATGCTTCGATTTATGTCATTGTTGATGGTGCTACTACACCCGGGTGGTGTAGACCTAATTGCATTTATTTCTTGGATGACTATCTTGAAGGTTTTCCAGAAACCGATGTTGGTTGCTACGACATGGGTGTTTACGATCTAGCTACAATGCGGATCCAGAAAGAGGAGCTTGCTTCTATGCCCGTTTAAGACGAGGAGCTCCGATCTCGAATTTGTCCAACTACTTTTCATTGGATCCACCTGAACCAATTTTGTGTTGTTCGTTATCATGTAGCTTAGTAAACATTGTTTCTTTTCTTGTCATCAACTGTATCCGTTATTACTTATTATGTCAATTCGCCTGAATGATTTATATAAAGAGCTTCTAGTGGCTTATGGAGAGATATTTAAAATAGAAAGTTAGAGCATTATTGTTACGCTAACCTTCTATTACAACTTTGCCCTTATGGCCTCCATTGTCAAAGGGCTCAGTTTTGGCCTTTGGAGGATCAAGGTTGCATCTAAATTTTCGATATGCCTCACTTGAAATCAACCATCTCTAAATGATAAAACGTACTGAAATATTTTCTTCTATTCAATTTACTAAATACCCGCAATTTTTTTAGAGTTGGGATAAGCTAAGTGTCTATATTTGATTAAAACATATCATGCAATTGACCGAGGACCAAGTACTCAAACCAAACATTTAAGCATTCGTAGAGGGCCAAAACAGTTGTCTCAAAATCTACAGTAGAATTAGGCACCTGAAGGATTAATAAAAGAAGCGACCCTGATAGTTGTAGATTCAGACGTCGTGATTTGCGATTCTCGCCGAGAAGGACAATCAGTTGGTGAGCATGGGCATTTGGTTGAATTAGATGGGCCTATTGTGGATGAAGACGGGCCTTTGGGAGCTGATCTACAGGTTGTGTCGTCAGTTCAACCAACCGTTCTTGAGTTTGGGCCTGACGCTGGTTCTGGGCCCACGTCGAGCCGAATTGTTGTGCGATCGGAGATGGGGGGACATTCCTGCATCAAACGCAGTTCGTCCTCCTTCCTCTTGTTCTTCGTTGATTCATACTCCATCGTTTGAGTTGGTTATGATTAAGGATACTCAACCACCCGAAAAATCTCATATGTCATAATCTGATTTTGATCAGGATTTTTCAGTATAGTCGCCTGAATCAGTAAAGAAGAGAAAAGGGAAAATAAAGAAGAAACTACAACAGTCTTTTAGAATGCAAACTCGTTCACTTTGTCAGAACGACAGTGACATTCTAAAAGCTCAGCGTAAAAACGAGGATTCATTTCTTTATCCACTTTTCCATCCCTTTCTTTGGGGGTTGGAGGGAGATTTAGGGTTGGGGTTGGTTTTAGGATTGTGATATAAAGGGTAATTTCGGAATTTCTGAAAAAATGAACGATAAATGAATGATAAATTGGATGGAATGTTGAATGTTGTTACAAAGTGTTAGTTCATGATACGTATTCGTAGCAAAAAAATGTTTAAGGTACTTATCTGTTAAAACGTATATAATTTGTGGTAGATCAATATAATTAACCCAAAATAAACGATAGATAGATAATAAGATAAAAATTGTAATATTAAATGAACTTGTACATCTCTCATTGTAAGAGTCAAAAAGTGTTTGGTTTTCATCTATTCTTATTTGAGCATGGTTTGAACTTTGAACCTTTAATTTGATTGATCAAAGTAAAAGTTATCTGTTACCGATATAGTAAGTTTTTCTATATACCTTTAAATGGCCTCTTTTGAATTACCCTCCATTTCTTCGTTATTTCCGTCGCAATTCCACATTTAAGATCGTGAACGGACACAATCTGAATCTGTAAAACCTCATTCGTTTTAAATGGGTTGTTTTGTGCAAACTGAAACTTGGGAGTACCTTTTTGCAATAAATCTTTTGGAAAGAAAACTAAAAAAAAAAAGGGAACATGCCTTTTGGGCCGAGCCTGGGTTTGGGCCAGCGCACGACCCAATTAGCGAGCTGTGCGGCCCGTTTAGTAAGCCGGCCCAGCTCGCTGATGTGTCCAGCTTTAAAAAGGGGCAAACCCTAAGCTCGCTGGTACTGTTCATCGTCTGCCTCCTCGTCTTCTCCCTCTGCGAACCCGACCTCGCTGAACTTCTCCCTCCGTTCTCTTTCCCTTCCCTTCTTCCGACATCACTCTTACCTTCCCCTACCTCTTCTCACTCTCCTTCCTCTTCTCCACCTTCGGCTTCTACTCAACCGCGACAAACCCCCTGAAGCCAGAGAGACCTTCGTCCCTTCCGGCCTCGATTCGAAACCCTAACCCTCTTCACCGTCGAATCGAGTCTCGCCGTAGTTTCTACCGTGAGAATCAGCTACGGTGAGCTCTCCCACGGTCTTCTCTACCTTCCCCCTGTCTCTCCCTTGAGAATCGCAAGCCCTTGGGCTCTGTCGAGCTGGATCTGGCCGGAGAGGAGCGCCGGAGAGGAACGTCGCCAGATCTGACGTTCCCACGCCGGCGAGCCTCCACGCCGCCAGAATCACCGCTTCCTTTCCTCCCCTCGTCACCTGACACCTTGCTCCGCCTCTTCTTCCCCTTCTGAACCTCGCCTGACACCGCCGAGGGTGGCCGGAGTAGCGGGAGTTCGCCGGAGCTGAAATGAGCTCGGCTTCGAACTCGTTGGGCCTTGGGCCTGGGGAAGTACTGGACGGGAAGTCTTGGGCCGGTTGGTTCTAGGCCAGAACTCGGGATCGGGCCAGAACCTGGGCCGGACGTGGGTCAGGCCCAAGTCTTCGGACTGGGTTGATCCGGGTCTGGATCCGGGTCTGGACTCGGGCTGGGTCGGATCCGGGTCGGCAGTTTTATTTAATTATATTAATAATTAAATTGACTTAAAGTCTGTTTTTTTAAAGATGTTTGGACTTCTGAGAAGCTTGAACTCGATAGCTGATTGGGTCTTTTAAATTGTTAAACCCAGATTTGGATTTCGGGGACTTCGCCTTGGAAGACGGTGTTGGCCCGGTCGTCCGCAGCTAGAAGACGCCGCCTTGTCACCATCTTGAGGTAGGGAAAGTATCGAACCCCTCCTTAATTGTGGACGAATAACTAGTATGCATGACTAGGGTTATTAATAACCGGAACGAACTAGTATGCATGACTAGGGTTATTAATAACCGGAACGTCTTAGTGACACATAGGTAAAACTGTTATATTATTAGTTAATTGGGCGAGTCTTGATAATACTTGGAACGAACATGTTTGATATCCGTTTGACTTGCTTGTACTTTCTGGGAAATTGTTGTGCTGATAGACGGGCCATGTCTAGGTCCTAAAGTTGCGTGCTGTGTGTTCACTCGCTGTGTGGGAGTCTAATTAACGTCATAATCGCTGTGTGAGAATCTAAATAATAGTATAATCGTTGTGTAAATGTCTAAATAGAATTATCACCGATGTTGCATGATGTGACTGTGTGGGCAAGTGTGCCATGTGTGACTATGTGAACCCTTGATTGTGAAATGACCGGGTGAGTGATAGACCGAGTGTATGCTAAGATAGTTCGGCTGTATCCGAGACCATCAAATGTTTGTGCTGTGTGCGAAATCCTGTTGTGTTTATGAGACGACGTAGCCGGGTGGATAACCATATCGAGGCCAAGGATGGCGTGATCAAATGACTCATAATCCGGGATGGGATTGATCGAGGAGTGTGCCGATTTTATATTCACGTTGATTAGAGCCCTTCATATGTGTGAGGAGGAAGATATCGTGACTGACGCTGTGTGTTCCGGTGCGATATAAGCGGTTGTGTGCAAATCGGTGGAGTTCCAGTTTGGTACATATGAGAGTAGCGCCCTTCATCTGTGTGAGGAGGAAGATATCGTGACTGACGCTGTGTGTTCCGGTGCGATATAATCGGCTGTGTGCAAATCGATGGAGTTGACTCCCGCAATTTACGACATTTGTGTGCGTTTTGTCCGGACCC
Source organism: Erodium maritimum (assembly GCA_963921825.1). Lineage (NCBI taxonomy): Eukaryota > Viridiplantae > Streptophyta > Magnoliopsida > Geraniales > Geraniaceae > Erodium > Erodium maritimum. The sequence continues at coordinate 154,259,636 of OY997588.1, forward strand.
TTCCCCGTTGTTTGCTGTGTGTCGTCCTATGGACTCTATGTGTGTTCTGCTGTGTGCCTTTCTCTCTAGTTTGTCTGTGTGTATTATAAGAAGTTTTATACTGTGTGGTTGGGCTGGTAAGAGTTTTGCCTAGAGACAACTTGTTGGGTCTTCTTCCTAGTTTACCCTATTTACCGATTTACCGTGAGGTTAAAAGGTGTGTTCGGAGTCCTTTTACTTTTCCTACTGAGCGTAAGCTCATCCCTCCTGTCGTTGTGGTGTTTCAGGTGTTGCGCGGGAGCAGTACTAGCCGGACTCTCGGAGCTTGGGAGCTGCTGAGGGTTTAGCTAGGTTTAGAGACGTACACCTTTTTCGTTTATGTTGGACTGTATATTTTTACTAGTTGAGCTGTGACTCTTTATTGTTTGAAAGTTTTACATCCTTTTTGGAACTTTATTTATCTTTATTCGTTTTGTTTTACTGTAAATCTCTAGTCGCGTCTCGAATTCGGTCAAAATCGGATTTAAGGCGTGACAGAATCAACAGCATCTTATAACAAAAAAAAACCCATCTATGATTGATCTAATGACCCATGATGGTTTATTAATTATACATGAGGTATGAGTTTGCAATAGATTGTACGTTATGTTTTGTTGGGAAAAAGGGATTCAAATAGCTTTTTGTGTTTTGTGCCAAGTCCTACATTAGGAGATTAGGACCATTTTGTTCAGCTTTTATAACCCTTTCTCTCCTCTATTGTTCAACACTTGGATTAATAGTCTCTATGTAGATTGAATCGGATCCGGTCTCGCCATCGCTGTCATCCGGTGGGGACGGGTTTGGAGTTTTAGGGTTTGGGTGGATCCTCTGGGGGGCGGGCTAAAATATATTTTTTGGACAATTATTATTCAATTTTTTGTTGAGGACTTATTCAAATATTTTTCAAAACGTTTTGAATAAGTCGTGAAACCGAGGTAAAAGTGAAACTGTAAATCAATTGCGCTTTTACGTTTCTACCTTCGCGTTGAAAGCCTATATAAACCTGGCTCTGACTCTTTACTTCATTACGATTTTACACAACTTTTAGGGCCAAATTTATACTACAATTAGTTCCTTTCCCAAACGTTTCCGCACCTGTTCTGGTTATTGTTATGCTGTTTCCACATCCGGTAAAGAGATTGGACGCGCTACTAGGTAGAACTGTGTTATTCTTAGGGAGCAACCGCTGATGATCGCTACCACGATCACGCCGAAAATATTGTTTTCAAGTCAGTGGACTTTGCTGCCACACCACAGCTTCTTTTCTCGTTCTACACGTCATACCGGTTGGTTATTCCAATTTTACGATTGCTTGTTTTATTTTATTAACATTTATTTTGTTCTGAAATTTATTACCGTTTACATAAAATAATCCAACATGTTTTGGTATCACACCTTGTATAAGACAATTAGAACACTCATTGCTGATTTACTTATTTTGGACACTTAAATAACGCGTAAAATGCTTCTTATTGCGATCCAACTCCATACTGAAATAGCCATAATATATTTAGACCACATATAGAAATCAGAGTTAATGCTAGAAAAAGACAACGTTTATTAAGCTGAAGAGAGCTACGAAACGATGCAATTAATACGATGCAATTAATTGATATGCATCCAATGAAAAGATGTATGACAAATTCGAGATCGAAGCTCCTCGTTATGAAGCGGCATAGAAGCAAACTCCTCTGTCTGTACCCGCATAGTAGCAAGATTGAAAACACCCATGTCGTAGCAACCGATATTACTGCCAGGAAAAGCTTCGAAATAATCATCGAGAAAGTAAATGCAATTAGGTCTGCACCACCCGAGTGTAGTAGCACCGTCAACAATCACGGAAATCGAAGTATTCGGCCCCAAGAACAAGGCCTCCTCGCCCAAACAATCCACTCTGCTCATCTCTTTGCCAACCAAATCCACCTTATATACAGTAAACGACACCGTATTGTAAGTCATCACATCCCTATCCAATTCCATCGTATCATCCGTATTATATTCGTAGTTCCTCAAAACCAACCAAAGATCACCTGACACGTGCGACTCCACCAAGTACTTTTGCTCAATATGCTCCTCAGGCGGAGTTGATATCATCACGGCCTTGTTGAGTGGCAACTCCAGCTCCTTAACATTTGCTAAATTGTCGGCGGCGTAGAACCTGCGGGTTACATTGTAAAACACGAGATTGTAGCTAGCTATCTCGGTGGGGTCCTCCACGTGGGCCCAGGCTTCGTCCCCGGGCCTACACAGAGCCAGGTGGCATCTCATGCCGAAGATGACGAGGACGATACAGTTCGGGTCCGATGGGGCCGTCGATAGAGCCGCGCTCCGAACGAAGCTTGGCATATGTGTATACTTCTCATCCTGGCCGTCCATTTGGGGATCATCGCCGTTGAGTTGGGGGTGTAAGAAGGTGCTTCTTAACGGGAGCGAGACCTCCTCTTTCGAGAGAGGGTTGAGGAGGTGCATCGCGTAGGGTCGGGATAATCCGATGGTCACGAGCCAGCCGTTGGCGGCGCTGCAGATCCAACGGTCGTGAAGCTCCGGGAGGTGGATGGTGCGGGTTTGTCGGGTGTGGACGTTGAGCAAGGTGCGGGAACACGGGTCTTGTCGGTCGGGAATGAGCATCCACGGTACTGATCGGCGGCGCGTGTGGAGGACGTGTTGGGCGGCGAGTTTCCATGAGGAGCACACGGCTTGGCAGCGGACAACATCGGGACCGTTATAGTCTAAGCGATCTATGATTAAGTCCGTTACTCCCTCCGGAAGATCCGACCAAGCCGCCATTCGATCAATGATTAGAGTGAGATCTTTAAGGGATTAAGGTCTTATGTATGGTGTTATATTGAAATGCAATTGATTCTCAACTAAAACACTAAGTGTTGGTCCAACTCCTAATGTTATTTGAACTCCTTGTTTCATTCGAATATTGATAACACAAACCGTTTCTATGTAGTCAAAGTGAAGCAATTCCTAGATTTATTAGCACTATGAATGCTTTTTTTGTCTACCACAACTATATGTTACCTTATAAATTATAAGCACTATAAAATTAACGATGTTATAAATAAAAGCACGACTCAATCTGTATAAAAGTTGGTTGGTTTTGAAATCATAAAAACAAGAAGGTTGCATGCAGCAAAACTCACACCGCAATAGCGAACTTTCACAATGGGTTGGATTTGGAAATATTATGCTTTTCTCTTGCTGTTCATTCTGATGCACCATCACCACTTCCTTCTCCACTTTTTCTGGAGACCACTCTTCAGGTACCCTGTTTGCTAGCTCACCGATATTTGGTATGGATTTATTGGGGTTCTGCGCTTGCTGCCTCGCTTTACGGACCAACAGTTTCATCGGGATGACGTGAATCACTCCAGAGACAATAGGAGAGGGTTGGAACCCACCACTATAGATCCTTGTATTGGGTCCTTTCAACCCCATCTTGTTTTAGAGATGGGGACCAATGGATGGTTTTAAAGGCACAATAGATGATAATAGGAGTTCTTATAGGCCCGAACAAACTTGAGAGGTCTGCTAGCAACCTCACCAGTCCCAATAAGTATCAAAACGGGAGAACAGTACGTTGTTGAGGAGACACTGCCCGTCCCATCAAGATCTGAAAGAACTCAATCCCAAGTTATCTCATTTTCCCTGGGGGCCTCCTCATATACCCGACATCATTCGTACCTCCCCTAATGGTCCTCACCGAGAGACCAACGTTTTTATCAGGCATAACGGTTCCACCTAAGTCGAGTCAGGAAAAATACAAGATATGATAATAGAGCGCCTCTATACAAATAGGGATCCACCGCATAAGAAGTCACATGGATTAGCCAGACAACTCAGTTACAGGGTAAGCGTCCGAACATGTTCAAAACTATTTTTCACCCTTCATTTTTGTTTCCTGTTTTGGCACCACTTACTTTTATTTAATAAATTTCCTCGTTTACGCTAAAAAAAGTACTAAAAAAAGAAGAAATAGTATTTGCTAGGGTAAAGAGCTTTCAACTCTAGTTGTCGCATGAATGGTCATGTTGTAGTCGAAGCCACCATTGTACAATGTCATGCTATCACACGGGATCCTCGTACGCCTCAACATTTATTTCTAGAATCTCTCATGCTTTTCTCTCTCGTGCCCCCAAATCCAGCATCGCTACGTCTGAAGATCGGACCATCTCTGGAGGCAATCTACAACTTCATGCTACGATGGGTCTCCTATTCCTTGCACTAGCTTTCCGCGTTTTCATGGTCGTGGTCAAGAGTTGTGGTGTAAGCGGACCGAATAACCGATCCGGGTCCCTTTTTATTTTCCGATCGGGATCATCCAAACATCAAAAACTAATATGCATATCCAATCCTCTAACCAGGATTTTGGACCGGATTTTTGGTCATCCAGCTTCGGACCAATGTTTTAAACTTAATTAATTATGCTACAAAGAAATGACCCAACAAAACAAGTCTGAATGGATAAGAAGGTCAACAGAGAATTTTTTTTATATATAGAAGTGGATGAAAGAAAATTTCATCTTTTAATCGATATAGAATTTTTAGATTTTTTTTTCATCCCAATAATTAACGTTGTATGTATATGGATTAGATAGGAAAGGGCAATTAGGCTTCATGGCCCAGTTGGTAAGGAGTGCACGCTTAGACCCTACTCGGTGGATTATCATTTGTGGATCCCGATTTCGTCCATCATTGTCCGGAACAAATGATTCGGTTTTTTAAGCACCCAGTTAGGAGCAAGTGAACGACTAAAGTCGTAGTTGAACCATGGGTCCTCACCGTTGAGGGTGATTTGGATTCAATATCATGTGTCTTTGTTGGTACATACAATAAGGCGAGGACTGTTGTACAGTCTCGCCAGATCCAATGAGGTACCTGCATGGGAACGGGATGTCAGGAAGGAGAAGCGTCTCGCTCCCATCACTAATATTGATTGTAGTTGATCGTCCTCCTCCACCAATTAGTGTGATCTCTAGTCAAGTGGCGAACTTTTTACAAAAAAATACATGGTCCTCTTCAGAAGACCAAGCAACAGTTAGACGGAGGCGCTGGTAGAGGAAAGCAGTGAAGCATATGAAGGAGACAACGGAAACGAAGGAGGTGAAGACAACAACCGAGACGGAGGCACCGAAAGAGACGAAGGCGCTGGTAGAGGGCAGTTGAACACCGAAGGAGAAGGTGAGGGTGATGGCCGGAACGGTACTGATAGAGGAGAGCGGCGATATCGTCATGAAGACCTAAGACAGACAAAAACTCCTAAAATGAGAAACAATTTTCCTCTAAACATAGAGGTCTTTCATTTTAGATGCGTTTTATTTTTTGTTTGTTCCATGTATTTAGTTTTTTTTAGCTGATTAGATAAGTATAGATTTGAGATGATTTAATAACGTAACAAACCATAAGATTAATAATCTGTAGTCGAGATAAAATCATGTATCAAGTTCTCTCTCGCCTCTTTAAAGCTCTCTCCTAACCCTAGCCGCCCTAGCTATGATGTTTTCTCTTGCACCTCCCGTCGATTTGTCCTCTGTTGTGGTTCCTCCGGTCGTTACTGTTTTTTCCCCAGACGGTGATGCCCCTCTGCTACCGTCATGTCCGTCAACAGAAAAAAGCTAAACCCTCGGTTCCTTCTTTGTCTCCCTCTACGTCGGTGTTGTCGGTCCTCAAACTCCCTGGCCAGGGAACTTCGGTGGACGTGTCCTCCTTCTCCATGGGAGCAACTGCTCCATCCCCGACGGCGACGTCGAGAAGAGGGCGGCCCTTACGACGTCCCTCAGTTACGTCCTTCTCACGCAACGTCCTCCTCTGCTTCCCCCCCTCCAAACCCTGTTCCGTCGACTTGACCGTTTAGGAATCGCTTTATTTTGACTAGAGAGAAACGATTTGTATCATCAATATCGAAATAAAACAAGGAGTTCAAATAACATTAGGAGTTGGACCAAGACTTAGCTAGTGTTTTAGTTGCGAACCAATTGTATCTCTATATAACGCCATACATAGAACCTTAAAGATCTCACTTAATCATTGATCGAATGGCGGCTTGGTCGGATCTTCCGGAGGGAGTGCTGGACTTAATCATAGATCGCTTAGACTATCACGGTCCCGATGTCGTCCGGTGCCAAGCCGTGTGTTCCTCATGGAAACTCGCCGCCCAACACGTCCTCAACACGCGCCGCCGATCAGTACCGTGGATGCTCATTCCCGACCGACAAGACCCGTGTTCTCGTACCTTGCTCAACATCCACACCCGACAAACCCGCACCATCCACCTCCCGGAGCTTCACGACCGTTGGATCTGCACCGCCGCCAACGGGTGGCTCGTAACCATCGGATTATCCCGACCCTACGCAATGCACCTCCTCAATCCTGTCTCTCGAGAGGAGGTCTCGCTCCCGTCGAGAAGCACCTTCTTATATCCCCAACTTGACGGCGAGGCTGAGATGTATACTTATATGCCAAGCTTCGTTTCGAGCGCGGTTCTATCGAAGGTCCCATCGGACCCGAACTGTGTGGTCCTCGTCATCTACGGCGTGGAGTGCAACTTGGCTCTATGCAAGCCCGGGGACGACACGTGGACGCACGTGGAGGACCCCACTGAGATACCTAACTTCAACACCATGTTTCACAAGGTCACGTGCACGTTCTACGTGGCCGACAACTTTGCACATGTTAAGGAGTTGTTGAAGTTACCATGCAACAAGGTCGTGACGATGTCGAGTCCGCCCGAGAAACACATTTGTCAGAAGTACTTGGTGGAGTCGGTCGTGTCAGGTGATGTTTGGTTGGTTCTGAGGAACTTTGATTGGATTGATTGGGACGAGGATATGGTCGAATTTTATAGGGATGTGAAGGGGTACAACACGGTGTCGTTTACAGTATTTAAGGTGGATTTGGTTAGTAAAGAGATGAGTAAAGTAAACTGTTTGGGTGAGGAGGCCTTGTTCTTGGGACAAAATGCTTCGATTTCTGTGGTTGTTGATAGTGCTACTTTACCCGGATGGTGTAGACCTAATTGTATTTATTTTCTCGACGATTATCTTCAGGCTTTTCCCCAAACCAATGTTGGTTGTTACGATATAGGTGTTTTGCTACTATGCGAGTCCAAACTGAGGAACTGGCTTCTATGCCGCTTCAAAACGAGGAGCTCCGATCTAGAATATGTAGTACTACTTTTCATTGGATCCATATCAACTAAATGTATCGTTTTATAGCTTTCTTCCCTTTTGTAAAGGCGGCCTTCTTTCTTTCAACTACTCTTTATGTGACGGTTAATTCAGTTTTGTTTGGTCTTCTTTAGTTTTATGGTTGAAACTCGTATTCACACGGACATAAATAGAGTATTGCCACTCGTGAAGCAATTCCAGCTACTTTTGATTTAGAAAAACTCTTGGACAATTCACTGCATCGTCCACAATGGTCGATTACCTGTAATGTACTTACATGGGGCCTTGGGAGTGTGTGTTCCTTCGATTTTTCATTTTTATAATTTCTGGTATCTTATATATTATCAGTCTTTGTTTTCTATCTACGACTTTTTTAGTTCTAGTTGACACGAATAAATTGGATTTGTTTAAATTATTGTTTAGGGTTCTAGGTTTGTTCGAGTTTTGAGCAAAATTATTGTAGTCATACACTAGTACAACTAATCTCGATAACAAGTTTAAATTGATAGAAAAAAATTTAGATATTAATTATTGAAGTCTTGAAATAAATAATAAAAGACCATATACTCTAAAATACGCTTCTAATATTCAAGATGTGTACATATCAATCACATCAAATGATATAATATGATCTATATATCGAGAAAGATATTTTTATTATAACGACAATAAAAATATTTATAAAACATAAAATATTAATCTAACCATATATAATAAACAGTCCCTTTTTATCTTTGTATATGATATAAGTGTTTTCAATATTATTTCTATGTTATTTATAATTTAAAATACAGTAAAAAAATCTTATTAGATCTGCAAATATCATGCAACTGAAAGCTTGAGTCATGTTTATTTCATCCTTTTATTCATTCATATGTGGTTGTGAGGAGATCATGCAACAAAGGGTCATGTATTTTTATTATATAAACCCTTTCCAATGATCTAATCCTCACTTCAAACTAAATATTTTATGTTCTAAAACTGTCTCGTGACATGATTGCCTGTGTGAATTGCAAAAAAAAAACTTCAACAAATCGAGGATGCAATATCATAGTGGTACTGTACATAGAGAGCTAAGGGCGTATTGCTTTACCTGTTACAATGCATTCAAGACTTCGGCTCATGTAGACAAGCACAAACGAGAAATGCATGATAAGAACAAGGGGAAGAAGAAGGAAGCAGAGGGTGACAAGGAGAATTCACGAAGGAAGCAGAGGGTGACGTTTAATCATAAAAACAACATGGTTGCATGCAGCAAAATTCACGAACTTTCGAGTTGGATATAGAAATATCACACTTTTTTCAACTTGGTGTTCATGATTTTTCTCTTCTCTTTCTCATTCCTAACTTGTTAATCATGATTATTCTCTTCTCATTCATATTCCATGAAGAGATCTTATAAAACTTGCTGCTATGCTTCTTCCCAGTTCAAGCCAACTAAATATCATGGCGGATAAGATGGCTGTGTGTGTGAACTGTGGGAAAAAGTTTTTGAAATCCAAGATGAAAAATCACAACGGTATACATCAGAACCTTGGAGAGATGTGCGACATTTGCTTTAATAAATTCTATACCAAGGCGGGTATTGATGAACACAAGCGCGACTTGCATGGTCCCAACAAAGGAAAGAAGAACGAAGCAACAAAGGAAGAAGTTGTTGGGTTTGCGCCTTGGTATACTTCCATCCTCTTTTTCATTCATATGTGGTGAGGAGATCGTGCAACAAAGGGTCATGCATTTTTATTATATAAACCCTTTCTAATCCTCACTTCCAACTACATATTATGTTCTAAAAATGTCTAGTGATATGATTGCTTGTGTGAATTGTAAAGGGAGCTTCAATAAATCGAGGATGCAATCAGGGCCGACCCAATAATTATTAAGCAAGAATTGATCGATGTCTTTTTTTCTTTATGAAAGTATATAATAAAAAAAATAAGTAAACACGTTCGTATAAAAAGATTATACTAGATGATATTGAACGAATGATCTTGAACATCTACTTATAACACTAAAAATCTAAAATGAATGAATGATGATTAATTTCTAACAAGACAACCTCTATGGATAAAATGTACCATCTAGAGTTCTATACAAAAATCTAAAATTTTCAGGATTCACATTTATCTATAGACACGATACATTCATATCAAGTTAAAATATGATAGGTTCAAGATACTTCTAGACAGTTACACCAAATTATGCTAGTTTATTTGTGACATCGTATATTGCTAGCTATTATCATCAACTTCTAGAAATTTCCATAGTTCAATTTTTTAGACAATTTTAGTGTATATAAGTAATCCTGATTTTTCAATATTGACAAACACGATGATACTCATGCTTTTAGTCCATGAACTCTATGGATTATTCTATAATAAATGATCTTTTTTACTACATATATTCGTACAAAAATCAGACATTCTAGCACAGGTTGTTAACATATACATGTTTTGTTTCCTTTTCGATAAGAGAATATTGATACTCTTTAATATTCATGTTTAGATGCATACTTTCATTATTTCAATGACTTAGAAATTGATTTATAAAATATTAAGGGAAGTATGAGATATCAAATAAAACATTCAGTGGATTTCTCATATATTTGTTTTGCATTCTTTTTGTTCTGAACAAATATTTATATCCAATATTAGATTGTTTTTCCTAATTTGATAGCTTACTTTTTCAGGTTATTTTTGTTTGAGCATTTCCGTAATGAAATTGATAAATTGATTATCATTCCTCGAACAAGTACTACAATGTATTGATATATAAATATCCACACTTCTTTTTTGATGTGTTCTATTGTTTTTTATCCTTATTTTTAATTCACTGATCATTGATAAATGGAATTTGCATGTTTTGTTTTGTTAACGATAGTTTTTAACTACGAAATAAACATCCATAGAGTTGTTAGAATGTTCACCCATCAAGAAAAATTGCCTTCTGTTTGGATGAAAAATGTTTTTCTAACAAAACTAATTTGAATAGAGTTCAAAATTAGGCTTAACTAGTATTAAATTTTAATTTCAAGATTAAACGTCTAATATTTTTTGCTTGATTATGTTTGATCAAATAATAGCAGATCTTTAATATTTTTTGGGTCGTTTTCACCCGATGCCTAAAACGGCTTCTTATTTATTTTATGGGGCCTTTTCTAATTGGTGGCTTTAAACAATTGCTTAAATCACTTAAAGCTTAAGTCGGCCCTGGATGCAATATCATAGTAGTTCTCCACATCGAGAGCTGAGGCCGTACTGCTTTACTTGTTATAATGCATTCAAGACTTTGGCTCATGTAGACAAGCACAAACGAGAAGTGCATGAAAAGAACAAGGGGAAGAAGGAAGTAGACGGCGATAAGGAGAAATAAGAGAAGGGGAAGGAAAAGGAAAAGGAGAAGAATAAATAAGGAAGAGAAGAATAAAGAAGAGCAATTACAAATCAATTTTAGTTTCAATCAAATTAGGAGTTGAGTAAGACGTTTATTGTTTTGTAGCTTTCTTCACCTTACTAAACGATGTTTTCTTTCACTTATCAACTTTATATGATTATGTGATATGAATAATCCAATTTTAAATGGTTTATTCTTTTTTTGTGTGTATTGGCACGAGCATGAATTGTTAATGTATGTGTATAGCTTCCCTCGAAACAAACCGCTTTCTTAGTCCTTTGAAAGGTCGGATGCACGGGTCTTCATGAATGTGGCTGAAACCTGAAACGACCATTCACAAGTGTTACAATAGTCGACTATCGTCTGGATGCCTTTTGCCAAATATGCGCATAGTGTAAAAGAAAACAAAGGATAATTCCACCTTCATATCCTAAAACTTTCAGATTCTATTTAAAGTATTATAAATCTTTTTTTTGCATCATCTCTCTCAATTTAATACCTAATATTAACTTTCCATTTATATTTAAATGCAAAAAAACGCATGTGCTTTGGCATATGACCCAAATATTTCTTTTAAATCGAAACTACCCCTTAGCTTTTAAACCTAACCCTTTTTTCTTTCTCTATTTTGTTCAAAGCATTCTCATATCTCTCTTTTCCCCCTTCTCCTCCTTGTTGAGCTAGCTCCTTGGCTTCTAGCTTATCCATTGTCTTATCACCGTCCGTAAATTCTTCTATCATCCGTCCTATCATTCTGGGATCCTCCATCAATCTCGGAATGAAATCCTTAGTAAATTCCATTACAAAATTAACCTTGAGCTCTCTTTGAACCCCTCTTCTCCTCTCAAACCCACTCAATTCACTACTTTTTCGACGACCCCACGCCTAGTTCATCACACGCGACGAGTTCACGGTTGTAGATCTGGTAGTTATACCCGAGAAAGAACACAAAAAAATTGAGACGGTTAGTGCTTAGGTTCGAAGGTTTGGGATTTATGGTTCGATGGCCCTGAGGTTTGGGGATTTCTCGATGGATCCCTCGCTAGTTTCCATCTCGTTATGTTTAAGGGTTTGAACTCCGACAAGATTTTAGTTCTATCTCGTTCCTCTTTTGGGGGATGGGATGGCTCGCCAGAATCCATCTCGTTGGGTCTAAGGGTTTGAACTCCGAAAACATTACCCTCTTTTGGAGTCCACGGCTGCATATCTGTTTTTTTAATCTAATTCTTTTAGTTTTTAAAATATAATTGAAACTATTTTTTCTGAAACTGAATTTTAAAAAATAAAATTGTTTTTTTTAAATTGTAATATGATTAAAAGAATTAAAAAAAGTAAGAAAGAATTTTAAACTTTTAAAAGATTTGATATAATTGAATTTTTATTTATTTTAAAAATAAAATATTACTAAAATAATAATTAGTGAAAAAATTAAATAAAAGTTAAAAGAATATTTTTTTTTAAAAAGAAGATTTAAATAAATAAAGAATTTATGAAAATAAGGAGGTTTGGTTTTAAGGCCAAAAGGCGGCCAAGCGAGGATCACAAGAAGGAAAAGACCACATTTTGTCACAAAAACAAGGTGACTTAACCAAATGCTTTGTCAAAACTATGACAAGTACTGAGACTTAAATCGGAAAATGAAACGAATTAGAAACCCGAAACACGTCGAACATGACCCTTCCACAAGCCGCAAGGCATTAAGAATTATAGGATTCCATCCAAAAAACGATCGCAAGCTTCTCCTACATACGTTTTTTGTTCTACTTTATTTAAAATCATCTAAATATGTTTATATAAGTAATTTCATTTCCCGGTTACTTCATTTTTGAAATAGCTGCAATGAGCCTTAGGCTCTGGCACGAAGCTGGCTATGATATCGGAAATTTAGATGCAACTTTGATCCTCTGAAGGCCAAAACTGAGCCCACAATTGGTTAAAATAATGTATTTTCATGTATGAATATACATATTGTCTTCTCACAATGTTCAAAAGGAAATGATTTTGGGCTGGTTTTGAGATTAATGGAAGTCCAATGATTACAAACATCACACTAATGCTCTATTTTATTGTATTATTAATAATGATGATAATGGCTCAATTTTTAAAATTGATGATCATTAAAGCCAACGGTCTAGAAACTTTTAAGATTTATTTTATTTGAAATTCTGGGGTAATTTTGTCACCCAATTATCATTCCGAAGAAGAGTGGATTTAAAAGTTAATTTACTTTATTTTCCAATAGAGTTTGATTTTTCGGTTAATTTTATGTAGAGTTTGATTTTTGGGTTAATTAACTTTTGTATCTTTTTTGAATTGGTAACATATCTTTAGTACTTCAAAGTTCTATAACGTTCATTCTTACGTTTTAGTAACACACATTTAGTACCCCATATGAATTGGTCACAGATCATTAATACCTCTTATGTATTGATAACTGAACAATTACATGCCTTATCAATTGGTCGCAAATCATCAAAATGGCGTAAACTTGACCAAAATAGTGTCTAATGTGCTACCAATACATAAGGGGTATTAAAAGGTGTGTTACCAATACATAAGGGGTACTAAAGTAATTAACCCTTGATTTTTTTGGGGTAACGTGAGAACTTTATTGATAAAATGAACTGGAAACAGACTAAAAAAGAAACGGATTGAAAAAATAAACGAAGGGTGAGGCATAGTTCTGGACAATTACAAAACATTTACCTTTTATCTAACCTTCCCGGCTATTTCAGATAATGTTGTAGGGGTGGTTCCCTATTCTCTTGAAGATGCACAAGTAACACTTTTAACACTCTTCTTGGCTTGACTCGGGTGGACCCTAAAACACATGTTGATACCTCGGTAGAGACATTTAGGGGGGGGGGGGGGGGGTGTTAGATAGCCGATGATGTCACCAAGAAAAGGAGGAGACTTGGGATCAAGAACTTCCAGATCACGATGGAACATGGTGTTCTCTTTTGTATCACCCTTCATGGGGCCCCGACGAGCTCATTGCGCCAGACGAGCTTGCTTCGCAGATATCGCTTCATGCCCTCAAAGCCTGTCTCCATTACCAGCCCGAGGTGGGGAAATAGGGTGGTTCCCTCTTCCTTTGAACTGGGTAAGGTCGCGTGCCCCCTCTCGGTTGTGGCCCCTAGTCCTTCTCTGACTTGGGTTCCAAGGAGCAGTATCAACCCCGGATGATGGTAGGGTCCGCGGTACACCGCCTCCATGAGAGCACCCCTCCCGACCATAGTGAGTCGGTGAACGCACGAACGGGTGGCCGCCAATCCATTCGCACAACTCTTGTCCCCCTGAGTCGGAGGCTTGTCCGCCTCCATGCGCGTAACTTCGGGAGCTAGAGGTTTAACAATGAGCTCGTCCGGCTAGTTGGTCACCACGAGGGATCCTCATCCGCCCTATGCACGATGCAACTCTCGCCTCTCATAGGTGCCAACATATCCATATTCCTTCATGAGATCACTTGGTGCCTAGCATGGTGAGGAGGCAATCGTTGGTCTCCAGTCAACGCCTAAGGCTCGGGTGCCAAAATGGACACAACGAAAGGTCACCACTGGGTGTCTCTCCGATGGATCAGGACATGACTACCCAGAGCGGGCGAGGCTTCTGAATCCCCTCCGTCCTTGGCTCCCGGACGAGGGGCGTTGAAGAGATAAAAGTTGAGGACAGCACAGGAAGTGCAGATGGAAGGAGTAGACCTTCATGGTGAGTGTCCAAGAGACACTATTGCAGGAGTCGGATAAAAATAAGACGAAACAATGACTTCGAAAAATCCTAAATAAGAAATTTTTTCTAATAAAGTTTGATTAATCAACTACTAACAAAAAAACATATCTTATTGTTATCCCTATTTTTTTTTACTAGAATCTGTTTATTAAGGCAATTCGGGTAACCAAACAAAAAATCATATCTTACAAAACTACGTATCCATTGAATTTGTTAACTATTATTATCCCCAATAAATAAAATATCTGGTTTAAAAACTAATATGAGCTTTATAGTGATGTCATGTCTTAAACCACAAACAAGCATTAAAGAATAGGAAGACAAAACTGGCCGACAGACCAAACCAGTTGCCAAATTGGTTTTATTAGATGTACAAAGTATTCTATTAAAAGGGTTAAGCAAAAAGTCTGATCTTTAAACAAAATCGAATTAATTAATGGACTATTTTAAGAGATATTCAAATGATCTGTTAATTTAGAAAACAAAAAAAAAAATTATATAGGTATAGCTACAAAAAATCTTATAAAATAAGACATTTATTAAAACAAACAAAAATTAATTAAAAACTAAGTACAGATCAAAATGATTCATTCAAAAAATTAACAGTCATGAACAAGTTGCAAAAAATGATAAAATTGTAAGAGCTAGTGGGGTTACTAGCCCTAAAATTTGGGGCTATTCAAAAGTAATCTCATAGAAGAAGGCAATTCGGTCGGAGTTATTTGGGAAGGAATCGTTACATGTCATGAGGAGAAAGATTTAAGAGAAATGAGAGCGCAATCAATGAAGATATTCCCACCGGCACAATAACTCCAAGCTGAAAATCAAAATTCTCTCTAGAGCTTTCTCGGGACTTCCTATTTTCACCCAAACCCTTGTTTCGCTTTGTTTTTTTTTTTGATCGGTGATTTTTTGATTTATAAAACCAATGATTTCAAAGTGAAATTCGAAGATAAGGGCAAAGCCCTCAGCACACATACAACCAACAGAACTTCCCAACGGAAACTCTAACAAACAACAACAATCACACGGGTCTAACAACAGCCTATACCCAGATTTTGAAAAGGGTTTTGTTGTTGCTGGCAGTTGTCCTGGTCAATACTTTTGTCAGGACGTAGTCGGTGACTTCTCAACAGATGTTGCACATCAATACTCCCAATAATCCTTTCAATGCAGTCAGGTTTTTTTCCGAACCCTTTTATGCAACATGATTTCAAGCCCTCGCCTTTCATGACCCTCAACCCCAACCTTGGTCGACAATTTTCGCCTACCCCGATGATTTCTAATATAACACCGGCGATAGCATCGGTATCTGGATGTCGTCTTAGGCGTTCTCTGCTAGCCCTTCCCGACAACGAGAAGGAGGTTATAGAAAAAAAATGGAAGCCTGATGTGGCCAAGCACATCATTGTGTCTGGCTACACACGACCAGAGATGCAACTGAGGGCAACCAACAAGATATTATAGTATCTATTAGGGCCAAATTGCAAAAGGTTACAATGAGGGGTACCACTGCACCGTCAATGGATTGGAAACAAACCAAGAACTACTGGAACAAGTCTTACCTCGGGTGCGGAAATTCCACAATATCGTGAAGTCAAGGAAAACCTCACAAGCGGTTACTCCGAGGACGACTATATCAAGATGGCGAAGTATATCTACAAAACAAACCCGCGACCTTCGACCTCGATCATTGGTACAACATCCTCAAGCACAAGGAAAAGTTTTTGGCGGAGGAAGGCACGGCCAGTGACAATAGACAACGATTGGATGCTTTTGGAAGTTACAGCTTAACCCCACCCATTTATACTTAACCTCTATTTTTTGGGTTGTATTATTCGGGATTAATAAAATTTGAAGTTTCAATTCATTTACTTATTTTATTATTTATTTATTTATTTTTATTAATTTTGATTTTCTTTACTATTTACTGTTTTAAATCGATATTTAATAAATTCGACAAAACAATGTTAAATATATAGTTAGGATCTAGTTAGTACCGTGAACCCCACATTGTGGAGAACATGTTCTCCAATTCAAACCCACGATATCGGGACCAAAACCCGATGTCTTACCGTTAGACTATGCCCCGAGCGTATGGAAGCGCCTCTCGCCACCAATACAGAACTGGCATAGAGGCCCTAATACAAACATTTTCATATTTTTATTAGCCTGGGATCAAAGGATTCGAACCTTGGCGTATCAGGATCAAAACTCGTTGCCTTAACCGCTTGACTGCGCCCCAGATGTATAAGATACGGGTAAGCAACACCCTATACGCCTCGAGAACACTGATGCGGGGTCCGTTTTTCACCCACCAGCATTTCGTATACGGCGACAAGACCCCACCAACACCACCCCCGAACGGTCCACCGTACATACTCGAATACCTATTCTGACATCAATTTAAAATATGAATCCTGAAGTTACATACTTATAATTGGATGGCTAGATAAGGTGAGTTCAAGATTTTAATTCAAAGAAGAATATGATGTATATTTATATATTTTCAACTTCAATGAACACATGTGGATTGAAAACCAACACTGATATATAGTAAAATCATAACCCAAAGACTCCAATTTTTCTTATTATTCAATATAACGAGAGAAAGTTAATTCCACTTCGCCAGAGTTTGAATTCAAATATGTAAGCAGATCTGCAGAATCTACTGTTGAGGTAGAAAATAGAGTTAGCATATATTTTTTTGACGAAAAGCGGCACGCATCAACTTTATATATCAGTAAAAGTGACATACGTACAATCTGGTGAAAGCGCACAAGCGAACGATAAAATTACAGACTCCAAACTAATTAACCTATAATATTACTGACTCCCTACCAGAACGCAAAAT
The DNA here is from genome assembly GCA_963921825.1 of Erodium maritimum. NCBI lineage: Eukaryota > Viridiplantae > Streptophyta > Magnoliopsida > Geraniales > Geraniaceae > Erodium > Erodium maritimum. The sequence goes on from OY997588.1 coordinate 154,276,802, forward strand.
AGGGTGCCCTAGAACGTGCAAACATGTGCACGTCAAAAGTGCAACAATGTGCACACCAAACCGTGCCATATACCGGGCACACAAAACCGTGCAACAAGTGCACACCAAACGTGCAACTAGTGCACACCCAATCTGCACCACGTGCAGTTATTGAAAAAACAGTAAACATAACACAAAAGGAAAACTAAACCTAACCGAATCAGAGTCGACGTCGTCCAACCATGCGCCAAACCCAGTCACCAAAAGTACTAAATCGACTTCGGAATCATGCCAAGGAGACCGGAAAGACCGAATCTTCAACGAGACAAGTCGTCGGAATTGACCACCGCCGACCAACAACGAACCGAGAAATTACCTTGACTCGGAAAATCTACTGTTGAGGTAGAAAATAGAGTTGGTACGAGAAAGTACCTTGACCCGAAGCATATTGATTGATTAATAAACACATTCAAGTAGATAATAGAAATTATATTTTCTTAAATTACTAAATTATCCAACAGTTGGTACGAGGATTTTCCTAGTATGCTTCCGCCGCTGTTTTTGTGCTAAGCCAAACCATGAACCAAACACTGAACAGTTCCGACAAACAAACACACATCTGGTGCAACAACTAGGTTGTCCGAGACACTGTCTTGACTCTCCACGGCCACGTCCGGTTCTTCAACGTAGTTTCATATGATACATCAAATGAAGCAAAGTCAACAGCGTTGACCAGTTCAATAGTCAACGCAAGGATCGTAGTCGCACGTGGAGGAGAAAGCGAGGACTGTCACGTGCGAAGAGACCGGACATGCTTGTCCATTTGGGCAGCTCTGGCCACGACCGGAAAATTTTGTTTTGCTGACTTGGACTCAATATGTTTCTATTTTTCTTAGTTTTTTTTATTTTTTTAGAAATATATACTATTTCTATCCAGAATACACACGTGTGTTGTTTTGAGTATGCTTGATTTGATCAAATCAGACAGCAAAACCATAGTACAAACGTTTGTTAATTACATCCTAGAATTCAAAGTTTTTGGACGAATATTATAATTAGAGTGTGTGATTAAGTTGTTCTTAGTTGAGTCTCAAGTGGGTTTTGGACCACTTTCGAGTCTTGTGGAATGGAAAGCTAAGTGAGCATAGATTCGAGTCCAATGTTTGTGTTAACATTGAGGCTCTATTGCATGTATCTACGTGTTGTCAATTGCTCATTTTCTTCATCTCTTTCAACGTAGTTTTATATGGCTGTGATGATTTGAATTATGATCGTTAGATAAAATATAGATAACATAATTTTTCGATATTGTAATTAATATTATTAATTTAATCACTAAGAGTTGATAAAATAATTTTATCAATAATGTCACTAACGAATATGATTGGTGATTCTTCGGAGGGTAGTCCTTGGAAGGAAATCATACTTAAATCGTCAAAACGAGTGAGCCGGCCTCCCAAACACTTGTCTGATTTTTATACCATGAAGTGTAAACCGAGGAATCGTTCTTTGGATCGGGAAAGAGTTGCTCGTCCCGTTGACATTGGGAAACAGGTTGAGCATGGCAGCATTGGAAATTCTTTAGGTGCAGTTTCGCCTCATGGAACCGATGCTTGGAGTACAATCCGTTAATTGGCTTCCAAAAAAAAGAAAGATGCGATTAATCGTATCTGAGGTCGGGAGGCGAGGTTTCACGGGGTTTTCTTTTCGTTTTTGTTTCCGTGTTTTGTTTAGGAAAAGGTTTGGCCTTTTAACTCCCCTTTCTGGAGTTCCTATGTAAGCGTTTTCTTTTACCCTGATTATCCTCTAATCAGGGCATTCCGGTTCTTTTTTAGGAATCGGTCTTATTAATAAATTTTTCGAGCTTATCAAAAAAAAAATGCCACTAAAGTTATGGTTTTCGAGTACTCTTGTGCTCTACTAAAAAGAATAGTCTGTTTTGGTTGAAAATAGGGTTGATAATTATTTTCATCACTATTTCTTTCTTGAAAGATTGGTGCTCGTTATTATTAGGACAAAATCGGAAGTAACCTGCCCCAATACTATACATGAAGATAGTATCCAAGTGGAGGATTAATCTCCTTGGCAAAACCAAGGTCAATCACTTTGAAATCAAGCTGAGATCTCCGAGTTATTAAAAATCCAACAAATAACGATAGTGACAGCCTACAATACATATGGGAATGCCAAGACTTTTATTTTTTTAGAATAAGAAATAGTTTTTCATTAATTATGGGAGAAAATCATTACAACGACCAGTACCCTTTAAAAAGATAGTGATCCAATAACTCTCAGAAACGAACAAGTCCAACATGATCCGGTTATAACACTCGTAACTTATACAGAAGAGTAATCCAAAACTAACATGATCCGGTTATAACACTCGTAACTTATACAAAAAAGTAATCCAAAACTAAAACAGAAATTAAAACCAAAACTAGAACATAAAATAAAACCAAAGGTTGTCAACTGCAAGAAACAGCTCAAGGTAGGGCCTAAACGCTGCTCGGTCCCTGCTCTCCAAGGACTCGTTTTGAATGAGCTACCGAAATTGAATCTGACAGTCTGGCTAGGAGTGACGGTATGATTCAGGGATCCCTCCCGGTACAAACCTCTGAATCCTTGCGTACTCATTGGGCTTGGCGAGGCTGCGTAGCAGTCCTCGCTTGATGGCTGATGCGTCTGATTTTTTCCGATTATATCGTCGTCCGTGTCCGCGCTCAAGGCGTGGGAGGCTAACACGGAGAGTAAGAACATCACCGCAACAGGGAGTCGCGGATCGTCGCCGATGCACCATCCCTCCAATACAACAACGCCGGGTTCCGGATGCATAGAGGAAAACACCACCGCAACAAAAGGTCACGATCCGTCGTCGATACGCTATCCTTCTGACACATCATCGTTCAATTATGAATGCACTAACAAGAGTAGAGAAAAGAGAAAACTCATGATCGACGTAATGGTTGGAGACAAACACGTAATGATTATAATGATAGTTTCCACGATTAGGATTGAGAGCTCTTCCACTTAAACCTAATTTTCATATAGATGAAGATGTTAGAATCTTAAGCTTGAGCTCCATCACCAAACTATAGAAGATAAAACAACATGATAATACAGATAAATACAATTCGTAACCAGTAATAGAATACGATGACTAGTGTCAGTGTCGCGTGAGGACGTACGCGGAAATAATGTGACAAATTTCCATAAGTGGTTAGGGTTTCATGACAATAATTGAATGTTGTAGGGATATTTTTTGATCCCTCACCTTCCCAATTCCACAACTTGCCCTAGAAAGGGGTGACCTACGAAATCGTGACCCCTATAGAGAGGCATTTAATTATAGGATTTGACAATTATCTACTGCCATTTAATCACCCGACTAGCGGGCCATGCACGTGTGTTGCTGCCCTAATTGTGTAGGGTAGCTCGATACCCCAAATGATTAAGAGCAATGATTAAGAGCTGTAATTAAAACATCAAATTGCAATTCTAAGTTAGGTATTATATCAATCTATTCGAGTTTTAATAGTGTTTAAATTAAATGGTTGTAATCATAAATGACAGTCTATAAGTGATGTTTCTTTTTGAATTAGTAGTTTTATTAATAGAAAAAAAAAGTCGTTACCGTAGTCATAACCATTATAGTGATGGTCTAATAACCCTTAGATACGAACCAAAAACAGAAATATAACTAAAACAGGAATTGAAACCAAAAATAGAACATATCGATTTAAAATCCAAAAAGTTCAAATTGTCAACAACTGCTCAAAGTAGGGCTTGAATATTGCTTAGTCCCTGTTTTTCAAGGACTCGTTTTGTCAAATGAGCTATCAAACTTGAACTTGACAGTCTGATCGGGATAGGTATAAGTAAAATCACTGAATCCTTGGTTACTCATTGGGCTTAGCGAGGCTGCATAGCAGACTGTGTCCCCGCTCGAAACGTGGGTGGCTAACACGGAGAATGCAAGTAACACCGCAACAAGGAGTCGCGGAAAACGTCGTTGATGCACCATCCTTCCGATACAGCAACGCCGGAATGTGGATGCGCAGAGGAAAACACCACTGCAACATAGGGTTGCAGTCCGTCGCCGATACAAGATCCTTCTGATGCAGCACCGCTGAGTTGTGGATGCGCAGAGAAGAGCATTACCGAGAATAGAGAGAGGAAAAAACTCAGAATCAATCTTATATTGGTTGAAGACGTGTACGTAACAGTTTTATGATGCAGCTACGATTGACAAGGATTGAGCAGAGATTTTTTTTCGTTATTATGGTTGCTTAAGTGCCATGCTCGATTTACAACAACAAAAAAGTGTAACAATGATATTTATGAGACCACCGGACAACAAATATTCACGTAAAGTTAAGACATAAAAAATGAATTGCGTTGACATATTCAAGTTTTAGTTAGGGGAAATATTCATGACACATAGTCACGGACATATTTTATTTTTATGTTAAATCTAGTCCGACGGTGAGTCTTTCTAGACATTAATGAGAGATCAATTTTTTGGGATCAAAGTTGTATTTATCATTAATTAAAAATAAAATATCAGCTTTTTTTTTTCTTCTTTTTTTTTTGATGAAAGTTAGGGATTTATTAATGAGAATCAAACGCTAGTAACCCAGAAATATAAAAGGGTGTATCATGATAAATGCCTTGACCACGAAGAAAATTAGAGTCATGAGATTGTAAAGATCCTCAGTAGATTGTTTTTCAAAAAAAAACTATGCTCTATTCGTTGTATTAAATCGAACATGTAGTCATTGGTTTCAAGGGGAAGCAGAAATCTGATCAGGAACTTATAAGGGATACTGAAGAACTACCACAAGAAAAGGACGACACCTGAAGAAAATAACCGAGAGCAACCAAAAAGAACGAGCGTTCCTAAACAAGAAACGTCGCCATCCCAACATGGAAGCAAAACTGACTTAGAAGGTCTAAAAACCAAATATTACAACCATAGAGCGCAAAAAAAAAAAAACCCTACTATTTTTTGTTCTCTTTCACGATAATGTTATAGTTACTCCATTTGGGGGTTCCTCGACATGTCTCCTGATTTACGGCCGAAAAGCTCGATTTTCTCTTTTATGCAAGGTCTTCACATCCTTTCCTCAGGTATGTCCTCCGCCATCTGAAGTACTCCCCTCCTCTCACGAATCCTCAACTCAAGCAACGCATAATGGTTATAGTCGAGATGGAAATAGCAATTTGCGTATCCCCTCATGAGAATAGGGTCAGACCATCAAAGGATACACATGGAGTAGTTATCGACTGAATGGTCTTCTTATGTGTTTCACTTAATCTCTCAGTTGCGAAACAAAATAATCATTTTTACTACGGTCTTGAGGCGCTTGTACATTCGTTTGTAAGGGTCCTAGACTATAATTTAGTACTAATACCCGTACTTTTTTCTATCAATATAATTGATGTTATTCACTAAAAAAAGAATATAAAACATAAGAATCGGGTCACTGTTGTCAAAATAAACGTCGAAAAGATCTTGTTGGACCAAACTTTTTCAACACTGACCATATTTTTATCCAATTAACCTAAAACCGTCCGATTTCTTAAAATAAGATCAGTATGGTAAAAAATCAACGCCTAAACAGTCGTTTAGGCCGATTCTGTCGATTCTTATCGTACGGTTTACAATTTGATCTTTAGTCACATCCACAAATAAGTCCAAATATAAAATATTTTATTTATTTATTTTAAATTTAAAAATAAATACCCTCAATTGAATTGAATCCCTACTTCTCACAATAATGTAGTATCATTTTCTTCGGTGGCTATATTGGTTTGAATTTTACCAACATACCAAAGACCCAAAAATGAAAATTGAAAACGAAATAAATTCTCAGCCACCAACGCCCACCGCAGGCTCCAAGACTTTCAGAATAAACAATAATAGTATTAGTACTCAATCAGTGTTCATGGAACCTTCCCTTTGTACTCTGCCTCTCAAAAACACTATATATACACTAACATTAACCCAAGCTCCAACACATCATCACCAAGCTCTCAAATCCCAGCTCAAATCATCACATATCCTCTCAACATCATTCTCAAAACTTTAGCATAGTCCGAGGATCTTTAGTTTCGATTACTACAACAAATTAATGGGTTACATGGCTTCTCCAGAAACTAATCAAAGAGCATTGCTGTCGAAAATGGCTACCGGAGACGGTCACGGCGAGAACTCGCCGTACTTCGATGGCTGGAAAGCTTATGATTCCGATCCTTTTCACCTTACCCAGAACCCTCACGGTGTGATCCAGATGGGTCTCGCGGAAAATCAGGTAAAGACTCGATTTTGATCCTTAAATTTGTGTTTTTGATTTGTGGGTTTTGTTTTGTACTTACAAAGGTTGTGTTTTTATTGCAGCTTTCGTTCGAGTTGATTGAGAAATGGGTTATGGAGAACCCGGAAGCTTCGATTTGTACGCCGGCGGGATTGAGGGAGTTCCGGGACACTGCCATCTTTCAGGACTACCACGGCTTGCCGGAGTTCAGACATGTATGTAACATGAAAAAAAAACAACCTTAATCTGATCGATTAGTCACATACTCACATGTTTGTCTGAAATTAACCACAAAACGTGATCAATTGGTCCACAGGCTGTGGCGAATTTCATGGGGAAAGTCAGAGGAAACAGAGTTAGATTCGACCCTGATCGGATTGTTATGAGCGGCGGAGCCACCGGAGCTCACGAAATGGTGGCCTTCTGTTTGGCCGATCCCGGCGAAGCGTTTCTGGTCCCCACACCTTACTATCCAGGGTAAGACCTCAATTTTCAAACGTAATCATGATTAGTCGGCCTAATTACAGTCCACTAACCTCATCTTAGTGCACACACTAACCATTTTTCAAATACAAACATCACCATCTCAATAGTACTGGACCCAACCATGTGTATTATTGGTGTTGCCCATGACTCATGAACAACGAAAATCAGAAACAATGATCAATTTTTTTTCAAATCCGACATCAGCCCAATTAAATTATCGCAACGCTTTTTAATAACCCCATCGAAAGATCAAATCTTTTTGTGTGTATGTGCTTAAAGTTTCGATCTTTATGTTGCAGGTTCGACCGAGACCTGAAGTGGAGAACCGGAGTGCAGCTCGTTCCGGTTGTGTGCGAGAGCTCAAACAACTTCAGGATCACCAGAGCCGCCCTCGAAGAGGCCTACGACAGAGCTATGGAAGCAAAAATCACAGTCAAGGGCTTGCTCATAACCAACCCATCGAACCCTCTAGGAACGATCCTCGACCGAGACACATTACTAAGCTTAGTGAGCTTTGTTAACGAAAAAAACATCCACCTAGTCTGCGACGAGATCTACGCCGCCACCGTCTTCTCGCAGCCGGCTTTTGTCAGCATTGCCGAGGTCATAGAACAAGACAACATTGTCTGTAACCGCGACCTTATCCACATTGTGTATAGTCTGTCTAAGGACATGGGGTTCCCAGGTTTCAGGGTCGGGATCGTGTACTCGTACAACGATGCTGTAGTGAATTGCGCACGAAAGATGTCGAGCTTCGGGTTGGTCTCGACGCAGACCCAGCACCTGATCGCTGCAATGCTCAACGACGATGAGTTCGTGGACCTATTCATCTTAGAGAGCGCTAAGAGATTGGCAACCAGGTACAAAATACCCTCCATTTGAATTGGTCTGGTAATCTTATGTTCTTTTTAACAAATGAAATTACGATTTTACCCTTAATAAAATCCTGCTCGATCACATTACCTTAGGTAACCCCCATTTGAATCGGTCTGGTGACCCTATGTGCTTTATAACAAATAAAATTACGTTTTTATAAAATTCTGACCAGATCACATAACCTTAGGTGATGACCTGATGTGTTTTATAACATATGAAATTACGATTTTATCCTTAATAAAATCCTGATCGGGTCATATTACCTCAGGTACAAGGCCTTTACTAGAGGGCTTGCACAAGTGAACATCGGGTGCTTGGAGAGCAATGGAGGATTGTTCATTTGGATGGATTTGAGGAAGCTATTGAAGGAGAAGAGCTTCGAGGCGGAGACGACGCTGTGGAGAGTGATAATCAACGAAGTGAAGCTCAATGTCTCGCCCGGAGCGTCGTTCCATTGCTCGGAGCCGGGTTGGTTTAGGGTTTGCTTCGCGAACATGGACGACAAGACGATGCAGGTGGCGCTGAGGAGGATCATAACCTTTGCTCTGAAGAGCAAGGAGGCGGCTGCGGCGGTGGCGGCGGCGAGGCTGTCGAAAGCCAAGAGGATGTGCTGGCAGAACAGCCTCGGACGGCTCAGCTTGTCGTCGAGGAGGTTCGATGATTTCGTGATGTCGGCGTCTCCGATGAGTCCTCACTCGCCGATTCAGTCGCCGCTCGTGAGAGCTACTTAAGTGAGTTTGTGTACAATGTAAATGTGACAATAAATGTGTTCGTCCGAGTTTAGTGTCTTTTTTTTCTTTGTTCACTTCGTGTGAGGAAAGTTTATGGGTTGATAAGTTCTGCTCAAGTAAATTGTATCTTATATTAGCTCTTGAAATGTTTATGTTTTGAGTGATCTTATTAAATCGAGAAAGTTCGTACGTTCAACTTTGTTTTGTTACGGTTCCAAGCTATGAAGATTTGAGTTCAAGGAACTATAACTCGGAACATTAGATCATCAGTATCGGACTATTAGTCTTAATATGTTTTTAATTCGTTCAGCGTTCCACAACATTTAAATTGCCCGCCTCCATAATTCTTCACAAATTCACAATAGTCTTCTTTTGAAATATGATTGTAACATTTTCCTTCACTTCATTTTTCTTAGCGAATTTACCATGTCACCCTTAATAAGCTTTCCGGCCAGATAAATGGAATACTTGAACCAGTGAGGAAACTGTACTGTTGATAAACAAATTTGTCCGATCGGATAAAATCTGTGCAGCCTTCATTAAGAACAAGTCCGGATTCTGTGAAAAATGGTACTTAAAGAGGGAAGATCTAACTTCTCTCTAAAATAAAACCCTAGCCGCCTCTTTTTTGTTTTTCTTCTACATGCATAGTCATGTCTTCCAGTCATGTACATCGTCGGTGGGGGCCTCCTCTCCCCTCCTTATTTGTCTTTCCTCTTCACACCTTCTCTATGGCTAGTTGTTTGTTGACTCTCTTTTTCGGTTCAGAGTTCGTCATATTTGCTTCGCTAGGATCTTGCTCGTTGAAATTCGTCTCTCCTCCGATGGTCGTTGGTTTCGTGGTGTTGGCCACCAATGAAGTTCTCCCGAAGTCACGAACTGAATCTGGCCGCCTGTTGTCACAGCTCTCGATGTTCCACTCTTTCGTCATCCCTCCCCTAGTCAGATCTGTCGTGCATCTGGATGGATTGTTTTCACCCCGTCTCCCCTTCGCTCCACCGCGCACGATGCTCATCACCATAGCTTGTGTCTCCATCCTATGCAATACGTGTACTAGAGCATACAAAACGGGTCTCTTAGAGGATGTCGGTGAGGCTAGGAAATATGAATTTTCCGTCTATTTTGATGATTCCGTTAGAAAAATGCTATTGTACACGTGACCAACACAAGTTCAGAAAACTAACGGAATCGTCAAAACATACGGAAATTATTAGTTTGTACAAAAAAAATAGAAAGATCACAGTTAGGAAGTGTAATAAAAGATGTAACCTAGTTAGAATCGCCAAAACAAACCTCAAAAACGTCAGGACTTATAGTTACCCTTATTATTATGTACACCGACTACCTCTTTATCATCGAAAGACCTACGGATTCGACTCTCTCACATCATACTTTCTATCACATTCCCAAGCAATTAAAGACACAGAAATAAACCCAACAAAAGGTCAACCTTCTGGCTGTCCTGATAGACCCACCTATCAACCATAGACATCGATAGATTGATTGGTATGTTTCAATTTCTTCTCAACTTTATTGTTCGTTGACAAAAAAAATCCCAGTTTTGTTTCGTTCCTGGTGATCTTTTTTATCAGCTGTACCTTTTGTTTGAAGGAACAGCTGGTCACCATAGCCAAAGATTGAGTCAATCTGTAGTTGGTGTATATGTCACAAGTTTTGAAGAGGTACATATGGTCACCACTTTTACAAGACTATATTGTAACATTAATTTACCTGGTCAAGTCTACATATAGATCTAGTTTCAACATAATATTAGAATTTGATATTTAACCGACATCTCACTCTTTTCAAATAATACAAAGTATTTTAGTGTAAGACACATAAAATAAAGGGATAACGCCGATTCTCAACCTTTTTAAAACTTTGTTTATCACATTCTAACTTATGTGACTTTCAGTTATCACTTCCTAGCTCAAAAAATTTCTTTTTTACAATTCCTAACCAAATGTGGTATATTTTTTTACAATTCCTAACTGTGAAAAACATCTACTTTTTGTAAACGTACCACCTTTAGGTTAGGAATTGTAATAAAAAATTGAGTTCGGAAGTGATAACTGAAGATCACATAAGTTAGGACGTGATAACTAAAGGTTGAAGAGAGTTAGGAAAAACGTTTTTTTCTAAAATAAAATTATGTTATTGTTAAGGGTGGTATGGAGGATACCAATACTTGTTATAAGTATGTTTTTCCTCCTTAAAATAAGCTAAGAAAAGACAAAGATGAAGTGGGATTTTGAGACACATTTTGCTTTAAAACCCAAGATTAGTTAGATATTGGTGAACCATAGTCATGCCAAGTGACATCATGGGAGCACATTGCTCCACCAACTGCCTTGGATACATGAATCTATTAACAATGTAATCATCTAAAGAATTGCTAGTTATACTTATCTTGTATTAAGGTTTGGAAACATTATTACAATATGAGTTTCAAACCTTTAAAGCACACGCAGCGGAGACTATTCATTGTCGAATAGAAGGTCAATTCGGTATAAATTTTTAGTAAAAGAGAGTCGAATCGGTGTTTTCGGTCAAATACACGTTTAATTTGTCGAGTTCTATAACGTAGACTGAGGAAGGGTTAATTATGAGAATGGCCTTATTTTTAAGGCTTATTTGTGGGGTAGCATCTATCTTTTACCATTTTGCGGAAGTTACGTTTTTGTCCTTAATGAAATCCAGTTTAGGTTGGTTTTTTCCTGACCGAGACCCAAATTAGGCTCATATCTGGGAAAACGCTCATCCCGATCTAGATTTCATTAAGGCAAAATCGAGTTTTCATTTAAAAAAAAAGAGATCATCTTGCAAAGACTTTCCAAATAAAGGCTATTTTGCAAATAAACCTTAAAAATAAAGTTATTCTCACAGTTACCCTATTGAGGAATTTGTCGACCCAAATAGATTCTGTAAACAGAATCGATTCTATAACGTATGGTTTGTAGAATTTTCGTGGTTTCTACACATTCTAAGGGAATAGACTCGACAGGGTTATTCCCACGGCAAAACATAGATTATTAGACCCGTTTTGTATAGATAAAAAAAATGAAAATGAGATAGTTTTACGACTAAGAGTAGTACATTCAATTCAGCCTACACATGTTTGACATCTTCATGTAATGTGTGTACCATTCTAGAGGTTCCTCATGTTCTTCCCATTAAAAGTCAATTCATCAAAGCAGAAATTGTTGCACAAATTTTCTAAACCTTGTGCCTGGAATTGAATAATGAGAGAGTAGAAAATATTGATATATGTTTAAGCTTATGACCCTTGTTCATGCATTGTCATTGCCACCTACTATTCCCAGGTCCCTACCGGGTGAAGCTTTTATTAAGTTGCACAAGTAGCAGCCCTATCTGACTTTTTTGCATAATTAAAATTCAGTAGGTGTTGGGCATATCTTCATCCACAAGACTTATTCGAGGCAATCACTACACATCCTTCCATCAATCTCATGTATCTTGTTGAAAGTTGACCCAAATTTAAGCAACATTGTGGTTTGGTCTCCAAATTATTAAATTTAGTGAATTGTCTTTGTTTGATTAGCAAGTAATCAATTTAGGGAATTTTGTGCCCTGTTTCTCAAACTAGGTCTTAATTGTGTAGAGATTTTTATTTCCCTATTTTGTATGGAGTATCTCTACACCACTCCTATAAATACCACCTGTAAGCTGCCATGAGGGATAAGCTGAATCAATGTAAATCCTCGGCGTTGTGTAAACATTCTCCCTATAGTGAAGTTTTGCTGGTTGGCGCCCGTGGTTTTTTCCTCTCTATTGTTTGGAGGGGTTTTCCACGTTATATCGTTGTGTTCTCCGTTTTTGGTTTCGATCTATTTTCGTTTTATTGCCTATCGTTTTATAACAAGTGGTATCAGAGCTTGGTTGTTCAATCTAGGTTTTATGACGATATGACATCATTGAAATTCGATCTACCGTTGCTGGACTACACCACACGATTTTCTCTGTGGCAAGTAAAGATGCAGGCCGTTCTAGCGCATCCTGACCTTGATGATGCGTTGGATGGACTTAACAAGAAGGATCCAAAGACGTGGACCGATGAGGAGAAGCGTAAGGATCGTAAAGCTCTATCTCTGATTCATCTTCATCTATCAAATAATATTTTGCAGGAAGTACTGCTGGAGAAAACTACAGCAGCGCTTTGGCTCAAATTGGACTCGATCTGCATGTCCAAGGATCTGACCAGTAAGTTGCACGTGAAGATGAAGTTGTTCACGCACAAGCTGCAAGATGGTGGTTCTCTACTCGATCACCTAGCGGTCTTTAAGGAGATCGTTTCTGATTTGCAGTCCATGGAGGTAAAATATGATGATGAAGATCTAGGTCTACTACTCTTATGTTCATTGCCTAGTTCTTTTGCAAATTTCCGAGATACCATATTATTGAGCCGCAATGAACTAACTCTTGCGGAAGTATATGAGGCCCTTCAACAGAGGTAAAAGATAAAACTTATGGTACAGGGAGAAGAATCATCATCCTCCAAGGGAGAAGCTCTGCAGGTACGTGGGAGGACCGAGCAGAGAAACAACAACTATAAGAGCAAGAACGGGAGAGGTCGTTCTAAGTCCAAAGGAAGCGACAAGTTCTGCAAGTATTGTAAGAAAACAAATCACACCATTGAAGATTGTTATAAGCTTCAGAATAAGGAGAAAAGAAACGGTTCGTACAAACCAAAAAACAATTCTGAATGTGATGGTAAGACCTCCGTTGTTTCCAATGATAATTCTGATAGTGATTGCTTGGTTGTGTTTGCTGGTTGTGTTTCTGCTTATGATGAATGGATTCTTGATACTGCCTGTTCATTTCATATCTGTTGTAACAAAGACTGGTTCAGTTCTTATAAGTCTTTGCAGAGTGGAGATGTGGTGCGTATGGGATATGACAACCCACGTGAGATTGTGGGCATAGGCTCCGTTAAGTTCAAGATGCATGACGGCATGGTACGCAGATTGACAGATGTGAGACACGTACCAACCATGGCGAGAAACATCATCTCTCTCAACACTCTTGACGATGAAGGGTACAAGTACTCCGGTTCACAGAAAATTCTAAAGGTATCAAAAGACTCTCTCGTTCACATGATAGGTGATACAAATTCTGAAAGGTTATATGTTCTTAGAGGTAGCACTTTAAATGGTTCTGCTACTGCTGTTGTTATTTCTGATGAACCTAGTAAAACTAATTTGTGGCACAAGCGCCTTGGACATATGAGTGAACAAGGCATGGAAGAGTTGATCAAAAGAGATTTACTTGATGGCTGCAACATGAGTAAGTTGGAGTTTTGTGAGCACTACATTTTTGGTAAGCACAAGAGAGTTAAATTCAATGCTTCCGTTCATACCACAAAAGGGATATTATATTATGTGCATGTTGATGTTTGAGGACCTTCCCGTAAAACTTCTCTTGGTGGTGCAAATTACATGCTTACTATTATTGATGATTACTCTAGAAAAGTGTGGCCTTATTTTCTAAAACATAAATCTGATGTGTTTGATGCTTTTAAGAAGTGGAGAGTTATGGTGGAGAAGCAAACCGAGAAGAAGGTAAAAGTGTTTCGTACTGACAATGGCATGGAGTTTTGTTTAAATGATTTTGACAATTATTGTAGCAACGAAGGCATTGTAAGGCACCACACCATCCCGTCCACGCCTCAACAGAATGGTGTGGCTGAGCGCATGAACCGAACCATCATCTCTAAGGCTCGGTGCATGCTTTCTAATGCTTGTATGAGCAGACGTTTTTGGGCTGAAGCAGCCTCCACTGCCTGCTACTTAATAAACAAATCTCCAAGCATTCCACTTGATAAGAAAACTCCCATTAAGGTATGGTCTGGTTCACCTGCTGATTATTCACTATTGAGAGTTTTTGGTTGCACTGTTTATGCACACGTTGATAATGGAAAGTTAGAGCCTAGACCTGTCAAGTGTGTGTTTCTTGGTTATGGCTCAGGATTAAAGGCATATAAGTTATGGAATCCTGAAACTAAAAGAATTTTGCTGAGCAAAAATGTTGTTTTTAATGAGGCTGTCATGTTCAATGATAGTTCTTCTGTGGATGCCTCTGATGTTTTTGATGTTACTAATTTTTCTGATGATGAGAAACAGAGGATAAGCGTGCAGGTGGAGCACCTGAACGACAGAGTAAATGAGGTTGTTGAAAATAATGAAAATGATGTTCAGCTTACACCACCTGTTTTGCAGCAAACAAATAATTTCATTGCTGCTGATAGACCGAGGAGAAACAAAGGTCATCGCCCTCGTTTAATTGAACAATGTAACGTTGTTCATTATGCTTTGAGTTGTGTTGAACATGTGGAGCATGATTATGATAGTCCTGGTGATATGATGAAGTCAGTTCATGTTGCTAAGTTTGAGCTTTGCTCAAGCTTAGTTGGTATAATTGTTTAGCCCTAGTGGTTGTTTGGCGCCGAAAGTATTTTTTCTTTGTTTGTTCAGGAAGATGTCTACCGCTTTATGCTACAAGGAGGAATTTGTCTCAAAGTGGAGTTTGTTGAAAGTTGACCCAAATTCAAGCAACACTGTGGTTTGGTCTCCAAGTTACCAAATTTAGGGAATTGTCTTTGTTTGATTAGCAAGTAATCAATTTAGGGAATTTATGCCCTGTTTCCCAAACTGGGTCTTAATTGTGTAGAGATTTTTATTTCCCTATTTTGTATGGAGTATCTCTACACCACTCCTATAAATACCACATGTAAGCTGCCATGAGGGATAAGTTGAATCAGTGTAAATCCCCGGCGTTGTGTAAACATTCTCCCTATAGTGAAGTTTTGCTGGTTGGCGCCCGTGGTTTTTTCCTCTTCGTTGTTTGGAGGGGTTTTCCATGTTATATCGTTGTGTTCTCCGTTTTTGGTTTCGATCTATTTTCGTTTTATTGCCTATCGTTTTATAACATATCTCAGTTTCTTTATTGTATTCAACCTCAAAAATCGGTTTACATCGATGACAATCCATTGTCGTTTATACAGACAGTTTACGATTTGTTGTTATGAATCTCGACTAGCAATTAATTTGCATGGAATTTGTTAATATCCGATTGCATATGTGACTATTTATTTCATTTAAAGACTACTACCCCTATCAATGAGGATATTTTCTGAATCATGTGTTGATGATGTCAATATTATCCTCAGCCTTTAGTTTAGTCTTTAGGGTTTTATGGATTCACCGTCCGAGCAACACCGTCATTGGAGGAAGAGGGAATACCTTGCGAATCCAATATGTTTAATTCAGGGCCTCTGCCGTCCATCTGAAGGGGATAAACTCATCTTTTTTTACATTAATCCCAAAAGGTTCAAACCCCTAGACCTTTGAAGATTACAGGCCTATCAGTCTTGTAGGTTCCTTATACAAAATTGTGTCCAAGTTACTAGCTGCCAAGTTAAAGACAGTCATGGATGAGCTTGTGAATGATGTACAAACTGGTTTCATAGTAGGGAGGCAAATCTTAGATGGAGTGTTAATTGCTTCTGAAGTGATTCATTCTTTAAAATACTCAAAGGAGGAAGTCATTATTCTCAAGGTAGATTTTGAGAAAGCTTATGACTTCCTGGACTGGGGATATTTGGATCAGGTGTTAAAAATCATGGGTTTTGATAATACATAGAGGAGTTGGATGAAATCCTGTTTCCAGGTTTGGTCTTCAGTTCTTGTCAATGGCTCCCCTACTCTAAATTTTGAACTTACAAGAGGGTTGAGACAAGGTTGCTCACTTTCTCCTCTACTTTTTGCATTGGTAGTTGAGGGTCTTCATCAAATACTTGAACAAGGAATCAGAGTAGGGAATTTTGAAGGCATTACTTGTGGAATACAAGGGTCTGTCATTTCTCATCTGCAATTTGCAGATGACACACTTATAATCATCAAGGCCAAGAAGAATCATTTACACAATCTCAAGTCCTCTCAAAGCTTTCCAATTAGCTTCTGGTTTAAAGATAAATTATCACAAATCAAAGGTTGTGCTACTCAATCCCTCAATGTATACTGAATCTGAAGTCTCTGACATACTTGGTTGTGAAATTGTTGGTCTCCCACTTGATTACTTGGGCTTCAAGCTAGGGGCTAATCCTAGGAGATATGTTACTTGGCTACCAATTATTGACAAATTTAAGAGAAAGCTTAGTCTCTGGCAGACCAAATTACTAAATTTTGGGGGTAGGGTGACACTAATTAAATCAACACTCTCAGCTCTACCACTTTATTATATGTCCCTCTTCAAAGCTCCCAAGAAAGTTCTCAAGGAAATGGAAATGTGGCAGAGGAGGTTTCTGTGGAATGGTTCCATAACTAAGAAGGTTTTACATAAGGTGAGGTGGAACTTAGTGTGTCAACCAAAGGAGAGAGGGGGTTTAGGGATAAAAAGTCTCTACATTATGAACTCTTCACTTCTAGCCAAGTGGTGGTGGAGATTTGCTATTGACACTTATTCTCTTTGGAAAAAATTTATATGTGCAAAGTATGGCTGCATTGCTGAAGATTGGAACCTATCAACTATCAAGTTAACCACTAGTCAGAATTTTTTAGGTCATGTGCATACACTTCTCAGTGATAATAAATTCTGCAGTGCTATAGGTTACACTGGTTTACAGTGGTTTGTGGTTAATGGAGTGAGGGTCAGTTTTTGGGATGATATTTGGCTTTTGGATGTTCCTATCAAGAGTAAATTTCATAGACTTTTCCACCTTTCCATACACAAATTCAATAAGGTGGTTTATTTTTGGAACGATGGAGATTGGCTACTACATTTTAGGAGGAAGCTGAGAGGGTGGGAGTTGGGTCTTTTTAGAGAATTATCTGAGCTACTCAATGTTTTCTCTCTACAAGACACTGGACAAGACAAAGTGGTTTGGAAAATTCACTCATCAGGTTTTAAAGTCAAGAAGATATACAATTTTTTGGAGGGAACTACACAGCAAGATCAGAATTGGGCAAAGTATTTGTGGTCTCCCTCTCTCCGTCCAAAAATATCAGCATTTACCTGGTTGGCCTGCCACAAGGCTATTCCCACAAGAATGTTGTTAGATGGAAGAGTTCTAAATCTTCAACTGGAAGACACTCTATGTCTTATGTGCAATTTTGATTTTGAGGAGATAAATCACCTCCTTCTCTCCTGCTCAAAAGCCTGGCTAGTTTGGACTGAAGTTTTATCCTGGTGGAGATTTAAAGGAGTAATACCTAATGATATCATTCAATTCATTTATTCCTGGGAATCATTTTGTCCTTCTGCCTCATTAATGCAATGGAGGAATATATGTTTCATCACCTTGTGGCATATTTGGATTGCTAGGAATGAGGTAATCTTCAACAACAAACTTACCAATCCTACTGAAATATTCAACAAGGTGCAAAGTTATAGCTTCAATTTGGAGTGGAGCCTATTTAAAAGATTCAAACCCTTCTCCTTTACTCTTTGGAGGTCTGATCCTATTGCTTGCATTAGAAGAAAGTCTCCTCCAACCCTTTATTGATCCTTCAGCTGGAGAAGTTTGGTTACAGCTCTGTCTTGGGGGTTTTTTTTTGGGTGGTTTTAAGGGTGGTTTGGGGTGAGATTTTTAGATTTGTCCTTGTGAGGTAGGTGAGTGTTCTTGGGGCATTGGTTCTGTTTCTCTTCTGTGAGTGGGGGTACTTTTATTTTTCTTTTCCTCCTTTTGTCTGTGGGTAGGTTTTAGGTGGTCTCTTGAGGGTTTTTGGCCTTTGTTCTTTTGGCTTGTTTGGTTCTACAGAGTTCTTATACTCTGGTTGGGATTGATCATTTTTGGAGCTGTCCCTTTATTTTTCATCTTTGGGTAATTCACCAAAACTTGGGGAGTTATTTGGTCTTGTTTCTGGTGGAGCCTTTGCAGTTTTATGTTGGGGAATTATCATTTGTTGCAGACCTCTTCTATCTGCATCACAGGTTCTGAATTGTTGGAGCTATAATGTTGGGGAATTCTTGCTGCAGCTGTTCCATCTTCAGATTGGGGGACTTATTTTTTGGGTCTGCAGTAGATTGGGTGTTTAGGGGGTTTCAAATCTTGGGTATACCTCAGATTGGGTGTATTTTAGACTACCACCAAAGCTCTTTGTATAGAGGCTGGTTTGGTTAGTTGGGGAATTAAGTAAGCTTCAGATAGTTGGGGGTACATCACTGAAGGTTCTTCACAGAAGTTGGGTTTTAGAATATTTGTTAGTTTGGTTTGCAACATTTCAAGTGGATTTTTTTGTACTTTAAGGGGTGTCTTGGATCACAAGCAACCTTTAAAGAAGGGTTTAAATTAGTTTGAAATGGGGTTTGGTTTGGGTTCTCTTGAGAGTTAGTACTTGTACTTTTCTCTTGTTCTTTTCTACAATTTGTAGAATTGATACATCAATAATAATTTGCTGATAAAAAAATCATTGTTATTTGGTTTCCAAGAGTATCATGATACTTTCAAAAAATCAATAATAAAATTTAACAATTTCATCCAAAATCATTAACAATACTGTGAAGACCGCTTCGGTAAAAAGAGTTATTTGATTAAGTTTTATTCGTTTGAAACGTCGAGGGTGATTTTGGGGTTTAATTTCTTTTCGTTCAAAAAAAAATGGAATTTGAATCTGTTTTTTTTTTTTAAAAAAAAGGGAAGAGAATCGGGTTGGGCGGACCAGACCCGGCCAGGCCAGACCCAGCCCGAGCAGGCCGAACCAGCCCGTCCTTGTTTCGGGCCGTGCATCCCAGTCTCGCCAGCGGCCCAAAAAGGGGCAACCGGCCCGCTTACTTAAGGATCGAAGCAGAGTCTGAAACCCTAATCGTTTATTCTCCCTCAAACTGCATCTCTCTCCCGAACCTCACCTTCTTCTCGCCTCCATCACCTCTCCAGCTCGACTATCATCGGCCGATCCCCTCTCCCGATCACCACCGCCCTCGGCCGACCCTCTCTCCCTCTCCTCTGTGCAATGCCGAGCCGCCGCCGGCGTTCTCATCCCCTCCCTTCAGACGCAGTCTGCCACCGCTCCGTTCTCGATCCAGAGCCCCAGCCGCTCCTCGGTCCAGCTCTGGCACCGCAACCCTTCCTCCCTTCTCCTTCGTCGTCCGAGCTCCTCGCCGACGAGCTCGACGGATCCGGGACGGAATCGCCACATCCGTCTGGATCTGAAGCGAGCCTCCCGCCGCGCTCCACCACACCCACCCCCGTCGCCTCTCTTTTCCCCCACGGTGAGTGCACGACCCGTGGAGCCTCGGCCGGTAACGGCGCCGCCGGTGACCGGCCGGAGTTTGTTCGAGCCTTCCTCTTCCCTCTTGACTTCTTCTCCTTTTCTTTGTTTTCTTCGAGTTGCTGGTCAGATCTGGGTAGTGTTGGTTGGAAACTGGTCTTGGATCTGGACTCTGTGAAGACGTTTTGGAACTGAAAATTAAGGAAAATAATTTTGTTAAAAGGAAAAGGGATTAAAACATATTTCAGTTTTGATTAAAAGAAAAATAGAAAAGACTTGAACTGGAACGTTAATTGGACTTAGAACGGGATTAAAAAAGGGACGCTGAGTCGGACACCTCGGGATTCGTGCCCGAACCTGTACCTCGGGAATCGTGCCCAGGTTCTGAGTTTGGTGCACGGGTGCTCGAACCCGATTTGTCGTAATCCCGCTTTTAGCCCGCTCGAGTCTAAAAGACAACTTTTCAACTTAAAACGAAATCGTCGTCTCTTTTTTGATTAATTTGTGAAACCGGTTTTAATTGTAGCTTTCTGTGTAAAGTAGAGTCCGGCTTCGATCGAAGAGAAGACCGGAGGTAGCGAGCCAGGACGTCAGCAGCTAGGAGACGTAGCGGTTGTACGTCGGTTGAGGTAGGGAAGTAGCGGATACCGGTTTAATTGTGGAAAGTTACTAGTATGCATGCTAGGAATTAATAAAACTGGACAGACGATTTTATAAGATAATGACCGGACGAGTCGTAGTAACATGTAGGATGCGAACAACTAGAGTAGGCGATTGAACTGCGAACACTTACGTTTCTGTCTTGGGAATTGTCGTGCTTGTAGATCGGCCTTGTCGAGCCGTATGTTGCGTGTTGTTTGGTTGCCTGATTGTTGTTCGATATGCCTGCCTCGTGAGTCGTTGTCGTTAGGGTTAATAGACAAGATTAGTCTAACCGTTGAGCTTGTTGTTGTTATGTATGGGCGAGTGTGTCGTGGTTGTGTTGATCTGAATCCTTGGTTGTGTGATGGTCGGGTGAGTGATAGACCGACGTGACTGGTTGTGGTAAGATTGTTGGGTTTGGCAAGCCGTGTTTAATTCTGACAATTGTAATATGTATCTTGTTGTGTGTTCCGAGAAAAGACGTAACTAGAGTGATACTTGCACCGTGGGATAGTTCTGGGGTAGTGTGTCGCGAGGCCAAGGATGGCGTGTCTGATACCCGAGTCTATGTGACGGAAATATTTTGGCCCTGAGTCTATGTGACGGGAAGATTATGGCCCTGAGTCTACGTGACAGGAAGACGTTCGACTGAGGGATTTTCGGTCTAGGTTGTTACCCCGAGTCTACGTGACGGGTAGGTGTCGGGACCGAGGCTTCGTGTTACGGTACGACATAAATGGTTGGGTGCATTTGGTGGTGTTGGGAACTTTCGTTCGGGTTATGAGTTTGTTCTGCTGAGTGTTCCGGTACGATATGAGGGTGTTGGGCTGTGGGCAACCAACCGAGTAGGGGACTGCGGTACGAGACGTGTTTGCGCTTTTACGATTTACCTTGTGTGGATGATTGTTATTTGGTGTGCTGGGTGTTGTTTTTGTTGTTTGGGTGATTCTGGTTGTAAGTGTGGTTCGGTCTTGAGTTGAGGATGGTGGTTACGAGTTCCGTTAGAAATTAGTTGTGTGCTGTACTAGTATGCCCTAATTGGACGGTTACCCGTGGTGGTGAGCGCTTGCTTATAACCTTAACTACTTTTCCTACTGAGCGAAAGCTCACCCCCTTACCTTGTTGTTTTTCAGGTTCTAAGCGAGAAGTGTACTAGCTGGATGCTCGATGCTTGGGAGCTTACGAGGGTCCTAGGCTAGATAGTCTAGAGACGTACCGTTTTATTTTGAACTGTTTTATCGTTGGGTTTTACCGAGCTGTGACTCGCGTGGTGTTTAAAATTTTAAAATTATGAGTTTGAGACTTGTTGACTTTATTTTCGATTAAAATGATTATTGTTTTAGTTCACGTCTCAAGTCCGGTCAAAATCAGATTTGGGGCGTGACAAATACAGTAGGATCATGTTCTAGAGAAAGGCTATGTCCTCTCTCCAGAAACCTTAAACTCTTCCCTCTTTCGTCTTTTACGTAGATCTTCTGCTCCTCCGTCGACAATTAGTCGAGTCATCATGACCATCGTGGTCATCGGCGGTGGTCTCCTTTTCTTCTTATTGAATAATATAATTGACAGCTCAAATAAGAAAGTTAACTAATAAAAAAGTTCAAACAAAGTGGAGGAATAAGCGATGACATCACCACATATCATTTAACATAGATTAAAGCTTTTAAAGAAGATTATGACTAAGAAAGTGGGGCTTTGGCTTTTACCATTTCACGTTTAAGTGGATTCGTTAAGCTATTTCTTTTAAGCAATCAAATTAAATAAATCTGAACTCAACGTCATCAATCATGAACCATCTGGTTAGAGATAAAGGTCTCATTATGTGTCATCTGATTGTGAAATTGCACCGTTAATTACTTGTAAAAAAACAAAAATGCTCTATCAAATATCCATAAAAGAGGCGTCTAAATACCTAAAGTTCACTTTCATTAATGCGTGATGATTTTGGTCAAACAGTATCACATTTGTAGGAAAGACCAATGAAAATCTCACCTTTTGGGATAATAATTGTTCTTTCTATTTCAGCGATTGAGAACGAGTAATCGAGATAAATAATCTTTAATATCAAATATACCTGAAATGAAATAAAGAAAAAACTCCAAAAATATGTATTGATCTAATTTTTTAGCGGTTTAAAGTTTAGAGTTCATGTTCAAGATTCAGAGTTTAGGTTTTAGGGTTTAAAATTTATGGTTTATTTTTCAAAAACAAACATACATCTTTCATTTATTATCGAAATGTAACAATTTTTGTTAATGTTATTAATTTCCGTTAATTTGGACGGGAAATCATAATAAAAAATAGAAATCTCAAATATACCCCTAACCTCGATCTCGAACCCTAAAAAACTTTACCCGAACACCAAACTCTAAACACCGAACCAACTTTTCTTTCTCTTCCAACTGAGTGTGGTCCAGGGTTTTTTAGGGTTGTTGGTGGGGGGTATATTAAGAATTTCTAAATTTTTATGAGGAATTTGTTGTGAACGTAAAAAAAACAACTCTATTCTAGATGTTTTAACCCACATTTTTAAGCTTTTCAATCTCAGTTTGGTGTGATTTGATGCCTTCTCTCTCTATTTATGTTAGTGATCTCTCCTCATGAGTATTTAGGAATTTGGAGCGAAAAGAGTCAAAACGAAGCAAAAATCATCTTAAAGAGTCTGGTTGATCTTCCGAAGAGCATAACTTCCTCATACGAACTCCGATTTTCTCCTGTGAGATATCAAATGAAAGGGAATTCAGAGATCTACAATATGATGTAGGCCGAACCAAGGGACGGTCCGTACTCCAACCCACAACAGACGCAAGGCCGAACATCGGCCCAGTCCGTCGAGGACTCAAGACCTGACCGCGGTCCAGTCCATTGTTGAGGACTCAAGCCCGGATAGCGGACCACTCTGCAAAGGGCACAAGACCAGACCTTAGCCCTGTTCGCTGAGGACCCAAGGCCGGACCGTGGCCCAGTCCACCGAGGACCCAAGCCCGAACCGGCCTCCAGACCGCGACGCGTGACTATGCACAATTTCCTTATCGTTTTTGGGCTTTTAAATAGAAAATTAGGTCATGTTTTTTGATAGACGGGGTTGAGAGAAAATTTCAGGTGGAATATTGAGAGATAGGGCTTGAGTTTTGGTGAGAGAGAAGTGCATGAACAGGGATTGAAGCAAAACATTGACATTCCATCTCTGAATTGGTATTTTGTTTCAACTTCACCTTTCACATATGTTTGTCACTTGTTCTTCTTCTTCTTTGTGTACTTTCTTCTTCTCTATGAATTAAATTCCTATTGATTTAAGGCTAGAGGAAACAATATGATGGATTAATTCAAATGGTTCATGTTTATTTTGTACAATTTGTGTTTAGATTAATGTTTGCATGATTTAAACTTCAAATTTTGTCAAATTGAACACTGGATAGATGATTAGGTTTTAACATTAAACAATTGTAACATATTCATTGATTTCATACCACTCGATTAACATTTAAAAATCTATTTGGGATACAATAAAATTTATTTTTATGAAGCATTTGACGAAATATATAACGATAGAAATTCCAAAAGCTTTAGTGACTTTGAAATATGTTTATAAACGTAATAATGGAAAATCAAATAGTACATTTATATCATTAAAAAAATTAACTCAATAAAACACTCTCCCTAATATCTCTATCAATCTTTAGTCATAGTCATACACATTGATAAACATTTTTGACTTATGGCACATTCATTCAAATATCACCAAATATTCACAAATAGACTCATTATTATTCGTATTTCCTTTTCCTATAGTCTATACACGTCACATCCTCAACCACAGCCTGAAAAAGAAAAACATTAATTTTCGCTAGCATCCAAAAAAGAGACCACGATT
Organism: Erodium maritimum; assembly: GCA_963921825.1. Taxonomy (NCBI): domain Eukaryota; kingdom Viridiplantae; phylum Streptophyta; class Magnoliopsida; order Geraniales; family Geraniaceae; genus Erodium; species Erodium maritimum. The sequence goes on from OY997588.1 coordinate 154,300,929, forward strand.
TTCAGACTCTCGGTCGCTAAGAACACAAGTTCATGGATGAGATCAAAATGGGTTTGTGGACAAGGTTTTAGGAAATGACACAAGCATTGGGGTTCTCTTCGATGCTGACAACGTGGTAATGCGATGTCAAGTAAGGATTGTAAGCCTTGTAGGCCTTGACCAGCTCCGCGATCTGCTCGTTCGGGTCCTTCTTCTTCTCATCTTCCTTTTTGGGTTCCTCCTTCTTCGGCTCTTCCTTCTTCTTCTCCGGCTCCTTCGCCGGACCGACGGTGAGTATATCGGCGTGACAGTGCTTCCGTAGCTTGCTTACGACCCCGACCGGGTCTATGTCCCCTGTTACTGTCATCTTGTTGTCTTTCATGTCCACTGCTATTGAATCGACCCCTGAAAAGACACAAACGATTGGTCAGATCAAGGATCGGGTTGTATTAAGAGCATCTGCAGTGGAATCGGTTTTCAAAGTCGATTCTGGATGGAAAAAAAATAGTTTTTACAGTTCGTTCTTCTACTAAGCAAATTCTAGAATAGACCCACTTTCTCGTCTTTCTGAACAGATAGTCAAAATCGACACTCACTATGAATCGACCCCAAAATCATTTCTTCCTAGGTAGATTTTAGAATAGACCCACTTTCTCCTCTTTCTAAATAGATCAGTAAGAATCGACACCTAATGTGAATCGACCTCAAATCATTTCTGATTCGCCCATGTGGAATCGACCGCTACTATGGGCGCTCTATGAGGGTTAGGTTCGGTTGAAATCGATACCTGAGAGAGTGGAGACGGCCTTCATGGCCTTCTGCTTGCCCTTGTCGTCGTGCAAATCCAATTTCAAAACCACTTTCTGCCATAAACAGAGACATCTTAGAGCTCAGAACAGAGCTAGAAACAGAGGAATGGATAGTTATGCAGAGATCGTCGATACGAGTCATAAAGATCATTAATTTATTAGGACCCAATAGAGAAAACAAACCGAAGAAGACAGAAAAGGAGACGAAAGTGATGATTTTGATATGAAATTACTCACCTTCATGTCTGTTTTCAATTGGGTCTGCTGACGAAACCAGGAGTTGACACAGATAGGAGATGGAAGTAGAATAGAAATTTCTGGGGGGACTTATGAGGAAGAAGAAAGCGATTTGGTGGGAGAGAGATAGGGTGAGGTTTTGAGTTATAAAATGGGGGTTGCTTGTTGAACAAGTCAGAGAAGGTGGAGGCTCTCTCTGGTTTATAACAAATACAGAGAAGGGCTTGATTATGCAATTAAACTATTCAAAGGGTCTATCTGGTAAAAAAGCCCTATCGTAATTGGTCTCTCTAGGCTTTGGACGTGCACATTGATGCCACACCATGTCTTGCTTTGGTTGACTTGATCCCTCTAGCATTTTTGATATTGTGCTTTCTTTGTTGTACCTTGTGCTTATTCCCCCTTGACTTTTCTAGGGTACCATGCTCCGTATTAGGGGTGGGTATGAATCGGTAAATTAACGCTGACCAGCGGATTGGAGTTATTGGTTTCCCGTAAAGCTCCACCGGCAATGACAACATAATTGAGTATAAAGACGGGTTTTTCATCGGATAGTTATTGGTACGTCGAGTTTTAATTGAAATCAGTAGATTTAGACGTGATTCAAAGAGATTGGAGAGAATAAAAGGTAGGATAACGACAGTTGGGAGGTCATTTGCCTGAATTACAAGATCGTTTGGCTATGTTGTCATAATTCTGCCCCCACAACGGTATTTTTGGAGAGTCGTGGTGTCCCCATCCCCATTCAGAGGTGCTGGTGTTACTTTTGTGGGCTCCATTTTGAAGACTCTCGACATCTATTCTTACATTGTGGTTTTGTATAACTAGTTTGGGGTGGAGTTGTGAAATGGTGGGGGTTGAATTGGTCATGCCCTTCAGATGTGCGTGCTTTGCTTCTTTCGTGATCGAGGCTTATGCCGAGATGGTGTAGGAGGTTGTGGACAACCCTATGTGGCCTTGTGGTATGAGAAATTTGGTTGGCCAGAAATGGTTTATGGTTTATGGTTTAAGGGAGCTATCCTTTTGTTGGATTATGTGATTTTGCGGATTCAAATTAAGGCCCTTGAAGTAGGGAGGACATTGTGTCCAGGTTTGCTTTCGACTCCCCTCTTGGAATGGCGTTGGTACCCTCTGATGAGTTGTAAGAGCTCCATTCAATCCAAATGTGGGAGACCTTAGTTCCTTTGGTTAAGTTGGTAATGTGTTTTGGGTAAGTGTGTGATCATAGTTTATTTTGTAAGGTTTAATCTGTTTGGTTTTGGATTCTCGTTTGGACTTTACTTGTAGTCTGTGGTTATTAGTCTACCCTCGCGTAGATAGCTTTTCTCTTTTTTTTGAGAGAGAGAAAGGCCTTTATAAAACTTTTCTTATCAAAAAAAAAAATGCTAGGTTGAATTTGTCTCGGTAGATTTGAAGAAAGAAGAAGAAATTTTGTTATGCCATAACTGTGTGGTGTAGGGTTTTTAAGTTTATTAAATGGATTGGGTTGAAAAATGAGTTAGACTAAATGGGCTAGAAATTCTTTCATGTGGGCCTATCTACTTGTTATTGATTTAGCCGCAGTACACTATCCTACTACCCTTCCTCTCTTCACCCGCAAATAACACGTTCAAAATGAAGCAAAAGGAACGTATTTAAAGTGAGAATAGATACCGGTGTCGGTTTCATCGGTTAATTGGTAACGACCCTTGGACCAAAGACGCCTGGTTTAGGGACTCACGTTGCACCAATTGTCTATGGTACTTTTAACGTTAGTGATGGTTGCATCGGTTCGAGTTGGTTTTATGGGTGCCGGTTAGTTGTCTCACCCCTAAATGAATGCCTCGGATAAAGAGGCATTTTGGGACAGGTACGAGTTGGTTTTGTTTTGTGATCCCGTTCGGGTTGGGTCGTATATTTTTCAAGAATTACGCTTAACATATGATCAACAATAGAGATGGCCCACAACAGATTGTACCAAAGGATGGACCTGATCTAATAAACTTGCAGTCTACTCCGACTACGATCGTGGCAGAGGGTACGAATATCGAATCCTCAGTAACTAGCGACCGTATTAAGGTCACTAAATCCACAGAAGGTTTGGTTGAAACCGGAGGAGAGGTTGAGGAATGTAGGGACAATCCATGGAAGGACGCCCTTATCAAACCTCCAAAGCCCATTAGTAAATCAAGACCTCTGAACAGCGAGAGAATTATTCCGGTTTTTGTTCCGACGGGATCAGATAAGGCTTTAGCGCCTACAATCATTACGATAACTAAAGGGAACAAGACGGAAAAAAAATCGCAAACGGTCTCTTACTCCATACAAACTCGTACTAAAACCCAGAGCGACCAAGAAATGCTAGCAGCGCAACATCGAAAAGAGATTTGGAGACAATTTGTCAATACAGGGCAACTATGATCTGATTCTTTTCCGAGGTGCCTATAAGTTTCTCAATGGTTCAGTGTTGAGGTTGGTTTGTTTTGTTTGATCTTTTTCAGTTTCGGGACGTCCCTCCCTAGAGAGGTATGACCTCATCTTTGTAATTTCGCTCAAATTTCAAAGATTAATAATATTCCTTGCTTATAAAAAAAACATATGATATTATAAAAGTAAAAACATAAACACATAATATGTAATTTACTCAGTGTTCTAAAACCGTCGATCAAGTCCCGTTTAGGCTTAATTTTTTTGTTGGCCGACCCAATTAATTCCAGACTAATTTGATTAAACTTCGATTAATCCCCGTTTAATCCTTGAAAAGTCCTAACCGCCTGACAAACATCTACCAAATTATAACTTTGAATTTACCATGAAGGTCACCAAAAAGCTAGGTTTAGGTTAGGAACATGTTCACCAACAATCACAAACCTGACAGAACTCGAAATGAAGTACGATTCAGAATCAACACTGTTGAGTGTTGACCACAATTAAGTCAAACAAGTTTGAGAACGTGTCGTGGTTAGTGGGAGAAATGAAGGCTAAAAGTGACAAGTATTAAGGTTCAACATATTGCAACTAAACATAATCTGCACTTCATTTAGTTCCATTAGAAACACCCCCCAGGTTCAATAACCCACATCAACCATCAACTAATACAAGTTAATTACTATAGACAATCAACAAAAACTTGAGATTCTGATCATAATTAGCTACAGATATGTGAACAAAATCAAAATCAGTCCAGATTTTTTTTTTCAGGATATGGTGATCGAGGATTTCGAAACCCGATTCACGGCGTCTACAATTTCATTCCTGCTCCTCACAATGCTATGAAACACCTCTCTGATCTGTTGCTGCAACGGCCGCAACCCTTCCTCCATGGTCCGGCAAGTCTCCGACAGCTCCGCCACCTGAGCCGCCACTTCCTCCAAGCGCTCCTCCGTCGCCGGGAACTGAAACCCCTCCGCGAACTCCATCAACGAAGTCCCCAATTTCTCCAATTTCCGCATCTCCACCATCAACCCAGAAGACCCTTTCTTCTCCTTCCTCTTCCACTCGTCGCCGATCTTGTCGTGGATCGAGATCAGAGACTGGGCCCAACCGAATTGCTTCGGGATCGGGCAATTCGTCGGTAATCCGCTCCGGTCAGGGCACGGAATCGCCGCCACCAGAGCCCACATCGCGAACACCAGGATCGAGTTCATCGTATAGACCGCCTGCGAGAGGCCGGTGGTGGTCTCCGCCCAGCGCGGCGGCGCCAGGTTGCTCGACATTGCCTGGATCTGCTTCGCCGCCGACCACGACGCGTAATTCCGGCCCTTGACGGCCGCCGCGCCGCCTCCTCTCCGGCCGAACGACCAGGCCCGCTCCGGGGGGATCTGGGAGCCCTCCCTGTCGTCGACCGTCAGGGACGCGAGAAGTGACGTCAGGGCCTTTTTGGCGCGCTTGACCCGGCCGTCGCCGAGGGGGCGCTGCTCGAGGGCGGCGACGGCGATCTCGGCGAGTTTCTGGCACTGGCGGACGGAATCGACGCCGTGCGTCACGGCGTTGCAGACGTCGAGGGCCTTGACGGTGCGGTCGAGGAGGTCGAGGGGGGGCTTGACGGCGGCGGAGACTAAGATTAGGGATTTGAATTCGGCTTCGCAGCGGAGGAAGAGGTCGAGGAGGTTGCTGAGCCACGCGATTGAGAGGATGTGGTCGGAGTTTTTGCCGGCCGGAGATACCAATTCGGAGAAGCGATCGGCGACGTGTCTCTGGAAGAGGTCGAGCTCCTCGGAATCGTGTTCCGGCTCCAACGACGCCACCTGGACCTGGTTCCGGCGAATGCTTAACATGCTGAGGAATGAGGGAGAATCGGTGAGAGGCATTGTTGTTAATTGAATTGTGGAAAATAAAATTAAAATGAAATGGAAAATATGTGAAGCAGAGGGTGAAGAAGAGGGTTTTTGAGCTGATTTATATGAGACGAGACTAGACCGCTTCTTCTCGCTTCTCGACGACGGCTTATACATGACATGGATTTTTTTTTGTGTTCCCTTATTACCCCTCTCTCTTTTGTGTATTTGTATCAGCATTTATTTATTTTGTCAGATTGTTTCCATTAAGATTTAAAGGCATGTAATTAGTTTAAATATTTTGATGATAAATTTGCATTTTCGTTTTTATATGTATGGGAATAAAAAGCAGGTAAATGCAGTGCATTATATACGGACCGGAAGGTGTGGGATGGGGTTAACCCGATCGTCAATTCTATCCATCACACTGCGTTACTCCTAAACGTAAGGTGGCAGGAGGCGAAGGCAAGACGTAAGACTTTATAAATTCGAACATGTTCCAACATATCGAGAGCATCCATCTAGTGGGTGAATCCCCTCCTGGGCATGTTGTCAGTCAACATCGATGGTGCCCTCTTCGACACTACAAGATAAGTGGGTACGGGATGACTTTGTAGGGACGACTCGGGTCGTCTGGTGGGGGCTAGGTCAACATCAGCATTAGGGGCACAATTACCAATCCTGGTGGAGGCTAGTTCCATACGAGCACGCTATAGTGGCTCGAGCAGCGATCACGTCAAATGACTCATGTCCGAAGTGATTGTCAGGTCGTAGTAGACATGATAAAAAAAAAAAGGATCCTCTTCCACATTAAGGATAGTCATCCAAGACTGTATTTTCCTTCTCACAAAACCCAAGGTAGTGCCACTTATTTCGTTAAACGGACAACGAGCAAAACAGTTCATTGGCTAACAATAACGGCCTGTTCTTCTTCTGTCTGGGAGTAACAGGGAGATTACCTTCCTGACCCTCTTCGATGTATTCTCATTGCCAACATTTAACAATATTGGTTACGCTTACGGTTAAAAGAAAATACGTAGTCGTAGTAGAGTGCTCTCCTCTTTCATAGGAACACTCTATAGCGCCTAGGGTAATAGGCGAATATAGACAATTACGTTCTTATGAGCGATACGGGTACCTGGTCAACATGCCAAGACATATCAGAGGATTGGAACAGATTTCAACTATGGAAAGCGCGAGACACAAAGATTGATGCGGTGGTGGGTAGGCTTGCCATGATCTCCTTGTGGCTATAAACGATGATCCTATTCCAAAGATACTAGAGATAGGTGGGATTTCTCTAAAAACGTTTCAAAAGTATGGGTCCACGACAGTCTTAACATTGGAACCGTTAGGTCATATCAACACAATCAGTGTCGGAAAATGTAAATACGTAAGACATTCATCTTCTGTGTACATGTATTTATAATTACCACTTTACCACTGCATAATAAACGATAAGAAAAAGTCTAGAACCGGTCGGGGACATTATAGTAAATGCACAGAACTGGTGCCTGGTCATCGGAGTGGGGAGCAAGGACATGGAGTCGTAGAACGCGCTGAATTACGCCACGTAGACAGTATCTATGTGTACGTGGTCCAGTGTCGGGTTAGACCGGGTCGTGGATACACAAGATCGCATACATCGCCTCCATACGAAACATTTAGCTCCGTCCGGTCACAGTCACGGAGTCACTGTCACAGAGTCACTTTCATCTTTTCTTCGATCTACCGGTCACCGCAAAACCTCACGCCGGCAGTCCAGCTCACTCGTGTACCTACCCTATGATCCGATGATGTACTGCATCTCATGATCACGACATCTTCGTGGTGGGCCCCCATCGCCTGCCTCACCAACACCGACATGAAAGATGAAACTAAACAAACTTTACTAGAAGATAATAACATTATAATAACACACAAAGTTGATGATACTTTTCTAGTTATATACACCGTTGTAAAAGTCTCCGTCTAATCTGTTTAGTCTCCCGTCTAAGTCTCAAAATCTTTAAAAACGTTTGACTCTCCGTTTTACTTAGGCCCTAAAAATCTGAAAACCATCTGACTTGCGTCTCATTTGATTAATGGAAAGTTTGAGACTGATTTGTGAAATTAACTTTTAAAACATAGATGAAAATGTGAGAGAGACAATATGTCTGTAATGGTCTTTAATTTCTTAATAAAAAAAATATATGACGTGTTCTTTTTTGGTCGTTTGTCATTATAATTTAGTTTTTTTTATTAAAACTTAAAGTAAAATCAAATAAGAGCATTATTTTTTTTTTGTATTTGATAGTTGATATTTTTTATATTATACAAATATAATACATATTTTAATTTTTTGATTATATTTATGTAATATATATTTAATAATAATTAAAAAAAATTAAAAATTAAATCCGCCTAAACTCCAACTAGTCCCTGCTTAACGTCTAAAGATCCTTACCGTCTGATCAACGCTTAACGTTTTTTACAACCATGATTATATATAATCTGACTTGTATTAATACCACAATGATGGTGCAAAGTGATGTTAGAAATTAGTAGTGTTTTTCAATGTGAATTGATATCATTAAAGATGATGTTAGAAAATGTTAGTGCTTGGGTGGTTGATTTATGCATAGATCGTAGCTGAATTGACTCATTGGCTACCGAGGAAAAGAAATAAAGATTTAATGTTATATGATAATCAAGGTTATAAGGTAACATGTTCTTAAAATCGCAATTACAGACATAAGTGGTGTCATGTGGCCAATTAAGGAGCCGGCCAAGGCCTACCTTGCCATCCATATTCTATGTGTGTCGAAATATTAATCTCATGTTATGAGGTTGAGTTTCTATTTGACTCATATAGATTATTAACATTAATTTTTTGAAAATTAGAGCTCGGTTCCATATGGTTCACCCTTTTTTTGGTATTTGTTTGATATAATTATATTATGTTTTACTTGGATATGAAAATAACTTGTTATCATACATAAACATATAATCCTATTTAGGATTTTGCGAACATATAATATAACCCATTTTATAAAAACATGTAGAGAACGTGGATGCTATTTTATGGGATGGATGAGATCAAATCCAACGAGTTAGTAGGAAAATTTTACTTGGTTATTCAGTATCAACTAGTCTACCGTTTTTGTAAACTGGTAACCAACACTTGTGGTTTGAGAAGATGAGAATAATGTTGTTCAAATTAACTAGAAATATAGTTGATGTCGGTTGTGACCCTCGTACATGATTTGTACGAGGATTAGAGTATAGTCTTGTTATAGCTATATATTTGGTTTCCCGCTTTCTTTTATGTTTCAATTCGTCCCCTTGATGACATATGTAGTGTGAGAATATGAAAACACAATATGGTTCAAAAATTCAACTAAGAGATAGATATTGTGGTTTATAGTTCTGATTTGTTAATTTATAAGATTTTTTATCAATCTAGATAGTTGAAGAAGATGAGACTATAAGATTATAAGCTAAACTAAGTGCCCATCGAATGTTCATATTATAATCACAAATTTAAAAAACAAACGAGATAAATTTCCATTTTGCAGCACAATAACTTGATTAAAATATCCGATGTCACAATAACTTGAAATGCTTCATGGTCCGATAAGTTTTCACTCAAACCTTGAGTTTTTCACTAGTATAACGGGCGAGACAAACTATTAATCATGTCCTAAACCATTCATCAAATATAAACACGTGCTGGATTAGAGATTGCCATGTGCTGGCTGCACAGAGCATCTATGTCCAAACACACCAAAACCTAAGTAGGATTTGTTGTATCATTAACCGTTACACATTGATTGGCTGCCTAGAACCTGTCCAAATTAAGGAAGCGACAAACGACATGTCAACGGTCAAACCAAGTATTGATGGGTTCCATCAAGCCCCACGTGAGGTGTCGGTTACGGATCACATGGGAATATGGGATAATGGCCGGTACACAATCCGAGGTTGTCGGTGTGCGGCGGTTATGCCGTTGGAGGCAGTTCGTGAAGTATTTATATACGATCCTCAAGGTTTCAGCCCAACCCATAACGCGAGCCGTGTAAAGCCCATCAAAGCCGACCATAGAGGCCTACAAAGGCTCGATACGAGGCCCAAACGAAGCCCAAGCTTGGTCCGATTGTCACGAACCCTAGAAAATACAGTTAAATCATCGAGACTAGGGTTTCGAAGGAAAGCTCAGAGACTCACTCCGTTGCCGCATCCTTCACCTCCTCGCTGCAATCATGGTACGTCTCCGCCATTTCAATTCAACGATTTTTCTATCTTAAGCACTGTTTGTTTCCCGAGAATCCGCCAGAAAATGGAATTACATGCAATCGTCTTCTTCAATTTTGTGTTCAGATCATTTCCGAGAAGAACCGCCGCGAGATCTCGAAGTACCTCTTCCAAGGTACTGCCTTGTGTTCTTCAATTCGTCTTTGTTGTTCGATTCGGTATCTATGATCCTTACTTGTTCGTGAATCGTTGCAGAGGGAGTGTGCTGGGCGAAGAAGGATTATAATCTGGCGAAGCATCCGGACATCGATGTGCCGAATCTGCAGGTGATTAAGCTGATGCAGAGCTTCAAGTCGAAGGAGTATGTGAGAGAGACCTTCGCGTGGATGCACTACTACTGGTTCCTCACCAATGACGGCATCGAGTTCCTCAGAACTTACCTGAACCTTCCCTCAGAGATCGTACCTGCCACGCTTAAGAAGCAGGCCAAGCCCCAGGGCAGGCCTTTTGGTGGACCTGGCGGTGATCGCCCCCGGTAATTGATGATATTGCACGATCTGGGTTACTTGTTTGATGATTGATTTTGATGTTTGTGTGCTTCCATTTTTATGATTTTATATTGACATTCTGCGGATTTGTTTTGTTTATGTATGTGAATCAGTGGTCCAGCTCGCTTTGACGGGGAGAGGAGGTTTGGTGGTGACCGGGAGGGTTACAGAAGAGGCCCTGGTGCTGATTTTGGTGGAGGTGACAAAGGAGGAGCTCCTGCTGATTACAGGCCTTCTTTCGGGGTAAGATTATTTTCCCATTCAATTATGTTGCTATAAGTCTGATATTTTCACTGTGTATCTTAGCTTTATTAGTACTAATTAGTTGTTTTAGAACTTTTGAGTAAGTGAAAACTTATCATGATTTAGAATTTTGCTGTGTTCACACATAATTTGAAGTTTGTAACAAAGCCAAAAAATTCATAAAGTTATGAATAATAAGTCTTAACATCATAAAATTTGTTTTAATTAATAGATGAATAATAGGTAGAATCCGTGCACAATAAGCCGATGCTCTGGATAAACATAGTATGAAGGAAGCATGGTAATGTGCACGAATATTTAATTTCAAGGTTAACATGTCTGCCCCCTCGTATTCTACTTGTGATGTTGTGGCCTGGTTCATACCTACATTTCTTGTTTCTGCAAATACGCTTGGATCCTGTGCAACTTGGATCTGTATTCATTTTGTTTTGCTGAAAATTATATTTTAAACACTTTGAATGCCGAGGGATGTGATTGAGAAGAGAATATTTAGGGATTCATCTTTTGCCGAAATGCATCATATTGAAAATCCCTCCAATTACAAATCATGGCACTAAGCTTTTAAAAAGCCCAACCACAGTCAAAACAGCCAAAGTTCTCATGTTGAGCTAAGCTTGAAAGATGTTATGTTTGTATATGTTAAAAGCAGCCTAATTTTTCTGATAACTCGCTTGATACATGAGCATCTGTCAATTTACTAATCTGTTCCTCAACTTTCAGGGTTCTGGTGGAGCAAGACCTGGTTTTGGACGTGGAGGTGGTGGTTACGGTGCTGGCCCGGCTAGCTCAAACAATCCTTGAGAGATCTGAGTTTCACATCTGTTTTTTGCAGTTAGATTGAAGTAATGTTGTGTCCGTTATTCCTATTGGGATCCCGTTACATTGACGAATTGCTTGCAGTTTTATGAATTTAATTGACAGACCCTTTTCAATTATCTATATATAGTTGTTTGATCATATCTTGCTTCTGATCAGAGTTCTTGATGAATTGAATGCCGTGATTATGCTCTGTATGCAGCCTATCTTTGTTCTGATATCTTTACAGCTTTGTTTGGTCTCTGTTCAAAAGCATTAGCTTTTGTTGGATAACTGCAAAAAAGTACCCTGATTATTCACTTTTTGTAACTTGTACCCCTCTTTGCTATTTGCAAAAAAATTGTTTCTCAGGTAAAAAGTTGCCAAAAATGAATACATCCGGTTAATTTTTCTAGCAGTTATATGTGATTAAGGTAAATTGTTACCAATTACTTTCAACAACCTTTCCGGAACAAAATCTGTCTGCACCCAACACCGAACCAAGCTACACAGCCTACAACTTGTCTCATCCTCAGAGATTGGAAGCTCGCTCGATTGAAGCAGACAAGTTAATCGTTCTGGCAAGTACTCGAACAATTGTAACTCTCTTAGCCACAAGCATGAGGATCAATCGATGTTCTTACAACACACTCTTTTAACCCCCCACAAAACCTAAACACATCACTTTCAGGCTCTCATGTGAACTGAGTTGACATTTATGAAACTTTCTAGTTATGGTTGAATCAATTGAATTACAGAGCTGAGTAGAGCTTTCCACTGCCAGTGATAAGTATTTCCTTAAGTTGCCAATAATGCATGCATGAGAACTGAATTTGAATCCAAGACCTGTTCCTCATAAAAGCAGCTTTGGCTTAAAGAGCCTCATCTAAGCATATACATGAAGAAGCAAGCAAGCAACCTGTGAACAGACCAACCAAATCCTAAAAGCATTACCTTCCAGACACATCTCTTATCTTATTTTTCCTTTTCTACTGTTCAAAAATCAATTTTTTTAAAATAAAATTATAGCAATCTATTGCATTTTTACTACTAATTATCAATAAGATTTTGGGGCCAAAGAAACTTGATTCTTTAGCTGTGGGGAAGGTTTTAAAAGTCGTTAGTCGGACGGTCAGGGTCTTTAGGGATTAATCGGGGGTCAGATAAGATTAATCGGATTTGTATTTTTTATTATATTAAATTTTAATAGATTTATTAGTAACAAAATATGAATTTCATTATACTAAAAATGATAACAAATACTTAAAATACTTAAAAAATAATATCAAACTACTCAGAAACGCAACATCTAATATCACCAACACCAAACAACTCTGCATGACCATCTAATATTTTAACTTAGTCAATATACTATACAAAATTGCTCTAAACGCCCAAACTGTTAGGCGGTTCGACTAAGCCTAAACCAAACCCAATTGCAATTTATAGAACACTGGCTGTGGAGCATTAAGTTGCTGAAGAAAGTGATGAGTGATAAATTAAGCCAGAAAAATTGCAACTATAAATGTCACATTACTTTTTAAAAATATTTTTTAGTTCTAAATGTGATTATTTGATCGAAAATAAGTTCCTTCTCCACCTAATTAAGCTGCATTTAAAAGTGGTGAAGTTTTTAGTTTTGAAGTGAAGAAAAAGGTCTACTTCACATCACGGATTTTAAACCACAGGGAAAAAAAAAATTAAAGCTTTAGTGTTATTATTGGTAGAAGAGCTCTCATTCACAGCCATTTCCATTGCTTTTCAGAGTTAAAAAAAGCATCGAAGGAGAGAAAATAAAATCCCAATAAGCTTACAGTGCTCCGCCACCATTACCGGAAGCTCCGTCGAATCTGCAATTTTTTTTATTACCGTTATATGTAGTTCTTCAGAAACCAAAAACACTGAGTACTGAGTGAAACCCAGTTGTGGGTTTTCGAAAATGTCCACAAAGGAATCGAAGTCTGGTTCGACGGAGAGTAGCAACATCAAGGGGGTGCTTACTCATGGAGGTCGCTATGTGCAGTACAATGTGTACGGCACCTTGTTCGAGGTCTCCGCCAAGTATGTCCCTCCGATTCGCCCAATCGGAAGAGGTGCTTACGGAATCGTATGGTATGTATTTGTGTATGTATCTGTTGATTTGTTCTAAAGTTTTGATCTTTGGCTTATTGCATGCTGTTTCTGTTGATTTTGGTTTCTGGGTTTCTCAGTTTTTGTTGTTGTTGGTGTGTTTTGCTTCACTTGGATTTGAAATGAAATGGGTATTGAAAATATTTGAGCGTGTTGGTTTGATTGTGCGTGTTGGTTTGATTGTAAAGATATAATATAATGATGTGTAAGTAGAAATAATATGATTAACTATGAACTAATAACACTGATTTGATTCTGTTCAGTGCTGCTGTGAATTCGGAGACCCATGAGGAGGTTGCCATTAAGAAGATTGGTAATGCATTCGACAACAGGATAGACGCCAAAAGGACATTGAGAGAAATTAAGCTCCTGCGCCACATGGATCATGAAAATGTAAGGCTGAGATATCTCTCCGTCACTTGGCTGAGATGGCTTAAAATCTGTGTATTATGCATACATATATGAAAGCGATCTTTCTGCAACATAACTAATGTCTAATAACATTGTTAAGATGGCCAAACAGCTAAAACTACCTTAGTGTGGCACAAACATAGTACTTAGGTTCACAATGGCTTCCTTGGAATATAGGAACTTCAGTTCAAAGAATGAACTACAGCCCAATTCTTAGAATCGATTAAGCATCTCATGTTGGAACTCATCATATTTGCTGGACAAGTACTTATAATGTGTGTTGTGAAGAACTGGGAATGTAATTTATGTGTACTACAATTACTCAATCCAGGCTATACTTAAACCCCAAAGCAGCTAAGTTAATTGGAATTAGTTTGTTCCAATATGTTTTTTGTGGTTCTGTGATTGTGATTATTCTTTGGTTCCGGTTTGCGGTTTCTCCTCCGCTGTAGGTTATTGCTATCAAGGACATCATAAAACCACCAAAAAGGGACACCTTCAATGATGTTTACATTGTGTATGAACTAATGGACACTGATCTTCATCAGATTATTCGTTCTGAGCAGCCACTTACAGATGATCATTGTCAGGTTTGGCATCAATGATCTTGTTGGGCATAATTAACTTGTAATGAATTGGTTTGATACACTTGCTTTGAAACCTTTGCAGTACTTTCTTTATCAACTGTTACGAGGTCTGAAATACGTACACTCAGCCCATGTCTTGCACCGTGATCTTAAGCCCAGTAATTTGCTTCTGAATGCGAATTGTGACCTTAAAATTGGGGACTTTGGATTGGCAAGGACTACCACTGAAACAGATTTCATGACTGAATATGTTGTCACTCGTTGGTATCGAGCACCGGAGTTGCTCCTTAATTGTTCAGAGTACACTGCTGCTATTGATGTTTGGTCTGTTGGTTGCATATTTGGTGAAATCATGACAAGAGAGCCTCTGTTCCCTGGGAAAGATTATGTCCATCAGCTTAGGCTCATCACAGAGGTATAAATTTTATGAAATTTAAACTCCAATCATTCTTGTCAGAGCTTTTTTACTTATGGATAATTGCAAATAACTATCTGAACTATACGTCTTTTGCACATGACTGCGCTAAACTTTAAACTGTTACATCCAACTATTGCAACTTTCAAAAAATTACATGCAACTCTTTTTCCGTAAAAAAAATACACAAGTGCCCTTGACCTTTAAAAGTTACCATTTTTCGTTTTTCTAATAGTTTTATCTTTTAAGGAGTCTTTTTTACATCTACCAAACCGTAAACTACATCTTATCAAAATGTTTTTGGTAGTTATGAAGTCTTTTTTGATAGGGTAAGGCATTTTCGTTCTTTTCTGATTAAAAGGAGCTGTGTGTTTTTATTTGAAAGATTAGGTAGTTGGATGTAAAAGTCTAAAAATCGGGGATTGTTATGTGCAAAACACGTATATTTCAGGGTAGTTATCCACAATCATCCCTTCTCGTTACGTTGATTTTTGCTTTCAACACCAATCACACATTCTTCTTGTTTATGTCCAATAGTTAATAGGTTCACCAGATGACGCGAGCCTTGGGTTTCTCCGAAGTGATAATGCAAGAAGATACGTCAGACAGCTTCCACAGTGTAGGAAGCAACAGTTCTCGGCTAGATTTCCCAACATGACTCCTAAGTCTTTGGATCTCCTGGAGAAAATGCTAGTCTTCGATCCCAACAAACGAATCACAGGTACATGAAAATCTCCAAGTTGTGATTTTTGCGGTACTAATTAGCTTCATTTCATGAACTTTCCTATGTTTTTTTTTTCTGGGTTTTTGCAGCGGATGAGGCACTTTGTCACCCATACTTGTCGCCTCTGCACGATATCAACGACGAGCCTGTGTGCCCGAGGCCTTTCAGTTTTGATTTTGAGCATCCAGCATGCAGTGAAGAGCAGATCAAAGAGCTCATCTTGAGGGAGTCAATAAAGTTTAATCCAGATCCAATCCATTAAGTATGAGAAGTAACTCTATTAAGAAGTGACATTGCTCTATGCAATTCTGTACGAGTATATCAGTAATCTGTATAATCCATCTGTGCCACTGGTATTTTATCCATGGATCCAAGGGTTTGATTTACATTGATTTCAGGAAGTGAGTTTTAGGAACTCCTTGCATGCTAATTTGATTATTCATGAGTTATTGTGACTTGATCAGTTGCATGAGTCTTTTTTATCATGTAATTTTAATCTTAATAAATGATAACTTTAAATTTTAAGGGATAATATCACTTAACTATATCTAATTATATCCGATTTTCACAAAACTACCATAACTAAAAAAATCGTCTTGGTGGTATGTTAAAGCCATATCCAACCCAAAAGCTCGAACTAATGAGTGGAGGCATCAAGATGTATATCAATAGCTTAACTTATCTATACACTTTTGATGTGGGACTCACACTTCAACACTCAAGTGTAGGACTAGACATCTACACGTGGGCTATAGTCGGACTGAACATCTGCATATGGGCCAGAGACCACAGGGTAGAGGTGACAAACAGGCCGTTGGCCGAACCAGGCTCTACATCAAGATGTATATCAATGGGTCAATTTATCCACACATTTTCGATGTGGGACTCACTTCAAAATGGTACCCAAAGTTTCCAAAAATATTACGTTATTTCAAAAGGGTGAGTACATTGATCAGTTGCAGCTGGTTAGCAACATATGTGGAACCTGCCACCAAGTTTTATTACTGAAATAGTCGGATATCTATTTATTCCAGGTATATCAGGACAGTTTGTTATAAAACTAAAGTTCGATATTTACGGATTAAAAATAAGTCTCGCTCTTTTTTTCCCACTTTATTTTTACTTATGTATGGTGCGGTTCTTTGATCGATAAACTTAGTCCACATATGCTAAAAAACAACTCTTTTGCTCAAATGCTTAGGAGAAATTGAGGGTTAATGACATGAAAAAGTGTTAAGCACTTAATCATTACATATTTTATTTTTTCCAAAGTTAGCTCATATTTTTTTTTCTTTCCAAATTTAGCTGCCACTCCACTTCCATGACACATTCATCTTTGGCATAACACCACATTAATGTTGAATATAAACGAGGGACAAGTGGAGTAGAAACAACAAAAATATTGTTTTTCTTATTTTGAACAAACACATATACATTTCAATAAAAATACAAATCATATATATTAATTACATCTATAAAACAGATCAACATAAACCCAAAGTAACCAACACATCTATATGTTTTCATCAATATATGGATCCAACCCTAAAACGGCAAGAGATCCTTATTTTTAGAAATCACCCATCCAAGTTAATTAAGTATACATATATCTCCAAGATCGATTTATATATGAAAGAAACCGTCACTTATTATCTCCAAACAAATACCCTAGCGATGAATCTCCTCCTGGAACTGATTTTACTTTTGTTGATGGACGATCCTGAGCAAACATATGCATACATCAGATTATAAGCTATTAAATATAAAAATAAGTCTGATTATGCAAACTATGAACTGATCTCAACTATAGAATGAGGAAAAAAACGAATGACGCATATTTAAACACAATGCGCTGTGACAATATTTTTGTAATATATACATGGAGAGAGAGAGCTTACAGTGATGAAATTTCCAGAATTTTGGCCACGGACTCTGTGATAGTTGTTGGAGAGATAAGGTGGTGCAAAGATGAGAGACGGAGAGGCGGTGGCCGGAGCAGGCTGTGCCGTGATCGGAACGTCGTGATCAGTGCCATACGGAGGTAAGTTGATTAGGGTACGAGGAGGATCATGAGAAGGAGCATTTGTTTTTTCGTTGTCAGATCCGAAGAGGTACCCCAATGAACTCTGCCCTCCAACACTCCTCCCTCTTCTACTGCTCATTATATATATATATATATATATATATATATATATATATATATATATATATATATATATATATATATATATATATATATATATATATATATATATATTTATGCAACACAACACAACACAACACTACTTTCCTTATATGAAAACCTATATATTATGTATATATATATATATATGTGTGTGTTCTACTTTGAAGAAGAAGGAAGGTAAATATATATGTGTAAACCCTAACAATGTGCATATAGACAAGTTTATGATTATTTGCAGTTCTTGATCAATGATTAAAGTAGGGGACACTATCGTTTTCTACCCATCTCTTTCCTCTTTGTATACTTTAACCTAAATTTAAGTATAAGTGTGCGTGAGTATTTATGGGTAAATCTTATCCACGCGTTTTGGAACGGTCTTTATTAAGAGATACATGATGTGTTCGTTTTTTTTATTATATGAATATGTGTACTTTTTATTTGTCGTCAATAAATAACTAGTTTTTCTTAAAAATAATCTCTCTATAAAAAAGCTATAGCGTTACTTGACGACATCTTATTGAAAATAAATGAAAGAGGATATTTGGTTTCGTGAAAGAACACATGTGTATAATAATATAAACATTGTTTGTCGCTACTGAGGACACTCTAGTAATTCAAGTCTCACATTTTATAGGAAAAGTCCTAAGTTTGAATTTGGGTCAATAATTATAATATCTACAGAAATGGTATGTTCGTTTGTTGTATTATTTGTACGTACTGGATTGTTTTGCTCAGTCTGAAGATGTGATATTATAGTCTAGTAAATCTAGACTTTGTAATATTATTGTTTGTTTTGTACGTTTTAGTAGATTATACGTATATCTTTACGTTAATATAATATATGACTAATACATATTTTTAAATAATTGCAATTGAGTGGAAATGAAATTGATGCCGTCCAGATTGAAGGCGCAATGATGCAGTACTTGGAGAACCCGAAAATGCGTCAGTGTCCGAATCCGACAAAACCTTAGAATTTTTAGGGTCGAAACGGGGGTCATCTGGAGAGGAAAATTCATATTTTTAGAGTCCAAGCATTTATTTTCTTTTTTGTTTTAGGGTTTTGAGATTTTTTTTATTCGTATTAAGACTTTAGGGTTTAGTTTCCTTATTGTATTAGGACTTTTGGATTTAGTTTAGTATATAAGCACTTGAGAGCTTTAATTGTAATTCAAATTTTAAAGTAATACACACAAAAAACGAGTTTGATATGCTGAACTATTTTGTTCAGTATTCTTTGTGAATCAACGAATTTGATAGAGAACTCCTATTTTCGCCATGCACTCTACATCAAAAACCCATATTGCAAACTACAAATTGTTTTTTTTAAATGTGGTGATCTCTTTATAAAAAAAAAATTCAAACCGTGTTGTTACGATCTCTATACAGTTCAGGGGTCAGAAATACTAGGTTCCATATTATACTCTGGAACCCCCACAACAATACAGGTGTAACGACGCTTCGGACATGTAACATTTATCTACTTTGTATCATAGACAATAAAAGATACAAACAAAAACAAGAACGAACACGAGAAATAGAGAACCTACCAATTCTTCTGAAGTCGTAATCGGCGTAGCAGGGTGTTATGATATTGCCGGTCCCTCGTCTTTAGTCATCGGGATCATCTGAGACGCCTCCCTTGTGATGGAACTTGGTTTAGATGTG
The DNA here is from genome assembly GCA_963921825.1 of Erodium maritimum. NCBI lineage: Eukaryota > Viridiplantae > Streptophyta > Magnoliopsida > Geraniales > Geraniaceae > Erodium > Erodium maritimum. The sequence goes on from OY997588.1 coordinate 154,320,170, forward strand.
GTAAGAAAAACGGAACATACTCCGTGAGATTTGGTTCTACTTATGCTTCTATGTGAACCAGATTGTTCTAGCCTCCGTACATTACCATCGGATCGTCCTCCAACGACGTAACCCAAATAGCCGTACAAACACGATATTTAAAGACCATGCAAACTCAATTCTATCGGTCATACATCGAAAGACATAACGAATAAACTCCATAAAAACATAAGAGAAGAAACAAAGATAAGGAGAGAAGGATCGTAGAGATAGAATGACCGCCGATGATAAGGACTACTAAGGATTGTGGGTTCTCTTTGAACTCCATTGGTGCACTACAGATAGTTAAGATTGTTTGAATTTATAATATATTTGCGTTGAAGTATATTATAACTTGTAGAGTTGTACGTGAATATATTTGTTAGAATGTAACTATGCTCTTTTTATTCTTATTATTTATAAATAAATAATAATCAGCAGCAGTGCAGTGTCACTTCCAAATCTTTTGGGGTAAAACATCGAAATCAGGAGGTGGAGTAGTTCCTATACAACTAAGATATGTCCCGCTTTGTACACAAAAGGGCCCATTAGCTAAGACTTACTGATCATGCATTGCACCAACGTCACCATCCATAGCTAATTAAGCTACTTATTCTTATACCAAAAACAACACCATACATGAGTATATTATAATGCACATATATAGCTTAAGTTCAAACTCAAATAATGTACATATATACATTACACAATCTCGTATACTGAAGATAAATAATTATTTCCGATCATTCGTTTACAAACTATCAAAGAAGAACACGTTTCATATTATTTTTATCAAGAAATTTAAGACCATTACAAACATATTGTAGCTCTCACATTTTCATCTCTTTTGTATAGGTCTAATTTCACAAACCAAACTCTTAAATTTCCGACTAATTAAACAGAAGACAAATCGAATTGCTTTTAGATTTTAGGACCTTAACGAAACGACGAATTAAACGATTGTATAGATTTTTTGGGACCTAAATAGACTAAACAGGAGGCTTTTACAACATTGTATAAGGGTGCTGCAAATATACCTGCCATGGATCACGTGGCTTAGGTCACGAACATACCTTATATTTTCAGATCCGAATGAAATGTGCTACGCTATAACGATGTTAAGTCATAGATAACACAGAGATGATATGTATGATTGAGACCCCATTGGCTCTTGTGAAGAGGACAAATTAAGATATATATGTATATATATATATCCTCCTAATTAAAACCACCACCACACTAATATATGTCACTACGTACTGTTCTGCTTCAGTACCATGGTTATGTAGGGTTTTCAATAATATACATCGCACACGTGAATATTTGGAGAGAAAAGTTGTTGGGTACACATGTTCAAAAGCTTAAGTTGATGAGGGAAGATTCTAGGAGACTGGAGTAGGGAAAATGCGGTTTTCGAGGGCAGAAAGAATTGGCTAGAGTCGACGTGACGTCGAGGATGAAGAAAGCATCGACACATTACTTTGTCCAGCTCTATAACTTTCGTCGGTATGTAGAAACTGACCGATCACATTCTGCCATATGTTAGCGAGAAATAAATACAATTAATAATGAATGTTTTTTAATAAGAAAACACCAATATTTTATGAAATACCGATGAGATGTCACTTCAGTAATTGAATTGATAGTAATAGCAAACACAATCAATCATACATAAAAGCGCACAATTGGTTACCTAGTTCGGTTCAACATACCTACATCTAGGGGTACTTTGCTAGTGGAATGATTTTCACCATCATGTAAACATCAGCTTACAAGTTTCTCAAATCAACCAGATCAAACCTATGCTATGAATACACAGTGACAAACCTATATCAAGGCTACCCCTGAATCCGAGCTCCTCGCTCAATTCCACTCTTTAAACACCTCAGTCTTGGATTGTTTCCCTATACATGTTTCTATCAAGTGCAATTTACCGACCATACACACACCTAACCGGGGCAATCCAATCTATCTCCTATGTGACGCGTTACTCTCTCATATGTGTTAGGAGAAAGTATTTCCTTGCATTGTATTTGCTTGTAACAACGACGACAAAATAATTTTACTTAACTGAGACCGGATGTTTTAAATCAAATAAAAATCAATATACATACCTAAAAATACAGCACTTGTTTCGTTGTCGTTTCCACCCGACGGTGCATGGACAGTCTTGCCCTAAATTATGAGTGGTCTGGAGAGGGGGCCATCCTCAATCAAAAAACATTTTATTTGCAAAAAAGATTAATTCATGTTTTGACAGATCGAAAACATGATATTGAGCCCACGACAGGTGTTAGAGCACATTGCATCTCCTCTTTGATTCACTCCACACCTTAAATCATTTTCAACTACAGTTTATTACTTATGTAAGCACATGTCGACCAGGTTCATAATCACTGTTGTAAAAGGAAGATGTCTAGGCGTCTAAAACAAAAAAAAATGCCTTGATTTAGCTGTGTCGAGTGGGTAAGGCGACGTGACCGATTAGTCGGGGTCCAAACAGGTTGGGTGAGACCTAGCTGAGTAGACTCGTATATCTGTATTTTTAGTTCTTAACTTTCACATTATTAAGTAAATGGTCCTTAGATGATAAAATTTATATGATAATTTACATATTATAATAATTATATACACTTCAGAAGGAAAAAACAAAAAAATTGCTAACCTAATCACATGAGATTTTTGTGTTGTGAGACCATAATTTGAAATTAAAATATATTTTTGTACATGTGTGAATTTGTTGTACATTGTAAATTGAAATAATTTATATTTTATAACTTTAAATATATATATATATATATATATATATATATATATATATATATATATATATATATATTATTAATAATAAATTAGTAAAAAAGTTAAACTCTGTCTAGATCCCGCCTAGGCTCCAAGTAGTCACTGCGTGACGCGTCTAACGTTTTTTATAATCTTACTCATAATAACTATCTCCTGTTCAATTTATCATAATCTCTAGTATTAAACAGAAAATACAAAGATAGAGAAAAATCAACAACTTTGATGACTGAAAATAGAAATAAGAAAATCATAAGAAGCTGAAATCGAAGTACAGTCCTACAACATACTGGGCCACAGTATTCATATGAGCCCATTATCGTATGTCTTATTTTCAACATAACAAAATTCAAATATGGGCCGTAACAAAAGTTCAAAGCATATATGGGCCGAGCATATTGCTCCATTAACGTAGACTGAGATGTGTAAAATAGGTTTACTGAATTTTGACTGGACTCGCTTACAAACTTTGACTGCATTTTTTGAGTACGAAAGGGATTTTATTAATATAAAAAATTAAAACGTCAGGATGACAGTAAAAATATGAAAATCAATTATTAGGATGATATTTATTTATGATGACAGTTGGAACACTGATCTTATAACTAAATATTCGGTAGAAATCAAGGAGATGCTAGGAAGTGGTTTCCCGTATCGGCTTGATCGATTCTGTCATGTCATAACAGTTAGCCAAGGAGTACGTCAGAGGAAGGAGGAGGCTGAGAATCAGAAGGTATCTGATTCATATAGGCATGGGTATGACTCCTCATTCACACCCCGAGGTACCCTCATGGCGACCCGCGAGGCATCACAACGTGCCTCTCTATATCCCTGCAGAGGCTATCGTCCTCTATAGTGGCCGTGTAGTCCAAACTGCCTTGGGTAGGGATGTTGGATTCGTCAGATCCTGTAGAAAGAGAAGTACCATCAGAGCTCTACCACTCAATGGGTACGGGTGATAGTTGGCCAACCCGGGAGGAGATGGGTACCAGTGGGGCTCCTCCCGGTTAAGCCTGGAGGGGTCCTTGAAAGCTGGAGTAGGTCGACGATACGTCGCTCTCCTGTTGTCATGGGGGCGCCAATTGTCCTCTCTTATGGTGTCCATGCATGGACGGGTGTTCACTGGAACACGGATCCTAAGCATCATATATGTCACCTACGGTGAGCATTCAGGGCCTTGCTCGGCTCGGGAAACATTAAACGGTTTGGAAAAACCCGTTCATGGTGATGGATCGTCTTCCACAGGTAGGGATCCTTGGACCACTAGTCTTGCGTGGGGCGTAGCTGTGGAGTGATCACCTCCCCACGAGACTAGGCTGGTCATCTTGACTCTTGGTTCCGTCTGGGTCTAAATCTGACTACGGATTCCCCGTGATAGGGGTGGGTGGGACGAAGGCTAGCGATTGTACCCGAATGGGTCCCCGTGGTGTTTCTCCCATTGTAGCGTCATATGGAAACCACTGGAAGGCGGGGTCTTCGTTGTCAACTCAGGAGGCGGAGGCGGTAACGTCGGTGGCGGCCTTACGGGACAGTGCGTCTCAAACAGTGGTGGAGCCAGCTTTTTAGTTGAGGGGGGTACCAATTTTTTTAAATAATAATAATACGTAACGTTAAACATATTTGAGGGAGCACAACTAAAAAAATGAAAGAAATTAGAGGTTAATTTTAGAGTTTTTAAAAAATTAAGTAACAATTTTAAAAAAAAACTTAAATTTTATAGAGAATAAATTGAGGTAGTCTCCAACTTTAAACAATGTCTTAAATGAAAATAAAATTTTCAAACCGAATAGAATTACAAATATTTAGAAAGGTAGAAGTACAACTAAAAATAAAAAACTATAATAAAAAACACAAAAACTTCGTACACTTAATACTTGTTTGAAATCTATTAAATAATTATTTATTAAATCTACTTCTAATAGGAAAAAATGGAAAGATAACGATGTTAAATAAGAATATTAAATATTAATATATGGTTTTTTTAGATAACTATTGATATATGGTTAAATCTCATTGGATAATTGCTTTTTTTGTATACAAATATTAAACAGTTACTTTTTTGTTTATAAATATCGATCAATTACTCATTCATTTAACTTCTAATTAAAAATAAATAAGAAAGATAAGGATGATAAATAAAAGTAGTAGATATTCATTATGATTATGAAAATGTTCAGGGGGCACAAATATAAGTAACTGAATTTTTTTTCTGTGTAAGCAATTTGAGAGAATTGAGGGGGGCACGTGCCCCCCCCCCCCCCCCCCCCCCCCGGGACCCACGTACGTCCGCCCTTGGTCTCAAGGAGCAATACCGCTTGAGAGGTAGCAAGTGGATCGAGACCGGTCGTCACACTAGAGGGGTTGTTGTTGTCGGATACAATTAAGCGGGGGACATCTGTGTAAATCATGAAAGATGGGGGAGGAGAATAAGGTTGGGGATGGGGCGGCAGAGAAGCTTGAGAACACTCTGGGGGGCGGTTGTTGATCGGGCGGGGAGCAGGTCGCTGAAGGACGACGATGCTTGGTGTTGCAACGGACAAAGGGTTTAACGAAGACGCCAGAATGGTGTTGGAACCGATAGAACTTCATGTGGAATCGAGACACGTACGGGCAATGAGAAAATATTGGTGTGCGAGGACGAAACCCTGGGTCGACAACAACGACATCGACAAAGTCGCAATAAGGCGTGCTACAAAATGGTCGTGGCTACTGCAACTTTAGGGCCAACGTTGCGAAGGAACAAGAGCCACACTTTATCTACTTAAATATGATTAAGAAATCATATTTAACCGTTCTTTTTATAATAAAAGAATTGGTCAATATTTGGTCTTTTTTTATTTTGAAAAATATTCAGTCTATTTTATAAAAAAATTAAAATTATTTCTCCTTTGATAAGAAACCATCAAATTTACAAATTAACATTATTTTTATTTATTCATTACGGCTTAGTTATTTTTGTTACAGAAAAAAACAAAAAGAGGCTTCAGTCCAACCTAAGATCGCTTACGTGGCATGGCGGTCCGAAAACAGAAACAAATATTTCAATTACAGAGTATCTGGATTGGTCCTGTTCCTCAAACATGTCCACCAACACTCAACACCATAAAGCCCACCTCTTTTCGCGCTTCTCTATTTAGTCTCCATAACCATAACCATCTCCTCAATCCATCCATGGCTTCCAAAATCTCATACCCTTTCACTTCAATCGGAGCTCCGATCCCTCTGAAACCCAATCGCGGAACGATCTCTTTCAATCTCAACCTTCTGAAGCTCGAATTGGGGAAGGTGGGTTTCAGGAGACAACAGAGCATCGGGTTGTGCTGGGTTGCAAAACAGAACACGCCGGAAAATGATGCCGGAGCCGGCGACGGCCACGATCGGATTAGCACGGAGTTGCGCGTGGCGGAGAGATCGGCGAGGAAGAGGTCGGAGAGGGTCACGTATCTGGTGGCGGCGATGATGTCGAGTCTCGGGATCACTTCCATGGCGATCCTAGCCGTTTACTACAGATTTTACTGGCAAACACAGGTACTATAACTTTGCTCCGTTCTTCAATCTTCTGAAACCTCAAACTCAATGTCAAAGATTGGATTATAATTTTATATTCTAACATATAACGAACCTACTTGATGACATTTGAACGGTGTCTATAATAAAAAATATCTTATTAGGAAATCAACAGCAGAATGTTCGATTATAACTTTATATTTTTTAATAATGTGCTTTCTTCTCCGTTGTTATTGATTTTCTTCATCTGGGTATGTCCGATTTCACAAAACAGGACGGCGATTTTGAATTTCTGGAAATGTTCTGCACATTTGCTCTATCGGTCGGCGCAGCGGTAAGTGATACTCAAAACAGAGCATGTTTACACAGTAGTTTAGTTTCTGGTCAATGAAATTGATTTGTTTCTCCAATTCGAAGGTGGGGATGGAGTTTTGGGCAAGATGGGCTCACAAAGCTCTATGGCATGCATCTTTGTGGCACATGCACGAGGTTCGTAATCGTATTTCTATCTGATGAACAACTCAACTAAAAATTCAATCTGATAGATGCAAATTTTATATTTTAACACGCGTCTTAACATGATTCGATCTCGATTCTTCAATGGCAGTCTCATCATAGAGTCAGAGAAGGACCGTTCGAGCTCAACGACGTGTTTGCGATCACCAACGCCGTTCCTGCTATCGCTCTTCTCTCTTATGGATTCTTCCACAGAGGGATCTTCCCCGGACTCTGTTTCGGTGCCGTGAGTTTTTTTTATTTATTTTTCACTTTCCTGAATATATATGATAAATATATTGTTGCTTAATTTGTTCATAGGATATTTACTAGAGTTTTAGTGCAAGTTTCAACTATAGTTTGGGTACGTTTCTGTAGCTTGTACGTTTGGTCTACGAAGAGTCTAAGTATGTGATGATATATATGTGACAGGGACTTGGAATTACTATATTTGGAATGGCTTACATGTTCGTCCATGACGGCCTCGTCCACCGGCGCTTCCCCGTAGGGCCGATCGAGGACGTCCCTTATCTCCGGAAGATCGCCGCAGCTCATCAGGTATTCATATCGTTACGCTGTTTATTCTAGAGGGAATTGATTATAAAATAAATGAATAATTATAAAAATTTGCGATGAATTATGCGTGTTTTGTAAAAATTATGATGAATTATTTTTCGTCTGTAAATCCAATAACGGTGTTTAGTTTATTTACAAACAGTTGAAAGTAACATATATACATGAAAGTTATAAATAATGAAACACATATAATACAAGGAGCAAAATTGTTATTTATAAAAAAAATGAAGTTGATATCATGTGCTTATCACATGACTAAATTTCGTGAAAGATAATAGATTTGCATGAATATATTTTACCGTCCAAAACACGTGTAGTTCACTATAATTTTTTGTAATTATTCTTAAAATAAATTCAAAATTATATATAATTTATTAAATTTTCCCGTAATGATATTCTGATTTACTAATTGTATATATATATTTTTATATTACAGCTTCATCACTCAGAGAAATTGAATGGAGTACCGTATGGGCTCTTCTTAGGACCAAAGGTAAGGATGGGTTCAATGAATTTAGGTGATTACCGTATTCAATATTATAAAGTAAATGGATTAAAAATGGTTTGTGTGTCTTTACTTTTTAGGAACTTGAAGAGGTAGGAGGGACGGAAGAGCTGGAAAAGGAGATCAAAAAAAGGACCAGAGTTTCTAAACCTTAGTTAATCTCCAAACGTGTATCATAGGTTAATGATGTTTCTACTTATGTCTGTTGATCTTTTGTTTTAGGATTTACATAAATAATACGGGATTACAGAATTTCTTGTCATGGTCATTTATGAGTGTTTTTCTTTTATTTGAAATTGGCAAACTATTAGTAAGTTCAAACAATGTCAAAACAATTCATACGTAGACAAAGGAATAGGGACCTTGAGTGTCAGATTATAGTTCGGGATCGTCCGTGAGATATGTATAGGTGCTCTAGACTCGTAAAACTAATCTATTGTAGATCATAAACACACTATGGTCAGTAAAAAGAGAGTAACTAACAAAAAAACAAAAGACACAATTTGTCACCAGTTTGAGATCGTCTGGATATACCATGGTCTCGTTAGTATGACTCGAATGCACGTTGGCTGATTGTGTCCTCTGGAATAGGTGGGGGTCTTCCATTCAATAAGGAGGGGCCGAGACTGATCGACACAAGATGATGTGGGGGGTAGCACTTCATCCTACTGACCCACATCATGTCGAGTGTCTCATGGCTTCCGACAGGGATACTTGGCAACCCTCGCCTAGGTAGAGTACCCCTCACCATCCTCTTAGATGATCAGGTAAAGAGTGTTATGGATAGCTCTAAAGGCCTGTGAAATCGATTTGTATGGGCATGCACTTGATTGGTCGTTTCCCTTGCTTTAGTTTTCCAACTTTTTGTTATCTTGGGGCCTAACCCCGTGGGTTGAGTTTGCGGTTCCTTCTGCTTCTTATTCTGCATCCTCCTGAAGGTAATGTTGTCGTCGGAGTAAAAAGGGGATCGGGGTACTGAGGAGATGTTGTTAACGAGGCATGGTTAAGAGGTAGAGGTGTGTAATATCCCATCCTCGCCCCCCCTTTCTACCTCGCCCATGTAGCCAAGTCATAGATCTTTATGACCCATGCTCCTCCTGTATCCGATTCGGGATACACCCACTACAAACTTGGAGTCTTCTCTCCAAAAATTTCTTAGCCATGTCATAAATCTCAAATTGAGGGTGAGCTCTACTAAAAGCTTCTCGAGGCGGGAAACTTGGTGGCAGACTCGGTAGACAAAAAGTTTGTCGAACTAACAGAGGGATCGACACCCTCTCTGCCATACTTGGAGGTTGCTCGACTCGCCCTGTCTGCCTCCTCCCTTTATGGGCGTTCCATCCCGTCCTGAGCAGAAAACGAACTCCTACCGACTATTTTCATTTGTCTCAAATTGATTTTATATTCTTGTTTTTGTTCGTTTTTCTCTTCCGAATCATGTTGGGCATGAAATCTATTTTTAGCTATAAGAACTACTTCAATCATAATTAAAGATATTTTATCTCTACTTTAGATAATTTTCATAATTAAAGATATTCTGTCCTCGGAGAGACCAACTTACAGGCAGTGGCGGAGCCACATGGGCCCTAGGGGACATGTGCCCACCTTCAATTTTTTTTGAAAAATTCTTTTACGTTTTTGATTTTTTTCTTCAAAAATACCCCTTAATTCTTTCTAATTTTGTAGTTGTGCCCCTCTCAAAAAAATTTACAGTCACGTTTTGACACTAAAAAATTTCGGTGTCCCTGCTCACTAAAAAAACTAGCTTCGCAACTGCTTACAGGTACCCTGTAACATGGGACACGGTCTGGCAGATACATATCCAACTTCAAGTACTCATCTTCCTATGGAAAATCCTTACTAGTATTTATAGGTGGCGCCCAATTTGTACAGGATATTCGTCTCCATGTTCCCAGTTTATCCTATCTGTCCCTCCCAAGTCGAGACAATGGATTACCTGTTTCTCTATTGTTAGTACGCCCGAGACTATTGGCTACGGTTTGAGACTATGCCAGTAATCCTTGATGACACTACTTTTTCACATGATGGACCAGTTTGTGGAAGGACTACCCCAGTCGAGGATCACCAAGATAGCACTTTGGTTCTAGAAGATTTGGAAGGGCCGGAATGTATGTGTTTGGAAGAAGATTAGCCGTTCACCGTGAGTTTGTAGATTTTGGTGAACAGCCACCTCCGTGCCTTAGGCTCTGGCCTACCTTCCCCAACCTCGGATGGGATATCGGCCCCTAGGAGACACCATGTGGAAACTTCCCCCACCAAGACCCATCATGATTATTGTGGATGAGGCGATGTTTCGAGAGAAAAAGGGTCATACTCGGGCACTCTCCTCGTCTCAGGGAACAAGATGATGCTTGGGAGCTGGGATCTCAACATAATTGAGGCCTACGTGATTGTTGCGGCTCTAACCCGAACTCGTGACATGAACTAGGAGAAGATCATCCTCTGTAATGACGCTCAGGGTGTACTAGGCCTCTTCTCGGCCTCTCAGCGCTCCACTCTCTCCGGTGGGAGCCATCATCAGGGACATTGCAGTCTTTTTATTCACAGTCGAGGATATCAAACTTGTGTTTGTGAAATGATCAACGAACAAAACCTCTCATTGATTAACAAATGAATCTTATTGCACGTTTGTTCTTATAAGATATGGTGATCCGTTCCCATAATTTTATATGTATTTAACCATAGAAAAATTAACGAGTATTTATTTATTTATTTAACCTAACCGGATTGTGATCAAATATCACCTCATAACTTTGCTTGGAGAGGGAACTGTTCAAATGGAATAAAAAACAATTAGAGTGCAAATCAGGGAACATCACGAACAGATAATAAAACGAAATAAATTAGCACATATAAGCAGAAGCTCCTAATTCCGCGTTGCCATGCAATTGCAAAACCAAACACGTTTTTATAGGTGGAGTCGAGTGCCAAGCGTACGTGTCGCCTACTGATTGGCCGGAACGACCGAGTTTGTTTGGTAAACAATAAAAAATCATTAGACCACCACCAATTAATTAACACGATCCTAAACTCACCACTATAATAAGGTAAAAAGTTGTTAAAGCTGCCTAGCTTTTTGTCCGAACCGTGGTCGGCAATTAGTGCTATCCCCGTACGTGGCTTCTTCACTTGATATTATTACTACCTTAATCTCCACTAATATCTTTACTGTCGTTGACCATTGTCGGCACAGACGTCACCGTCACAAAACACACTCCCTCACGCTACTAAATATCTTCATATTTTCCTAGCCAAAGCGCGGATAATATATACCGGTAGTCAAAACTAGATCACGTGGTCAAAGTCAGTGTTTGTACGAGGGAACCTCAAAAGCATATATACTCACATGATTTTTGTTAATACAAACATATTGCAGTGATCTTTTTTTCTCACAAAAATGTTTATATCTTTCGTTTATCGTTAAAAAAGTAGTAATTTACGTTTATTTTTTATTTTTATGTTATTTTGGATGGAAAACGAACTTGTGTTTGACACATAGTTTTTATATTTATCATAAATACCGAAATTGTCCATATTCCTCTAATCTAAATATTAGATATTGTCATAATGAGTGTTCAATTTTTTCTTTAGATGTCATTTAAATAGGAGAAATATGGACAAATCCGTTTTTTTATGATAAATACGAAAACCATATGTTGAGCACGTGTTTCTTTTCTATCCAAAGTAACGGTAAAATAAATAAAAGTCGCTACTTTATGATGATAAACCAAAGGTATAAGCATGTTTTTTAGAAAAAAGATCTTCACACCATATTTGTACTAACAAAGATCGTTCGAAGACATGTTTTTGAGGTTTCCTTTTTTTCAATAAATTGTGGATCTTGACCCAATCCAAAAACCTCACAGGCCATCCTAAGCCCATAACTGATGGGCCAGGCCGTTTTACAATTGGGCCTGCGCTTAACGAGAGATCTAGAATCGCGGTTGGTCTGCGATTTTGCCACGTGGTTCCGGCGCGAACCCTGGAACTTCCCGAACATTCTCGGCTTCGCTTCCCAGACACGCTACGTTATTAACCTCATCGTCTTTGTCTCTCTTCAATTTCACGTATCAATCGAAGCATCGTATCTCTGTCGTTGGTCTGTTCAGAGTATCCTCTTCGCCGGAGCTCAGATGTACCGCACCGCCGCACTTTTGCCCGCGAAAGCCAGATTTGCTCCGATCTACAATTTCGAAGGATTAGGAGGTAACGGCGCCATCCCCTCCTCGTCTGGTTCGAAAATGATATCAAAGTCGATTTAAAAACATGATTTTGATCTAATTTACTCATCAATTCATGATACTGATCAAAGATTTTGAACCTTATCCCAATACCCAATACTTTTGTTTGTCCCAAATCGAATCGGAGACATTTTGTCATCTACATTTGTGTTTCGATTTCTCCATAGTTTTGACAACAATTGAATTATTGGATGATCAGGGGTTGTGCCTGTTTTGACTCCGAAGAAACAAGAACACCCATTTGGGGAAGGAGGAGAAGTTGCTGCGAAGGAGAAGATTGATCCAATCGTCGCCTTCAGCAAGCCTCCGCCGATCCCACCAGTTCTCGGGCCGCTGGTTCTTCTTTCCTTGTGGGATTCATGGTCAAGCCGCGACAGCAATGAGAATTGAAAGGTGATTTGAAATAAATCTATATTTATACATATATACATATCGGGAGACAATCACGTGTGAACCTCTTTTACGTTGGGAACCTGCGAATCTCAAATCTGGTTTGAGAAAACCGCGAACATAATTTGAGAAAATAGCATTCCCGTTTGAGAAAAAAAAAATTAAGAAAACAACATTTTTGAGAAAATAATATTTCTGGTTTAAGAATTTTTGTCTGAGAATTCCGGTTTAAGAATTTTTGCATGAGAATATTCATCTCAAACCGGAACAACTATTTTCTCAAATTGCATACACTGTTTTTGCGAGTTCGCAGGTTTTCACCGTAACCGCTGGTTTATACCTGATTGTACTCCTATACATATGAATGAATCTGTGTACAAGTTAGCTACTTTAATACAAACTTAGCAATGAAGAGTAGGATATTGAGTGCACGGCCCATGGACCAGGCCACGAGCTTCCATATGCGGGTATAGCCTGATAAAAGGGAGTTCGCGTATGGTGCCATGACCATGGAGTAGATCCTTAGGAACCAGGTTGCTATGAGGTTGTGGCTTCTCAGGAACCCTGGAGAAGGACAAAACAATTGGCAATGTCAGGTCATGTTTGTGTAGTTTGTACTGGGAACTGAGTACAATTGTTTTAGAGTTATTACATTCTGCGGTTTTGGGGAAGTTGTCGAAAAGTTGGGTCACACCCTTCAGCAATGTCTGGATTTGACAACAAGAAAAACCCAAATGAAGAGTAAGAGCTAATTTTGATGGAATTGGTTGATAATAGAAGTATTGGAACCCGATTAGTGTTCATAGTTCTTACCAATGCCATGACACCTAGTTTGATTGGTGATTCGATCACAACTTGAGCCTTCCTGCATACAAATTCGGGTCAGATGAGGTGTAGTCTGTATACCGTCGACATACAATCAACTGTAAACCCAACCCTTAAAACGAGAACTATAATGTTATATGAGCCATAAGATCAAGTGTACTATATGTTTCAGATTCAAAAAATCATTAATGACGTGAATTGTAAATATGCAGAACTTTCAATTTATTGATCTAATGACCCTTCTGAGTTTATAGTTTACAGATTTCCAGTAGATAGTGCCCCTTATATAGTCTATGTAAATATACTCGATTATGCATACTTGATTGTGAGTCTTTGTCCTTCAGTTCTACACTCGAAAAAGGTGCAACCTCTAGTGAAAGGCACCATTTTGCCTCTCCATTCTGCAAGGCATAGAGATCAAAGTTAATTCTTGATCAAGCAGATCAGATGGCTCGTAAATGGAAAACGAAAAATACCCATGTTCCAGGAGACCCCCACCGTTTGATCATCTCCTTCACAGACTTGTCTGATGCTGAACTTCATGTCAGGACCCATACCTTGAATAAGGTCTTCATAGAAACTCATAATCTCCTACATAGTGAATACAATAGCTGTGTTCATTACCTCTTGAAGGGAAACATAATGAGAAGAAAAAATCAAAACCTTTTTGCCTTCAAATGGTTTAGGGAAGGAGTAGTCCTCAAAGACACAGTTTCTTGAGATGAGATCACCTAGCTTCCTCAAGTTCCCCTCGTTGATGTGCTTGTAGAATTGCCTGATTGTGTATGATGGTGAGAGTGAGTCCAAGGTCGAGTCATCGTTCCTCAACGTTGACTTCACCGGGAAAAGGCCGTGTAGTCTCTTCCTTTCAGCTTTTTTCAGGCAAAGCACTGTCTGCCTCATCTTCATCGCCGTGTACTCTGGTTGATACGCTCTTGTGTAGAGCCTCCTCGTTCCTCCATGAAAAATACCTTGCATAGGAGCTTGTGCTGAAAACCTAACAGTGGTAGCCATGGCTTTTCTCCGAGATCGATGAACGATTCAATATAAAATTGTAAAAGGGTTTAAAATAAGTTGGAAGAGTAATAGATTAGAGAAATGTATATCCTGTTCCATGTAACGACTTGGTAGAATCGAGCATGTCATGGTTTCTTCAAGCTTCAAAGTATATCCCTTTCTTTACCTCAATTTAAGCCAAGCATAGAATATGGGGAAGCTTGGTAACCCAATAGGAAAAGATTCTGAGTTCTGTGTATCACATGTAATGTTTGTTATTACATTACAACTTTGTGGTACTTTTATTTGAACTTGTGATTTATGTGTCGCTGTTTTGATCCCAGGTTATTACAAATTACTACAGTTATAAAGTATGAGAATCTGTTGGGCAGTCACGATGATCTGTGGGACGACAACATTGTGGGAGGGAAGTCAGAAGAACAGAGAAACAATATGTTTGTGACAGCAAAGGGATGGAGAAGCATGCCAGCCAAACTTATGTTTGTTTAGGATTATCATTTTAGGATAGGTTTGGAGGTTTAGGTACTCTTAAAGGAATCAAGTTTCCTTATTCCTGTATGTTTCCCTGTACTAGTTTCCTTTTTGTATATATATAAGAGCATCTGTAGTGGAGTCGAAAGACATAAAAATATCGTAAAAATATGATATCTTAGTGATGTTTTTTCTTCTATTTATCACTTTTTTTCTCTCCTACTGTTCTCGACCCACATAACAGACCCCTCTTCTCTCTTCTCTCTCCTGTTTGTCAATTCTAGTCAGACTTGATCCAATATCGACCATATTTTTTGACCCAATCCACTTTGTCGAATCTGATCATCCTGTAAATGCTCCAAATCAGATGATATTGCTAAGTCCTGATTAAGGGTATCAGGTAATGTAAATATTGACCACTCGTGAACGGATAAGCAACGGACTAAGTAACGAGTTGTTCGTTTATTGATCGTCTTGTAAATTCGAGATCACATTTTCTAGTTCTGACATTAATTAAATGCAATTTTGGATGATACCCTAGTGGGAAATTGCACACCAATTTCATTTCCGAAACTTATGGCAACAAATCTGCTACTGCCTCCACAGCCATTGATTGATAACCACCTTATCAAATTTTTTTTTTGATCAGCTACCACCTTATCAATATAAGAAAACAAAATAGCGTATAGTTATTTGTAATAACGTGACCGTTATCTTTTTGCACGGTAAGAAAGTGCCAGCGTTAGGTGCCGGAGTGCGATGGCTTTCGACCAATCAACACATGAACTATAAGGAAGGAAGGAAAACAAGTTTTTAAATCAACAAATGAATTATAAAGACCACATAGAAATGATGTAGTATAGCATGTCAAAAAAACAGGGGAACAATTTTTTTTTATATCGAGTTAAAAATTTGTAGAGAATACAGAAATATGCATCTCTACTCTCATACCCGAAATACGAGATCAATCTACATTTTTCTTAAGTCACTTATTATTCACGTCGTTTTGGAGCAGAAATCGTGTAGTATAGTATGTCAGCAAACAAGAAAAAAACGAGATAATGTTATTTTAAGCTGAAAATCTATGAGAGATATATCTACAAACGTACCCAAAATTTGAGGTCATTTCAATCTATCGAACCCGTGTTACCATTTTCCCACATTACTACACTGACACTCTGGGAGCGGAAATTTAGAACGGTATATTTATGTTGTTATCTACAAAAAAAATTATCCCGAAATACTGATGAAACGACTTCACCTATGTCAGCTGAGAGAATCCGTTGGCGCATGCAGTGGTGGAGCCGCTAAGAGCCTAAGGGGGCATGTGCCACCTCTCAAATTTTCTTAAACGTTACGTATTATTATTATAAAAAAATCGGTGTCTCTCACTGAAAAAGACGACTCCATCACTAGAGGCGTGAATAAGAAAACATTATAGGATCACGTGACAATCATCGATAAGGTGGCCCATGAAAGAAACAAGGATCATAACACTAGATAGCCAACATTATCATTGTCTGATTCTCCCTGAGGCTGGACAGACAATTTGCATCACCATGTAATCAAGTATCAGAATGTGTATCCAAATCCTTGTTCGTCTGTACCTTCCGGAGAAAACCATCCAACAAAATGTGTATCCAGCCGCAGCCGAGATCTTTCACTAGAACATACAAGGAACCAGCCCATGTTACCTGAAAAAAAAAAGTGTTAGGTTCCAATGTGTGAATCTTTTAGGTAATATATTCGGTTTGTGTATCCAGAGTTTCCAATAGTATTTCTCTTGAATAGATTTTATCTACACTAAAAAAAATTATCATAGAGAAATACCGAGAAATCATACTTTAGCCTAATCTAATCTACCACCAAAAAAAGTATATTCATCAGGATTCGAACATGTAACTTCAAAGAGAGGTGAGATGTAAAGAGGTATTCACCATCTAAAGACATCCACAGTCGTGGGCAGGGAGCTGGCGGGGACCAATCGCCGACGAGGAGCAGGCCGAGAGCTGGCAGGGAGTTCGTTGGCGGGAGCAGCGACTGGGAGCTCAACACCAACGACTAGAAATCTAAAAAAATCTAAAATGGCCTATGAATAGTTCTTGACAAACTAAGAATTTGGGGGCTCCTCGCCGCCAAAAACCCCAACCACTACAGGTTGTTGGCGGTTTGCGCAGGCGGTGAGCTGGTTGGGAAGATAAAAACAAATATTTTAATCCTCCCCGCCGGCCACTCCCCGCCGGCCACTACCCGCCCGCAACCGACGGTAGGACTGTGGATGCCCTAACTAATCGAGCTCTACACTAAAAGTAATCTCTGATTAGTCTCAGACAAATCCTCAAAAGCTATACCTTTAAAACCTTGATCACAGACGTGTGACTGGTGATCATGGGATAGGCTCGAATTATCATTAGGTATAGATAGTTTATTCACAAACAAATGAATTGAAAAATGTTTCAAGTTGAGCAGCAAGGAATCTTGCACAACTGCAGTACCTGGCTGGCATGCCTCCCAACTCCCACCAATTGTTTTGTTTATGAATCAATATCATTAGTTAGTAGCTATAAAAGGGACCAAACAGACATAACACATCATTCAAATTTCAAGTACAGAGAAAGAAGAAGAAAAAAGTTGAACTCTTTAGAAGATGAGCAACAAGGTCAGAGATGTTTCGGGTGCGAGTTGTGTAACGGGCAAGAGCTTAAAGGGGAAGAAGAAGCCGCCCCCGAGGAGAGGTCAAGTGAAGTCAAGGATAGCAGCTACAGCTCTCCGATCAATCGTCTGTGTGCTCTCCAGAGCCTCTTCTCAGAATAGACATTTTGGTCGATCCCACTCATCTTAGTGATCTATGTCACACATTGTATCAATGTTACTTTGTTATCACAGTTCAAGTATTGTTTTGAGTAACTTTCTTATGCTGAAGTGGCAAGATCACACTAACAAGACAAAGAGAATTAGGATTGGTTCATATGAAACATCTGATCTGTGTCACTCATTAATCCAAGACTGACCCTATAACGGTCAACTAACCTTTATGCTTCCAAGAACACTCTCACCTATTTCAGGCTATCCATAATGATTTGCTCTAATCCCAGTATAATGGGTGGCAAAATGAAAAAAAAAAGATGGGCTCAATTCGTGGGAAAAAATAGGCCGAAATTATTTGGGTCACGTGGCGATTCTCCATAGTAGAATCAGGCTTCGATTCTTTTCGACGGTCTATGAATCCATCGATTTTCATGGGTCGAATCGACTGAATCGTGGGTTTTGGGCTATTTTTCCCCACAAAAGTGCGAATCAACGCCCCTATTCGACGCACAACAGACGTCATTGTCGATAGTCTAACGAAGTTTTATATGTCACAATGTAGCTCTGTTCGGCAGAGACTCTCATGCTCTCGACTTTTCCCTCTTCTTCGCGCTCCACTCTTTTTGCTTTCAGGGTGTTTTTCTAATTGGATTGATTTGACGATTTCAAGATGTGAAATTGATCACAAATTACCCCTTTTGCTTTTGAGTGTTTTTCTAATTGGATTGATTCTTCGATTGGAAGACCCAGATGTGAAATTAATTCGAAATCATAGATTTAGAAGATCTAGATTGAATCATCGATTTCGAGTGTCAATTTATCTAGATAATTCGAAGACCGAGTTCACAAATATAACTGTGTCTAATTATAGTGTTTTAAGGGTATTGTGAGCCCCCCATCGCAGAGGTGAGGGGGGGCTTCCAAAAATAGACGAGAAGCTTAGCCCAAAGTAAGGGATTCGCAACTCGCGCTCAGAAATGAGTGTTCATCAATAGGTGTTGGCACGACCTGTCGTCACTATACGTTCATTGACAAGTCGCCTTTCACCCCTGACGGGACGGGTGGTCGTTCCGCAACACCTCAGGCTCATTATATACTCACTCTTCACCCTCTCCATCCAATAAGTTTCCGATGTGGGACTTTTCCCCATTGACTGAGACTGTTGGTTTTCAGAATCTGTTGGGCAGCAACACTGATCTGTGGGAGGGAAGTCAGAAGAACAAGGAAACAATGTGTTTGTGACAGCAAAGGATGGAGAAGCATGCCAGCCAAATTTTTGTTTGTTTAGGATTTATCATTTTTTTAGGGTTGGTTTGGAGGTCTAGGTCCTCAAAATGGAATCAAATATCAAAATTCACACCTGTTTAAATATTCTTTGTTAGTTTCTCACTAGTGCTAAATATGTCAAAAATATAAGAAACGTCGATTTGTCTTATTGATTCAAGACACGTTCAAATCCTAATGACTGTTGGAACAATATATACTTCATATTTTAAATTGTCTGGCATCTTTATTAGGGTTGACATAAAATTGTGCATGGTACAAATTTTTACTCTTTTTTTTTCTTTTGGTGGATGGGTGATGGCGGTAAGCTAACCGTCGGTTGGATCGGCCGGTGATTACGAAAAGTGAAGAAAAAAGCTCTTTTAGTCTCTCCTTTCAGCCTCGTGACTGTAAAAAAATCGTATCAGACAGCCGATACAAATTTATTAATTTTTTATTCTATCAAGCTACTTTCGGTCAACAAATCCGTGAACGAGCGGAAATGCTCTAAGATCAATTGATAATATCCATTGGCGTTTGGATAAAAAGAGTATAGGATCATGTGACAATCATTGATAAGGGGAGGCACATGAAAGAAGAAAAAAAACATGGGTAATACTAGATAGCCAAATTTAACATTGTCTGAGGCAGGACAGACATTTTTGCCTCACCATGTGATCAACTATCAGACATTATATATATATAGTATAAAAAATTCTAGGTTCTGTCACAATTCACAACCATGTTGAAGATCACACCCGATCTACTCAGAAACCAGGACAGCCATGCAATGCACATAAATGTCACAGCTCTGCTCCCTCAGACACACCCACTTCATATTTAACCAGATCCTTGTTCACATCTAAGTCAAAATACCACAAAACAGCCCATAATATCTAACAAAAAGTGTTACCAATCCGTCAATCTTCTAGGCCGTATGTCCAATTTGTGTATCACGAGTTTCGCTTAGTATTCCTCTAACTCTTAAACGAGTTTATCAACCCTAAAAAAGAGCATCAGAACTCGATTCCTGAATAATAACTATTTGTTGAGAAACCAGTCGTCTTGATATTGTTATATCTAGGGATAATTCCATTTTAGTACCCTAAAACTTTCGGATTTCGTTTTTAGTACCCTAAATGTTTTTTGTGCCACTTCAGTACCATAAATCTTTGTTTATTCCAGTTTAGTACCCAATGTCTGATTTTCCATCCATTTTTGGATGGAAAAACGTCATGTGCCTTGCACATGACCCTATCTTTTATAATAATACCAAAACTACCCTTCGGTAGTTTAAACAAATTGAATTTTTGAAAAATAAAAATGATTTTTTATAAATAAAAAATCAGACGTTAGGTACTAAACTGGAATAAACAAAGATTTAGGGTACTGAAATGGCACAAAAAACATTTAGGGTACTAAAAACGAAATCCGAAAGTTTTAGGGTACTAAAATGGAATTATCCCTTATATCTAAAACGTGTGCGTGGTGATCATGGGATAGGGTCGAATCATCATTAGGTGAACATAGGACCATGACCAGCATCTTAGTTTATTCAGAACCAATGAACTCAAAAATGTCTGAAGGTATCTTAAACAACTGCTGAAACCTGGCTGGCATGCCTCCCAACTCCCACCATTGTTTTGTTTACTCATCAGACATATGAATCAATAACCCAATCAATACCATGAGCAGCTCTCGATGAGCTATAAAAAGGACCAAACAGACCATCTTCAATCATATCTCCATTAACACATCAAAGCAGAGAAAGTAACAAGATGAGCAACAAGGTCAGAGATGTTACAGCTGCAACTTCTGTGACGAGCAAGAGTTTCAAGGGGAAGAAGACGCCTCTTCCGAGGAGGGGTCAAGTGAAGTCAAGGATAGCAGCAACAGCTTTCCGATCAATTGTCTGTGTGCTCTCTTCCCGGAGTAGAAATCCCGGTCGGAGAAGTTACCAAAGAGAAACCTGAAACATCACAGATCAAACATGGTATCAATGTATCAATGTTACTTGTCATAACCGTTCAAGTATTGTTTTGAGTAACTTTCTTGTTTTTCTTTACCAAACATTAAGATCACACTAACAGGACAAGAGAGAATTAAGATGAGTTCATATAAAACATAAACAGGTGAGATCTCACCTCCAATCCCAGACAGCTGATCTGTATGTAAACTTGTGTCACTAACCAATCCAAGGATGACCCTTTAACGGTTAACCAACCACAATGCTTCCAATAAACAGATCAAGCTTAACGAGATAGAGCCCAATAATCATCAACTTGTCACATATATAACCAAAGCTCTGTTCTGTAGAGACCTATCAGAGCTGTGCAAGCTCGAGACTTTACCCTCTAACATCTTCTTCTAGTTCAATCCCATTTCGTCAATCAACTTTTTAGATTCTGGGTGTTTCTGTAATCGCACTGATTCGTCGATTTCGAGTGTCAATTTATCTGGGTAGCTCCAAAGATTGAGTTTTGAAATCGATTCGAAGGGCCAAATCTGATTCCGAATCTAACCCTGTTTCAGCGATGTCGGAGCTCTGATTTCAGATTCCTGACCAACGAATCAGAGAAACGAAAACCCCCAAAAAGCGAAATTGGAATCTTTTTGGAAAAAAAAATCGACAATGAAATTGACCCACAAAGAATCGGAGAAGTTGATTTGGGATCACCAGATGAGAAGCACCTCCACCAACGCCATTGCCGCCGCCGCAGCTCTGCCGTCAAGAGGCCTTCCCAAGCTCCTCGCGTGGCTCCTCGTCTTCATCTTCCTCACCTACACCGTCTACACCGTCAGGATCCTCTCCAGCTCACGCGCCTGCGTCAACTCCGAGCACATCCTCTCCACTACCCACCTCTCCTCCTCCCTCAAGCTCTCAAACCTCACCGCCACCGACACATCGGAGGACCCATTACCGTCGTCGATTCATAACATCACCGCCGTGGCGGTGCCGGTGCCAGAGACCCATCAGCCGACGGACCTCCGCCACATCGTATTCGGCATCGCCGCCTCCGCCAAGCTCTGGGAACAGAGAAAAGAGTACATCAAGCTCTGGTACAGTTTGATTGCTCTTAAATTTCCCAATTTTTTAAATTACATTTCAATTGCTCTTAAATTTCCTAATTTTTTAAAATTACATTCAATTGCTCCCAAATTTCCAAATTTTTTAAACTACATTTCTATTGCTATTAAATTTCCCAATTTTTTAGGGATAAAATCTATTATTAGCTTAGTCGAAAAAATCATTTACAATTCTTAATTATACTCTACTTTTGTCATATATCCTAACACAATTTTTTTTTTTTACCGAACTTGTATAATAATTATGAAAAATAGGGTTATGATATGTGACAAATACCATCTTTATGTTAGTTTTTGTGAAAAAAAACTCATCTTAAGTTAAGATATGTGACAAAAAATCGATGTCGGTTAGAAAATGTTAATGAAAGATCACATAGGACATGGAAACAACGTTTTTCCAATTTTTAAAAATTACATTTAAGATCGATTCCTAACTTAATCGGAAAAGTCATTTACAAAAAGTTTTTTTTTTTACAAAACTCGTATAATAATTATAAAAAACGGGGTTATGATTTGTGACAAATACCACCTTTTAAATTATTTTTTGTAAAAAAAAATCTCACCTTGAAGTTAAGATCAGTTAGAAAATCCTAACGATGGAACTTGGAAACAGCGTTTTTTTCCAATTTTTTAAAATTACATTTCAATTAAACTTAATTTTGTCCCAATTTTTAAAATTACAATTTGAATCCACAACAGGTACAAACCCGATGAAATGAGGGGCATAGTGTGGCTGGACCACCCGCCGGTGAAGAGCCCCGACGACGTCACCCTCCCGCCGGTGAAGATCTCCGAGGACACATCCCGATTCAAGTACACGAACCGGCAGGGTCACCGGTCGGCGATCCGGATCTCGCGGATCGTCTCGGAGACTCTCCGGCTGGGAATGGAGGGCGTGCGGTGGTTCGTGATGGGGGACGACGACACGGTCTTCGTCGCCGACAACCTCGTCAGGGTCCTGAGAAAGTACGACCACACACAGTACTATTACATCGGGAGCTTGTCGGAGTCGCATCTCCAGAACATTTTCTTCTCCTACGGCATGGCCTACGGCGGCGGCGGGTTCGCCATCAGCTACCCTCTCGCGGTGGCGCTGGAGGAGATGCAGGATGAGTGTATCCAGAGGTACCCGTCGCTCTACGGCTCCGACGACCGTATGCAAGCTTGTATGGCCGAACTCGGTGTCCCACTCACCAAGGAACTCGGCTTCCACCAGGTTTGTGTCTCATTTTGTTACTCTGTTCCTTAGATTTCGTTTCTCGTCGGGGCTTGAACAAAAAGTCATTAGAACCCACTAAAAAGTTGATGGTTGGATGATTAAATTGAAAATCATGTCCTGAATCATGATTTGTGATTTGCAAATCGTGAATTATAAACAAAAAGCGTGCGACTCACGATTTGCGACTCACTAAAACGTTGATTCGTGAATTGCGAGTCGCGATCAGCTAATCAAAATGCGTCACGTAATCCTTAAAAAATCATATCTAGTGCACAGGGGTTCAAAATTTATGAATTTATATTCATTAGGTTCGTATTGTTCAAAATAATTTATTAAGTGTGTTCTGCAGTTGTTAGAATCAACAAAATAGTAGTTCTTAGTCTTTTAAATGAAGTGTGTTCTATAGTTGTGAGAATTAGAAAGGGGCTTGAGTTGGGGTTCAGGTTGTGAATTGACCAATCCTATTTAATTTATATCTGACTTTATGTATAAAAAAAAGGGTAAATTACAAATGCATACCCTTAAGTATGCACGTTTAACCGATGCATACCCTTAAGTTTAAAGTTAACAGATGCATACCCTAAAGTTTCATTTATTAACCCAGAACCCCTTCCATCAGTCAGACTGTAACAGAGTGAAGTGTAAAAAGACCAAAATACCCTCAACTACCCTTCTATATTACACAACATGTCATAATTCAGTTTTTAATTCTTTTTTTTTATTTTGTCCTTTCTATAATCTTTTCTTTTATTTATATATTTTTTTAATTTTCTGTTTTTAATTCCAAATCTTTGTTTACAATTTTTCAGATTAACTTTTTTTTTAAATTTCAGATTTTAATAAAATCTATTTTATATAATCTATTTATTTTAAAAAAAATTTATTATTAATTTTTAATATAACTATTTTTTCTTTTCTTTTTTTCTATAAAACTTATAGTTTTTCTTTACTTTATTTTATTAATTCTTTAATTTCTTTATTTAAAAAAGTAAATTTTCTTTTAGTTTCCTAAAACTAATTTTGCAGAACTCAGAACCAGATGACAAATTTTGTAGAACCCAATCTCAGAGTTGCAGAACCACCATAGCATCACAATCTGTAACTTCCATATTCACTCAAATCTACAGCTCCTCTTCTCTAAATTTTTTAATGTTCCCCTCTTCTCTAAAATCATACCAAACTAAATTTTTATCCCCAACCAATATTAAATCTCAAATTTACAGATACACAAAAATTTGAAACGGAGTGAGAAAGTAGAAAATTTGGACACCAAAACCAGATACACTACAGTTTGAAACCCTCTGAGCAAACAAACCCCGTTCTCCCCTTCTTCTTCTGGGTATATAAATGGAGGCTTGCGACATGAACTCTGACTAGCAGAGGCCGACGGCGCGGCCGTGTGCTGTGGCGAGCAAGCTCCGGTGAGGACTGAAGCTCGGGTGGGGGTCTAGATCTCCACGCTGAAGGCGGTGACTTTCAGATCTGCTGCGCGAGGACGGAGGCAACGAGATTCACGCCGGAGACCTTCTTCCACGAGTTTTGCGCGGTGGTTTTGTAGGGCAACCGGTGATGTTTTCTGGTGGACATGTTCTAGAGCACAATCGAAGAAGGTGGAGGTAGAAGGAGGCGGAAGAAGAACACGCTGAAGTGAAATGAAAATGAGGATTAGGGTTTTAATATACAAATATCATATTGTTATTTTTATTTATTTATTATATAAATCTGATATAATTTGTGTTTTTATAATAAAATGAATTATATATTAGGGGCATTTTGGGTATTTTTGAAAAAATGAACAGTAAACTGACGGATCTGACTGACGGAAGGGGTTCTGGGTTAATAAATGAAACTTCAAGGTATGAATCGGTTAACTTTAAACTTAAGGGTATGCATCAGTTAAACGTGCATACTTAAGGGTATGCATTTGTAATTTACCCATAAAAAAAAGGAGGCAACGTGTTGCGGTGTGAGTTGTTGGCGTGCGACCAACGACCCGCAAAACAACAAACCGGAATAACGGTTCGCGGGCCGCGACCACGACTCGTTATTTAACGGTTCGTGGCCGCACAAATCGTGCTCCACAATGCGTGACCCATGACCATGAACCGCTAAATAACGGGTCGCAATTCGTAGTTCACATCCTGATTCGTAGCGTTGTATATGCTCTTAGAATCCATTAAAACATGAAGTCGATAGTTGGATGATTAAATTGTAAGAACTTCTACAATGCACGGCCGATTAGTTTAGATGAATCTGATTCATTCGTTAAGCTTCTCATAGTGATATAAACCTAATGCGGGCTAATTGTAACCATAAAATGGACAAGTTGAAATTTTCGACAAATCGAGCGCGTCAAGAGTGGCAATGGGTCATTTGCCCCAACGGAAAGGCACAAAGAGACGGACAAAAACCATCTTTTCACTGATTCGTCCGTTAAATTCGCCTGTAATGTAGTTGATGTGTACTTTTGTCATAAAGGTTATGGCTTTTACCTACCCACCAAGTATTGTTACTTGGGTTTGGTAATTAGTCCACACCCTCAGATAACCTTCAATTAAAGAAGTGCATCAGAGCACATCAGTCCCCTATTTTAGCTAACTGACCTTACCCTACCATAACTTCACTAAACAGATTGTCAATTTCACTCATCAGTTAAGTAACTTCATTAAACCATATTTGAGAACCAACTCAACTAAAAGTTTAAGCTATAGTTGAAGGCTCAACTATAGTTTTATTCTAACAGTCTCAGACGTTTGTTAAAATATAAAACTATAATCGATAACATTTGAATGCTCAATTACATTTTTATATCCTAACACTATCGTTTCTGTTTCTCTGCTACCAGTTCGACGTGTACGGGAACTTGCTCGGGCTCCTAACCGCCCACCCCCTCACGCCCCTGGTATCCCTCCATCACCTCGACATAGTCGAGCCAATCTTCCCCAACGCCACCCAAATCCAATCCCTCCAGCGCCTCCTCGCCCCAACGAAAATCGACTCAGCAGGGCTAATCCAACAATCAATCTGTCACGACAAGTCACGAAGCTGGACCGTCTCAGTCTCGTGGGGATACGCCGTGCAGATAGTCCGAGGAGTCATGTCGACCCGCGAGATGGAAATGCCGACGAGGACGTTCCTGAATTGGTACCGGAGAGCCGATTACACGGCCTACGCCTTCAACACCAGACCCGTGGCCCGAAACCCATGTCAGAAACCTTACGTGTACTACATGTCGGAGATGAAGTACAACGAAAGCGAGGATCGAACGAGGAGCGTTTACGAGTACCATGTGCAGCCTCAGCCGGTTTGTAAGTGGAAGATGGACGATCCTGCTGAGGTTATTAAGGTTGTCGAGGTTTATAAGAAGCCTGATCCTCGTCTTTGGGACAGAGTAAGTGTAGTTCTTTTCGATTCTTGTATTGCAGCTCGAGTTCGAATGTTGTTGATTCGATTCTAATCTTGTGTTGGTTGGTTTGGTTTTCGATCAGTCTCCGAGGAGGAACTGTTGCAGAGTTATGGAGTCGGAGAAGGAAGGAACAATGGTGATTAAGGTCGGAGTGTGTAAGTAAGGGGAGGTCAGTGGTGTTTTTAAGACTAGATTTTAGTGTTTTTAGAGTGTTCTTGATCTTCATTTTCGTACAATATCTCTTCTATTTATTACAAAATAGTTTCAAATTTTGTAGGCCTTCAAAAATTGACAATTACAACATGCGTTTTGATGTATAAAATGCGAAAAACAACCGTCATGTTTTGGCAACCAGTCCCCAAAGGAAAAACTCTTGCACCTCGTCTTCCTGAACTTTCATATTTTCGCATCGCTTATCATAGAGTTAAAAAAGCCGATGTAAAGATTTACCCTTCTTTCCTTTTATTAGTTTAGGGTCATAGATTATCGAAGTGTCATACTTTAGGGATACTTTTTGCAAACAAAACGTCAAAATGACCTGTTTTGGATGAAATATGTTACTTTCTACCAAAGATACAAAAATGAAACTTCTAAAGCACAAGTTGCAAAAGTTTTTGGGATAATTCCATTTTAGTACCCTAAAACTTTTTTGTGCCACTTCAATACCCTAAATCTTTGTTTATTCCAGTTTAGTACCCAACGTTTTATTTTCCATCAAATACTGTTAACTTTCCATCCAATGAACATAAAGGATCCAAAATACCCCTCATGTTACATCAAATTTTTCAAAAATTTGCCATTGAATTTAATTTTTTATATAAAAATCAAGTTTTTTAATAAAAATTATATTTTAATTTAAAAAGAATCAATTTACTATTTTAAAAATAAGTTTTTATTTGAAAATTAATTTATAAATGAAAATAAAAATCAAAAACCAGTTTTTATTTATAAAAAACATTTTTATTTTTCAAAAATTCAAAAATTTTAAACTACCTAACGGTAGTTTTGGTATTATTATAAAAGATAGGGTCATGTGCCTTGCACATGACGTTTTTCCATCCAAAAATGGATGGAAAGTTAATGGCGGGTACTAAACTGGAATAAACAAAGATTTAGGGTACTGAAGTGGCACAAAAAACATTTAGGGTACTAAAAACGAAATCCAAAAGTTTTAGGGTACTAAAATGGAATTATCCCAAAGTTTTTTCTTCTAAACACAAGTTACTAAAACCTCAAAGTTGAGGGTAATTTATTGTAACTATTCCTACATGAATAAGTTGGGGCCTCCCTATACCATTCTATACATTCAAGTTGGGTCATTTATGATAACACTTGTTTTAGATGGCCTATGAGGCTATGATGGGCCTGGACTAGAGTGACTGAATCAAGTTGGGCCTCTCTTTACCATTCTACACATTCAAACTTATGAGAGAATTGAGACTTTCAATGAATATCTAAAATTCTAAATATAGAATTGGGCCTTTCAAAGCCTACCAGTACATTAAAACTCAAACAACTAAGGAAAGGCTTCTGATTAGCAAACAAAAACTAGCCCACAACCCATCAAAAATACAACTAATATTTAACACTTCCATTTTTTTTATAAATTTTAAAAAAAAAAATCACATCTCACCATAGAAATTGGAATGATAAATATATAGAAGTTAAATCCCCAAGGGAACACTCCAGCGGCTTAGACTCCGCCTTCATATAAGAATCTCGAGTTCGATTTTGGAGTTCACTTATTATATTGTTTTTGTGCAAAATGTTGTGTCGTTTATACTTTGTCATTGAATCTATAATATTACTAATTCATAATTGAAATTAGAATGGTAAATATATATAAAGAAGACAATATTCATGATCGAGCATATCTAGTGGTTTAAGGTTGAGATTATGATTCTGAAAATATCCGCCATAAGAAGACAGGGAAGTAGCATTAGGCAACTTCCTAGGGAGTTACTTGCATGTCAAGGTACTTTCTCTTTTAGCTGCTCACAACTTTCCTTTTTTGTTTGTAGTTATGCGACTTTCCAAATTAAGAGTCAACGGCCACAAGACTTGTTAAATAGTTTTCAATGCAATGATACTTGCAGGGAAGTCAAACAAAGTTGTATATATAGTAAAGCTTTTGACGATTGTTTTGAGGAGTGGGCATAAACATGTTCATTGAGATTTATAAATTAATTTTAATATTAATGTTTATTGATATGCCGGTTATATAAATTTAGAAAGAAAAAAATTAAAAACAAAGAAAATAATATTTTTCTATAATTTAAATTATATTTTTCGAAATTACATTAGTAATTTGTTAAGAAAAGGGGATGCCATTTTCTACAAAGGAATAAGAGGTCAGTGGACTTTTATCAACTGTCTCTATTTGAACATGTTGTTGTAATAAGATTGACAGTTGATAGTAACAGCCAGTTACTTTGAAGCTTTACTCTTTCCAAACCCTAAAATTGGCTAGATTTGCACATACCACCTACATTTCATACCATTAAAGATATCTTATATATAAAAGTTTTAGAGACACCGCATACGGATTATGGAATGTCGACAATCAAAATATATCGTGATATAGTCGAGATACAGGATTCATGTCACTCTCAAACAAACTCCAAACAAATAATTATCCTGATAAGTTAATGAGTTGTTTTGTTTGTTACCCGCTCCACTTATACGAGTTGTATTCTCTTACAAAAATTCATACAATCTCAAATGAAATTATCAAACTACACCACCAAAACGGTGGCCCACAACTGAATGGTTTAATTATAATTAATATATAAACCGATATTTATTTCAAGACAACAAAAAGTGATAAAAATTAGTTCTATGAAGCGATTGTCCCCGAGGAGAGACAACAATGCTCAAGGATCAACCTCTTATATTTTTGTTTCCATGTATGCTTTATATAAAATTCAGTATTATTTTAAAAAAAGATCGTTAATAGATAAAAATATATAGTTTTGTAACTTGTCAAAAGCATAGCATTTAGAAGAAGAAAAAACTAGTCAAAGACATATTTAAACACAAAGTTGTGTAAAAGGAGGCTCGAAAAATTCAATAAAATATGGATGAAATTTATTTTACTTGCTACTATTACATGCATCATCATCTTTGATTATTAAGTTGTTTATTATTCAGCAAATGACAACGCCAGCCAAGTCTTCTTATTTAATTTATAAATTAAAATCAAATAAAACAAATATCATAAACTTCTTGTGTTTGACAAAACTCATTTATCATCAATATTAATAGAAAATAGTATACGTGCAAGTTTATTCAACCAAAAGAATATTCTATATGTAAAAATACAAATATGGAGAGGGATGAACTCAGTATTAGAAAACAAATTACACACACATATTTTGTCATTTGCATTGACTTTAATAGTGTCTGTGACTTCTGAACATATATACTTATTTTATATTAACTAATTGACTTGTTTAGTTTTGTTACTTATCGATCTGCTAAGTATAGTGTCATGTCGGATGAAGATCACAATGTTACTTATAGTGATATTTTAAGATTAGAACAAGTAGAATTTCAAAACATGAATTGTTTTGTATGGGAAAATCAGTTGGAACCAATGTGATTGGATTTGAAAACCGATCGTTATTAGTATCAGGTCTAGGTGCATGGTACCGGATAATTGTATCGACTTATTGCCGGAACTCATGACATGGTGTGGTACGTTCGTCATTTCAAAATAAGCGTTATTCTTTGGTAGTGTATTTCGACAGTTGATATGCAGAAATCAAGAGTTAAAGGTGAAACACAATAACGTTACCCTAATTAATACACCAAACGAGGCGTCCAATTTTCTCATTTGATCTTCCTTTTCCTTTCAGATTTCGTGGATGTTCCTCATCCTTTACTAGCTACAACCCCTCTCTTGTTCTCACGCCTTTTTTCTCCCGTGTGCCCTTCATTGTCAGCTTCTTTTTCAAAGAAGTGGTTATGGATCCTCGTCGCCTAACCTCATCGTCTTAGTCCCTTCTTCCAAGTACGCGGCTTCAAAGTGGGTCGCTTAATTAATGAGTCGGGAATGAAACTTTCATTCCCGACTAATTAGTTAGTGAGTCGGGAATGAAATTTGTATTCCCGACCCATTTTTTACTGGGTCGGTAATGAAGTTTCATTTCCGACTCACTTGATAAATTGAGTCATGAATGAAATTTTCTTGTATAATGTTATGATCAATTGTTTTCGATGTTTCCAATTAAAATTTAAAATAGATCCACAAGTTATCACCCATCCAATTTTTTTTGCACTCTAATCTTAATGACCATAGAAATTTACGAAGAACCGAACTGATCGATAATCACCCCTAAAAGATGATATGTACAATACGACCCTCAAGTCTTGCTAATCCCGTTTGTATTAAATTGAAAATATATAAATTGGATTTTAAAAAGCAAGTTTATTTTTATGTCGACATCTACAGTGCACGAGCACCGACTAGTGATACAAAGTCCAAGCACGATTTTGGGCGGTAAAACTAGCGTGTGTGACTCACATGTTCACACACGTATAAATGTATAAACTGACACTTTTTTTGTCACTTAATAATATGGGACCCACACTAACTAGATGTTCATGATAAACCGTATAGGAACCGGAACTCCGAACGGTGGACCCTCGTAGGTGACTTGTACTTCTTACCTTTGTGTTCCTCATTTGGTGGGCCCACCCCTGCCACGTCGGTGCCGTTTTTTCTCTGGTTCCACATTTGATTAATATAAATGCATGTGTAACTTGAAATATTTGTGAACGAAGTATCGTTTTAAATTCGCATTTAATTCGTATTATGAATTCAATTTTTTTTTTAGAGATAATGTAGTGTTTTATTTAAATATCGGCAAGAAGGATATTTTGAAGTGGCTCAGGGATATAACCCTCGGACCAATTCCAGACAGGGGAAGAACAAGCCGCCCTGACAAGCCAATGAGCTGCTTTGTTCGCTGTCCGTTTTACAAAGACGAGTTGCACGTACTCGAGTTTAGATAAAAGGGAGATACAATCTGTGATAATTGTCCCTAAAGGAGATAGAAGACTTCCTCTTTTCTGGATCATATCCACTATGACCTTGCAGTCGCTCCTCACTACCGCCCTCTGGTGAGGGCGTTGCGTAAGCCAAGTTAGCGCATCCCTAATTGCATACGCCTCCATCAAGCTCGGATTCTGGGGACCATGAAAAGATGTCGACCGGGCCCCAGTGATAATTCCCCGGTCGTCCCTACATATCCAGCTCGTCCCCATCAAGCCTGTCGCCGTGAATAGTGCTCCATCTGTATTCACCGCCCACGTTCCCTAAGTCGGGGGCTCCCACCCCTCCGCCGCAAGGATCTGATCTCGGCCTGGTTGTGTTTGGTTCTGCCTCTTTCGCTTCATAGCCTCGAGCCATCCTGTTTGTAGATGGAAGGCCGTCTGGAATACAGAAGCCGCCAGCTGGGCCTTCTTTTCCCAAACCACCTTATTTCTTCTAGCCTTCCACACTTCCCATAGGATGTAGCATATCAATCCCCCTCTTTCCGGAGGGTTACTACTCAACGTCCTCTGTACCCATTCCGAAATCGATTGGGCGTCATGGGGGGTATTCAATCCCGACTTAGTCCAACACTCCGCCGTAAGTGGGCACTGGACTAGGAGGTGGAGTTCTGATTCCTCAGCCCCTTTACAGACCGGGCACCCCGCTTCCATTTCCACATGTCTGCGTCTAAGATTGACCGCCACTTGGAGGCACCATGTGCATGTTCTCCAGAGGAACGTCCGTACTTTAGGCAAAACTTCCAAGTGCCAAATCCTTGTCCATATGTCCGTCTGGGGCTGAAATACCGCTTGAACCTGTTGACATGACACATTCCATATGCTGCTTTTACCGTATACTTCCCCAGATAATCCCCCGTCCAGTACCAGGAGTCAGATATCGCTGAGTTACTTATAAGTACTGCCAAAATGGCTCGTTGGTCATCCTCATCAAATAGCTGTCGAATCTTATCTACATCCCACCTCCGTTCGTTGGGAAGCATAATGTCCGATACCGGTCGAGTAGCAATATCCGATCTTACCGATCGCACTTTCGGCTCGACTCCAACCAACCACGGGTGATTGCCAATCAATGTGGTCGTCCCTGGTCCAATCGACCGTCGTGCCCCTTCCTTAATCAAATCTTGAGCCGATAATAGACTTTTCCATACAAAGCTCTGGTTAGGTTTCCGGATCGCTTCCAAGACTGATGACTCCGGGTAGTACCGAGCTTTCAACACTCTGGCGACCAGACTGGAATCATCCAGCAGGAGTCTCCAGAGTTGCTTACCCAATAAGGCTGAGTTAAAATCATACATATTTTTAAATCCCAGACCTCCCTCTTCCTTCGGGCGTGACAGGGTCGTCCATGATTGCCATATGACACCCTTGCCGTCTGCCCCACACGATTTCCACCAGAATCGAGCCAATGCCACATTCATCTTCTCCAATAGCCCTTTTGGCAGACGCATAACACTCATCGTGTATGTAGGGATTACTTGCAAAACCGACTTGACCAGGACTTCCTTGCTTGCCCCATTTAGGAGCTTCCCGTCCCAACGTTGAATCCGCCGAAATACCCTAGTCAGGATATATTGTAAGCCTTGTTTCCTACTACGTCCCATCATATTAGGGATATCCAGATAGGGGGATGGTTGGGTTAACTCCGGGATTCCCAGTATCCTAACACCTTCCTCCCGACGCGAGGTAGGTGTGTTGACGCTAAAGAAAAGTGACGACTTCTGTTGATTCACTATCTGACCTGACGCCTCCTCGAACATCCGTAAGTACCCCTGAACCCGACCCATCTCTAGCGGGGTCGCCTTACAGTACACGTAACAATCATCAGCAAAGAACAAATGAGTCAGAGCCGGTGCCCGAGGGGTTATCCTAACTCCATGAAACTCCCCTGCCCCTCCGCCCCTTGCAGAAGTCTTGAAAACCCTTCCATACAGAAGAGGAATATATACGGGCACAGTGGGTCCCCATGTCTAATTCCACTCTCCGGTTGGACAAAACCTGCTTGCTTTCCTCCCGCAACAATATTATAAGTGACAGAATACGTGCACCGGCGGACAAGGTTGATCCAATCCTCGCTCAGGCCAAAACCCCGCATCATGTCCCACATAAAACCTCATTCTACATGATCATAAGCTTTACTCATATCCAACTTTAGAGTCACCCACCCTTCCTTGCCTTGCTTCTTATTCCTCAGGTAATGAAGGGCCTCATATGACAAAATGATGTTATTTTGGTACGTTCTTCAAACACTTATTTTTAATATTAAAACATATATTTTTATTTTTATCATTTTAATTTATGAGTCACATATATGTTTAGATAAATTAATTCACTTATACCATGTTATTGGATAATAATATCTGTCTTTTCTATATGAACGTGGTGTTTTGTTGAAAACTCTTGAGTTATTATTTTTTTTACCGAGAATTTTTTTGTGTGTGTATAAAGCAAGAAAAAAAATCTCAAGTTTTAAAATTAAAATAAGAAAATGATAGGGGATGATGGACCACTGGAAGAGATGCAATTTGGAAAGGCTTTATTAATAAGGAGATTGGGACGATAGGAATTTTATTGCCCAGAAACATAGGGAGGAGGGTCCAGTGGAGTTTAATATGTATATTTTAATTCTTTTAAAATTTGTACCCTTCAAAAAACATAATACAGTTATTTTAATTTCTCTATTATACTTTCAATAAAAAGGACTTTTGTAGCTTTCTTATGTATAAAATAAAATAAAATTATATTGATAATAAAATTATCAACTAATAAAGAACACGTTAAAAAAAAGTATGTTGCTGAAATAAAACATTATGGTATTAAGAGTATTTCCAGTCCTTATAAGATTGTTGACCGATGAAAACATCTAATCTATTAAAATAATCTATTAACCGACTAAAATAAATAAATAAAAAATCATTCACAAGGCTGAATAGAAGTGGCTGAAAGCAATAAAACAAGTCTTTTTTTTCCACAATATTGTATCATTTGGCGAATCGCGTCGTTGGTGAGCTTATCGCCAACGGAATACGTCGCCAGGTAATAGGAGTATTTAACTATTTTCTTGCTTTTGTTTTCATCAGCCAGTTATCAGTCCATAAACGAGTAAAGCTCTAACATCGATAAAAGGAGTAATTATTAAACCTTGTGGCGCATTACATGTGTTTTGCAAAGATTTACAATCAACTTTTTTTGTTGCAAAAAAGTATTTTTTTTGTAATTATCCCTTGAAATAATGTAGTCTTATTTAAGAAACATTCTATTGTTTTCTGAAACAGTAACAAACATTTATATTTTATACAAAGATCCAAGTATTTCATTTTCAGTTACAGTTCCAAAGTTTGGTAGAAACTCATGGTTTAACTCATCTTTCATCCAGATACTGTGTCCTTGATGCCCAACAATTGGATCCAAAGACTGTGACTAACTGGTTTCTTCAATAGGTTTAACAGTAAAATTCAAGGAATGTTTCTATCACATTTTGACGGTCCATTTCATCAAACAAAAATGGGTGGACAATTTGATGTGCCTGCCTCATTATAATATACTTTTCTAGTTCAGAAAATCTACACAGAGAAGATATTGTTGCTGTTTTATTTTTAAAATGTATCTATTGTAATATATATACTAATTAATTTTAATATACAATTATATTTAAGTATGTCAGCAAAATTTAAAAATCATGAATCAACAATTCCACCACCTTAAAACTTTGGGATAATTAATGTTTTAAAATTTCAAGTTACTCTTTTTCGTCGAATATTTAGTATGAACGACGGGTAGTGATTTGAAAATATTGGATGAGTATCGAGGAAAATGTTGCATGGCAACCCAGCGAGGGAAAAACATACATGTCATAACAGTAATTTCAATAATCGGAAAATTTTAGGACAATACGGAAAAAAAATAATGATAAAATAATAATATATAAATAGTAAAATTTTAAGATAACAAGCTAAAATTATCACTAACTTTTTTTTATCTGATACTATTTAGTAGGTCTCACTCCCACATTAATTCCCAAGTATATCAGTAAAATATACGGTCACTGTCTAGAGGATGCACATTTGAAAAGGTTCAGTTACACACTTACTAAGGTTACCTATAATATTATTTTGTCAAACTTTACAATTCATTTAAAAAAAATTAAATTCTTTATGTAAATCATATAAAATCATCATTTTGTTCTATAATATCACACTATTTCAATTGTGAAAAAGATAAAGCTAAGATGATTTTGTAACTGACTTCGACGACGAATCCCACAACAATTAGAACGCCGTATCCGTCAAAACAATCTCAACGTTGAACCACGTCACGATTTATATTTCAATGGGCAATTTAGATCAATTTATGAAATTACAAATATAAGAAATAAATAAAATCTGTGAAAAAAATAAAACATTTATAATAATAGAAAATGGACCCCTCGGGTCGGGCCCTCTCCCTATCCGTGTCGCTGCAACTGCAAGGATAGGAATTAATGAGAGGGGCAGGGGTCAGAGCGAGACCATGCTGCTAAAATGGTCCCGAGCCTGAGAACCGTCAGATGAGCATACTTTTGAGTTCCTAAAAAAGACTTTTACTAGCTTCCCTAGGTAGGCCTAGGTCCAACACTACCATGCACCCTCTCAGTGATAATCTGATCATCACTATCATCATGATATTGACCATTCTCAGAATTATATTTTAAATAATTTAATTGAGTAATAAAATAAAAGATCTATATAACCGAGGGCCTCTCCAACGTCATAGTCGATTGCGGGTGGGGAGGGGCTGACGAGGAGAATAAAAAATTATTTTTTGTTGGCTTATAGTTAGCTCTTTAGCTAGTATCCTACAATGATAGGTGGTTAAAGTGCTTATGGTAACCCATTTTGTTCACATTTTTGTTCCCAGTCGACCGTGAGAAGAGACATGGAGCTCCCAGCCAACGATCTCTCCGTCAGCTTCGAACCAACTTTTCGTCGACGATTTCTCCCCATCTGCTTCTTCCCGTCAGCTCCCATCCCACCACGGTGGTTGCCCTAAACTCAGCTTCTGCATTATAGTAATGATGAGCAGAGAAGAGTTTGATATGACCTATAAGTCCCATTCTTTTTTCCCCACTTGGTACGCTTGATAGGGACATAATGGTCCTTCCGCAAATAAATTAAAATATGCAAAAACAGAGGTTTTGGACCACTCTATATCCCTATCATTATTTGAATAGTCTATTTACTGCAGAAGAAAAATCAAATCTTTTTTAGGCTTACTGGTTCAGTGCTAGTCATTTCTGGAGACCCTCTCGTTTGACTTTGATATTATAGTAATTAAATATTGTTTTTTTGTTGGAAAAATATGTATTTAAGTATTTAACTGGTGAAGGGGGGGATGCTAAGATGCGCTGAGGGTGCGTATTTGGTGCACATCATCGAGAAAGCAGAGAAAGACAAGGGGTGATGACGTGGACGGGTATAGATGGCAAGCGGCGGAGAAAGCTTGGTTTATAGGACCACCTGCTTTTAACGGACTAAAATTAAAGGTCTTGACCCTCACAACACTTAGTTCTATGATCTTCCCCACGCGCATTCCTCCGCGCGTGGACGACATGGACGTTTTTCGGAAAATAGCTCTATTTTTGCTTTCGAATCATGTTTTTTACTCCCCCATTCTTAAAGTTACCTTTTGTTTCGGTTTAACAAACATGTATTGAATTAGAGCACCTCTAAGACTATTCACAGCTAGGTCCGGTCGTTGTTGAATCGGATAAAAAAATGGTTTTTTCTGTTGATTTATCGATTTGAAGTCTTGTGTCTTGTCGATTCGGCGAATCTGTTTTAGACGGTCTACGAATTTGTCGATTTACAGGGGCGTCGATTAGATTGATTCGATGTTGACAACACGAATTTCCGAGCACCACGTGGCGACGTATCGTCAAGAAAAGGCAGAAAAGACGCGACGATCTACCACGTTGCATGAGTTAGCATAATCGGTTGATTAGAAAAAAAAAATTAATGAAAAAATAATGTGAATGGATTGCTATAAATACAGTGCACCCCAAACACAACAAATCCCACACATGTGCTCTCAATTCTCTCTGAAATCGTCTAAATTCTCTCTATATTTGTTGTGATCCCGTCTTGTGTTCATGGAATCATCGAGTTTCTCAACCATTCAAAAGTGTACGATAGCTTTATGCATGTTGTGTTACGGTTCTTCGGCCGACAATCTAGACGAATGTTTGAAGATGACAAAAACAAGTACGAGCGTGACGATCATTCTGCACCTATTCAGTTGTCTATATAAAACAACCCAATATCAATGCTCAATGACACAATCCAATACTTTTTTCCAAAATTGAATTGTCCAACCAAAAATATGGATTCCGAGAACGAGAGCGGTGTTTCTCAAGCTCACGTGCGTCCGCCACTAGCATTGTACAGGATGGAGCGAGAATAACGTCGTCGTGATCGGTTCGTGCGAACCAAGGCAAAGCTGATGCAGTATCAACTGTTACTGGCCAAGCAGTATGACGAAGCAGTTGCCCTCGACATGAATGACTGGACCCTACTCTAGAAGGCCAACCACGAGACTCTTATGTTCAAGATGTTGCAGACTATGAACCTCAACTAGCATGCTCAGTTAGCAGTTTTCGTAATAACGTTTCCAGTTTCAAACAAGGCAAGTTGTATTTTGTACCCTGAGAATCTAACCGTAAAGTTTGTAACAAATATGATGTTTATGTTTGTCTTAATGCTTGTCACATATGGTTTAACCGAATCGAACCTTCATGGTCACATGAGATGAATCTGCCTCCATAATTACTCACCGATCTGTCAAAACAAGATTTTGACCGATTCTTTACTTTAAATGTAAACCCCTACATGTCTGCCTCCTTATTTATACCAATCCATTTGCAGGATCTGTCTTCATACCTCTTCTCCAAAACCCCTCACCAAAACAGAATAGGCAGCCCATGACTTCATACACCATTGAATCCATGGAACCTATGTGGATCGACATTGAGGAGAATAGGCCCGTTGTGGCTTGGATGATACACGGGAGTGACACCAAAGAGTACTGGAAAGAGCTTTACGCGGATTGGCAATCCATGGCAACAAAACCATACCCCCGGCCGGTGAAGCAACTTGAAGATCACTGACAAAAGACCAACCTCTGGGTAGAGCGGTTCGAGATATCGTTCTTGCAAGCCCGACATGAACGCGGCCCAACCGCAACACCGATGTCGAGGTGCTCCTCGAGGCCAACCGGATTTATGACATCAATATCGTCTACCAATTCAACAAGCATGAGTGGTGGGAGACTGTTTGGGAATGCCCAAAATAACGCCGGATGAACGGGTTTTCGAACCTCTAGTTTTCATCCGGTCAAGTTGCTCTGGGGTTGTTTGTGTGGGGGGTGGTTTTTGTAAGTTCTTGGAAGTTTTGTGTATGGGGGTTTAACGTTGTAGTGTCGTTGGGTTTGTTCGGGAAATAAACAAAAATTGTTTTTATATTATTTTATTCTATTTTTATTCACACTGATTTCGGAATAGACCGAATCGGTCTATTCTCATTGCAGCATCAGCAACAATAAACCCTCGATTCGGGTCGAATTAGACCTTAAAAAAATGAAAATTTAAAACAAAATAGACCGAAATTAGACCGATTCGAGTCACTAACGACAAACGTCAATAAACAATCGACGTTTTCTCCCAACCAACATCTTATTGTGGACTAAAAGACCAGCATTAGAGATGCTCTGATAAGCTGGTTAGTTGAGAGCGCGTGGGTGAAGAACGGAGGAAAATGAGAGAGTAGATAGGACCACTTCATCTCATCTTCTCCACAGTCCCTTATTGTGGGAACCTATCTCTGCTCTCTCCCTCTCTGAAACCCCATACCCATTAGCCACACCTCTCTCTCTCTGTACTCTTTGTCTCTGCAACTCCATCTCATCTCCACAACACATCTTCGATCAAAACAACAAAAGCTAGACACACAGACCTCAACCCCAAACCCTATCGAATCACCCTCCAACTCCTACTTGGGTATAAACTTCTCGGGACTCACACTCCACTTCACTTATTTTTCTTTCATTACAAGAGAAAA
The DNA here is from genome assembly GCA_963921825.1 of Erodium maritimum. Taxonomy (NCBI): domain Eukaryota; kingdom Viridiplantae; phylum Streptophyta; class Magnoliopsida; order Geraniales; family Geraniaceae; genus Erodium; species Erodium maritimum. The sequence continues at coordinate 154,359,963 of OY997588.1, forward strand.
TATATGAATATGATCATGTGGCGGCTTCTTGTTCATGCTTCAATTTTAATATATAACTTTATTTTAATTGGTGGGGGTGTGAAATAATTGAGGAGGGTTTTTTGATTTATATATTTATTACAAAGAAGACTAATTTGGATACATTTATATCATGTTTCATTGACCCACTTGCCTCTGCACTCACAAGTCACAAATATATACATACACAGAGAAGGGCATATATGTTATGATGATCCTCCTCCCCTGATTCTGATCTCATATATATAATTATATATATGTGTGTATATATATATATATCGACAGACAAGCCGTCAAGCTCAGCTTCTGATGTTCATGTCGGATTGTTCTTAGCCCGACACCACCGCCGTCGCCGGAGTTGATTCATTGTATTTACTATTTAGCTCCGGTAAGCTATGTGGGTTTTGCTTTTTTGACAAATTTAATGATTACCCAAATCGAAAGTTTGTTCCTTTAACTGTTTTTTTAACGTTGTAGTTGGGTTTGTTTTTTTTAATGATGGCCGGAGCTTCATCTCCGATGGGATTTTCCTACTCCGGCGCCGACCCGGCGGCGATCCAGACGCGTCTCTCTCAGATGCAGCAGTCGGGCTTTGATACTCAACCCAACGCCGGCGAGATCTTCAGCCTCACCACCGGCATGGACCTGATCGGGTTCTCCAACCAATCCGACGTCGTTTCGTGGCAACACCAAAACCAAAACGACGACCCGTCGCTCCGGTGCGTGTTCCCGTGCGGGGCGAACGAGCGGCCGAGTCAAGGCCTCTCGCTGTCTCTCTCCTCCACCGACCCGTCCGGTATCGGGTTACAGTCCTTCGAGCTCCGACCGACCCAACACCAACACCAACACCAAAACGACGACGATCACATGCGTTTCTTAACGAGAAATAACGGCTTCTTCTTCGGAGAAGGGTTGCTCGGAAAGCAAGTGAACTTCCAGCTCCGGAACTCGACCTACTTGGCTCCGGCGAAGGAGCTGCTCAACGAGTTTTGCAGCCTCGAAACGACGTCGCACCAAGCCGACCAAGCAAAGAAACAGCACCGTAAAAACAAAGAGACCGAGGTCGATAACAGTGGAACCGGAAGCACCAGTAACCAGTCTTCTTCTTCTCCATCGTCTCTATATGCTCTCGATATCATTGAGTTGCAGAAGAGAAAAGCTAAGCTCCTCTCCATGCTCGAAGAGGTACGTACACAAAAACACAATCAAAAATCACCTTTTTAACTACCCAATTCCATAAAAATGAAAACTTTACATGTTCTTCAAATATCTAGTGTACAAAATTAATCAAAAATCAGATATATTTTATCTTCTATATACATATATACAAAAACACATCCAAAGATCACTTTTTAACTACCCAATTCGATAAAAATCAAAACTTTGCATGTTCTTCAAATAGTTACTGTACAAAATTAATCAAAAATCAGATATATTTTATCTTCTATATACATATATACGAAAACACATCCAAAGATCACTTTTTTAACCACCCAATTCGATAAAAATCAAAACTTTGCATGTTTCTTCAATAGTTAGTGTACGAAATCAATCAAAATATAGATATATTTGAGCTTTGGTTCATTGGTTGATTGATTGTTTAACCAATCAAGCCACCCCATTAATGCCACAAGAATAGTAACCCATAAAAAGGTTACATTTTTATTTTTTAAATCATTTTTTTGTGTTTGGTATTGTGTGTATAGGTGGATAGGAGATACAGGCACTACTGCGATCAGATGAAGGCGGTGGTGTCGTCGTTCGAGGCGGCGGCGGGGGCGGGGGCGGCGAGGGTGTACTCGGCATTGGCGGCGAAGGCCATGTCGCGGCACTTCAGGAGCCTGAGGGATGGGATCGTGGGCCAGATCCAGGCCACGAAGAAGGCTATGGGGGAGAAGGACCCGGCGGCGACTCCGGGAGCTAGCCGCGGCGAGACGCCGAGGCTCCGGCTGCTCGACCAGACTCTCCGGCAGCAGAGGGCGTTCCAGCAGATGGCCGTCATGGAGTCTCATCCGTGGAGGCCTCAGCGAGGCCTCCCGGAGAGATCCGTGTCCGTGCTCCGAGCATGGCTCTTCGAGCACTTTCTCCACCCGTAAGTCATTGTTTTACTCTTATTTCAATATGGATAATTACAGTTAACTACGTTAGTTATGTCTGATTTTCACTGAAGTTCTAAAAATTGTAAGATGCTAGTTAGACTGTTAGGGTTTTCGAAAATTAATTGGATTTTGAAATGCCTAAAAAATAATATCAACCAACTCATCAACACGACCGTTAATATCACAAATATCAAACATGACATCTAATTATTTTAACTTAATAGTATACTATGCAAAATTGTTCCAAGTTCTTAGGCGGGCGCCTAAGCGACATCCAGTCGGGATTTTTGGAACACTGATTTTCGCACACCTATCCTATTTGTAACAATTGTCTGAGTCATATCATGCTTTTTTTATATAAAAAAATGTGAATCGTATACGATTCAAACGTATTTTAAAAAATTGAGTTATCGTCCAGATGATTGTTTTAGACGGGTCAAACACGTGAAATCCAGACGTAGTTAAGTATAGTCATGTCTAATATATATATAAGGACGGCTTTAGATTCACCATAACACTACAAGATACTTAAAGTATAATCCTCTCACACACGAATAATAACAACTGCACGTACATCATACACGATAAACAAATAAAAGAAACATGAATTAAAATAACTAAATCACAACTATGGTAGAAAAACGGTATTTCATATGTGTCCGTAATTATCATCTAATATGTATAGTTAATATGAATTTCAATGATATAGTTCTTTGTCTTCATTTTAAAAATTAATTTTCATTTAATTTCGTTCTTATACGTGCACATATATTATATATATGTTCTAGTTCTGTGACTGCATGGAAAAGTAGACTTTGAGTGGGTGTGAGTGATGTTTTTGTTTCACCATTGGAGCAATGAAACAAGCACTGATACAAGTACTTTCTTCTCTTCCCTTATTGTTCTTTGTCTCTGTGTAGTCTCAATCATTGTGCTTGCTCCAACAACCATCTCTTTTGTTACTTTCTCCTCACCCCCATTCAGATTCCATCTCCTTCTATTCCCAATCCCTCAAAAAGTTCACTTTTATATTTATCATTGATATCATTTTAGGTTAAAAAAATTTATTTTAAATTCAAAATATTTTAAGATAGTCAATTGAAATTATCGTTTCCAATTATTATTCATGAACATTAATATTTCGGTTTTAATTTCATGTGATTTTAGGTATCCAAGCGATGTTGATAAGCACATCCTAGCCCGCCAAACAGGTCTCTCGAGAAGCCAGGCATGTCCATTTCTTATCTATAATTAACTTTTTTTTATCTTCCTATTATTAAAAAATTAGTTTTTGTTTAATATTATTAATTATCTTAATCAACCAGTCACCCCCATATTAATCTATATTATCAATGACGTATCTTCCTTGGATCCATGCAAAGTGTTGTGATTATATAATAATGAGCAAGAGTTTTTTTTTAAAATATTTGTTTAGGTTTCGAATTGGTTCATCAACGCTAGAGTGAGGCTGTGGAAGCCAATGGTTGAAGAAATGTACGTGGAAGAGACTAAGGAACAAGACAACCTTAACAACAACAACAACATGGGATGTTCCTCCGAAACCGGTCCGGACCGGCCCAACTGGCACGAGGACCACAAGCCGACCGCGGACCAGCTGGTCCGGATCGACTCGGAGTGCCTCTCGTCCATAGTCACCAACCCGGACAAGGAACCACAACACCACTACGGGACGACGTCGTACGGGGCGATGGAGCTCGACTTCGCTTCCTACAACCAGAACAATACGGTGTCGTTTCAGGACAACAATTTGAATTTCAACGGTGGCGTGTCGCTGACGTTAGGGTTGCAACAGCACGGCAACAACGGCGGCGCTGGCGGCGGTGGGGTGAGCCTGGCGTTCAGCTCGCCGTCCACCGCCTCCCAGGGCTCGATGTTTTACCAAAGAGATCATCATCATCATCAGCATCAGCATCATGATCAGGATCAGCACGAGATCGAGCCGGTGGTGCAGTACACTATGATGGACGGAGAAGCACAGAATAATAACTTACCGTACCGGAACCTTATGGGGGCTCAGCTGCTCCACGACTTGGCCGGCTGATTATTCATGTAGATGGCATGATGGTAAATAAAAGCAATTAGGATATAGGTTAATTTTTAAAACCCTTTTTTTCATGTCAAATTTAAATACATATACATAAAAAAAAAGCAATAGCTGTGATATATATAGTTTGGGGTCACAAATTAAAATTAGACACACCACATATATGATATGGACATTTTGGTTCCATGAATTTGATTACTATAGTTTTTAATTAGCTAGCTATAGTGGGTTTTAAATTTATTGGGGGTTGAGAACTTGTTTTTAAATGTTGGGTTAATTTGGAATTAATTATTAGTGGTTGATATACATGTATAAGTTGGTTAACATGTGTTACTTCATTATTTGTTGTAATTGTTGGATGTATATTGGTTGAGTTGATTAATTGAAAGGGTGGTTGATGGTGTTTTATCAAATTAAACCACTAATAATTATTGAGAATAGACACTTGACTAGATCATTGTGTAACTAGTCTGTTTTAAAGGTCAATGACGAGTTAATAGATTGTATGGGCATGGAGAAAATTAATTTACGATAATAAAATAATAAAAATGAATTAATGTGGTATGGATTCATTTACAATGTGGAAGTGTAGAGGGAGAGATGGTTGTTGTGAAAGTGGTCCCAAATAGCATTATTATTATGGTGGCCTTTAGAATTTGGTGGCTTTAGATAAGGGTTTGTGCTTCTTGTTATTCCTAATAAAATATATATATAGAAGAATATATATATGAGTTCATTTTTATCGGTAAAGCAATATATGAATAAAACATGTTTAAAGAAAGAAAAGGAATATAAAAAAGTTCGAGCAACAAATCTTTTATAGACAAGAGCATGTCTTAGACAACTCAAATCATTAGATTCGATCCGTTCAAAAAATCTAAACAACAATTAAAGACAATAACAAATCCAAGTATTGGTATGGAAGCTCAGCCTCAAAATAATCTCAACAAAGGGAAAAAACACTGTTAAAAAGTCTAGATACCCAGATTTTACGAACATGAAGGACAAAACAATAAAGTAGGTTTTAAACCATGATTGTACTACCATGAAGCGTACGAGATTAAACAAGATCAAAACCCAGATTTCCCAGCCATTAAGCACAAACCCTAATAACATATACCCAACCGACTATCGAAGATAATAGAACACTTTGTCTCATCAACACCATCAGCCTCTCACATAGATTGTATGATAGTCACTAACAAGTTGGCGGAAAACACAATACGACGAAGACATATCCGGGGTGCAATACCCACTAGAACACACCATACAAAAAGTCAAAACTGAAAGTAAACAACTAAACGGCACAATGACCAAACCACTCGCTGAGGGCCAACATCCTAATTCGGCGAGGCGTAACGATCAAATTGAAAAAGAGCAGATGAATATCAAGCAGTTAACGATGAAGGGACAATAAGGGGACATAAATATTAAGTAGAGGATTTGGAATACCAGTAACCAACCAGCACCACGACGAACCACCAGATCCACGACGATCAACACCCGTGAGGATGAAGAAACGCATGCCATGAACTGATCTGAAATGAAACGTCAGGCAACGAAACGTACCAACAAACACGACTGAGGATCAAATCCACAATAATAGACACCCAAAAGGATAAAAAAAGTTGTTTTTTTTTATCACGGTAACACTTTAGCTATTTGTAGTTATTGTAACACTGAACTCGCTTTTTGTTATACGTTGTGTGTAAATAGAAATGATGATTATATTCATATGATTTAAATATTAAAGGTATTCAGTACGGAAAATGGATCAAAATTTTGGAACTTTTCATCTGTTTTATCTACGAACGGTACAAATAGCAAAACATTAAATATAAAAAATTTAACTTTTAGGGTTTTATTTGCAATTTTGAAGTTTCAGAACTAAAACAATTACTTCTGAACTAATTTATACAGAATACAAAAGAAGAAGGATAACACACTATTCCTTACAAATTAGTCTATGTGTTGTTGCTACTCATTCAATTTTTTTGTTATTTTAGTTGACGGTTTGGACTATTTGTTATATAACTAAATATTTGAGTATGAATCAGTTAAAAATACATTTAGGATAGATATCAGATAAACACTACAAGTTTGGAGTAGATATTTGTAATTTATCTCTAAAACAATTACTTTTAAACAAATTTATCCGGAATACAAAAAAAAAGAGAGAAGGATAACACACTATTCCTTACAAGTTAGTCTTTGTGTTGTTGCTACCCATTCAAAGCCATGGCTGCATAGGTGTAGGTCGGTTTTGAATTCACCTATCTTTTCATAGACCTTAAAATATTTTTGGATCCAATCTCATATAATAAGAACTACAATTAGGTCACCTTTTCAAGTGTAGGACTATTATAAGATCCTCATTCTATGGCCTGTGCTACTACAATATATGTACTAAATTGTAGTTGGTCAAGTGACTAAAAGCTACAATCCAAAACTGACCAAGACCGAAATTATAGTACGGCCCAGTTGTAGCAGGTATGGGCTTATATGTCCATTAAAGCTGAGCCCTAAAGTTTGGTGACCTACTCAAACGACGACGTATGGTACAATATTGCCAAAATAAAATAGAAAGTGGAGATGCGGGGTATCGATCCCCGTACCTCTCGCATGCTAAGCGAGCGCTCTACCATCTGAGCTACATCCCCAACTGTCGACTCTCTCCGGTGATTAAATATTATATTGGACTGGAACCGCCGTAGTAGTGACTGCTCCGGCTAGATTTCGGCGGCTGGTGGGTGTTGATTCGGATATACACTGTATATAAGTGTAAATTGTACTGAAGTATCAGTTTGTCTTTATTGGGCCGGTGGCTACTGATGGGACCAACCAATTACTATGGGCCTCAATGGGCTCATCCGTGGGCTGGGCTGGCATGATAATTTGTTGGACACGTGTTGGCAACATTCGGACCGGGGTCAACTTCCGAAGCAGGCCTATGACTTCTTCAATGCATCTATTTATAGTTTATTTATCTATAATCAACTTCTTCTGATTTTCATAATCATGTCAAAAGAGGTGAAGAAAAAAATGTTTCAATTAAATAGGCAGCCGATTTAATAACATCGGCCGGAAAAGCCATCAAACTTCATGCACGGGTGGAATTTTATTAATTTAAAAGAGTTAGTACAAATAAAAAGTCTCTAAAAGACTCAGTACACGCAACTCTGAAACAAAGTAATCGTTGTATACGGTATTGAATTCGTCATATAGACATGAAGTAAAAGTGGGAGACTTAAAAAACGAAACTGAAAGTCGTACTCAAAGTAATATCTAAAAGCTATATATAAAAATGAACCGACCGAATTTGAATTACATTAATGGTAAGAGACAAAGCTTTCACTAACACCCATCATGAGGCCAGTCCTTATTCACACACTTCTTTACCTCAACCAATCCTTAATACTCAAATGGCTTTAGATTATTTTAATTTAATTCTCACACAAAAAAATAAAAATAAATAAATGGCATTATCCATCTCACAACTAAACTAGCCGTGACTTTTCACAACGCTGTCACAGCCGATCCTCTATTTTATTTTCCGGAAAAAAAGGTGATATTTATAATTGTTTGAGACCGACAAATTGGAGTAATGAAAAAGGTTCGGAATGTTTGAATACATAATGATTAATGAGTAAAGTTTGGTAATGGCGATATTGCAAAAATGATCTGTCATTAACGTTGTGTTTGAAACCGCGTTGGCCTCTTAATCCTATCTTAATACAACAACTACGCGTAACCAAAAAGAAATAAAAGGGATTAACTCTCTAAACTAATGATTTCTCCACCATGCTTACAAATTACACGGTTTACACCCACAATATTTAAATCAACATTTTCATCACATGGGTTACCTATGTAAAAGAAAAAAACCTTCCGTCAATAAAAATAATAAGCAGATTTTTATATAAAAAAATATAATATTAACCAGACTATGTTCCAAACCTTCTATTTTTAGCGGGGTCTCAGACGCTAGACAAAACTAATAGAAGATTAATCGGATTTTTAATTTTATATATTTTTAATTATTGATTAATGTATATCACATAAATATGATCAAAATAAGAGCTATAGTATATAAAAAAAATTGTAATGATAAATGTTTAGCGCACAGATAAACTGAATACATACATCTCTATCTAGGCGAGAAACCTGTTAATAATATGACTAAGTCAATGATGACCAAGTCTAGTCCAATTCAACTAAAACCTCAAGCTGATAGTTGAAGACCCAATTATAGTTATATTCTAACACGCGCCTTCACGGATAAACCCGTTTACGGGTTTGGAAGTGAATTATTTAGAAGAGAGAGATGAGCTCACTGAGAAGAGTGATAAAGGCTAGCCCATTTTGAGCAAATTTGATAAATAGAGAATATATTAGAATTTTTGTAGAGAGTGGGGTTTGAACCCGGGTCGGTAGAATATAACTATAATTGGGCCTTCAACTATCAGCTTGAGCTTTTAGTTGAGTTGGTCCTCTAATAAAACCACCCCTCCCAAACCAGTCATTGTGTCGACTTCCTCTTTATAGCTCTGTAACTTTGTCTGTCCCTTTCGTTTTTCTTATTCCTTTGTAGTTTCCTCGCTCTGACTCCCGTTCTAGGGCCGGTAAAATCAGGTTTGGGCAAACAATGTTTGGTTACGTCGTTGTGGGATGATCTACGAAGACTAGAGCAACGTCGGTGGAGCCGGAGCATGCTCCATGTTTCTTATCACATCTAAACCAAGTCTCGTCACGGAAAATGACATCTCAAATGATCTCGGCGACTCAAGATGACGATCCAGCAATACCAAAACGCCGAAATACACAGGTTACGAATTTCGAAAGACCTGGTTCATAGGCTCTCTAGTTTTGTATGTTTGTTTTTATGTATATTTTCTCTTTATTGTCTACGGTTCAAAATAGATCACTTTTACGAGACTATGTTCGTCGGTACAACTACGAGAGTCCCGAACTATATTCTGAAACCTAGGTCCTTGAAATTGTATCTGTAACAAATTATTGGGATTATAAATAAAGCACGGTCTCATTTCCAACAAAATTACATATATTCAAGTTCTATGTTAATAATACAAATTTAAGATTAAAAAAACATAATAAGTAAGTGGGTGTTGTAAAAATCCCCGCCTAAGCAATAACTAGTAAAAATTGTCCAATCTGTCTAGAACTTCGATTTTGACTAATCAAGTCAGTGTTATAATCCTCTAAGCTAGTGAATTCATCGTCATGCTTAATAATTACACCCAACTTAGGGAATCCAAAGTAATAAACCACTAGCTAATGGTTAGAGCATTTTTTTTTTCACTTTCTCTTTCTGCCAAACCCCTAATTATCACCGCTAACTTTAGAGTGGTAATCACCCGTTAGATGTTTTTGTAAATTTAAATAAATATATGGAAATTCGTATTTTATTATTTGACGACGTGAAATGTAAATCTTTACATTAAATTACTCTAATTGAGCTCGACATCTCCAAAATTAGCCCAAATGTGATCATGAGTTAATTGTGGAGACGGTTATCAAATTCTTGATCATAGAGCTTTGTTCTATTCTCCAAGATCTTTATGATGCTCATCGCCGGAAGTGGTCCCTGGCGGGTCGTTGCGGTCGAGACACCCATATCTGCAAACGGATCAACGGGGTACGGACGTTGTTGGTCCTAAACGATCACGTTGTGGAGAATAATACAAGTAGTCATCATCACTGCGAGTGAGTTCATATCCTACATTTGGCTTGGACGAGTGATAATATGAAAACGAGCTACATAACTCCAAATGCGCATTCGACATCCTTCCTCGCCGCCTCTTGGAGTTTAGCAAAACATCTTTGCTTTGGCAGTCGCGGACATGGTATAGTTTTCTCAAATGCAGCCCAAGCAGGATAACTACCACCAGTCAATTATTAAGGGGTTGTTTACTCGTGGTCGTTCACCTTAAACCGAACAGGTGGAGCGAAGCCTCGAACTGCTTGCACAAAAAACGTTGATTTATTCAACACATTGATGTCATTGTTCGAGCCCCGGATTCTAAAAAAATGTGTCATATCCACAAGTCTTGGTATGCAACGACTTTTAGCATGATTGTGGGGATATTCCCGTGGTCTCTCCTTGAAAATTGTACAACCCATGAAACCGGGCAGTTCTTCCACTCCCTATGTATGCAGTCGAGACTCCCTATCATCCCTGGGAAGCCACGAGCTTCACTGATTTCCATCAAACGGCGGGCGTCTTCCTCGGTTGGTCGTCGTAGATATGTTCAGACGAAAGTCTTGATGACGCCCAAACAGAATTTCTGGTTGCACCCCTAAGTAGTGCTCTCCGTCATTCGTAAGTATTCGTCAATGGAATCACTAGGAGATCCATAACATAACAGACGAAGTGTTGTCATGCATTTATGGTGTGGAGAGAATCCGATTTTCCCTCAAGCATTGAGGCGTTGACAAAAGTATCCATACCACTCACTCAATGCATCCATGATTCATACGAAAACTTCATTTGATGTTCGAAAACAACAACAGAATTGAAGTCTGTTGTATAGCGGATTAGGGGCAAAGTAGTAATCCATAACCAGTCTTTTATCCTTCCTCTCGCTTTTGATATTTCCATCTCCACTTTGTTATCGTTGACGATTGTGACCCATCAGACTCCCTATCTTCTGTCCTTTGAAGTACCTTTTTCGAAATCCGATCTGAAAGTCGTTTGGTAATTCTTTCTGCCACTTTCTCCCAATTTTGAGGAATTATTTGCCGGTCATTTGAGCCACTTACATCATTGTTGGACGTGAATCCATCAAAAAAGTACAAATTTTAAATTAGGTTGTGAGAAGAAGTAAAAGATTATGGTTGAGAAGATGTGTGAAATACGGAGGAGAGAATGTTCAATATATAGAGGAATTTAGGACAACCAATTCAGTTGCCACGTGTCGTCGCGTCATTGGTTTGACGACTAGCCGTTGTACCTAAGTGGGTGTTGCCTCACTACTAGGCGTCGTTGCAGGATCTTACGGCGAGCGGTACTACAGTGACGTCCTACAATGCCTCCTACGTCGAGGACTCGTGGTAGGCGTTGTGACAGCGTCTGCAACGAATGTCCTACTATACTTCTACAACGCTCCACTGGAGGTACTCTTGTTTAAATCCAACATTATAATCACACAGATTATATGTATATAAAAACATTATGATATTGAAATATGCTAATCAGATTATGTTTCAGACCCTCTTCTTTGATCATAATTGTGATTCGGACCCATTACTTTATCGGTTTTTCTTACATTCGAGTAGAGAATCACGTTTTTTGTCAGGCTGCCGACTTTTACTGAACCTTATACTCATAACGATTTTTCTTACACTCGATGACGTGACTTAACTATGTATCATGCCCTCTATTTTTATCGGACCTTCGACTATTTCTCACAGTTCGATCACGAAATCAGAGTGTGTTGTTGGATCCTCTATTGTTTATCGAGTTCGATTACAATCCAGTTTTCGATTTTTCCTAACCAAACTCATGAATGGAAGGTGAGTCCTTGAGTGACCTCATCAATCCCCAACTAATCAACCATTTTTGCATCTGATAAGATCAATTAGTAGGTTAAACTCCACTTTGAAGAGGTCACTCAGAAGTCGCAAAGTCAGCAATCCATGATCCTTCTTTGTCGGTGGACACTGTTTCGACCCTTTAATCCTTGTCTGGATATCACAAAAATAGCAAGACATATTGTGTTTTAAGCTTAATCACATTTGTTTCCGACGTTGTAAGTTTCAGTTAATGTCCAACTAACTCACGTGCCTAATTATACTAATTTGGATAATTGGATTTAAAAAGTATAGATTAAAACTCAAGGTAGCAATGGAGTGGGTCCTACTCATTTTTAAAATGACATTGTCACCAACCGTTGCTTAACTGCTGGACTAAAACATTACCCATGCCACGTATCAGATATATCATGCATGCCATCAATTATTAAATATCAATAAAAAAATCAATTCATCTATTTTTTCAGAAGGAATAAAAATATTATTAATTAAAACATTCAGGTGATTGTAAAACTGCTTTCACCATACAACCAAAAAATTAGAGTAGTATTGCAAAACAAGAACTGAAAAATAAATATTGCTTTGGACATAGGGGCGGTCGGAGGGGAGAAATTGCGGTAGCATCCGAAAACACCGATACAACATGCTCCAACCAAAAGACATTGATCGAGCGGACCAAGTGGAAAGTTTGTGGTGGTGGACTGATATCTCCCCTGGTAAGTCAATGTGCGTCCTCCTCCCTTGATTGATACTTGTAGGGCTCCTGAACGCGGGAGTGCCGACCTCGAACTAGTAGGGGAGAATCCTGTCGACTGTTGGCGGAACCGTCGCCACCATACGTCCAGAGGGGTGGTGCAGTCGACCGACCCCTCCCTGGATCCCCAAGGACTCATTCCTGGAGGTGGGGCGCTTATAACCCACCACCGCTGAAATAATCTGAACGCTTACACCAGACATGTACAATCTGTCGCCAACTGAGAACAAGGTCCCTCTGGTACCTGTCCACTGTTCAGTAAAGCGAGCGACATATGTGGATCGAAGTACCGGTTGACTACTCACGCATCCTCCATTCTCTCCCCCGCCACTGCTAACGTCGTTGCCTTGCCCGCCTGAGCTCATCCCTGCGTAGCCGCGACCAACAACGTCTTGATGTTCTATAAAACCCGCCACCATCGATGACCGGCCACCCGAATACCTCCTCCTCCCAGCACGCGTCGATCCCAAAACCGCCTTGACAGGCCTCGCCGGAGGAATATCGCATCAACCCCCGCTGCTGCCATGTCCCTCCCTTATTGGCCCTGTGACCCTTGTTTGGGACGTTTGTAACCCCACCATGGGACCAACATGTGCCGAGATCGGAACCGCCGTGACAAGGCTCACTAGCGGATCCTCACCTCGTCCCTCGCTGCCGCCGTGCACCCCCATTGTCGCGCCTCCGTGCACCATTAGCAGCCCTGTACGAGACCGATCGTCGTACACCATACCAATCCCTAGTATGATCCCGCACACCAAATCATATTTGGAACAACCACTATATAGGATCAAGGTGAAGAAGAGAACACATGCTATTACTATGACCATTGATCCCTGCAGAACATTCATGATCAACAAAAGAATCACCCATGAAGCCCTGCGCAGTGGTGGCTTAAGCCCTAGCCGCCGCTCACACATACCCTACAATTCATTTACTCCGTGTGAACTTATATACAATTTTTTTAAGTTAAAATTGAATATTTATCAATATATATAGATGATATCCAACACAAACCACTCATATCATACAAATTAAGAACTAATCTAAGCCACATGATGCGGTTAAGATGACGTCATCAAATCGAGCGCGATGATGACACATGGTTTTTTTTCACGCGAGCTTTTGACTGTGTGCAGCGCGTGTTGACAACGTGTGAGCACCCATGATACCAGCATTCCGTATTTATAAGGTACCAGCACCGTGTATGCAAGGTATTGGTATCATGTTAGGTAAGGTATCAGTACTTTGAATAGTATCAACACTCTGTATGTGGGTATCAGCACTATATGTAGGTATCAACACTCTGTATGTGGGTATCAACACTATGTAGGTAGGTATCAACACCGTGTTAGGTAAGCTACCAAGTATTGGTGCGCATATCAGCGCGCAGTGTTCACGTGTCAGCATCTTGCGCGTCTTGATGACGTCAGCGCGCACACATCATGTTGCTCATATTAATCCGTAGTTTATACAATAAAGAGCGGTTTGTATTTGATACATATTTTATATACACAAACAACACGTATCATATTTGAAAATAATACTGTTATTAACCTAATATTAGGACTCAGTTTTTCATCTGAAATATGAGACTCGAGCCACTCGGAAATTTCTTAAAGACAAATGTATATAATTATTTATTTAGGACAATCCATGTCCGAACATGGAGACAAACATAAGTACTTGTCACACACGAATGTCTCCTCCTCTGCTATTCTCACCAAAACTCATGCCCATTTTCGTCTTTTCACAAACATCCTCTCCTTCCCCAAGCCTCTATATAATCTCCCCCCTTCTCTCCTCTTCTGCTCCTCCTCCTCCTTCCTCTGTCCATTTCAGTAAACAAAACAGACCAGCCACAAAACCCGACCCGACCCGACGATCACGCTCTCTCCAATCGGACCATCCATGGGTTTTCCGGCGGCCTACACGGACCTCCTCGTCCCTAAACTGCTCCTCCACACGCTCTCCTTCCTGGGTTTCATCAGAAAGCTCATCTCCACCCTCCTCCGGTTCATGGGTCTCTCCGATTTCCTCGAACCCGACATTTCCTGGTCCGACAACCCGGATCCGGCCCACTGGATACCCGAATTCCACTCCGTCTCCGCCGTCCTCATCCGCGAGCTCCTCCCGGTCGTCAAATTCTCCGACCTCGTCGACCCGCCGGAGAGCTGCGCCGTGTGCCTCCACGAGTTCGACGGCGACGACGAGATCCGACGGCTCACGAACTGCTGCCACGTGTTCCACCGGGACTGCCTCGACCGTTGGATGGGCTACGACCAGAAGACGTGCCCGCTCTGCCGGTCTCCGTTCATCCCCGACGATCTCCAGGACCAGTTCAATGAGCGGCTCTGGGCCGCCTCCGGCGTTCCCGAATTTTACGGCGACTACTCCCAGGTTTCTGGGTTGTGACGGCTCTTCGATTTAGCTTTTTCCGAGGTTTCTGGTCGGTGATTTGTGTATATATACGAAAATGGCTCTGAAGATTCAACATTTTGTATAGCTTTTTTTTTTCTGGGTTCATCGAATTGTGGGTTCTGATTGCAAATTTAATCTCTTTCTCCCTCCTCTCCGATTGATTCCCATTTTCAGTAGTGATTTGATTTTGAGGGGTTTCAGGATTAAACCTTAAAAACTCCGAAATGATGATCCGGGATTTAAGGAATCAATATTGAATTCAGCTAAATGATTGTATTTTTTTCTTCTTCTGGGTTTCTGAGAGACCTTGGTTCGAGGAAGTGAAGCCATGTGGTCGAGTGAGCTTTTTCTTTTGTTTCTGTGACTCTGCCATATATCTTCATTACCAAGTACCGATATGTTCTTTTTTACTTTCTTCTTTTGAATCTGTTTCGTGTTGAATTCAATCCCGAATACAGTCATGAACGACTGTAATCGCTCGATTTTAATGACGAGACTTGCTCATCACTTTTTTTTATGGGGGCAAGTCAGAGCAATGAAAAATTAGTTAAGCCAGCACATCATTCATAAGATTTGCTTTCGTTACCGAATAAGTTACACTTCAGGCCGGACAGAAACATGTGTAACCATAACATTCCGAACCGTTTTGTCCTGTGTATACACACATACATTATACATATAATTTCAAAAAAATTAACAAACTTGTCACTGTTCTTATATATATATATATATAAAGACTGCAACCATTTTATTAGTTTGAGAGAGAATCTCAAATAAGATTAGAAACATACAATGAACAATTACTTTTCCAATAAAAATTCTCCCTATCTTTAACAGTTAACTTTGTAGTTTTATGAGTGAACTTATTCGTCGATCATTTTACCCGTTTCAACCAACCAACTGGAATATTATAGAAATAAGAAAATATATCCTCAATGATAACACCAAAAGTTCTAGAAACATCAAATCTTTAGTCCATCTCAAAATCTTGGACCTGTAAGTTATGAGTAATTCAGAATTCGAAGCCCTTCTACAAATTAAACAATACACTCCGCCCTTTCCGTTTCAAAAATGCCCTCAGTAAAACCTTGGCACCCTCCTACAAATTCTCCACCCCAATTTCGGATAATAATCCCATAACCCATCCCATAAATCCGAATACTCGTACCGACAATTAGTTTCAGATGACAAACTCTAGGGGGACACCAACAAGCTATTTTATTGCATTTACGTGAGACCATTCCTACATTTCTAGGACATTGATGATCATACTTGCGTACCGTTATAGTAGGAAGCTTCATCTACATGCCTACCGTTGTAGAGTCGTGGCAAGTTGTACGTATTTAAATTAAATATACACCTAGTCCTTGTAGATTATATGAAGAATAAATAAATAAATAAACGTTAAATTTTTTTGGCTTGTTCTGTATTAAGGGTCAAATGAGAAATCATCAGAGAATGATTAATTTATATATGTAATAGGCATGGCTGTCAATGAGGTTTGAGGAAGCTCCTTGACGTTGCTGGTTCAGAGAGAGGACAAGGCTGTACTCCTTCGTGGTGAATTCCGTGGCTTTACGGGATCTATATTTAATTGGAGATTCCGACAAGGGAAGCAACTCCAAGCCGCCGTCAAGGTTGTTTAAGATATAAATGTCGGATAAGAACTTAAAATGATCGAGTCAAAGCCGCCATGAATACAACTGTTGGATAAGAGTGTTTGATTCAGTTGGTGTAATTTGTTGCCCTCTAAAGTGGTGTAGATCCGGTCTTTCACTATTTTTAGCACTTGTTGTCTGTGGATCGGATTGTCCATCAAAGCCGATCCAAACCACCGATCACGGTCTTTGATCCATGGATTAAAAAAATCATAATCCAGTATATTATAGGTCGGACAGTGAATCATATCATCTAAAATCTGTTTAGAATCGGTTCATCCGATGTCTTAAGTGAACCTCAAATTCCATACAGAGAAAGTACAAGGTGAACTCTTTTTTTATGTGAAGATTAAAGATTTAGTTATTGGAAGAACAATATTTCAGTTAAGAAATTAAATACTATTGTGTTTTTAATGTAATGTTCAAGCTCAAGTTTAATGTCATTTTACCATCATTATATGACACTTGAGGTCATATGACTAACGGAATGGAAAATTCAGTCCATTTTTACTGACAAAATCGTGTGACCAATACTTAAGGTAGTGTAGTGTTCATTTTGAGAACGGTGTTCGTGACCAATACTTAAGAATAAGTTTCGATATTTAACTCATGACTATATTTTAGTTGGAACCTCAAATTAGAACGACCAAGACCATTTTTGGACTGCCATAGCAAAGAATAAGTGGTAAAGTAAAAGAAGCAAAAAAATGATAATAAAAGGCGTTTTGCAACCTTACCACCATTTTACGGTCACTCTCCTTCGACGATCACTCTACCACTCTCCAGATGCCCTCATGGAACGGTCGGGGCAAGGGATCAAAGGCGTTTTGCTACCTTACCACCATTTTACGGTGGCTCAGTTGTGATCCTATACCTCATCCCTTGATTTACGGTCCGCCAGTTTCATCGGGAGAACGAGAATAACTCCGACGATAAGAGAAGGTCGGACTCGATCACTATGAATCCTTGTATTGAGTCCTTTCGGCTCCCAATCTGGCTCACGAAGATTGGGACCAATGACTGGCTTTGAAGGTATGACCGACGATGGAAGCCGATGGGCTCTCCTCCAAGGTGTAGGCAACAACCGATGGAATATCGACAACAACATTGAGTTATCATGGATCAATAAAAGGGGGCATGTTGACCCAAACAACCAGACGAGGTCTGCTATCTCACCGATTCCAATGAGTATCAGACGGGAGAGCGAAGCGATTTTGAGGAGACACGTCCCGTCCCAATAGGATATGAAAGAACTCGATCCCAAGTCTCCTTTTTTTCCTAGGGATCTCTTCGGATGGCTGACAATATCCTCATCTCCGCCAAGAGTCTACACCGAGGGACCAACATGTTCGTTAGGCAAAAAAGTCCATACGAGTCGAGCCATGAAAAAAGGAAGATGTGATTGTAGCCCGTCTCCATTGAAATAGGGGTCCACCTCTTAAGACGTCACCTGGATCAGCCTAAATTTTCCATTATAAGATTAACGTTTCAGGTCCGTCCGAAACTATGTCTCATCCTTCATTTAAGCTTTTAGTCATGTTACCACTCATTTTTATTTAATAAGCTACCTTGTTTATATTACCACAAAACAATTTTAAACATTTGGTTTAATCATAAATCTGATTATAAAAACAATGATTTTGCACATGTAGTTGAGCCGATTGGACTATATTAATGTATCCATACCTAATCGTCAATATCTCTTGCAAAGCTCTCAAAAAACCCTGCGAGGCCGTGTAAAACCCGGTTTGGTTTAAAAGGGTATTAAAGTGCGAACTATTACTTGGGGGGTTGTTTTTGCATCAAGTGTGTTTTTAAAAAAAAAAAGGAAGAAGACTGGTTCTGGGCTGGACAGGGCAGGAGACGCGAGTTGGGCCTGAGCCGAGCGAGCCCATGCCTCACGCACGAGGCCCAGAAGACCCCAGGCCCAACCGGTGTCGAACCCTAGCTTTAAAAGGGTGCTCGACACCCTTCAGCCTCACTTTCGCGCACAGCTCCCGAGACGAGACCTCGTCTCTCTCCCGTCGAACCAGAAACCCGCCGCCGTCTCCCTCTCCTTCCCCGGCCACCACCTCTTCTTCTTCTCCGAGCTCACACCCATCTTCCTCTCCTTCTTCTCCGTCTTCTTCTACTCCGTCTTCTTCTCTCGGTTGCGACGAAACCCCCTTAAAACCCAGAAGAGAGCTTCCACCCGTCTTCTCCCTCTTCGATTCAAGACCACCACCGTCGATTTCAAGCACCACCGTACCAGATCCGTGGGGATTCAGCGACGGTGAGTTAAACCCTCACCAGAATCACCTTCCCCATCCTCTTCTTCGCTTGAAACCACGAGCTCCGAGATCACCCTGGGGTCGGACGGGACCTGAGAGCGTCGCCGGAGCGCTCGAGTTCCAAATCTGGAACTCGCGCGCCGGCGAGCCCTTTGGCCGTCAGAACTGGCCGGAAGAGCTCGGATCTAGCACCAGCACCCGTCCCTTCGAGTTCTCGAGCCTTCGCCACCGTCAGAAACCCCTGTGCTTACTTGACGTCGCCGCCGCCGGAGTCGCCGGAACCCTAGACCTGGCCATCGTCGTTCCCAGCTCAGACCGGACGAGGTCGAGCCCTTGGGCTCGGGCTCGGAACTCAGCTGGGCCTCGGCCTAGACTAGATTTGGGCCTTGGGCTCGAATCTGGTCTGGGCCATGGCCCGGACTGACTCTGGACTTCGGGTCCGGACTCGGTCCTGACTCTGGGACTGGATCGGATACGGACCGTTTGGACAAACTCGTTTAATTAAATTTAAAACTGATTTAAACGACACTTGGGACTAAGTCGGACTTTTACCGGTTTAAGCAGTGTAATCAAAGGAAATGAAGAACTGTTAATTTAAAGAACTGGGTAATCTGGACCCGATCTGATTTTGGATCGTTTGTGTGTAAACCCAGATTCGTAGCTGGGACTTCGCCGAGGTGACAAGGCGAGCCGGACAACTGTTGATAGGAGTATTTGTTCGTAGGAAGACCGCAAGGTAGGGAAATCCTTAATTACTTAATTACCGCTTAGAATGCATGATTAGGATAATAAAATCGAAAAGGTCCTAGAAATGCCTATCGAATGCGAATAACTAGAATAATCGTATTTCAATTACTAATAATTGGATGAGTCTAGTATGCATGCTTAGGACGATGACAATTAGTGAAGTGTGCTTTCAATACTTGGGGACTTGATTTACTGGTAGAGAGGCTGTGAAGAGCTCTCGGATTATTTGTGTGCTAGGTTCACATGCTTGATTGATAGTGTCGGGTTATCTTAAGAGTCTAATGAAACTAGATTAGCGTCTCTTATTGAGTGTCTATTTATTCGTTCACATGCTGTTGTGTGGCTGAGTGCTTATTTAATTGATTGAGTGTTTATGTTGCTATAATTATTGGTTGAACGGGTGATCGAGTATGACTGATTGTGCCAAAGGGGTACAATCAGGTGATCGATGTACCGATGGTTGGTGACAGGTAAGTGTACGGTAAGTATGAAACGGTATTGGTTGTGATGAAAGAGTGTTCCGACGTGTGTTACTTGATGGACGAATGAAATACTTGTTCCTTTATTCTTATCCTTGAAATGTATTTTCGTTTATTGGTTCGTTTGTTTGTTACTTGGTTTGGAACTACACCGGGGGGGGGGGGGGGGGGGGGGGGTAATCCGGTGCCGTTGTGGTGTTGGAGTTTGACAGAGGCACGGGATATTGAGTGATGTGAGGAGCCTATGGCTCGGCAGATCCTACGGGATATTGAGTGATGTGAGGAGCCTATGGCTCGGCAGATCCTACGGGATATTGATGAGATTACTTCATGAGAGTTGGGTTCTAAGGTTTCACCCAATGGTATGCGTCCTACGGGAGCACTACCTTGGTTCCCTATGATTATGGTCCTTTGGAGACACTTTCGAGAATACCGAAGACGAGCATCTGTATGGGATGGTGTTCGGTACCCCGATATATATATGTCTCCCTCCGGACCGAGGGAAAATCTGATATGATATGAATACTTTAGTGGATCGGAATATGGGAACCGAGGTGACACTAAATTCTATTCATGGATCGGAGGCTTGAGAAAGCAGGTGGTTGGCGTAATAACAATTACTCCCAGTTAATCGTTATGATACCTTATGTTAATTCTGTTATGGAACCTTTCAAGTTAATGTTAGTTTCGAGAGTACGAGTCTATCGTATTCCATCTTAGTTATACTTTCTTTCATCGTATTTATCTTATTCTATTTCATTTGTTATTGTCTCATCTAATTATCTTATTCTATATTGCTACGCTTTATTTCATTGTGGTCGTGTTGACTTTATTTAAGTCATCCGTTTACACAGTATAATGTTGATCCAAGGGTGAATTGTTAAGGTTTTTCCTACTGGGCGTAAGCTCACCCCTTTGTTTCTCTTACTGTTTTACAGGAGTATCTGATGTCTAGAGAGGAGAGGCTTGGGAGCTTCTGTGATCTTGGGTTTTAGTTTAGACTTATGTTGGCCGTCGCACTAAACGTTTACTTATTACTTTACTTGTTGAGCTGTGACTCACTAGAGATTCTGAACTTTATTTGCTGATTTGAGGAGATTTACTTGTCTATTTCAAAGGCTTATTATTTCTAATTATCGTTTTCTTTACAAATTCTATTCACGTCTCAAGTCCGGTCAAAACTGGATTTGGGGCGTGACAGGCCGCCTCTCTCTTTCCCAAACAATGGTCGGCGGTCTCTATGACCTTGGCCATGGAGGCTGCCGGTGGAGTCCTCTCCCCCTCCCTGTAATCTTCTCGAGCTCCTCCTTCAACAGTCACCCTCACCGACATAGCAACTGTAACTTCCTTCTGTCTGACACATATGTTGTTGTTCTTGTCGTGTCCCCATCGTTGTT